>JBBMEG010000018.1:7922477-7940382 GCA_037832605.1 Cyclanthera cordifolia
CTAAAGCTTCATAAAACTAATGACTACTTTTTCCCAAATTAATTAGTCATTTAAATTAATAGCTAAATTGAAAGTTAGAATAGTGAGAGAATTAATAATTATCCAAAGTACCCCCTTCTTATTTCTTTTTATTTAAAATTATATATTAAAATAAAAAATTCATGAATCCTACATTCAAGCCTAACAACTTCTATTTTTAAATTTCAAAATAACAATCTCATATTTGCATGCCTCCACCCATCTTTCGGTTGAAGCTTTTTGCAAGGAGTCAAAAACCCAAACAGATTTCCTTCATTTCTCCATCTCCCTCACGTGATCAAAAAAGATTACGGTGATGTCGAGCAACGGAGAAATTGTAATCTTAGTCGAAGAAAGCAACTCTCATCACAATTGTGTTAAATGGCAGTTGTAATCTTAGTCGAAGAAAGCAACTCTCATCACGGCGGCTGGAACGACAAAAATATTATATTCAAATTACAAGACTGCGAAAATAAATGTTGAAAATGGAAGTACTATAGACTAGTTTATTTCGTTTATTAAAGCAAGTATCCAATTGGATTGTCGATTCAAGGTTTCACGCATATCACTTTACAAAGACATTGCTGAGAAAATCAATCTCATAAACTTAAAGGAGAATCACGATGTACAATTAGAGACATTGGTTTGATGCAGAGCTAATTACGGATTACATAAAGTAGCATAATCGAGCAATGTTGTTTATTTACACTATATACGGGTTTGTACAATCGCATACCTAAAAAATGGTAAACAATAAACGGGGATTTAGGATCAGTGGTTGAAAATAATACTATTGACAGAATATACACATTAATAAACCCAAGATGTTAAACGTACACTTATTTAAAGGTTATATACTGCTCTGTAATTAACATATATATTTTTACTCTCGTACATAGGTAGCTACAGTACTGCACACTGCACAAGAAGTCGATGATGATGATTGCTTTAAGCGGGGAGGTGAATAATCGATAAAGAAGTTGTGGTCGTCTTGTCAACTACCAATTTACAATAGGCTTTTTTTTTAAGCAACAAATAAAATAGGTACATCTGACAAAAACAAAAACAAAAACAGGAGCCACATACGTGTTTCTAATAAACATAGAAGTATCAGATGAAGAATTAACAAAACTTGCTGAAAGAAGGAACAGAAGAAGAAGACTGATCTTGGACAAAACTTGGAGGTTGTTGCATATAAACTTCCTCTAAAAGATACACATTAAGAAAAACATTATTTACATCTAATTGTCTCATTTCCCATTTAAAATAAATTAGTTAGAGTTAAGTGAATCCTTGTGGTTTTCGGTTTCACAACATGACTAAAAGTCTTCTGATAATCAATACTAGGTGTTTTGATGAAATCCTTTAGCTACTAACCTGGCTTTATATCGATTAAGAGTGCCATCAGCTTTACGCTTTACTTTAACCACCCACTTATAATCAATAACTTTTAAATTTGAAGGACAAGGAAAAAGAGTCAAAGTATTATTTTTTAGCAAAGCTTCATACTCTTTATTCATAGCCTCAACCCAATGAGGACATTGAAGAGCTTTTTTTAGGTTTGGAGGATTCGTATAAAGATATTCAGCTCGTGTTATGCGCTGCTGTTCCCGAGCCTGCTTTGCGAATCCGGAGCTGGGGATTTCTTCCACCGAACCTGTTGTCGCCCAAACCTGTCAGTGACTCACCAAAGCTGATTTTTGCTCAACCAAAAAGCACTGCGCGTTCCCCAGAGTTGCAGTTGTTCCTCGCAAGTGGATCCTACGCGCCGACGACCTTCCACCCCACGCGCCGCCGCCAGTCGCCGTCGACCTCGCCGAAAAATTCATGATACTATTTTTGGGTATTTCAATGCCTTGAGTTCGTTTTTTATGGTTTTAGGTGCTGATTTTAACTCAATAACTCTGTTTTGGCCAGTTGAACTTGAGAAAAATCTTCGAGACTCGCAGTTCAGGCGTTTTAAGGAGTAATTAGCAGAATTCAGCCAAGGTTAGAGAATTTCATCCTTAGCTTTTGTGTTGTGGGTGATCCTATGCATGTGTAGGCCGAGTTAGATGTGAAATTACTAGTTGATTGCCATGTTTGCCTATTTGTTGTAAGATGTCTACTAGAAAGTTGTAGTTAGACCACGAACTTTATACATAATGTGATGTATGTGTATATTGACTTATGGCAAACTAGTATGCTTTCACATTTTACTTGCTGATCATTTAACCGTGTTGACAAGGAACATTGCATATGTATTACATACGCATTAATGAACACCCACCTGTAAGCACCAATTGAAGTCCTGGGAGTGGTATTGTCCTACAAGGTAGCCCCAGAAGTGTATAACACTAGCTATTGAGCCCCGAGAGTGGCATGCCCCATCAGGGTAGCCCCCGAAGTCATCATTATTACCACTAAAGATTTCAAGCTGCAGGGCCCATTTAAACCCAATATTATCATTGTTCATACATTTTCTTATGCCATTTGTTTCTCTCTCTCTCTCTCTCTCTCTCTCTCTCTATATATATTCTTGCTTATACGGATCTCGGTTAGGAATCCATACTGAGTTTAATGACTCACCCTTTTTTTGTGAGCCTCCACAGGTACGCACGGGCTTCTACCAAGATGGTTGATCAGAAGCTACAAAGACCATGGGATGATGTCGTTGTGTTAGGTCATTCTTTTTGAATTTAATCTTCCACATGCATTATCTAAACTTACTCATAGAGGCATGTACCGATTGTATGTAGTTTTACTGTTTTCCCTTGATTTTAGAATCGGATACCCCATTTTATACATTTTACGAACTATAACCGTTTCGCTTATTAAATGAGGTATTTTACTTGTTTTGTCTCAGTGTTAAGGGCTATTTTAATCATCCATTTAGGGTAAATGCCTGAATGTGACCCTAGTTTGGTTTAAACTTTTACACTTTAGGTTGTTAAGACAATAATGGCTCTGATACCATATAATTGCACCTTGAGTTTTGTCTAAATCACATCAGAAGACAAATTGAAAAATAAAGAGAAAGAAATGAACACAAGAAGAAAGAGTAAAGTGGCTCTCATACATTCATTGAAAGAAAAAGAAATACACACACAATGGCCTTTCAAATCAGTTACACTTGGTCCATTGGTTATAACTAATAACCAATAGATAATTAAAAATCACTAGACAACTCAACCTCAGACCCAATCAACTTTTATCAAAAAGACTTCTTCTTAATAAAACGATTTAAAATATGTTGGAACCATCTCTCAAGCACTTATTATAAGATACTTTGAAACACCAAAATTATTAACGAATACAAATTTTAGTTTATCATCAAAAAATAGTAATAATATTAATTAATTAAATTTAGATAAATGACAAAATCCAACCCTAGATTAAGTTATATTAATGTGAATAATGATAGATGGATAATTCACATGGCTAAAACTTATATTAATTTTTAGCTCTTGATATTTAAAAATTGTAATATATTATAATATCTATTTGTGACAAAACTAAAGTTAGGATGCCTAGGTGAACGGGAATATATACTTTTAACTTTCAAATAGAATGTTTGGGAGAATAATACACTTTCAACCTGTTATTTGAAAGTTTTTTTTTTTAATATATATTTTTTTAAAATTGAAACCCGTTTTTTTTCTTTCGAAATCGTCTATTATAATGTTTTTCTGAGTTTAACGATACAGTTAAATTCAAAATCATAATTTTTTTTAGATAGATATTCACATTATACTCGAATTATTCACGCCTGTCCCTAGACCAGCCACTCGCAAAAGATATGAAAAGAATAAAGACTACAAATTAATATCACAAATAGGTTTCGAACCTATGATCTTGAGGGAATATACCTCCCGAGACCAAAATCATAATTTTATTTACCATGAATATATACTAACGTCATTTTAATCGTTACTTGTATTGATTTAAACATGGGAAGAATAATAAGTTTTTAGCTAATGATGAAATATGAGGACAATAAGATAGTTTTTAACCAAAAATAATTTAGTCAAGGGGTAAGTTTGAATTCAATTTCAAATATTATACTATTTTATATTGTACTAAAAATGAATTAATTGTCCATTTAGTATAACTTACCATTATTTTTGTTGTTTTTTAGTAAAATTAGTTATATTTTTTAGGTTTTATTTAGGAAATTTTTCATAGACAATAAGAAGTAAAGAAATTCAATTGACGTTAAAACTTTAGAAAATTTTCAAATATAACAAAAATGGTAACAAGACATTCACTTCTTTGTGACATTGGACACATTAATTGATTTCTTCAATCGAGTTAAATCAATTAAAAATAATTAAGTGAAAGTGAAAATGATTGGAAAGAATAAAGTGAAATTATTGATCAAAACAATAAAAATTAAAATGTTTTTAAAAAGTTGTCCAAATTAAAATAAGAAGGTTAGAATTTATTATATACAACAAAGTCTCTTTTATCATCAGAAACTGAGTTCCAAATTTTCAAACTATAAGACTAAAGTTTAATTTTCCGAGTTAAAATTTAGGTTTTTAAAGATTACATTAAAAAAAAGTCAAAGTTAAATGTTGATCAAGTTCAACCGGCATTGTTTTGGTTAGGATAAAACCGACATTGTTTGGGTGCGACGTGTGGTCGCTAACTCATGCTTAAGCGGTACAGTTTTCGTTTTTAAAGAAAACGACGTCTTCTTACTCTTCATTCATTCTTTATTCGCGCCAATGATGCCATTTGTGAGTGGATGATCATCTGTAGGTTGTGGGGTTCAAAGCTCGAAGCGTTGGATGATGCGTACATCCTACCTCAGGTTGGAGGTAAGTAGCTATGTGTTTTATGTCATGTACATTCTTACTTGTTGTATAGATGCTCAGGAAACCAATGTGAGATATTAGTTGTGTTGCACACTTTTAGGGTGATGTGTGATTTGTTAGTGGTGTTTTCTCGTTTTTTAGAGAGATGTACGAGTTGTTAGTGATGTTTCACACTCTTGTAAGAGTACAGTGTGTTTCTAGCGGTGTCTCACACCATAAAGAGTGTTATGTGAGGTGCTAGTGATGTTTCACTTATTTGGAAGTGCATGGTGAGCTGATGATAATGTTTCACTCATTTGAGAGTGCATGGTGAGTTGCTAAGAGTGTTTCACTTCTTTGATAGTGTATGATAAGTTGTTAATGGTGTTACACTCCAGTAAGAACGAAGGGTGAGTTGCTAATGGAAAATGCAAAGTGAGTTGATATTGTTGTTTCACTCATTTGAGTGTGCAAGGCGAGTTGCTAGCGAAGTTTCACTCATTTGTGAGTGTAAAGGTGAGTTGTAGATGATGTTTCATTCTTTTGAGGGTACACTATGAGTTGCAAGTTGTGTTTCATTCATTAGATAGTGCAGGGTGACTTCTCATCTGTACTTCACTCGTTAAGGGTGTAGTCATACTTGTGAGTTTAAGATAATATAATGCACTTGAGTGATATACGATTATTCAAGATGTTAGTTAAAGAATATTTGAATGGTATATTATGAGTTAAAGTGTGAATGAGTACGAATATGTGATATATCTTATTTGTATTAAGATGTGTGATAAGTCGTGCGAGGAGATGAATGATCGTTGCTAAAGACTTCTATTCAGTAGAGTTGTGGTGTAAAACTTTAGAATAGTTATGTCGTATGCAAGCTTCATATTTCTCAATGGTGGGTGGAAGAGTCTGGAGTCAAGCTTGGTTCTCGGGTTGGGACTGATTGTTGAACGGCTAGGAGGTGTCTGAGTGCCACTATTACAATTACCACTGTATGATTAGTCGTTCAAGTAGTTAAAATATGTGTTGAGACGTACATCCTTGAGTGAGTATCTCTTGATATATATAGGTTATGGTAGCCATGGATGTAGGGTGGCAATGAAGGTCGAGCGAGTAGGAAAGTGTTGATGGTGTTGTATCAGTTTGCTTTAGGTGATAAATGTTTATGATGTATTTTTATAGGATGGTGTGTAGTTAGTGGGATCATCACTCTCTAATTAGGTTTGGGGCACTCATCCAATCGTAAGTTGTGTTGTTAGCTAGTTATCAGTTAATGCATGAATGATGTATTTCTAATGAGTTGCATGCAAAAAATAATTTTACGCTTTAGTGAGAGAGTTTAATGGATAGAGAACTACACTCTAGATTGGAATACAGAGGTGCATGTCAGATAGGGTGGTGCACTGTAAGAGTTTGACAACCTTGAGATATTGAGTACAATAAACATGGTCGATCAGTGTACAAAAGTTATTAATGTGATCATTTAGCTTTCGTTGATGAATGTTAATTTACCACACAGAAAAACTACTTTGTATGTAAATACTCGCCCCGTGCTATGATATTTTATGACATGTTTCTATATGGTTGTGGTGGCGAAACTTGTTTGAGATTGGTGGCCTATGCAAGGTGTAGTTGGATTGAAGTCCCAAAATTGGAATTTATGTTGTTATATATTTATAGAATGTTACCTTGTAGTTTTTGGTTTTACTACAAATTAAAATACAATTTTAGTTCATAAACTTTCAAATTGACTCGATTTTGATCCATAAACTTTCAAACATTTAATTTCAGTCCATACACGTAAAAAAATATTTTAAATTAGATAAAATTAAAGTTAATACTTTTTTTTTTAATACTATTTACCATTTTAATAAAAGACTTATATATATAAACATATTTCATAAATTTATTGAGAGAGATGACCATTTATTTTTTTTAAAAGATAACTTTTTTACTAAGGACAATTTTAAGTTATTTAGAAATTTTACCAACAAAAATAGAATAAACTTTATATGAATTAAAATTAAAACCAAAATAGAATAAAAGGATAGACTAAGACCAAAAATAGTATTTTAATAAAAAAATTTAATCCATTATTATAATTATTTAAAAGGAAAAAGAAAAAACCCGGAGCCGGACCGGATTCGGAATTTGACGAAAGGATTAATATGGCGGGAGAGACTTGCATGCAAACTGCGAATTCATACAAACCTTTCGTTCTTCAAAATTTTAAGGGGACGATCCGATTTCTTCGCACAGATTTATTCTCCAATCTTTCTCTCTAAGAAATTTCACCAAAAAGCTACGGAAAAAAAAAAAAAAAAAAAAAAAATCAGAGCTCTGATCTTTCTCTCTCTCCTCTTTTTCCCCCCCAAGATTCACGAGAAAGCTAATATCGACTTTCCAAATCTAATCCATCGAACTGGTAATCCTCTCATTAATGGCATTGCCTTTTCAATCGATCTCCCTTCGTTTTTGCACTTTTGTCCACATTTTTTCTCCCGTTTTTCGTACTCAATTTGTTGATGTTTTCGATTCCGCCAGAAACGTGCTCGATCAACTTTATTGTTTATGATTTTCCTCTCTGTAATCGAGCTTCTTCGTTTTGTTTTTGAATTTATTCTGAAATTTGTTAATCTGTGTTTATCGTATTTGATTTTTCTTTTTTATTTGCAGGTTTTGGAGATCGATTTGGTGTTTGATTGATTGGTTCAGCTGTTGTGGTAGTAGAAGTAGGGGCTTTGAGATGGAGAAGAAGACTTATCCGATTGGTGAAGAGTTTTATGTTCTCTATGAGGAGGTTGGGCAGGGAGTGAGTGCTTCAGTTCGTCGTGCTTTGTGTAAACCTCTGAATGAGATCGTCGCTATCAAGATCCTCGATTTTGAGCGCGAGAATTGTGATCTGGTACTATTTGTGTGTTGTATTGCTAAATGATTTGATTTTTGTGATGAAACGTAGTGAACTGCTTCGAATTGCAATTTTTTAACATGTTATTATGTGAAAATTGTGAATGCTTAGCTAGTATCCGTCTGGCTTGTTCTAATTAGCTCACCTTTTCTAAAGTATGCCGGCGGGAGATCAATCTCTCTCCTTTTTTTTTTTTTGGATTTTCCTGATAAAAAATTTGTTCGAGTCTGACTTTTGTATTCCTCTGCCTGGCGCATGAACTAAAATTCTCTCTTCTGGATTCTGATTAGAGGGGCATCTTGTACCTTATTTCTAATATTATTTTGTTAAAAAAAAAGTCGAAGATTTGACCGATATTTTATTTTTACAATATTAAATAATTCGAACTTCTTGGTGGTCACAATATATTTTATGCCAATTGAATTGAGGATAATTGGTGACTGGATTTATTTGAAGAAGCCAGTTTACTAAAATTCTCTGTTCTGGATTCTGATTAGTGGGGCAGATTCGATTGGTTTTATTTGAAGAAACCAGTTTACAATTCTTTTGAAATTGGTGGCGTTCTATTTGACGTGTAATAACATTGTAATACTGACATGAGAAATTTAAGTTTTTCCAATAATTAGAAACGGCTTAGATTGATTAATTGTTCTTTGTCATTCACAACTGAAGTTCATTTTGTATATGAATTGTGGTGATTTTCTTCCATTCATTCTAGATTCTATGTGACATTTTCATGATAATGTTGGCATGATTAGACAATATTGACGACCCCCACAACGAAAAAGTGCGGGAACCTCCTAATATTTATAAGATAGGTGGGTTACTCTTATCACCATTTAGTTTTGAGATGGAATCTCGTACTATCTAATATAATATTAGAGTTCATTAAACCCAAATGAGTATTCAATCGGTCAAATAAAATAAAACTGGGATCCGATCTAAGCTTGGTTAGCTCAAAGTGACACCATCTTGAGGGGTATAATGAAGATTCTACGTTGAAAAAGTGAGAAAACCACCTAGCATTTATAAAATAGGTGGACTATCCCTCTTATGAGATGAAACCATTCTATCTAATATGGTATCAATCAACTCCAAGCTCTCACATTTGATATTTTTAATTCTGAGCACAACGAATGTAATGTTCTTAATTCTTATCCAAATTGTCAGTCACAATTCATTTTCATAACTTTACTTGATTATATGGCAGGTTAGGATTTTTCGTGAAGTACAAACAATGATCTTGGTTGACCATCCAAATGTCCTTAAATCACACTGCTCCTTTGTCCATGGCCATGATTTATGGATTGTTATGCCCTACATGTCTGGAGGTTCATGCCTTCACATATTGAAGGCTGCATATCCAGATGGTTTCGAGGAAGTGGTCATAGCAACAATATTGCGAGAAGTCTTAAAAGGGGTTGAATATCTTCATAATCATGGACACATTCATCGGGATATAAAAGTGAGAATCTTGAGTCTCCATATCTCTTCAGGTTCTTGCTAGAGTATCTCCATAAGAACTTATTTGTTCTTTCATGTCAAGAAACATCTTTAACACTTGGTGCAATGAATGGAAACGATGATGAACATAAGGAAAAAAAGAAAGAATGTCTTAGACGGATGCTTACATTTTTTTTTAAAGATATTTTTTTGCACCCATTTAAATGTCAGTGTAAAAAAAAGTAGCTGAGACTTTTTAACTGAACTTGCCTGAATTTGCCAATGATGGAGCCAATTTTGAATGGTTATTATTTTGATCTCCCATCTGAAAAATAACTTTCTTGTATATGATGTTCATGAAATAAGTATCCAAAACTAATTATTTCATACTCAAGATAATGGCCTCTATTTTCTTCTATTTTTACTTACGTTTCATCTTTTATATAGGCAGGGAATGTTCTTATTGATTCACGTGGTGCAATTAAGCTAGGGGATTTTGGTGTTTCTGCTTGCCTTTTTGATTCAGGTGATAGGCAACGTGTGAGGAATACATTCGTTGGGACACCGTGCTGGTATATTTTTGTTTTGTTACTATTTTATGCACGTTTTTTATTAATTCTGTAGTTCTTTTGTTCTTGAATCATTTGAAAGCCTTTATACTCTGTTCGCTTTATTGGAATGATTAAAATGTTAAAATTTTCGTTTCTACTGACCAAATAGTTTTTTTTATTACAGAATGGATTATGAACTATCATCAAAGGTATTTTAACAATTTATTCTTGATAAAAATTTCTCTCTATTTCAGGATGGCACCAGAGGTTATGGAGCAACTAAATGGTTATGACTTCAAGTTAGTTTTTTTTTCTTCTTTTATTATTGTCGTGATTTCATTTCCTATTATCTTATTGTAAAAAGGCTCAGAACCTGACACAAAACCTTGCAGCACTTTATCTTATCAATGAAAATGTTTTCATTTCCTGAGTTCATATCCTCATAGATTTTGTTCTCTTCTCTCCCTCCTAGGCAACAAAGTTTTTGCTTACTGACATTGGTTGACAATTTTTTTGGCAGGGCTGACATCTGGTCTTTTGCCATAACTGGGCTAGAGCTTGCCCACGGGCATGCTCCTTTCTCAAAATATCCTCCGATGAAGGTGCATTATTATTGAATATCATAGATATTACTTTGATCTTGTAAATTGTCATAGAATTAAACATATTGTGAAAATGGTTATTGTAGGTTCTGATGATGACCTTGCAAAATGCACCTCCAGGCCTTGATTATGAGAGGGACAAAAAGTTTTCAAAGGTATAGTCCTTTTCTTTGGATTTACCATGTTAGATGCTGGATTAGATACATATAATATTCGTTCTTTTGTTTCTCTTCAGTCTTTTAAGCAGATGATTGCTAGTTGCTTGGTTAAAGATCCTTCAAAACGACCTTCTGCAAGTAAGCTGCTAAAGCATGCATTTTTTAAGCAAGCACGATCAAGTGATTATATTGCACGTACCCTTTTGGAAGGGCTACCTGTTTTTAGTGATCGTATACAGGCACTTAAGGTTGGAATTTTATTTTGATTATAGAAATGAGCAAAATTTTATTTTATTGTATTTGGTACAAGCTGCTTATTATGAGCAATCCTTTTATCGCAGAGAAAGGAAGAAGATATGCTTGCACAAAAGAAAATGCCATATGGAAAGAAGGAAGAATTATCGCAGGTTTGAATTCTTTTTTTATTAAAATGAGGAATGTTTATATCTTGACTAATTGTGCTGACAATTCTGATTTTTTTTTTTTCTAGCCTTCACATGTTTTTTTTTTTCTTCTATAACTTATGAAACAGAATGAATATAAACGAGGAATCAGTGTATGGAACTTCAATCTTGATGATTTAAAGGCTCAGGCATCTCTGGTACGAGTAAATCTTTTGTCGCCAATTATTCTGTTCGCATTATAAATGATTTTGACATTTTATAGCATCTTTGCTATTTTTTTCTTTTACAATTAGATTCAAGAATTTGAAGAATCTATATGTGAAATAGCTGAAGTCGGTAGCTCAAATTCCCTGTCTACACTTGATGGACAAGAAAAGAAATTACAATGCCAAAATTCTTCAGAAATTTCAGATACTGTATGTTGATATGCGCTAGTCGTTTTTCTAATATCTTTGTATTTTAATTTCGGTGGATAATAATGACAACCTTTTTTCAGGAAGAGAATGGCTTGATACGGAGTCAACCCTCTATGAAAGCTAATGATGCAGGGTAAATAATTTATCCTTACTTTGTATATTAATGTTTTCTTTGCCAAACAACAATAAATTATCGCATACACTATGAATAGATTTTAAAACCCTGGTTTTTGGTCCGAGTTGTAACTTTTAAGGCTTTTCCTTATTTAAAGTCTACTGCAAGATAGAGTATGTTAAAAGCAGGCTCAGCCTTTTCTTTCTCATCCAGAGATTGTAAAAAATCTAGCAATGGCTCAACAATTACCGGTTCTTGCTCTCAACAACATTCTTCACCCGAAAATGATAATCAAATTGAGAATGGTTCCACTGAAGAGCGTTATTTAGAGAACAACAAAAGAATTTTGGGGAGTACTCCTAACACCATCCAAAATAGAAGAAACGTTTCTTCTAACTCTCTCCAACAAGAAGCCGGTTTGCCCTTGCCACTGAACAGAAAAGAGAGGTTTGTTTTTGTAGATTCAGTTCGAATTTTAGTTTGCTGACTAATTTATTCACGTGATGTCTTCAGAGAAATGTTTGTTTGAGATATGATATGGCAATTACTGATGTTTCATGAATCTTCAAAATAGTACTTGTTTTCATTCTTGTGGCCTATCGGTCGTCTTTATTGAAGTAACATTTTCTAGAAATATTGGTGGCATGAATTTTTGTTTATTCATGAATATATGTAAACACCATGTAGTGATCGAAAAAAGGGAGAATAATTTCAATCCATGTTTAGCATCCTGCCTAGGAATTAATTTTCTACGACTTTGACATTGATAACCCAATATAGTAGGATTAGTTGGTGAGAATAATCGAGATGGCAAGTATAAAAAAATTTATGTTTGTACTCTACTGTAGAGGTTAGCTTTGCAGAAGATGTCTGGAATTATTTCATTTCTTCATAAATCGAAGTTATCTCTCAGGCCAGTTAGAATTCTTCAGAAACGTTTATACCTTATTTTAACCACATTGTTAAACAAGATATAAATTGGATAACCAGACATGAATAAGAGGTCATTGTTAGCTCTGAAAGATTGTGCTATAACTCTCAAGTATCTAGAATAAGAGCTCTATTGAATACATAAACTCTTGATCTTCCTAGCATGGAGCATGAAAGAGCTAAATAATCTCTTCTTCTTCTTCTCTCTCTCTCTCTTACAAGGTAGAGTTCTGTTTTTGTAAGATTAGTAAGACGTAGTTTATTTCCTTCAGCCAATTACTGTCATTATAAAGCAGCTCCATATAATCTGAAAGACATTGTTATACTTGCATCTTTGTTATTTTGTACTTGAGCTCATTTGCTGAACGGATAGAGCAATCAACTCGTGTTATTATTGCTTCTGAAATGATTGACCGGCACAAGGGCTATCAATCATGTCTGTTTTTTCAAAGAAAAATTCCCTTTTGGTTGTGTTCAATTGTGATTGCGGTCACCATGTCTGATATATATGAATGGAATGTTCACGATGAACCACTTTGAATTGTTGAATTTTCAGTATTGAGACAGAAACAAATGTTGCAAATGGCTGTGTTGCGATTGGAATAACTTCCCAGTCGGTAGACAAGCCATTGGATTCTCATTCTAAAGATCCCAAGTCATCATGTATGTTTTTACCCATATGATGATGAGATTTTTTTGTTCCCTAATTTTAATTGTGGGTTATGAATTCTTATGCCCGATCGTCTTTAACAGCAAGTCCCTCAACGAATGAGGAGGAACAGGATGAGAAAGCGAAGGTACCAGTTATTCAGCAGAAAGGACGGTTCAAAGTTACTTCGGAGAATGTCGATGTAGAAAAGGTGGGTTTCGTAATCTGGAGGAGATTCCTTCCTTCTTATAAGCTGCACTACTCAATTTGTCTGTTTCTTTTCAGGCAACTTCACTCCCTATTCTGCAAAAAAGTCATAGCATGCAGGTTGGTACTTTTGAGGTTAGCTTATAACTGATTGTGGTCATTTTATTTTTTCTTCCTTCTCTTTTTTTAAAGCTTCTTATAATGAAATTTATCGTGTAAGATGTATACGTGGTCTGCATTTGAATGTATTCTACACTTCCAACGTATTAAATATTAGAAGATTTCTTCAGTTGAACTCAAGAAGGCTTTAGCATAAAGCCATGAAAAGAAAATAGTTCTGGTTCATTCTTAAGAGAAATACTGAAGATACAAAAAAGGACCTGTATAGATGATCTGACCATTTCATAAGGCATTAGCGTGTTTATATGCCGTGACAAAAGAGAACAAGTTATTGTTTGATGTTTTTTGCAATTTGTGTTTATACTAAAAATACCAAACTATGCCGATTATATGCACAGGTGATTTCCTCAAATTCTACTACTCTACCTTGTAATATACCAACTCCACCGTTGACATCTCTACCTTCATCCGATGCGATACCAATCAACACAAGATCTTCTATGTTCCCAGTGTTGCAGTCTGTTTTACAGGCAAATATTGCTCAAAGGGTATGGTTTTAATGAATTAATATTGCATTGTTACTACTCCGAAGGGGTGGCACAGTGGTTGAACGCTTGAATTTTGACGGTGTGCTCCCTCAAGGTCCTAGATTCAAGACCCATCTGTGATATTAATTTGTAGGCACCTCTCGTATCTCCATTCCTTCAACATCTCTCAGTGTCTGGCCTAGGGACGGACGTGGTTACCCTGGGTATAGTGGAGCAAAACTTCGATTTTTTGGTTAAAAAAAAAGCATTGTCACTTGGTCAATGGCTTAATTTAGTCTGTTGTTGTTGGAACAGGATGATATTTTGACTCTAATGAGACAAATCTCACTAGGAGATTTTCCAGGTTTGAGTTTTTCTCTTTTGTTTTTTTCTCTCTTAAGGTTCTACAATTACTTTAGTTGACTCAAATCTGAACTTCCTTTTCTCTTACAAATGCTCAGTCGAGGGTGTAGCCGATATCTCTTCAGCACATTTTGCAGCAACGGAGAAATCATTGGTATGTATGAAAGGATAGTAGTTTAATTATTTAATGATGCAATATTTTATGATTAGAGCTTACCGTTTAAAATTTTACATTATGGAATTTGCTTCTTAAGACCGTTGGCTTTTTACTTACAAGTTGCATCCCTAACTGTTGACCTACATAATTTATGTGATGTAAATAAATAAAGTTAGAGAAATAGAACTAATTATGAAACTCAACAAACAGTTCTTGGTATTGTTTGTTTACTTGAGCTTTATTAAAAAGATTCAAGTTGAATTAACCGGAAAATTTTCAGGTTGTAAATGTTTTCCTTAAATTTATATTCCTACGTAATATTTGTTACATGGAGCATTTCAAATAAACTCCCCATCTCAACCATATTCAAGAATTTTATTTGCTTTAGTGACATGTTAAGTGAAGTACGATTGAACTTATTCTTTTAAATAACTTAAAGTAAAAGTGTTTATTTGAGAAGTGTTATTGTCTAGGGGGCATTTGGACAAGGTGAACAATAATGATTATAGGGAATGAGACTATAATAAGAATACCAGAAAATGATTATGTGTTTGAGGATAAGTGAATAGTTACGGGAGGAATCGTCACCTCATGTATTTGGTGCGGAGGAAATGAATATTGAAAAATCATGACCTGTATTTAGCGGGCATAGAATGATTATCAGGGAAACAAAATTGCGAGTATGAGGGAATACAAAACAGTTACGAGGAGTTTAGAGAATGAAAAATAATTACAAAAAGAATGAGATCATAGATAAATGAATAAAATGATGGAGAAAGTTGAATAGTAATAATGTGGGAATGAGTATTGGTGACTCAAACATGAGTTATATAATTGTTCCTCCATAGTCATTTTCATTCTTCTTACCCCAAACACCACTTTTATTACTTTGGGCATGTTTGGCTATAACACATGGAAAGGAAGGAAAGGGATAAATGAAAGAAAGTAAGAGTAAATTAATGATTGATGTAATGAAACCCGGCGGGGCCAAATAATAGAAAGGGATCCCTTCTCATCTTATCCCACCACTTGAAACATACCCTTTGTAGTTTTTAATTAAACCATGTGAATTTCTGTTTTTTTTTTTAACGTCAAGTCATGTTTGATCCATGTGTATTATTTGCAGCTTGACGCAGCTCACGAAAGGGAGAAGGATTTACTCAACGAAGTATCTGATTTACAGTGGAGGTATGGTCTTTATATATTCATAAAATTAAATGATTTAGTAGCTAATAGATGTTTTACCTAAATTTTGGCATTTCGTTATGTAGGATATTACGTGCAAGAGATGAAATTCAAAGATTAAAATCAAACAATGCTGGTTAATTGAATGTGAATATGTTGAATGAACTATGTCAACAACAAAAAAAAAACTCATAGATGTACGATAAAATAGTAAAAAAAAAGAGTAACTGTCATGTTGGGTGTAACTTTTGATATGTGAGATTTAGAACAAAATTCCTTGTGTAGATAGATAATTTCTCATGAATTTCTGCAAAATAATAGTGCAGATATATAGTGAAATTATTGTTAATGTACATTATTATTTTAGTGTAGTTTAGGGAAGCTTTTCATTTAAGTTCTGAACAAGTTGATTGGAAGTTGTAGTAATGCCTCTCTTCCTTGTTTGTTTCTTAACTTAGCAGCATGAGAAAACCACTCTATTGTTTGTCAGGTTTTGAAGTTAGTATTGAACATCCCTTTTTGTTTCAACGCAGTCATAAATAGGCTGCTTTTTAACTGCCATTTATTTCCTCGTTTTGATAGGGAGATTTCGAGTTTATTGAAATTAGTAACAAACATTAGATATTCATAAGATAAGTTAAGCTGAGTGTTGTTTGGAATAACAATTAAGTTAGGATGAAAGTTGAGTTAAAGTTGTATTTGCAGTGCGTGCTAAGTTTTGGTTAAAATATCATTTTGGTCCCTAAATTGGAAGGTTTGTTCTATTTTGGTCTTTGAACTTTAAAAAGTTACAATTTTCGTCTAGTTTGTTCTATTTTGGTCTCTAGACTTTTAAATGTCCATTTTAATCTTTCAACTTTCAAAAAAAATTCATTTGTTCTTAAATTTTTTTAAAAAAAATTTAAAATTGGTTCCTATGATAAGATTGAAGTTGATATTTCTAAAACTATTTCAATAATGTTAATAATTTTAATATTAAAAAAAAAAAGTGAACATATTTTTAAATTTATACAGAAATATGGTTAATTTTTAAATAAAACTAAAAAAAAAAAAAAGTTAAACTAAGGATCAAATTTAAATTTTTTTGGAAGTTTGACACTAAAATTGAACATTTGATAGTTCATGGACCAAAATGAAATTAACTTGAAAAAAATTTAGGGATTAAAATGGAACTAACTTCAAAGACTATGGATTAAAATTAAAATTTTGAAAGTTTAGAGATTAAAATAGAATAAATCTCAAAATCTAAAGACCAAAATGGTTTTGTAACCTCAAGTTTTTTATTTATCATTTTTCAAGTACTTTCAAATAATTCATTTTATTATTTTTCTTTTACTCTTTATAAACGATAATATATATTTCAATTAAAATAGTAACAGTAAATATGGTACTTCAAAATCATGATAATAATGTATTTATGTTTTTTTTAATCAATTATTAAATTAAATATTTTACTTGTTTTACTTCATTTTATAATCAAAATTTATTAAAATTAAAATTCAATTCATATTATAAACGAAATGAAATATTGTTTAATTTTGTTAGACATGTTTGCACAAAATTAATTATCAACATTTTAATTGATGTACTTCATTTATTGATCAATTTTAGCTATACATACTGATAACTATTCTCAGATAAATGAAAGTCAAATATTAATTTTCGTTTAAAAATGTTGAACTGGATTACCACCCAATAATAAAATCAACACATTAATACTTTCAATCTACTTGGCGATTTTTAAACCCAATACAAAATGCCTGGTTTGTGTTTAAATATATATATATAATTTCGTAAATTTGAAAATGTAAATACTCAGGTTTTTTTGGAAATATAGCAAGAAGCAAAATTAATCGTAAATATAACAAAAATAAAAATTAAGGGAATCATTTTAGAAAATTCAACTAAGATAGTATAGGCTATGTGCGCGAATCTGCACTCCCATTTGGTGTATTCTAAAAAAGGTATATGATTTTTCTTTTTTTAACTGACTTATGATTCGAAAATTACTCGAATTTCTTATCTTTAATTTTTGATGAATTAAAAATAAAATACACATTTCCTTCATATATCAGATGGGGACTCATGGAAATGTCAAAAGATTACGGAAATTTAATGTCTAATGAACTAAATAATCTCAATATATCATGTTTATGTTGATCTATGTGTGTTCGCATAAGGCATGTTAGTGTGGTGGAAAAAAATGAGAATAAATTTTTTTTTTTATTGTTTGGCCAATTCAATTTTTTTTTTTTTTTTGAAACCACCCAATTACTAATTAAGTTACTATTATTTTTTTTCATTTATTTTTTTTTTCATATATATATATATATATATATAATTACAACTGTATTCAAAATTTAAAATATTTGCA
>JBBMEG010000018.1:7940482-7967189 GCA_037832605.1 Cyclanthera cordifolia
ATAGTAAGTAGTGCTTCTTAGGATTTATCAAACTAATGTATAGAACTAAATATATACAAATGTTCTTTGTATATGACGAAATTAATTTTACATGAACAGAAATAAATAAAAATGATAAAAATTGAAGAACTAAAACAATATTGTAGACTACAACATGATTCTTTCAGGACAAAAAAAACTATTACGTGCTAACATTTTATAAAGGTTGCTATTTTGACAAATTTTGAAAAGCATGGCTCGATATCATGATAATTTATAATTTTTTAGAAATGCCTATTATTTTCACAAATATGTGTAGTACATAAAATATCAAATATTGTAACATCTTTTAACAAATCGTAGATAATATATAATCAATATTTTAATGTCCAAATATTAACATAGGCTCTGATACCTTGAATGTCGTGGCTCTAATACCAATATAAATTTGAGGAAGGCATACACCTAGTTTTTCATGATAATTTTTGGGAAGATACAGACTCTAATTAATTTTTTGGATTTATGTTTTTCCATTAACTTTCAATAAATATATATATAGTACACGGATCATCAAATCTTGAAAGATCTCTGATAATATCTAATCAATACCTTAAATATCTACTAATTTTTAAAAATTAAATTTGACAAATATAAATCCTAACGAACAGTTATTCCTAATATTCCCTTGAAGTTTGAGCATGTAAATACACATGTATCACTTGAAAACAAAGTCAATGCACACTGCAAATATGGATGATGCGTTTGTTGTCAATCTCAGTCGTTCTGTATATATCGCAAATAAGATGCTGAATTTTGATGCATCACACAAATTTCGTGATTTTACAAATCGTCAAATTGTTTTGATCACATTGTCGAGTAGAAACACATCGCTTATTGGATGCATGATTGCCTTATACGAATCGCTTGAATTTCTTGAATCGTCAAACTGTCACTGAGCACATTGTCGGCAATAATATATCACAATAAGGTGAATTTTAGGAATCGTCAAGTAACCATCACTAATTTAGGGATCTTCTAAAGAAACATGATTGTGATACTATGATAATTTTGAGAAAGACATAAATTTTTCATTAACTTTTTACGAAAATAAAAAAAAACATTATATATACACATATATACATATATTAAAGATGATATTTAATTAATATTGTAATATTCAAATATTAAATTTTAGACAAATCTTAAAAAATATCTCGATGATATATTTGTTTGTTGTTATTTGTTAGTTAACCTTGTTTTTTGAAAAACTAAAGATGAGTTATGATTTCCGGTGGACTTTTAATGGTAGTAATAGGTAACATGTTCACCCAATAAATGTGAAGAGGGTTGGTTAGAAAGTGGCCCATCCTTAGCTACCTCATTAATTCCATTGTGATAGGATGATTTTAAATTTTTAAACGTTCAATCTTAATTTGTAAACCTTCAAAAAGTTTGAAAGTGTTCCTTAAGATAAATTTAAAATTAATTTTAATTGTAATTAGTTCAATAATATTAATAATTTTAGTACACGTGTATTTCTAAAATATCTAGAAAGATGATAATTTTCTTAAAGAAAAATAATAAAATTTTCAAACAATGACCAATTAATCTTTTTCCTTTTCTTTTTTAACTCACTAGAAGTAAAATTGAACATTTTGAATCATTTTTCATTTTTTCATATATATAATTTTAAACATTTTTATATAATTATATTGAAGAGCACTTTTGAGCATCTCGTAACAACCAAATTTCATGCCAAACTTATTCCTTACAAAAAGAAATAACGAATAAAAAAAAAAAAAAAAAAAAAAACCCCAACCAGCTTCCATATCCATAACTACAAGAATCTCAATTAATTTCTCTCTGCAACTTTCCCTAAAACCGCCTAAATGGTTCATCCTGTGGAAGACGCCGACGACCGGAGCCCGTTCGGTTCCCTCACCGCCGACGAATTCTACGCTCGCCATTCCGTCTCTCACTCCTCCGATTTCATCACCAATTCCAGAGGCCTCAAGCTCTTCACTCAGTGCTGGACCCCTCTCCCTCCGGTCAACCCCATCGGAATCATCGCCATCGTCCACGGCTTCACCGGTGAGTCCAGCTGGTTCATCCAACTCACCGCCGTTCACTTCACCAACGCCGGTTTCATCACCTGCGCCATCGATCACCAAGGCCACGGATTTTCCGACGGCCTCCTCTACCACATCCCCGACATCAATCCCGTCGTCGACGACTGCATCTCCTTCTTCGACACCTTCCGTGACCGCCACGCGCCGTCGTTACCTTCCTTCCTCTACGCCGAGTCCCTCGGCGGCGCCATCGCCCTTCTCATCACTCTCCGCCGCGGATCTCGTCCATGGAACGGCGTCGTTCTCAACGGCGCCATGTGCGGAATCAGCGCCAAGTTCAAGCCGCCGTGGCCGCTGGAGCACTTCTTATCCCTGGCCGCCGCTCTCATTCCTACCTGGTGCGTCGTTCCCACGCGCGGATCTATACCGGAGGTTTCGTTTAAGGTCGAGTGGAAGCGGAAGCTCGCGGTGGCTAGTCCGCGGCGCGTGGTGGCGCGTCCGCGTGCGGCGACGGCTCTGGAGTTGATGAGAGTGTGTAGGGAGTTGCAGGAGAGGTTCGACGAGGTGGAGGTTCCGCTTCTGATCGCTCACGGCGGCGACGATGTGGTCTGCGATCCGGCGTGTGTGGAGGAGCTTTATCGACGCGCCGCCAGTAAAGACAAGACGCTGAAGATTTATCCAGGTATGTGGCACCAGTTGATTGGTGAGCCTAAAGAGAATGTGGAGCTTGTTTTTGGAGATATGGTTGAGTGGCTCCGAAGTAGAGCCGCCGGGGAGTGAATTTAATTTCGCTTTTAATTAAATGTTTTTTTTTTCGAGAATACAACGAGCGGAGGTGGAGGATTTGAATGAGTGACCTCATGATCTTTCATCGTTCGTCATTTAAATACTGCTCTTTTGGCGATCTTAATTTTAATTAAGGGTTGCTTTTCCTCCCGGATTATATTCAAGAATAATTTTCTAGTAACTTGACTGAGTATAATTTGTGAGGAAAAGTAAAAAATTATTGGTAAAATTTAGTTAAAATGAAACTGCAAGTTCTAATGGAGGATATTATTATGCTTAGGGTGAAAAAATCGGTTTGTTGTTTTTTAAAAACCAGAAAATATTGGTTAAATAAAAAAACTAAACCGAATTGAATACATAAATATTAAAGAAGAAAAAGACATATGTATTTAAATTCGATAGAAGAATAAATTTAAATATGAAATATAAGTAAATGCATTCTAAATAATATGATATTTTTGAAAAATTGTAAATCAGCTATTTGTTGAAATCAAAATAAAAATATTAATTCAATTGCCCGTTTGGTATAAAATCAAATCGAAATCATTTTGTTTTTGGTACCTATCGGTGTACTGATTGTGTTTATTATTGCTTTTAAATCATAAGTATTAAATTCTAACTTTCTCTAAATTATAGGATCAAATTTATAATTTAACCAGTTATTTGCAAATTTAAGTGCTTTTTTTTGAGTTTACACAATTGGGCAGAATTCGAACTTATTATCGAACCTATTACCGCTTGGTCAGAGTCTAAACTAATGCTATTGCTAGAGGTATGTACTTGAAATTAAAATAATTATTAGCCAGCCATTTTGCTGTTGCTGAAAAAATACATTTATGAGATGGTTGTATGTAGTTTATGAGATGGTGTACAAAAAATTTGTGTTAGTCCCATCTTGATGAACCTGAGAAATTCTGAAACCTACAGAGACATTAAGAGAATGCAAGTTAAGATAATTTGTATGATAATTGGCACATAAACTTAGAACAAAGAAACTACTTATTTACATCAAAATATTGCTGCAAAACTGGTGAATGTTGATTCATAATCAAGTATATCTTCTCAATCAACCTATGAAGTTTATCCACTTCATCCCCAAGAAGATCCACCTAATGATCAATGTGGAAATACAATTAAAAATAGCAAACAAAATTATAATTTTCACGTGTCTCCGTCAATTTACGCGCGACTATTCTCACATATGGATGTCAAGAAAACTTGTAGAGAGTTAATTACTAGATAGGGTTTAGTTTTTCAAATTCCCTCGTGACCATTTAGGCCAACCCATGATGGTACCAGGAAAATATTGTCGCTCATAGAGCAATAATTTAACTGGTTAAAACATTACCCTTCGATGTTGTTGAACTCGATCAAAATGAGGGATTTTAACTTTTGACATATATAATCGTTATGAGTTGGTTTAGTAGTCAAATATAACATTTCTGGGTCTAATGATATTCATAGGTATAGGAAGAAATTGTATCAAATATGATTTTTTTTTTTTTCTTTCGACCATTTTTCAATCGTTAATACAATATATAAGAACCATTACGACTTATCAAGATCGTGATGAAGGCCATAGCTTGCAATCATTGGCTTTGATCACACCACTAGGAATTTGATTGAACATTGCATAACAATCCTAACACTTTGTCACATCTCTTCAATACGGATAAGAAAATCAAAAGATTATTGACATTCAAATGTGGTAGGATCAGACAGATTGTCTTGGGTAGCCACACCTACCTAAGAATTACTTTCTTACGAGTTTTCTTGACATTCAAATGTTGTACGATCAGACAGATTGTCTTGTGAGAATAGTTAAAATCTGCGTAAATTGACTCGAACACTTACTATAATAATAATAATAATAAAAAACATTAGAAATTGAGAATAGAACCTCATATTCAGCTTTTCTGAGATTTTGGCATCTTATGAGGAAAGCCTTCTGATAAAGTGATTCATTTTCTCGCAGGGAAACCATGGCTTGAGGAAGTTGATCCAATGAATGCTTCATTTCTTCCAATCTATCAACAGTAAAACATTAATTTAATTTCTTAAATCAGGTGTTTAAAAAATATTTTTAATTACCGAGAAATAACTCTCTCATTAATCATTATTCAATCACTCAGAATAACTACTTTTCATTCCGCTCATAATTAATTATTTGGTTAAAATACTATTTTGGCCTCTAAACGTTTACATTTATTCCATTTTGATTTCTAGACTTTCAAATGTCGAATTTTAGTTCTAGACTTTCAAATTTGTTCCATTTTGGTCTCTCGATTTTCAAAAATTTAATTTTAATCCCTAGACTTTAATAAAAATTTAAAATTGGCCCTTATGATAAATTTAAAAGTAATATTAAATGAAATTGGTTCAATAATGTTAATAATTTTAATACAAGTAAAGAAAATAGGTGAACTTATTTTTAAAGTTCATAAGAAAAGATGATATATTTTTTAACAAAATTAACAAAAAAAAAATTATAATGAGGACCGAATTTAACAAAGGCCTAAAGACTAAAATTGAATTTTTGAAAGTTTAGGGGTCAAAATTGAAAATTCAGAGATTAAAAATATGGAAGAAACTCGAAAGTCCAGGGACTAAAATTGAATTTTTGAAAGTGTAAGACCAAAATATAACAAACGTGAAAGCTTAGGGACCAAAATAATATTTTAATCTTACTATTTTCACCACAAACATACAATCTAGGCACTTCGGAAGAGTTGAATGTTTACGAGGGGAAGATAAGTGATTCCAAACAGGCTTATATGAGGTTAGTACCTCATGATTGTTGCTTCCACTTTTTGATTTGTCATCAGCTCAAAATCAGAAAAGAATTGTTGAAATTCCAGAAATTTTAGGCACTTAGAATCTGAGTTGCTTAGCTGCATATTATGAAGTTTTAATTTATATCTTTTACTCACTTCTTTTACTGCCTCATTAAGAATAGTGTAACAAATTTCTTCCCTTAATGAAGTTTCCATGTAAATTGCCTCCATCTTCTCCTCCCATTCTCTTGCCATTTCCCTCAAGAAAACTAACCCGACATCTTCTCCAATCGTTACTCGTAAATCTCGAAGAAAATCGTCGAAGAACGCTTTGTAAGTCATGCTTTTGATTGTCTCGCTAAAGATGAACCATGATATCTCTTCTCTTAGAAGGTTTTCAACTTTATGTTCTTCCGTGCTTGTTTCTTCGCCTTTAGTTTGAGCTTCAAACTTGTAATGGATAATTGGGAATTGGAGCTTTGCTCCATTGCATAACTGGGGGCACTCACGTCTGTTCCAGGGCATCTCGTTTGAAGCTATTTGGTTGTGCATTTGCATATTTTCCTTAACATTCCCATTTTGGCCTAAACTCTTGTTTATCTTAGAATTCAAAACTATCAAATTCTCCATTTTTTCAAGTACTTGTTGTAATCTAATACTTTTCGAGCTTACACGACTTTCCGAAAGTGTATCGTCGAAATCGACCTGGAAATTCTTGTCTTCTCCCTTTGGAGTTTTTGACCCAAAATCCAAACTGTTGCATTCTTCTCCGTTTTGGATAATGAGAGGCTTGAGATCCTCACATAACTCTCTAACTTGATTTACTAAATATAAAATTTGCCTTTCTTTCTTTTTAGTTTCTGCTTGTAAATCCTCGTGGGAATTCCTCACAAATCCCTTGAGACAAATTGATATTACATCGTTCTCGATACTCGACTTTATTTGGTGCTCGATCGGCCCCATTTCAGAACAAAAAATGGCACTGTGCATCTTTCCGAAAGCAACATCAAGAGTCTCCTTCAAGATATCAATATCAGATCCCATCTTTTCAACTTTGACATCATTGCTACGACGATTTCGTTGCATCAGCTTGGGCTTTGAATCATCAGACTCGAGTTTCTCTCTAATCTTCAAAACCTGGCGATCCAATGAATCTTTAAGCTCACAAAACTCACCTTCCTCGCTTTCTCGAGGGCTAAGATTACCACTCCTTGCAATCTCAAGATCTTCTTGTGAAGAAACCAATTCCCTTTCAGTAATCTCCAAAGCCCGCCTCAAACTCGACTCGCTCTCGAATCGATCAGCCAACTCTCTATCTTTCTGTAGAATGGCCAGCTCCGATTCGTATAGCCGTCGCTGAAGGCGGTTACGGATTTCGTCCAAGCCTGCAAGCACTTCTTCATAGCTGCGATCTCGATTGTAAGTGTCTGTTTCTTCTTGAACAAACTCGATGCAACCATCGAGTTGCATTATCGACAGCTCATAAAATTTTGATATTTCATGTAATCTCTCTATAACTCCTTCTCTGGAATTGACTCTTTCGTGAGCTTTGTTCATGGCACGGTGAACTATACTCATCATGGTTGAATCTACTATTGACAGTTTTAAAGTGTCATCTATTACACCAAAAATTCCATCCATTTCTCTTACGAAAATTCGATTTGGATTTGGATTTCATTCTAAGGTGTTGTTTTATGTATTGATCTTTGAGTTTGGTTGTTTTTAATTTTTAATTTTTTAATTTTTGTTGGGAAGGATCATGATCCTTGAACTTAGCTGAAGGCAACCAAAATTAAAACCATTGAAATAGTAATCACCTGGTTACTATTTTTAGTTTCCACTGTCTGGTGAGAATTATTTGAAAAGTGTGTATTTTTTTTTTTTTTCATAGTCAATTGTTTGAAAAGATAAACCTTATTCAAAAAAATAAAAAAAATAAAAAAAATAAAGCTGTCAGTTATGAATTATTCAAGATAAAAATAGAAAAAAAATGTTAATTAGGGAAGAGATTACAAATACTGATTTTCAGTATCGAACCTGTAAGTACTAAATTGGGTTATTCCAAACATTGAAATCAATGTGCCACTGACTTTTAGATACATATAATACTATTATTGATTTTGATGAATTGGATTGAAGAGTCACATTGACAAGCCAATAAGTCAACAAAATGCAAAAAAAAAAAAAAAAAAAAAAAAACATATACAAACCCTTTCGATTTGAGTTGGGCTACTTGAACTATATGTTCTTTCATACAATCTTAAGGACATGTTTGATTACGGTGGAAGGGAATAAAAAAGAAAGAAAGGAATAAAAGAAAGAAAACTATAATAAATTAGTGATCGATGGACGGAACTAGATAAGCCAAACGATAAAAATAGATTTATTCTCATTCTATCACCACAAACATTCCTAACAGTTACACATGATGTTCTTAAAAAGTTATTTTTATAATAAATTTGGATGAAAAAGAAAATTTTAGATATTGATTTTAATTTTTTATGGAAAGTACGGACTAAAAAAACACAGACAAATCAAAAGGTAAACTATAAATTTAGTCTTACGTTTGAATTAAGTTATTTAAAAATATAGAATTTAGTATTATGGTTCGAAGAAATTTACAATTTAATTTCTACGATTTGAAAAATTAAAATTTAGTCTCCGTGGTTTGAAAATAATATCTAAATAATAGTCTATGTTCTTCGTAATTTTTGATAAATAAAATATACAGAAACTGATTGTTATGGGTTCAAAAATGAAAGTGTGAGATACGAAATTGATTGGGAAAAAAAAATCATTTAGACATTAGAAGTTACGTCTACATTCTTCGTTCGCATACGATTTTCGAATAACATGAATTATTTGTTAGGTTTTATCAAATGATTGACTAAATTTTCTATGTGTGTATATATATATATATTTTGTTGGTATATGTGACGGTCCTGTCGGTAGACTCTATAATCTTCAAAACTACGATAATCATATTTTATATATCTCAAAATTATACGGATTAAAATTTAGATTTTTAAATTATAAAAATGAGAGGGAGAGATCAAATTTATAATTAACCCAAAATCAAAATGATATATTTGTTGGCGAAGAGGAAACCGACCCGACCCGAGTTTTGATAAAATGACTAACAAATGGCGGGAGACTTGCATGAAAGTTCATACAAACCTTTCATTCTCCAGAATTTCAAGGTGGGAAGTTCCGATTTCTTCTCACAAAAAAATAATTTTCTCTCTCTCTCTAATAACAATGAGATTTCACAAACTCGAAGATAAACAAAATAAAATCAGAGCTCTGTTCTTTCTCTCTCCTCTTTTCTTCTCCCCCCCACCCAAAGCTAATAACAACTTTCCGAATCAAATCTCTCCAACCGGTAATCCTCTCATCAATGCCGTTTCCTTTTTGATCAATTTACCTTCTCTTTCCGTTTTTTTTTTCTCTCGCATTATTTTTACCTAATTTTGTTCTGTTTTTCTGGCTCGATTTATGCTTAATTCATAATTGTGTTTATCGCTTCTGGTTTGCAGGTTTTTCTTAGGTCGATTTGGTGTTTGTTTGTTTTTTTGACTGATTGAGCTGTTGTGGAAGTAGAGGTAGTGATTTGAAATGGAGAAGAAGACTTATCCGATTGGTGAAGATTTTTATATTCTTTATGAGGAGGTTGGGCAGGGGGTGAGCGCTTCAGTTCACCGTGCTCTGTGTAAACCTCTTAATGAGATCGTCGCCATTAAGATCCTCGATTTTGAGCGGGAGAATTGTGATCTGGTACTTCTCGCCATTAAAATCCATGTTATCACAGTCACTATACAATACCTAACATACTTCATTGTACTGTCACAGGTCAGCATTTCTCGTGAAGTACAGACAATGATCTTGGTCGACCACCCGAATGTTCTTAAATCACACTGCTCCTTTGTCCATGGCCATAATTTGTGGATTGTTATGCCCTACATGTCTGGAGGTTCCTGTCTTCACATATTGAAGGCTGCATATCCTGATGGTTTTGAGGAAGTGCTCATAGCAACAATATTACGAGAAGTATTGAAAGGGGTTGTTTATCTTCATGATCATGGTCATATACATCGGGATATAAAAGTGAGAATCTGAGATCTTATACATCAATAGTATCATGTTATTGTGTCACCCGAAGTACACTAGTAATCCCTTTGCAATTCAGAGTGCGTTATTTTGTTATGTAATTATAGTTTTTCTCCAGATTTTCAGGTTCTTGCTAAAGTGTCTCTATAATAGCCTTTTTGTTCTGTTACGTCTATACACTGCATAACGTGGCACAATAAATTTAAAGTGTGTTTAGGACAAGGAAAATGACAATGATTACGAGGAAGATGAGAGTATGGAAGAGAATATGTGGGAGAATGTTTATATGTGTTTGAAAATGACAATTATTCTCACCAGAATCATTCTCCCTTACTCCAAACATCTCTTAAGGATGATGAATACAAGACAAAATAAGAAAGAAAAAAGAGAAATAGCAAAGAAAGAGAGAATACATGTCATGGATTGGTTGATCAATTTTTTAAAAGGATTTCTTTTCCCACCCATTTGGATGTGAGCAAAAGATAAAGTAGCTTAGAATTTTAAAGTGAACTTGCCTGTTAGCTTCCTACGATGAGCTGAACATGAGGAATAATTTGCTTGTATTTCATGAAGTTCATGGAACAAGTAACTAGTTATTTCACACTCTAGCCAACGTATGCTCTGATGAAGAATAAAAATTTAGCCTCTCTTTTATTTTATATGTATTTACATTTCATCTTTTATAGGCAGGAAATATTCTTATTGATTCTCGTGGTGCAATCAAGCTAGGGGATTTTGGGGTTTCTGCTTGCCTTTTTGATTCAGGTGATAGACAACGTGTGAGGAATACATTTGTGGGGACACCGTGCTGGTATATTTGTATTTTATACTATTATCTGCATGTGTACCTATTGAGTCTTTTTTACTGTCGTGTTTGAATAATTTGAGAGCCTTTGTGCTCTCTTGATTGGAATGATTAAAGTGTCAAAATTATCCGTTTCTACTGAAAAAAATTGTGTGTCATAGAGAATGGATTTTGAACTCATCGAAGCAGTTCTAACTAGTTTTGCTCCTAATGAAAAGTTGTCTCTTTATTTCAGGATGGCACCTGAGGTTATGGAGCAATTAAATGGATATGACTTCAAGTTAGTTCTTTTTTTTGTTTATGTATTGCTGTCATAATTTTCTCATAGTTTTTATTCTCTTTTCCTCTTAGAAAACAAAGTCGCTCTTACTAACATCGGTCGACAAATTTTTTTGTCAGGGCTGACATCTGGTCTTTTGGTATAACTGGGTTAGAGCTTGCCCATGGCCATGCTCCTTTCTCAAAATATCCTCCGATGAAGGTGTATTATTATTGAATATCATATGCCATTGCTTTGATCTTTTTTAAGTGCCTTAGAGTTGAACGTATTGAGAAAATGGTTACTGTAGGTACTGATGATGACCTTACAAAATGCACCTCCTGGCCTTGATTATGAGAGAGACAGAAAATTTTCGAAGGTAATCTTTTTGTTTGGATTTACAATGTGCTTCAAGCTGGAATAGATTTGTATAATCTGTTCCTTCTCTTCAGTCTTTTAAGCAGATGATTGCTAGTTGCTTGGGAAAAGATCCTTCAAAACGACCCCCTGCAAGTAAGCTGCTAAAGCATGCTTTTTTTAAGCAAGCACGTTCAATTGATTATATTTCACGGACCCTTTTGGAAGGGCTACCTGTTCTTGGTGATCGTATAAAGGCACTTAAGGTTGAAATTTTATTTTGGTTATAGGAATGAGGACAATTATATATCTTGTATTTGCTACAAGTTGCTCATTAAAACATTCCTTTTAATTACAGAGAAAGGAAGAAGATATGCTTGCACAAAAGAAAATGCCAGATGGAAAGAAAGAAGAGATATCACAGGTTTGAATTCTTCATTTAATGAAAACAAGAATGTTTATCCATGATATTGCGGCAGTTGACACTTCTAAGCTGAGTTGTGTTCCTGATACAGTTCAATTTTCTTTTCCTAACCTACACACGTCCTTTTTTTATTTTATTTTTTATAACTTCTGAAACAGAACGAGTATAAGCGAGGAATCAGTCAATGGAACTTCAATCTTGATGATTTAAAGGCTCAGGCATCTCTGGTACGAGTAAATCTTTCATCACCATTTATTCTGTTTGCAACATAAATGATTTTGACATTTCATGATATTCTTTGCTATTACTTTTCTAAAATTAGATTCGGGAATTTGAAGAATCCATAAGTGAAATCATTGAAGTAGGGAGCTCAAATTCCTTATGTGCACTTGATGTGCCAGAAAAGAAATTACAAGGCGGAAATTCTTTAGAGCTTTCGGATACTGTATGTTAATATGCTTGTTATTTTTTCAGTAACTTTGTATTTTAATTTAGGTTCATAACAATTTCAACGTATTTTCAGGAAGAGAATGGCATGCTGCTGAGACAACCCTCCATGAAGGCTAATGATACAGTGTATATAATTTATGATATTACTTCACATATAAATATTAATAATTTACTCTTTTCTTAGCGGCTTACCCTAATAATAATATTTTATCTCATACGTTCTGAATGGATTTGTTATAAGTCAGCTAGCTAGATAGAGTAAATTAACAGCAGCTTTTTTTTTTCTTTTCCAGAGATTGTAAAGGATCTAACAATTACTCAACAATTGATGGTTCTAAACCTCGCCATGATAATCAAACTGAGAATGGTACCAGTGAAGAGTTTCATTTAGAGAACAACAAAAGAATATTGGGGAGTACTCCTAATTCTAGCCAACATAAAAGAAACATTTCTTCTAATAGCACTGTTCAACAAGATAGTTTGCCACTGAACAAAAGACAGAGGTTTGTTATTTGCTGACTAATTTATTCATGTGAATTCTTCATAGAAATCTTTCAGCTATGCCAGTTTGCTAATATTTCATGGATATCCAAAATATTTATTTTCATTCTCCGCCTACGGTATTGTTTTCATTCCAGTAAGCAGTGACGTTTTCTAGAAATTTTACTGGCATGATTTTTTGTGTATGCATGAATATAGATGTTCGTACTCTATTGAGAGGGTTAGCTGAGTAGGTGGTCCATGAATATGATAAGAACCACACCAAAGAGGCAATTCGGTCAATTTTATTTATCAACCAAGGGGAATTCGAGAACCCTGTTCTCTCCCAAACTCTCTCTGAGCAGAGAAAGGAAAATCACTAACGAAATTACAAGCATAAGCCTGACCGAATAATTGCCAAAAACTAAATACCCCTTACAGACCACCACGCTATTTCCTAACCGACTTCCCTGGCCCACCACTCTTACAAACTTGGGTGATGCCATCTATTTTTCTTATTCTTTTCTCTTCTCATATACACTTTAAGTGGCGGAATCATATCAGAATATCCTTATCATGCATTAGATATTGAAAATAGCAACAAAAACAGCTATTTTAAACAAATTTGACAAGGCAAAAAAAGCACTTTTTTTGTTTGTCTGATAAGGAATCAAAGCTTTGCTCCCTGTATTCGGGACACTTGCGACCATCCAAGGCCCGAACTTGGGAGACAACAAAAATTTTACGATTAAACTCATTCATGGGTCTCAAACGTGCAGGTAGCATGCCTTGGAGGCCTCAAACTACCAATAAGGCCGCCTCTTGTGACAAAAAAAATTAATTATTGAAAATTTTATTCAGAATCCAAAAATCTAGCGTTCAAGAACGTTTTTCTTTGTTAGATTTGTGCTCTAACTATAAGCATGTCGAATAAAGGCTCAATTGAATTATATAGAATCGAAATCTTCCTAGCCTATATTAGCAAAAGTTAAATAATCTCCCCTTCATCTTTCCTCTTACAAGGTGGCGTTCACGTTTTTAAGATTGGTTAGAAAGTCCCTAGGCTTCAGGGTGTGTTCAATTGTGATGTCCGGTCACCATTTCTGATATTCTCGAATGGAAGTTCATGATGCATCATTTCAAACTGTTGAATTTTCAGTTATGAGACAGAAAAGAATGTTGCAAATGGCAGTGTTGCAATTGGAATAACTTCTCAGGCTGCAGATGACGTGCTTTCTGATTCTCTTGCTAAAGATCTCAAGTCAACATGTATGTGTTTAAACTATATGATGAGACTTTTGTTTTTTCCTTAATTGCACTTGTAGGTTGGTAAATTCTTACTTCTTTGTCTGATTGCTATTCTTCAATAGTAAGTCTAGCAACAAATGATGAGGAACAAGACGAGAAAGCAAAGGTACCAGTTATTCAGCAGAAAGGGCGTTTCAAAGTTACTTCGGAGAATGTTGATGTAGACAAGGTGGGCTCAATAATCTGGAGTGCATTCTTTCTTTTCTTATAGGCTGCATTACTCAATTTATCTGTTTCGTTCCAGGCAACTGCGCCCCCTATTCTGCAAAAAAGTCACAGTATACAGGTTGGTAACTTTAAGGTTAGCATATTATCGATTGTGCTTATTTGATCTTCTTGTTTTTTTCTTTTAAATGCTGATTGATATAACTAAGTTTATTTCAATCCATTGGCTTAAACTTTTAGGTTGATTGATGATTTAACATGTTTCAATATGATATAAAAAGTTCAAGCCCCAGCGGAGTTGTTTTCTTCTCCCATTAAAATTGAATTGAATTCAACTCTTAAAAAATAAGGAAGAGGGTGGGGCTCACCCTAATACCAATATTGGTACTGTCCCCAATACACAAAAGACATAATCCCAAAAATACAACTAAAGGAAAACATAAAGACTACTGCCCGGCTTGGCCCAAAATTCCCACTTTGCCACTGCGGGAGTGCATTCTAGAAACTGTTAAATATATGGATGCAAATTTATCATGGATCGAAAAAATGGTACTCAAGGTGTTTTTTGCTAATATATTTGATAGGTTGGGCCTTAGATGAAATAAGAATAGTTTAGAGGGTCGTATATGCAATTAGTTAGGAAGTTTTTTGGAGTTTTAGATATAAATAGAGAGGTTGGGTGAGAAGAAAGATATCCAAATATTGAGTGAAAACTTATAGGCTCAAGGGAGTATTCCCTAGAGAATGGGAGGTTTCAAGTCCTATTAAAATTTGGTTTATCTCGTAGTTTCTTGGTTATTTGATATCAATATAGATCTTGGATCTTATTAATATTTTATCCCCATCCATCATGTTTGCTGTTGTTTCCCTTTCCCCTACTCTACGCTTGAATTGTCTGTTCTTAGTTGAAATAAAAGTAAAACCATTAAATTGATGACTGTTGGGGCTTTAGAGAATACACAGAAAAAAAAGTAATCGATTGATGTGTTAAATTTGTATTTATACTCAAATAAGTTTGTTTGTTCTAAGTCCCAGGATGCTGGTTATGCAGGTGATGACCTCAAATCCTGCTACTTCTCTACCTTCTACTATGTCAACTCCAATACTGACACCTCTACCTTCTAATCCGTCAACTCCTATACCAACACCTCTACATTCTAATCCGTCAACTCCTCTACTGACACCTCCAACTTCATCTGACGCTATACCAATTAACTCTAGATCTTCTATGTTTCCAGTGTTGCACACTGTTTTGCAGAGAAATATTGCTCAAAGGGTATGGTTAATGAATTAATATAGCATCATCACTTGTCAATTGCTGAATTTAGTCTCTCGTTCCTTGTTGGAACAGGATGATATTTTGACTCTAATGAGGCAAATCTCACTCGGTGATTTTCCAGGTTTGAGTTTCTCTTTTTTCTCCTTAGAGATAGAGGTTCAACATTCATTTCGGTTGTTCTAACTTCATTTTTTCTATTACAACGCTCAGCCGAGGGTGCGGCCGATGTCTCAGTGGCGCAGTTAACAACCACAGAAAGATCTTTGGTATGTAAGAGCATTTTATGATTAGAGCTTACCATTTTGATATTTACATTTTGGGATTTCTTTTTTGTGACTGTTAGGTTCCCATACATGATTGATGTTTGGTAAACAAATAAAATTGTCAACATAACTCACATAATATATGATCTAATAACCAAGAGATTATTAGTTCAAATCTGAAATTGTTGAGTTAAAAAATAATCAAACAAATGAAGTTAGAGAATAGAACATATCAAGTTCAACAAATACTTGTTAGCTGGTGAGTGAGTAGAGCATCTTGGATCTTGATTAGTATTGCTTGTTTTCTGAGCATTATTAAAATGGAATGCTTTAGTGGGGTCTTTTTTGTTAAGGATGACAACCCTACCCGAATCTCCACATTGATATGATATTGTCCACTTTGGGCATACCCCCGCGTGGCTTTGCTTTTGGTTTCACCCAAAAGGCTTCATATCATTGGAGATGGTTGTCAATACTTATATACCCTTGATCTTCCCCTATTCTAACCAATGTGGGACACTTTGTTTGCATCCCCAACAATTTTTGAGTGGACTTAATTGGCTGGTATTTTATAAAGGATTAGATAAACTCTGTTAATTTAGTATAGAAGATCATCTTGGAACTTGATCAGTATTACTTTTTGGTAGAATTTGAATGTCAATTTTTTCACCTCGTTAAAATTATGCTTGAAATCTATATTCCTACATAATGTTGCTAGGCAGAGCATTTCTAAATACACTCCCGAACTTCAGACCTCACTTGTAGAGTTTTAGCTGTTTGGAATGACCTTTTCTTATAAAATACTTATTTAGGAAAAGAGTTCATTTCATAAGAACTTTTCTCTATTTGAAGTGTCCAGTATTGGCTGCTGGTTATATGATTTGCATATATCATGGTACGAGAATTATGTTAGACAACTTTATTTGTTTACCTAACATCAATCATGTATGGGAATTGTAACAGTGATGAAATGAAAAAAAAAAAAAAAAAAAAAGGAAAACTTGCCTCTTATGATTAAGAAGGCAAACTCTCTTTAAAGGTGACGTGGCACTATTGGTGCCACAAAATTTTTTTTTCTTAATAATTATTGAAAGATAAAAAGTTTGTGATACCAAATAGTGGCACATCATCTTTAAGGAAGGTTTGCCTCCTTAGTCATAAGTAGACAAGTTTTTCTTAACTATTTGAATTTTTTAAAATAAGTATTTTTATTGAGCTAAAAGTACTTTCCACCTTCTCAAAAGTTATCCTAAGCTCCTAGTGTTTATGGTGATTACTTTTTTTTTTTTTTTTTTTAAATTTTCTGCCAAATGTACCAGAGACCTATAAATATAAGCATTCTCTTTTGGCGTTGAATGATGGGAGTGTCAATATTTGCAGATTGAAGCAGCTCATGACAGAGAAAAGGATTTACTCAACGAAGTAACTGAGTTACAGTGGAGGTAAGTTTATATATATATATATATTCATATATATACATTTAGTGTTGGAAATCCTCAGTTTGTCCCCACATTAGAAAGGAGAGATAGAGTCTTCGCCACAAGAAATATGGATTATTCCTCTTATTACCGATTGATTTCCTGATGAAATTCCATTCTATTTAATACGATACCAAAAGTCATTAAACTCGAGTGGATATTTGAATCCAATTCAATTAAGTATTGGGTCTAAAAATTCAGATCCAACTCAAGATTCAAGATGCATTATCTTGAAATATCAGCTACTCATGTCATTGCTAATTTGATCTTAAGACGAAACTTCATGTTATCGAATGTATATAGTTTTGATCAAAAAATATTTTCTTGAAGCTTGACTCTTTTGTGTGTAGGATATTACGTGCCAGAGATGAAATCCAAAGGTTAAGATTAAACAGTGCAGGATAATGGTTATTCTATTTATTTGAAGTTTAATTTGGTGCATCCTATTTGCTGGTTGAATATATGTTGAATGCTCATTGAAAGAAGGGAAAAAACAAATGGTCCTTGAAATAATTTTTAGATGTACAATAGAATAGAGAGAAATAAGGGAGGAAAGTAAAATGTGATTGGGTGTACTTTTTTCATCAAAGTTCTTTAGGTTATGTGCTTCTTTAGGTTATATGCTTTCATTAATTTTTGCAAAATAATGTGCAGATAGTGAAATTATTGTTAGTGTACATTAGTTTAGTGCAGAAGTTTATGAAGCTTTGTTTTAGTGTAGTAGTGGAAATGTTTATGGGATGTTTTAATCCCTTTCTTCTCTTTTATATATATATATATATATATATTTTGCATGATTATATTATTTCCCATATTCCAACCATGTAAAATCACTAAACTAATGTTATAACCCTAGTTTTGAAGTTTTGTTTTATTAGTATTAACTCCCTTCACTTACACAAACACAAAATTAAGAATTTATTAGCATTAGAAACTTTTTTTTAATATAAAAAACCAAATAAACATTCCAATATGAGAAGTAGTTGCATACCTATTGATGAATTTAAAATTAATTTTCATTGATGTAAACATAATAATAATAATAACAAAGTAAATGGTCAACTTAAAACTATAACTTATTCTTGAACATTTTTTTAAGTTACACTTGGAGGGGCGGTTTAGAGGTCATAGTTGAGTAATAAAGTCGTAAATAGAATCATAAGGAGTGGATGTGATAATTTCACACTATAGTTACAAAATTTGATTTGACGATGAATAGGATGGATGAAAGTGAAAAAACTCTCTATTAACTCAACAAGAAGAGAATGAAGAATATATTCCTTACAAGATTTGACTAATTTTGTAACTATCGTGTGAAATTATCACATTCGCATCTGTCCTTATAATTTTATTAATGAAATCCGAAAATAGACATCTTTATCAAAAATCATAATATTGAGGAAATTAATAAAAATAACAATATATCTGTGGCGCCAACAGAGAAAAAAAAATCTGAAAATTGGAAACTAAATTTTGTTTAATAATAAAAATATTTGACGTCAACGTTTGAATATATCCAATTTAAATGTCATTACCACGTAATAAATATCTAAATTTCGAATTGCCAATGCCAAAGACCCAACTTGACTTTGACATTGTTTATTTATTTATTTTTTATTATTATTATTATTGAAACAGACGCCTATGCTTTTCTTGATTATAACATCCTTAATTAAAAAACATAAAATTTCAATGAATAAATTCAATCCATTTATTTTCATCTAAATATCTTCTAAACATATATCCGGTTTTATTTTCTGTTTTTTGTTGTGATTTCTAAAACCCAAAAAGGTATGCAACTTCACTCATATCTTTAATTAAAATAAAAATGTTTATTCATTAATAATGGATATATATATATATATATATATATATATATTTTTTTTTTTAATTTTAAGATTTATCTGGTTTGGAAATTTAAAACTATATTAAAACAAGTTTTTTACTCTAATAGTTACTTCTAAACACTCAAAAAAAAAATTCAAATTAAAATATTTTTAAAATTTTAATCCAAACATCTCTAATTTTTTCAAACCATATAAACTTAATTTAAAATTTACTAAAAAAATTTAATATTTTCAAAATTGGCAGGCAAATATAAATAATAAACAATTAAACTGTTTGAAATTCCAAATAGAAGTTGCTATATGATACACTCCTTGCGTTTACTCCTTCAAACGGTGCGTTTTTTACGCGGCAACCTGACCATTACTGTTTTTCAACAGCTGGCATTTTTAACCTACTCTAATTTATTTTGTCCGTTTCTTTTTCTAACAAACTTTTTTAAAATTATCAAACGTGTTTCTGAGTTTTCAAACCTCTAATTAATCTAAGATTAAATTTTGAGATCTTTGGATAAGTATAAACTTTTAATTTATATTTTTAATATAATCAATTTATATTTATATTTATGAGTATTTATTCTTTTATTAGTTCAGTTCACTGATACGTTAGAAGACGATATCCAAATTTTAATTGATTATTAAATTTCAATTTTAGGATTAACTGGTAATTTAATTCTTCAATGGATAATCTTTTGTTTTTCTTTTTATTTTAAATGAAACATTATCCTTTTTTTTTTTTTAGTCTGACGAACGGAAAGCACGAGATTTGAATCGTGATGACGTGTCTGGCCTTTCCTTTCACTCTATTAAAAGATGTGCCGTACGCCACGTGTCTTCATGGCCGCCACGTTTTATTTTTATTTTTTATTTTTTCAAATTTAAATTATTCTTTTATCTCTTTCTTAATGTAGATCTTTGGATTGAGATTTTGAGTATCTAAAATTGCTATTTTAAAAAGTAATAATGAAAAGTTAAAAGTTTGTTTGAAAATAATTTTTAAGAATCAATAAAGATTTGTTTTCAATATTTAAAAGTAATAATTAATAATCATGCAGTTAAAATCTTAGTTTTTAAGATTATTTATAACAAAAAAAAATTATTTTAAGTATTTAAAAGTAATTTTAAAGAATATTGAGAACGAAAATTTATTTTAAATATTTAAAAATAATTTTTGAAATCAAAAATAAATTTTTTAAAAGTATTTACTAGATATCTACTTCAAAATTTCATACCAGAAAAAAAAACAACAGAAAAATGGAGGGATAGAAGAGAGAGATTTAGGAGAAAAAAAATGATATTTGTATTTGGTTAAATAAATTTAAAGAGCATTTTTAAAGTTAATTTGAACTTTAGACAGCCAATAAAATAATTATATTTTAGATTTCATTAATTTTTATTTTGAAGAAAAGAATGATTTTTTTTAAATACGACAATTATATCTTTTAATATAATATTAAAATTTAATTTTAAAAGTAAATTGCAATGCATATTAAATTTTAAAGAAAGTAATTGATGAAATCAATAATTTAAAGATGTGTAAAGTGAGATTAGAGGGTGATTAGGTTAATAGAGCAATACAACTACAAATAGGAATAAGTTGTATTTAAAAAAAGAATTACAGCTGTAAAATAGATAATTTAATCCAAGAATTTTGGGGGAAAAAAAAAAAAGAAAAAAAAAAAGACGAAAGTAAATGGATAAGAACACGAGCCTTTCTCTCTCCTGGATCGGGTCGGGGCCACGTCATCTTTCTCTCTCTAAAATCGGCCCATGGATAAGACCCGACAATCTCGCCTCTCCACACCCTCCGAATCTATATAATCCCCCTTCTTCTCCGTTCTTCCAAATCATTCAAAATTCATCATCCATCGCTGTTTCTTCTAGATTTATTCTTCGATTCTCGTGTTAATGGCGTCGATTTCCACTGCTGCGATCATCGGCCGAGCCGGTTCTTCGTTGAATCGCCCGAGCAAGAATCATCGGAACTCGAGGAATCGAGTTAGGGTTTCTTGTTCTTCTTCTTTTTCTTCTATGGCTGCAGATCCTTACCAGACTCTTCGGATTCAACCTGGTGCCTCTGAATCTGAGGTCAAAAAAGCCTTCCGTCAACTCGCTCTTCAGGTTCGATTCCGTCGATTTCATTTCAGAATTTCTCTGTTTCTTTTGACCGATTTCTCGAACTGTGGAGATCTGTTCATGTGATTGATTCGATTTTATTGATTTTTCAGTATCATCCTGACGTTTGCAGAGGGAGTAATTGTGGCGTGCAATTTCATCAAATCAATGAAGCATACGATGTACGCGATCGAAGCCCTAATTGATTCTGTTTTTCTAATCGTCCATTAATAACAAAAACTGGATCATTTATTGTGAGGAATATTTATATCAATCTGAATTGAGTAGGTTTTAATAACGAATCAGTAATGAATTTTTATTAGGCTGATTTGGTCTGGGAATCTGCAAGTTTATCGTGTGAACTGATTGGGGTAGGTTCATGTCGATTTCATAGGCATATAATTCCTTAATTGAATTTTTTATATTTTTCTCTTTATAATTAAAATAAAAAGTCCTCAAGGTCACTAGTGCAAATATAATGGCTACTAGGTGCTGAATTTGCACTCTTTTTGAGTAGTAATAATTAAAGAAGCGTTCAAACAAAAAAAAATTGTAGTAATAGTTTGTTTGTATCTGATGTTTAAAAAGTGATTATAATAAAGGTGACCAAAGTGTCCTCTCGTGTGTGTGTCAAATCTCTATGTTATGGAACTAGAACTAAACTTTGATAAATTATTAATGATCTTATGTGTTTGATGAACAGATTGTGATGAATAATTTAAGAGGAATCTCGATGCCAATCGAGACGAACGAGACATATGACGAAGGAGTTGACGAACAGTTTAGAGGAATGGAAGATTCAAATTGGGATATGTGGGAGGAATGGATGGGATGGGAAGGAGCAGGGATTCGAGATTATTCGTCGCATATCAACCCGTATATATGAGTGAAATTCGTGGTGACCAAGTGGAACTTTGTTATTAGAATTAGTCCCTTATCTATCAACATCATCCAATGGTGGTGGTTGCTTGTGTATATAATGGTAAATAGGGGAAGATTGAAAACATTGGTTCTTCTTTGTGGCTTTTTTTTTTTTTTTTGTACATATTGCCGAAGACAAAAGCCTTTGGGTTTTAATAAATATGGAAAAGGCAAAGGCTTTGAAAACGCTCTATCAAAGCTGTGGGTCATTTGTGTTTCGTCTTTATCCATCTCTGGCCAATTAAACATGGTGAAATTTAGCTTTTTTTTTTTTAATTTTTTTATTTAATATTGTCCATTAATGAAATAATAAAATTATATTGCTCAGGTTCTTGAAATATTAAGTGGGATCAATTTCTCTATTGTGGATAAACAACAGCAATGTTCCAAATCTTGTAAACTCTTTAAAGCATATTTTCTTTTTCGTCGAGGTGTGATGCACTTTTGATCAAATTTGACGTTTGAATTTGTAAAAAAGAGCTCCATCATTCGTAACTAAACCGATTGTATAGTGGAAATTGTGGATAATGCCACTAGTCCAGGTGCTCGTTTAAGATTAGTCCTATATGTTAGTCCTATATGTTAAGTTAGATTTTATTCTCTAATTCTTTTTATTGGTATGAAATTGTTCCACTTTGAAATGTTTTTATAACTTTGTTGCATTCCTTCTTCCAGGTGGATAGAAACGAATGATGATTGAGGAGAGAAATTATTGAAGAATAAATTATATTTGATGTTTATTTATTCGAGGTAGTGATGTCTTCTAAGTGATATGTGGTCTTCATCCTCAATTTGTACTTATTATTTTTCTCTTAAATTGATTTTAGGCACAAAATTAAAATGAGTAGTGATATCTTCTAAATAAGTTTTGTTGTCTCTGTTTCCTCGAGAATAAGCTTAGAAAGTTCAGGACTCCCTTCAAAGTGGTCCTACATACATAAGTCTGCATCAATTATTATTATTATTATTTTTCAAGAGGTATGGACTATTGAATGAATGGGTGTAATGTCACGTCTAAGTCATATTAATTTTCTTTTTTTTCTATGTAAAAGAAAATAGGAAAATATGGTCATTAACGTGGAGAAGTCCTGCTTTTTAGTAAGAATGTGGAGTCGGATGATAGGGCGATAATTAGTTTTATTTGGAGGGTGAGAGTGGATTCTAATCTTAGATCTTACTTGAGGATGCCTTCCTAGGGTGAAAAGAAAAAGAAAGATATGTTCGGGTCAGTGGTAGTTGTAGAGTGATGGGGTATCTTCAAAAGTGGCAAGCTAACCTTCTCTTGAAATGGGGTAAAGAGATTCTTATTAAAGCTATTCCACAAGCTATGCCTACTTATACAATTGAGTTGCTGCAAGCATCTATGATGATATGAAAAGAATGAGTGATCATTTATGAGACTTATGATATGGACAAAAAGAAGAAGGGGCAGGCTTAGGTTTTGCAATCTAAACTTGTTCAATTAACCTATGCTAGCAAAACAAAGTTGGAGAAATTTAAGGAACCCGGATAGCCTGCTATTTCAAGTCTTAAGAGGCAAAAACTTTACAGGGGGGTTTTCTTGAGGGCTAGTTTGGCAGCTTCCCCTTCATTGATTTGGTGGAGCATTTTGTGAGACAGAGATTTATTTAAAAACGGGTATTCTACAAAATATGTCTAAAATGTGACTAAAATTAATCACCAAAAGTAGAAGTAAAAATTAATAAATGAGCGTACCTCCAGTCATTGTTTTGGTCACCGAGATGAAAGCCAATAATTTCCTCGAACGACAACACGAACAAGTAACAAACACCCATCAACAACAAAGTTCTTGGATCTTTTATACTCTCACCCTCACTAACTCAAATGTTGTTGTTTTCTTAATGGAAGAGTAAGCATTAGGGCCTAAAGAATAAAATATACCAGAAGAATTCCCTGCAATTTTCTCTATAATATTGAACTAATACCGATTTCACGGATCGAATCTGTGACGCTGGTGTTGAACTGGAATAACACCAAACAATAAAATTACTGCGTCACTGATCCATTTGGTCATGAATTTTAAGATTTGTTCAACTTTAATTCCTTAACTTTCGAAATTTTGATTTTAATCATAAATTTAAGATATGATTGTTTTCTAATGTTTTTTTTAATTAAAATTGATTCTTATAATTTATTTTGTTTTAAGAAAATTATCATAAACTTCTTAAAAACTTTTAAAACAGGTTCACATTTTATATTTGATTGTATTAAAACTATAAACATTATTGAACTAATTTCTTATTAAATTTAAATTTAAATTTTCTATGGGGAGCAATTTTATTTTTCTATTTCTTATAAAGTATATGGATTGAATTTGAACTTTTGAAAATTTAGGTATTAAAATTGAATAAATCTCAGAGTTTTGGGCATATAATTGAACTTATGAAAGTTCAATGCGAAAATGGAACAAATGTCTAAATTTATGGACCAAAATGAAATTTTATCTTTTATTTATTTATTTTATATAGCATAAGAATGTGTTTAGATGTAAATTTGTAAAAAAAAATTATTTTAAGTAATTAAAAATTTAAGTTTTAATAATAACTTGTTTTGATGTACTTATTTGTAGAGATATTGAAGTCGTTTGGATGATTGTTTTGGCAGAATGATTGCAAACAATAAACTTAATTGGATATAGTTAAAAATTTGCAATTATCTTGAATAATTAAAAATAAATGATTATTTTAAATAATCAAAATATCTAGTTATTTTTGTGGAAGGGTTGTTAATAGTTTATTAATAACGCGAGGAAAAAAAAAAAAAAAAAAAAAAACCTGCAACAAAGGTTTGGTATAATTTGATCTATAAATACATAAAAAATACCTTATTTCAAAATTTATCATCAGAAATTAATTTTTTTGTGACTTGTAAAAATATTGCCATAATTGACAAGTGATAATTGATAGTTAATTTTGCTTGTGATGATATGATCAGCATCACTGAACGCTGAGATTCCTGAATCTGGATGGTTTGTTTAACTTGATTCTTCTTCCCCAATCAATCATCGGTTCTATTTTCAATCTCTGTTCATCCTCGTTTCTCGTACGGCAATCGGAATTCTCAGCTTTCTGATTATTCATTCGCTCGCCTCCGAAATCTAGGTTTTCATTCATCTTTTGTTGTTGAATCCGGTTTCGCCTGTGAAATCCTTCGTTTCCGAGCCCTAGAGAAGCGATTCTATTACTGTATCGCTTGTACGCTCTCTGAGGACCGCCGCCTTTGTTCTCCCTTGAGGTTATTCTCTTTTTTCTTATCGTTTTTCTGTCGTTTCGTTTTACGATTTGATAACTGCGGTTGGTGATTACATCGGTAGAATTGAGTAATTCTGTTGAGAAACGGATTTGGCTGAGAATTGTTTATGTGATACTTTCACTTGTAGACTGCACGAGCACTGCGGATTTATTGTTTAATCGCTATTGCATTTAAGATATTGAAATTTTTTGCTGTTTTGTTCCTGATTATTGTTTGTTCGAGCTAGGAGTTGGAAATTGATTGAATTGATACCGGCGTTTAAATATTTGTTCAATAAACAATATGGAGTTGATTTGGAATGTGTTTGTCTTCCAACTATTTTTTATGTTGTTTCATTTAGATATCTGTGTAAATGGGGGATCTCAAAGAGCGGTTGCTTCCTTCCAAACCGGTATCTGCTATAAATCTTAGGGAGGCAATTAATAATCGACCGTCAGCCTCTGGAAGGGTGCCTTTTCAAGGTGTGGATGTTTTAGGACTGAAGAAACGAGGCCAGGGACTTAGATCTTGGATTCGGGTAGATTCCTCTGGGAATTCTCAGATTATTGAGGTTGATAAGTTCACCATGATGCGTCGTTGTGATCTACCTGCACGTGATTTGCGCTTGCTTGATCCTTTGTTCGTTTACCCTTCAACAATTCTTGGTAGAGAGAAGGCTATTGTGGTCAATCTAGAGCAGATTCGATGTATTATAACAGCTGATGAAGTTTTGCTGTTAAATTCTCTTGATAGTTATGTGCTGCAGTATGTGGTAGAGCTACAAAGGCGTTTAAAAACTACTGAGGTTGATGTGGTTTGGCAGAATGATGGAAATCATGGATCTGACTTCAATCGAAGAAGAGGAAGTAGGAATCTCGATAATATATTTGGAAACCCCTCTCCTGATTATCTGCCCTTTGAGTTTAGGGCTTTAGAAGTTGCTTTGGAGGCAGCTTGTACATTTCTTGATTCCCAGGTGTGTTTATACAGAAGTTTGAGCTGTTTTTTATTGCTTAACGCATGTTAATTGTACTCTTTTTTATTAATGTTACGAAAAAAGAAAAGAGAAATGCAAGTTTTAAGAAATGTTTTTCCATACTGCCATTTGAAACATATTAACAAATAAAGCTAATAGGCTTTTGAAAGATCATTTATCCACAGCATTTTAGGTCATAAGGTTCTATCGAGACAACTATTTTTCACGCTCTGTTATCGTTTTGTATAATATTGTTTATTACTCCTTTCAAATTCACCGGACTGAAGATTTGAAGTTTAAAGATTACCCTGCTTGTATTGTTTAATACTGTAAACCTCTTATTAATTAGGGCCCCACTGCTCAACTTATACGATGGTCTAGGACTTTTTTTTTTTAGAATGAAAGGTGGAAGAAACTTCAATTTTGTTCTGTTCGGTGAAAAATGCTCTCTATTTATCTTGTTGTAGAGAATATTTATTAACTTCATCTCATGTTATTAAAATATTCAATTTTTTTCATAAATCATAATGATACTTTGTCAGGCAATGTGGTTTATGTTGGTTGATACTTTATTCATTTCAAAGTTAGTTCTTCTTCTTTCCATGTTAGTCGACAT
>JBBMEG010000018.1:7975742-8003138 GCA_037832605.1 Cyclanthera cordifolia
TAATTTAGCTAATAGTTTTCAATCGATAGTTCAACCGATTGACTCAATTGGTTTGTTGATAGATTCAATCAACTCACTAATAGTTTTCAATTAGTTTGCTGAATGAGAGGTAAAATTGAAATTTTTAAAAAATAATTGAAAATATGGTAGGTAAGAATTATTTTAAAAAAAATGTTATAACTAAAACAGATGCAAAGTTGATTTTCCAAGTAAAGTAATTTTCTTAATTAATCAATTTTTAAAAATATTTATAATATATAAAAATATCAAATTTTAAAATATCTTTTAACAAAATTTAGATGATATTTAATCAGTATCAGCTAATATCGGCTAATATTCAAATACTAAATCTAATAAATGTTACGAAATATCTTATTCCTTACAACATAAGTGAGAATAATATGTGAGGTAAATATTGGATTGGAAAATATTAAGGTACCTACAAAATCTCGATAAGTATTGCTTTCTTTTAACATAATGATAGATGTTATTTTGGCTGAATTATCAAACATATCTCTAAATTTTGAGATTTTTGTCAACATTGTCTTTAAACTTTAAATATTTTCAAACATATCCATGAACTTTATCAAATGCTTCAAAAATACCACTGTCGTAAAATTTAGATGATAATCATTAAAATTTGGTTAAAAAAATGTTCCCTCAACTTAAAAAAGTTACAAAAATATCATTGGTTTTAATCTTCACTGTTTTGTTAATGAAAAATGTTGACATTTTATTTGAATGAATATATCCTTAGATTCTTACGCCAAATCTAATTAAGTAATTGATTGGATTATAGGCCTCACCCAAAGTTTAGAGATAGGTTTGATTGGATTAAGTAATTGATTGGATTACAAGCCTTACCCAAAGATTATAAGCTTTACTTTAGCGGGATTTTGCACCTCAGTATGTCCTACACTATAAAGATTATTCTCCAAAGTTCATCAAAAATTTGCCTTTGAGGTCAAGACGAAGATTGCTAGGCCTTAGACGAAATATAAGTATTCTAAGGTTGTTAAGGCGTTTGTTTCGATTAAATAGATTACTGGATATTAATTCTTATTGGTTTTTAATTTGGATGATTACCTTTCAATCTGTGGTTCATGATCATATTAATTATAGGAGTTTGTCCCCGACTATGGTTTACTCTCGCTAGAGAGATTAGGATGTAATAGTTCTAGAGGTTAATATGATTGTGTGTTCGTAAGAAGAAAAAAAAGAAATGAGGAGGAGAAGAAGAAGCAGAAGAAGACATAGTCCTTATATTTTCAATTTTGTTTTATTTTGATCATGAACTTTCAAATATATAATTTTAGTCCCTAAACTTTCTAAATAAAGTGAATTTTGCTCTTATTTGAAACTTTTTTTTATTTTTTTTTCCTCTAAAATTTACCGTATTTTTTAATAAATTTTAGACAGATATTCACATTTGTTTTTTCTTTACTTATATTAAAATTATTAACATTTTTAAATCAATTTTTAAAAATATTAACATAGAACTAATTATAAACTATTTTTAAATTTTAGGAAAGTGGAACAAAATTGAAAGTTTAAAGACTAAAATTAAATGTTTACAAATGTACGATTAAAATACAACAAACTTGAATGTTTAAATATTAAAATTCAACATTATAAAATTTTAAGAATCAAATACAATAAAGTCCAAAATATAGATTTTTTTTTTTTTTTTTTTTTTTTGATCTATTGGAATCTTCCATGTCATCATCTTGTAATTGAGAGACACTAGTTTTGTTCTTCTTCCGTCAATTTTAAGATTTCAATTTGCCTTGAGGGCATTCCGGTCTTGAAATTTATATACATTCCAGTCTTAAATTATTTCAGTTGACTTAAAAAATTGACTCAAATCTAAAAAATAATTATATATATGATTCTTTTTTTTAATAGAAAATTTAATTATCGCTCATTAATGAATATTGTCACATACTTTTTTTTATTACTGATATTATTAAGTATTTATAATATAATATATTGAAATTAATGACTATTTATAATACAATATTAAAAATTCTTAATTACTATTTATAATATTGTATTAAAACGTATTAATAACTATAGATGCAAATACTTTAAAATTTATCAACATTTGTAATTATTTTGTGAGAAAAACTTATCAAATATAATTTTCCTATATTTATTTTATTTAGAAAAAAGTCTATAAGTTTTTCAAAATTGAACATTTTTATCCCAATATTTTAATAATGCACACTTGTTGTCTTAGTGTGTTTTTTTTTTTTTAATTAAAAAAAATAAGAAGTTAAACTCACCTCAAAAGTACAATAATCAATTTATCAATATATTAAAATTTAAAATCAATATAATCAATGTAGATTATATATCTAACTATTTGATTTATCTCAATAATTAAAATTAGATATTTTTTAAATATCATGATTAAAATTATTCAATTTTGAAATATATAAACCAAAATATAAATTAGACCTCAAAATTGAAGATTAAAAAAATATATTTTCCCTAAATACCTATTATTTTGAAATTAAAATAATAATAATAATAAACTACAATGGGAAAGGTCAATGGTTGATAGTCAATTTAATTTATAAAAAGAAATCGAATGGTAAAAGAAAATAACTTTTTTGCACATAGGTCTTAAACCTCATATCTTGAAGGAAGCATACTTCAAAAAAACCAAGTCATCAACCAACAGCGACATTTGTTGGGACAAAAGAAAATAACATTTTTAGTTGCTTGTGGAGTATTATAAATATTTGATCAAATAAAATAATAAAAGGTTTTCTTTTTCATTTTAGTACAAAATTGAATAAAAATTAATAGAAAAATATATTTTTAGTCTTAAGTTTGAAGTTTAATTTCTATTCGTCTATATATTTTAAAATTGAAAATTTTACCGCTGAATTTCAATAATGTTCAATCTTAGTCATTAAAATAACGAAAATTAGTTATATAATATAGTATTGAGTAAAATGATGAATAGACTAATTTTCAATATTAATATATTGATGAATTGATTATTTTAATTTCTAAGTGATTTTTTTTTAATAGGTATCAAAATAAACTAAAGGCACGCCAAAATTAAAATGAGCAGTATTGAAATATTAGAGGAATATTTAGAATGAAAAATATTTTGAGTATTTAGAAGTAATGATTACGGTCAAAATAAATTCTTTTAGGTATTTTTCACATTTCTAACATCCATAAACCGCCGATGGTATAATTAAATTTATTTTTTATTTCACTTAAAAGATCTTATACCAATAAAATAGTTCACATCCCTCATATACTAATTATTTTCGTTTTATCTAATCAATATGGAACAATTTTGAGCGCATCCCAACAAACCTCCCATCTAACAAAGTACTATCGAGTCTCTCTGTGGACTCGTCTTTTATATTTGGCACCAAAGGATTATATCTTACCCTCGAGAAAAGAGTCAAACCTCCCCTTAAATAGTCGATCCGTCTTTAAAAGATTTTATACTAATTCCTCTTCTCGTGAGAGTACACCATCGGTTCCATAGAACAGATTTTCGCAATTGACAGATTTCAGTTGTCATCACTTATAGACTTATGATCTTTTTCTCATCTAATCAACTGCATTATTTGCATTCAAACTAAAATTTTGAGTGAAGTTTATGGTATAATTAGTGAGAATGTTAGCACAATATTGTTGAAATGATAGGGTGATTAGCAGGTAAAAGTAGGTATCAGATTCTTGGGCAGCCTACAAACATTTTGAATATCTTAATAAGTGGTTTTAGTTGTTGGTGTACATATTTTACCTTTTCCCTTTATTCCACCTTTCACTTTGATCTTAATTTATTAAATTATTTGTTTCACAATGAGCAAAAGTTTTCCAATTTAGAAAATAATCATCCAAATGCATACAATATTCCATTAATTTTATGTCTATTAATCAAATTTCTACACATTTGTTGGTACAATTAAGAGTAGTCTATACATATTTATAGAGAACGTGTTATTATAGATGTGAACAAGCCTATTTATTATAGGTTATATATATATATATATATATATATATATATAATATTTATATTTAAATATAGAATCAGGTTAACTTTATCATTGATGTGTTGATTTTATTATTTGATAGCAATCTAGTTCAATACTACGTTACAAGTTCGATTTTGAAATTATGGAGTACAATTGGATCTAGTTCAGAATAACTAAGTCATCTTTTTCTTACTGAGTCAAAACTCTTTCCATCTCATTTTCTTTAAGAAGCTTCCTACCAAGCACACCAAGCACTAGGTGCAGTGTTGCAGACATAGCCTAAAAGATTGAGACAATGTGAGTTCTTTAATTCTTCAATAACGGTTAATCACCTAATGGCCAACGTTTTAAACGAGGCCAAAGCCGACCAAGTCCACTGACACCAAAGCCGACCTCCTAGGAGATCATTTGAGTGAATCAACCTTAAAAGGTCAGCCATGGAGTTTAAAACTATCCAGTAGACGAGTCGACCAAGTCCAAGTAACATTTAGGAGTGGTGCACCTATTAGGCATAACGTCATAGAGTTACACCGAGAAGGCCACATCCACAAGTGGTCGACCATGGAGGTGAGAACCATCAAAGGTTGTCTGAGTCTAGGTAACCTTGGAGACAAGACCATTACACCTCTAAGAGGGGTAAGGATCAAAAGTAACACCGACATTCATTCTCGACTTAATGACGGACGTTTCAAATGACTGACCATTAAGTAAGCTACATCGGTAAGAAGTCCGGATGTATAAAATGCTAGGTCATTATCCATTTTGAATGCAAGCTGGACTACGCTGACAATCCTTGTAAGATGTTCTAAGTTCTAGAGCTATCTCTTTAAAAATACTCTCTAAACACTTTTCTGACTTAAGTATCAGAGGTCATGTGGCTCACACCACACAAGTGTGCTTACTTTTGTTTCTTTTTGTAGACTTCTCGTTCCAAGTAAAAAAAAAATTTATCGTTGATTCGGTTGACCATTTTTCGATATCAACAATTATTTTATATGATTAGAATTAAATAATTAAAAAAAGAGTTATTAAAAATGAGTGATTATAATAACTCCCCGGGTTGATTTTTGAAAAAAAAAATACAAAATTTCATTTTTAATATCTGATTAGTTCTAAAGAATATGAGTTTGAACGTAAAGATGGATAACTATTCATTATTTAATAAACCTGCAAAAAAAGTAGTAGCTCAGCGGTATCGATGTACATTCGAGAACATCACTGAGCTAGAGCTCTTTTGACTATAAAAATAGCTTCTTTCCCCCATTTTAAACCCTTGCACCAAACAAAGTAATGACAAAAATAATAAATAAATAAAAAGTCAGAAAAACATGTGGGAGAATATAATATAATATAAAACAGAATATGTCAACCATATCTTACTGTTAATAAGCAAGAAAAGAATTTATGCCAACACACAAAGCCTCAAAAGCTGTTCAATGAAAGAGAAGAAAAAGAAAGAATATATAAAAAAACATTATTATTTTTTATATCCATCAAAACCAAATTAATAACCTAAACTTTTAAAATAAATTAAATTTTGTTTATAATATTATTTTTTGTTAATTTTTTTTTAAAAAGTTATCATCTTTATTTATAAATTCTAGAAATATGTTTACGTAGTTTCTTTATTAATATCAAAATTATTAACATTGTTGTACCAATTTTACAAAATATTGACTTCAAATTTATCATATGAACAAGTTTTAAGCCTTTTTTGAAATCCAGAGATTAAAATGGAACAAATTAGAAAGTACATGAACCAAAACTGTAATACGAAAAGTTTACGCACTTAAAATTGAGAGACTAAAATTTGAAAAATGTAAAAACAGAAATAAAACAAAACTCAAAATCAATATATCAAAATAATATTATTTAAAGCTTAATTTTATTAAAATAATAAAATTGATGATCCCTTGTGTCTTTCACTTTACTTTACAATTAAATATTCTTCTCTATTGTATAAAAACTTATTCTCAGAGCTATGGCTATGGCTATGTCTATCTGTAGGTAGGAGGAGAAAAAGTTTTGAGCTATGGGAGTATATGCATGCTTCCTAATTTCCCTCTTACTATTATTAAATTTTCAAACTATAATTTCTTATGCTAATTCTTCTTTTGAATGTGGATCTATTTCTTCCAACTCCAACCAATCAATCAACTCTCTTACTCTACAACAACAACAACATCAAGTTTTGGGTAACATTCAAAATCTCTTCTCTCTCTCTCTCTCTCTCTCTAGGGCTTTTATTGGTTTGGATGTAAAGTTTTGTGAGAAGAAAAGGAAGAAGATAGGGAGAAAATTATCATGGTAGTCAAAAACATGATTTGTTTTTACAACAGATTTGAATCTACGACCTCGTGAGCTCATGATCTATTCGTTGTCATGTTTATACTAATATTACAATGATTTTGGTTTGATTTTTGTAGATTTTGTGTCAAACTGACAATCGAACTAATATATTAGTTTTTTCAATAATTGAATTTAAATTGATGTTCTTGGTTTTTGTTTGATTTTTCGTTTTGATTTCGTTAAGAATTTAATTTGTTTTTCAAATTTTTTTTGTCTCATTTTAAATTTGATTTTAAAGATTTTTATTTTACTAACAAAAGAACAACATTTTTCATAAATATCACAATTTATAGGGTTCATATTTTATATTTAAATTTGTTTTTCCGTCGAATCTTAATATCAATATTTATTTTTCTTCGTATTTATATATTATGTTTGGTTTATTTTGTTTTGGTTCGTTCCTCTGTCAAGGATGAAATCGAATTAACGTTTTTCATTTTTCTAAAATATAAAATTGAATGATCTAATATTATTTTGAACAATCAAATCAAATTGATTTGTTTCATTTAGTTCGATTTTGTCCATTTTTTGATTATTCCTTTCATCTTTTATGTTGTTGAGCTAGTTCTCAGTTGACTCATAAAGATGATTATTTTAGGTTCTGGTTTTTAAAAATGAAGTCTTTAAATTTTACTTCTAATCGATTTTTATTATTTATTATTTATCTTTTATCTATATTTCAAAAATCAATTAATATTTTGAAAACTTTGTCCTGATAATGATTTGGCTTCTTTTTTTTTTTTTTTTTTTTTGATTTTTAAAAATTAAGTCTGTGAATCTTGATAATCTTTTGTTTATAATTATGGGTTATAAATCAAGTTATATTTTGAAAAAAGAAACTTAAAAAAAAAAAAAAAAGTTTAGTTAAGATTTTAATATTCAGGGGATGTTTGTTTGTAAAATTGTGGAGGGTTTGTTTTGGGTGTTTAGGAACGTGGAGTTATTTTGAGTGATTATAAAGAAGAAATGATAATATTAGCTCGTTTGTATAAGATTTTTAAAGACTGGTTATAAAAACTTGTTTATAAAATTTTCATACACTCAAAATAAACATTTCGATAATTAAATAGAGAGATAATAAGTTTAATTTTAAAAAACAAAAAGTTATATCATGATCAAATAAAGTCTAAAATAGTAGTTTTAGAAAATCTTGTTGGATTGGAATAATTATTTCTATTTTTTTTTTTTTTTTTTTTTTAGAGAAGGAAGTCTATTTCTAATAATTTAAAATTCAAAATTGAAAAATTAAATGGTTAATTATGGAATGAGATAGCTATTAAAAAAGTTTCTTTTTATATATTAGCTTTCAATTTTGTTGACTTATATACTTGGCAACATGAGATGATACCAATTTAAAGGGTAATCAAAAGTATATATGTTTAGAACTCAATTATCACCTTGAGTTGATTGGAGCTCTATGCTTGGGTGGTATCTTACAATCACTCAAAATAATGTCCTTTTTTAATTTAAATTTGTGAATTAAAATTTAAAATTTTAATTTTAATTTTTTAAAAAATATATTATAAATTTGGTCCTTATAATTAAAATTTAATCTCTATAATTTAAAAATCTAAACTTTAGGGGATGTTTGTTTGAGTTTTTATGGAAGAGTTATTTTGAGTGTTTAGTAATAGCTCGTTTGTTTGAAGGTTTTAGTGGGTGTTTAGAAGGAGTTATTAATTTTTATTTGTTTGAAAGTTTTAGTAGGGTGTTTATGGGAGTTATGAAAAGTGTTTGGGATGTGATATGATGAGACATTTATGAATATTTTAAAATAATTTTTTAAAATATATATGAATAAATAAGAGAGAAAAAGGAAAATAAAAAAAAAAACAAATTGCAAAATGCGCCACGTGGCGCTACAATGGGGGCAGTCTGCCCCCGACAAGTTCAAAAAAAACCCTAAAACCCCATTTTAAAACCATTTTACAAACACTATTTATGGTTTAGAGAAATCTACAATTCAGTTTCTATGATTTCAAATATTAGAATTTAATCTCTAAGATTGGATAAAATCGCATTATTCATATATCAAAAGTTACATCTACGTAGTTAATTCGTTTGCTATTTACGAATAACACGAACTATTTTTTAGATTTTATCAAATTATATGGACTAAATTGTATGTTTTTAAAATATAAAATTAAATCATATATATATATATCTCGACTAAATTTTATAATTCTCGGTACCATTAAAATTAAATCTAAATTTTTAAATCACAACAACTAAACTTAATTTTTTTTTTTTTTTTTTTTTTTCAAATCACTAAGAAAGAATGCTTTGTGCGTATGATGGTTAAGTGAGTAACTGATTTTTATTCGGAGTTTTTCTAACGACACACTTCGTCATTGACTCGCTGATGAGTCTCAACTGATTTTTCAGTAAGTCCAAAGAAGAACGATGGCGGTGGCGGCGGAAGCGACGGTGGAGAAGAGAATAGGACGGCGGAGGAGGGGACTGTTGTAAGGGCTAAAGGGGGAAGATCCGGCGGCGTGGGCTCCAACATTAGCCACCACCCGGGAAAGCAAAACAAGAACGCAGCTTCAAATTTGAACAACTCCAAAATTATTTTTCTGCCAATTCTTCTGTTCGCTTACTATTTCTACCTGTTTTAATTTACTTTTGAGTTTTCGATTTTTTTTGGTTGATTTTCAAGGAATAATGTGAAGACTTAAAGGGTTTTTTTTTTTTTTTTTTTTTTTTTTTAATTATTATTTGAGATGTGTGGTGGTTTCTTTTACTGGCGTATCATTTTACTTTATTACATTGTTGTGAGATGTTTGTTTATGGATTTTAATTAAGTTTGAATAATTGTTTTGGAAGCCAAAAAATAGAGTACATAATGCACAAATTAGTGTTTCATAAACCCACAAAATAAGTTCATGTGTTCTTAATAAGTGCTTCATAAAACCATAAAATAAATGCTCCAATTTTTTATTATAATCAATCTACCAAAACCACCCTACAAACAAGCAATTACCTTGAAACCAACAACAAAAGTACAACACAAACAAACACCCTATATAAATCTTTTTCCAAAACCATGAAACAAACAAGTATTTAATTCTAAACACTCCACTAAAACTATCAAAACAAACGATCTATTATAAAAACAAAAAAATTTCTAAGCACTCCGGATAGCTTTTCATACATAAACATTCAAAATAAATATTTCATAAAATTTCAAACAAACACTCCCCGGAGTGTTAATCAGAAAATATATTAATTGAGTAAATTATAAATTAGGTCATAGTTTTTAACCAAAATCATATAGTTTAAAAATATAGAATTAAGATTAGATAAAAAAAATATCTAAAAGTTGGTTCATAGTATTTGGAAAAAATTAGAATGTAATCGTTATAGTATTAAAAAAAATAGAATTTAGTGGTGTGGTTTAGTAAAACTTAAAAAATAATGAATGTTATTTGTAAAATTTGCATGTGAATTAAATAGGATGATGTCACTTTTAATATATAAATGATTAATCATTTTTTTTAGTAGAAATTGGAGAGCAGGCCACAAACCCAAAGGGTAATACAAATAGACTCTACTTATTGAGTGGATGCTAATGTCTAAATCAATTAGTTATCTCACACTTTCATCAGCAAAACATCAAAAATTAATTTTTACTTATTTTATTCACCAATAACTAAATTATTTTTTAGATTTTATTAAATATTTAATCATTGGGCATGAAGGTTACACCGAGAAAGCTAGCCCACAACCTTAAGGGATTGAGCGTGAAGGTGAGGACCTGCAAAGATTGCCTGAGTCCAAGTAACCCCCGAGACCAGACCGTTACACCTCTCAAGTTTAACTGTCAGGGGTTACGTACGCCGGTATTCATTCCAGACTGAATGACTAACGTTACAAACAGCTGACGATTAAGCCACCATTAAGTGAGATGTAGTGGTTACAAGTTCGACTGCTATAAAACGTCAAGTCATCCTCCATTTGACGGGAAGCTGAGTTAAGCTGAAATACGCTCGTAATCCTTGTAAGCTAATCCTAAGCTCTCAAGCTCTCTCTTAACTCTCATAAAATACATTACTAACTTTAGACATCGGAGGTCCTGTGGCTCACACCACACCGGTGTGCCTAATTTTCGTTGTTTTGCCGACAAATTTGTCCTCGATAAATAAATCTCTACCGTTGATTCCAGTTGACTATTTTTCGGCATCAACAAACATCTCATCACGTCCTACTACACCTTAAACAAGGTTTTCAAAGTTTAGTACTAATTCATTCAACACTTTTTCTAAACAACATCATTTTGGTGTAGAAACTTGGTAATCAAAGTTTCACTCTCATATACTCGGAACACTATTGGCCCGTCCCTAGAATGTGGCACTAGATACATTGGAGGATATTAAAGATTAAAAACTTTCTAGCAGTCTCAATCGAACCAAGAACGTCGAAAAGAGCATACCTCGAAGTTCATGGTCTCAATTTGCTAGGTCGTTCCTTTGGGGACTCCATCCAACATCCTTGTTTGTTATCAAAATGTGTTGAGAAACAATCAAAGTTGTCCCACTTTGATTAGAAAAAGAGAAGATAATAGATATATAAGTGATGTCAACCGTCTCTATTGATATGAGACATTTTGGGTGAAACTAAAAGCAAAGCCATGAAAGTGCATGACTAGAGTTATCTCTAGATTAATGTAGATTCGCCATACTTATTAATCAGTATCAGAGTCCTTAACTTAACCATGTATATAAAATGTCTCGATGTAGAATAAAGACGTTTAGAGTTTGAAGATGAAAATTTGTGGTAGCTTTACCAGGTTGCGGTGGGACTAAATCCGAGTGCCAAGTTATCACGCATGGATTTTTATTTTTATTTTTTTTTCATTTTTTTACATTCTTTTCAATTCTTACGTTTTCTCTTTTTTTTTCTTTTTTTTCATTCCTTTAATTTAATTTTTCAATTATAATTTATGTTCTTTTACTAGTTTTTTCCATCTATTCTTTCACCCGTTTTTCTTATTTTCCTTTTTAAATTTTAGATATGTTTTGTTTTTAATTTTTATATCAACATTGTTTTAAATTTTTTGCTTATTTTTTATTTACATATTTGTTTTAATACTACTTTTTTTTTAATAATATATATCAAAGTTAGGATGGACCTAAATTGATAATTTTGACCAATGTCTATTATATTTGTGTGTCCCATTTATTTTAAAGTAAATTAATTAATTATTTATTTATTTATTTTTAAATTTACCTAGATATATCATGTTATTTAATTAATATTTATAATTATTTATCTACGTTGTATTTTTATAAAAATACATTTGATCATTTGAATTATTTTTTTGTTTGATCAAATTTAATCATTTTAATGAATTTGTATAACAAAATGAAGTATTTCTAAAATGATCATTTTTCTTTAATTTAAAGTACTTATTATATTAAAAAAACTATTAAATATCTTTATTAAAAAAAAAAACAGCACATAATATTATCTCATTACCTTATCATCTCATCAAATATTTTCTGGCCAAACAAACTCTAAATATTTATAATTGTGCATGAGTTAAACTACATTTATTTTGGGTTAATCTAAAATTACTTGATAAAAGTTTAAGAAAACTTTTGTGTGCATTTATTTGTTTAGGTCATTTGGATAAAAAAAAATTATTATTATAAAATAGTAAATAAATAATATATAAAGGAGAGACATATTTAGAATCGTAAAAAAATAATGATATTTAAACAAAATAGTCTAAAAAACAATCTAACGTTGCAATATCTAAAAAAAAAAAAAAAGAGACCTAATTTAATTAATGTAGGGAACATTTGAAAAAATAAATGGTGAGACATCAAATTTGGAAACTAATTTAATTAATAAACTATATATATTCGTTCACGAATATTCAATTTTTGTAGCTTTTGATACGCGACGAATAATCTTGAATCCATGCTCCTTCCCATCCCTTCCATTCCTTCCACATCTCCCATTCTGGATCCTCCATTTGTTTCATCGGTTCATCAACTCCTTCCTCGTATGTCTCAACTGGTAATGGTATTCCTCGAAAATAATCCATTGCAACCTGTTCGACAATAAAAAGATATAGATAATTAATTGGTAAATTATAAATTTGATTCTTATTTGAAAAAAAAAAAAAGTTTGGTATTCATGATTTTATAACTAAAATTTAATCTATTAAATAAAAATTAAAAAAAAAAAAAGTAGAATTTATATGTATATTATTCAAATCATTGTCAAATTAAATAAGTGAAATCGTATAAATGATGTGATTTTGTGTTAAATTAATCACTTAACTTGCAATTTTAAGATTGACATTTAAATAATTAACTTTCAATTACTTACTAAATTATAAAAGCATATGAATAAATTGTATTGTATTGATAATTAAAAGAAGATATAATTTAGGGGATGATTAATTAGTAGTTGATGAATCACGTACATCATAAGCTTCAATGAGTTCATGAAATTGCATTCTGCTATCCCTTCCTTTACAAACGCTCGGATGATACTGAAAAAAGAAACGATGAAATTAAATATCAATAACATGAATCAAACAAATTCATCACAAGAAGAACGAAATCGAGCGAGCGCAGAAATCGAACCTTAAGAGCAAGCTTACGAAAGGCCTTTTTGACCTCATATTCCGAGGCGCCATGCTTAATCCGAAGAGTTTGGTAAGGATCGACCGTAGTAGATGAAGAAGACGACGTCGAAGAACACGAAACCCTAACTAGATTTCTCGAGTGAGAATTCCGTTGCCGAAACATCGAACCAACCGAGGAGAAGCCGGAAGTATTAACGGAAGCCATTGAAGAAGAAGAAGCTGACAAAACAAAATAAAGAGAGGAAACGAATGAGTTTGAGAGTTGAAATTGAAGAAATTTGGAAAAGGTGGAGGGGATTATATAGAATTGGAGAGGAAGGAGATTCTAGAGAGAGAAGATGACGTGTCACGTGGTGATTGGCTCCTTCTTAAAGTTATTCAATTTAAAACAAAATAATATCTAAATTATCTTATAAAATTATCTTTCAAAAATCTAGAGAACCAGTGATAAAAATAAATAATTATAAAATAACATAAATAATATTGTATATATAATATTATTTTGAAAGATTAATTTTTACCTATAAAAAGAAAATACATATTTAAAATTTCAAAGTTGACCATGAGTGTATAAAATTGATATTAAAATCAAATTTATCTTTTATTTTTAAATAGTAGAAAATTTAGGTTTTAAAGATCTTAGATTTTTATTTTTATTTTTTGAAACAAAAGATTTTAGATTCAAAAATTCATATATATAAAAATAATTTGGTAAAGTTTGATTAAATCATTCTATTTTAAAAATAGATTTTTCTCGAACATGATTAGATAAATTTAAATCGTAGAGATCTTAGATTCAACATTCATATATATTATTTATTTATTTATTTGTAATGTTTAATGAAATCTTTGGTCACAAGGTAATCTAAAAAATGATTTATCTAGAACATGAGTTGGATAATGTTCTCCATTGTTGGTTCGATTGATTGGTGGGAATCTAATTCAAATCTTGAGATTATGAATTTGATTCTCACAATCAAATGTTTCCCCAATCTCAAAAAAAAAAAAAAAAAAAAAAAATCTTTCAATTAAAAATATGTTAATCAAGTCTCTAAACCACTTAAATAAAAAGAATAAATAAAGAACGAAAATAAATTTAATTTAAAATAAAAATAACAATAATTAAATATATGATAATGAGTTTAATACTTTACAATTAAAAAATAGTTTAAATAATACTTTGCATTTCTTAGTTTAGTAATATTTTGTATTTCTTAGTTTAGTAATTCCCAATAAAAAATTATTAAATTTTAACTATTTAATTAAGGTAGGTTAGAAAGATCTCATTTTAGCATTCCTTTTATTGTATTTGCAATAAACAATAAAAAATTGTTATTATTATATCATTTATATAAAATCACATTTGTATTCCTTCACTTAAGGGTGTTCTTTATTTTTTATATGTTTCTTCCTAGTTTTTAGGATATTCTTTCTTTTCCTATATTGTCGGTCTGAATGGATCAGTGGCGCAGTGGTTTCATTGTTTGGTATAATTCCAATTCAATACCAGCGTCACGTGTTCGATCGTAAAATCGGTATTAGCTCTCAATTTATTTGAGAGTAATAGATGCTCTCCCGGTATGTTAGTTGTCGGCTAAAGCGCCTAAAGCCAATGGCTAAACTGTCATCAAACCCCCTAAAATTTCATTTCTCACTAATATTTTGGGAGATTTTTGTATTTTTGCTGACAGCTATCGGCGTTGACGATGGTCATTTAAACCGTTGGGGAAACCGAATTTTGTTAACGACAAATTAGCCGTCAGCAATTTCTTCGTCGAAACTTCATGTAATTCTAGTAGTGCCACCAATGAACACTCCACACCCTACTACCTTCGAGTCCCTTACGAGTTTGACTCGAGCACATGATACACTCTTGCCTTGTCATTTTGCCTTTTGTAAATTTATTAGATGATTTAGGAGATTTAATTACGAATCACGTTAATTAATTGTGTTCTTGTTTTATATTTTTAATTCCTAAAAATGTACTAATAAGCATAGGAGGATATTGTTGTCTTTTATCATTAAAACAAAATTTTTAAATTAAAATAGAAATTAGTTTTGTTAATTGTAAAAAAATTATTAATATAAAATAGTAAATAAATTATAATTAAAGGTGAGATATATTTAGAATCTTCAAAAAAAAAAAAAAAAATTCAAACAAAATTGATAAATGTTTTGTTGGACGATAGGTGTGGATTATGAAGCATAAACTCAATTGAGATTCTAGAAAAGCTCATGAATTATATTCCCTCTAATATTACCATAGGTGTGAATAGTTATATTATCTTTGTTTCAAAAATCAAAAAACTAAAAAAAAAAAAAAAAAAAAAAAAAAAAAAAAAAAAATCCCTTATGTTTGGACACTAATTTAGTTAGAATATGTTTGGTGCGGTAATAACGGTATGTAAGAGAAACTTCTCTTCCCATTGTCAAAAGGGTTGGTAAGAGATGTCAAAACGACTTTAAAGTTGTAAGCAAACTCTTTCCATTGTTTGACTCGCCAATTTTTATCTCATCAATCAATAATATATTCTTACTTTTCTTCATTTATTTCTTCTTTTCCCTTCACTTCCCGCTATAGCCAAACATGCTCTTAACAAACAATATATGTTCATTCATGGATATTCAATTTTTGTAGGTTTTGATATTCGATGAATAATCTTCAATCCATGCTTCTTCCCATCCCTTTCAATTCCAGCTTCCACATCTCCCATTCTAGATCTTTCCATTCTTTTCATTGGTTCGTCAACTCCTTCGTCGTATGTCTCAATTAATTTATTTTTTCCTTACCATTTTTTTAGAAGAAATTTGTTTTAGGATTGAGCTAGTAAAAAATGAAAATAAATCATAAATTAATACAACAAATAATTTTAATGAATGTGCATATAGTATTCAATTAATATCAAAAATAATATTTAATGAATGTGACAAATTGTATTCAAAATTAGTATGTCATCAATTCATCATATAATTGTCAATGAAGAGTTAGTAAAAAGAATAGAACAAAAATATGAAATGTATAATCCATTTGTGATTTAAGTCTCACCTCAAATATTTCAATTTAAATAAAATAAAATAAAATAATCCTTTAAAAATAATGAAACTAATTATAGAAAATGTTTGGCTCTTGCAGATGAGTTGACGATGACTAGGAGCAATTATACATACAAACACAAAAGATAAGCACGACAGTCTCTTTCCTCTGCCAAATCACCACGTGCCACGTCAACTACTCTTTCCTCTTTTATTTTATTTTATTTTATTTTATATTTATACCCCATTATTTTACCTCTGGTTCTATCCCGTTCTTCTGAAGAATTTTCCTTCAATGGCTTCCGTTTCTACAGCCAGAATAATCTCCTCTAGCGCTTCTTCCTCCTCCTCCTCTTCCTCGTCGATTCGCCAGAGGAAACTACCGATTACGGATCGCTGTTCGAGGAATCAAGTTAGGGTTTCCTGTTCTTCTTCTTCTTCTTCTACAGTCGATCCTTATCGGACTCTTCGGATTCAGCACGGTGCCTCTGAATCTGAAGTCAAACAGGCCTTCCGTCGGCTAGCTCTTCAGGTTCCATTTCTTCGATTTTTTCCGAATTTCTTTCCCTCTCTGTCGCTCAGTTTTTGTTCTTCTGGATTTGTTCATCGGATTGATTTGATTTGTTTGATTTTTCAGTATCATCCGGACGTTTGCAGAGGAAGCAATTGCGGCGTGCACTTTCATCAAATCAATGAAGCATACGATGTATGTGATTCAAGCCCTAATTAGTTATCTGTTTTTTTCTTCTTCTTCTTCGTTAAAGGCTAAATTAAAAACATGATTCTGTTTTTCAAATGTAGAATAGATAACAATTGAACAGCAATTGCAATAACTAGGCCCCTTTTATTTCTGACAATTTAACGACGATTTTCGTGTTCTTCTAGATTTTTATTTTTTTCAAATTTTGAGAACAACTATTTTTTTTTTTTTTTTTTTTTGAGACGTATTAATGAGGAATGATGGTTTTACGGTATTGATTTCAAAAATCAAAAAGTTTGTGGGCCTGTTTAATTGTGATTTTTTAGTCGGAATAATTTTAGGGTAAAAATCAAAATATATATATATATATATATATATAAATACTAAAATTTGAATTTTTGAATTTTAATTTCAAAATAAAACAAACTTCATTCATGGCCTAAAGTTGAACATAAAAATATAACAAAGGTCAAAAGAGTTGGTATTTACTCATAATTTTACTTTGAACTTATGTGTCTGAGTTTCTTTTATTTTGACATTAAATGGTGTGGAATTGAGTGCTTGGATTGGTGAAGTTTGATTTCAATTGGAATCTTGTCTTTTCAAATAAGAACAAATCAACCCTCATTGTTAATATTTGTGTGAAATTCCTGATGGTGTTATGTTTTTTACGACCAGATTGTGATGAATAATTTACGAGGAATATCGATGCTTATAGAGACAGATGAAACATATGGCGAAGGAGATGACGAACCAATGAGAGGAATGGAAGATCCCAATTGGGACATGTGGGAGGAATGGATGGGATGGGAAGGAGCCGGGATTCGAGATTATTCGTCGCATATCAACCCGTATATTTAAATGGAATACTTGTGATAAAACATAGTTTGTTAATAGAATTGGTCTCTAATCTTTCAACATCATCCAATGGGGGTGGTTGTTAATATCCTATTTCAATGTCTCTTGATATGTTTGTACATAAGGTCCAAGGCCTTTGAGTTTTAATTATATGATAAGGCTTTCAAGAATACCCATCATAGTTTTGTGGGGCATTTGTGTTTTTAAGAAGAAGAAGAAGACTATATATCTTGCCTCCCATGATTAGTTATCTAGTAGTAGTTTATATTATGGTAACAATTAAATATATATTTTATCTATTCAGTTATAGGAAAATTGCACAAACCACCCATAAAATATGATGTTTTTAACAATTAAGTCCTTAAATTTTCAATTTGAGTAATCACCTCCCTAAAGTAAAGTTTAAAAAGTGTTGCAATTAACACATTTGAGTTAATTTTAAGAGATTTTCACATTGTGAAGAAGGTAAAATTGTCCAAAAAAATATTTAGTTTTTTTTTTTTCTCTTTAAAAGTCTATAACTACAAAAATTCATAACTAATTTGTTTAAATGAGTATATGACTAACCATAGTAGTATTTTTAACCATTAATCAAATTGCTCTACAAATAAAAAGTACTACAATTTCTAAAATAATTCGTTTTAGTCACCTGTCTAAACAAAAGGTTTAATCACGTTGTCTGAACAAAAAGTTTTTTTTTTAGATACATATTTCACATTATATCTGGGTAACTATGCCTGTCCCTAAGACCCAACACTGAAATACATGAAAGAAGTGGAGACTACAAACTATTGTTACATATAAGTTTCGAACCTAGAATCTTGAGGGAGCACATCTCTCGAACTCAAATTCTCAACCAACTGCGTCACCTCCTAGAGACGGAACAAAAAGTTACTTTTTACTCAAAAAAATAAAATTAAATAAAATAAAAAATTAACCCATATTCATAAAAGTGCAACCCATTTATATAAAAATGTAAGTTTATTTAATGCAATCCAACCATCATTTATAACCAAATATTTTTTTATCATAAATTTTTAAATATTTAATTTGAATTTTAATCTATAAACTATAATATTTGATCTATTATAAGTTTTAAATTTTTAAATATTCAATTTTAACATATAAATTTACTAAAAATAAAAAAAAATAAAAAATAATGAATTGTTAATTATTATTCATTAAATTTTGATTTTTTAAAATTTTTTTGGTGTTTCTCTCTCTACATCTCCCTTTTCTCCCTCACCTATTAATTCCATTTTACGGAGCCTCCACTTACCGTCTTACAGGTGGAGAAAAATAGGACAAGCCGGATTTGAGTCTGTTTGCGAAGATTAGATCATGGGATTTGGCGGGCTGTTTGGGAGGAGGAGATGATGAGTGTTGGGTTAGAGTTGAGGGGAAGGAGGAACAGAGAATCATAACTGCGAGAGTATGTTTGGAGAGTGATGTGGGGTTAGGAGCCAAAGGGTTAGAAGATGGCCTATGATTGGGAGTTTTAGTGAAGATTTTGGATAAACGTGATTACGAACATAATAATTTTTAATGATTTAAACTTCAGAAATCATCCCGTTTCCATTTCTCCTTTTGACCCGAATACACATTTAGTCTCTACCTATTATTTATACCGAACATTAGAGAAAAAGCTATGATGTTTATATAACAAATTTCAAAATTAAAGTAAAATGATTATTTTATTATGTTTTATTTTATGAGAAATGTTTACGTACACTGAAGGTATAAGTTGTATATGCTTCTTGTTCATGTGACAAAATATTTTTCAAATATTTATTTAGTTTTTAAATAAAATTAATATCACATTAAAAAATGAAATAAATGTATGGCAAACGTGAGAAATAAGCATATACACTCTATACATGTACATTCATGTGTAATTAAGTTTTGCTCTTGTTTTATTTAGTTTGCGGATATCATTTCATTTTAAACTCTAAAAAACTATTGGTTTGTATTTGGTAATAAACAACTATTCTTAAATCACTTATTAAACCCAATATTAAACAATTCTATCAAACATTACATCAAACATATCATTTAAACATTCCTAACACCGATTCTTAAATAAGTAATTAATTACTCAATCACTACTAACATCATCTTGAAACAAAGTAATTAATTATTCAAACGGTCATTAACTCCCACTACTCTCTCCTCTCCAATCCACTATTTAATAAAATAATAATAATAATAATAACTCGCACACACTTAGGGTGTGTTTAGAGCAAAGGAAATGATAATGACTATGAAATGAATGAAAATTGTGAGAGAATGATAAAAAAAATGATTATAGGAAAATGATTAATTATGTATGTGGTTAAGGAAATGATTAATGAGAGAATGAGTAATTGTGTTTGGGTAAAGAGAATCGTAATGAGAAAAATAAAATAATAAATATGATGCGAGTAAAAAATAGTTAAATTTGTTACGGAAAGAATAAAAACTAATTAGAAGAGAATAAACAAATGATTCTAATCCTTCTTGATCTCATTCTTTCCTTTTATTAATAGCGACTCGAATACCTCTAAACTTTGGAGGACAACAAAAAAAAAAAAAAAAAAAATATATATATATATATATATATATATATATATACATATATTAAAAAAAAAAATCAAATATTACAAAAGATACTTTCAATCAATTAAAAAAACTAAAAACTTTCGTACAGTCAATCAAGTTGAGCTAACTCAAGACAATGAATTAAATTAATGATAACAACTTTAATTGGGAAAATATTAGTATGGTGCAATTTCTTGAATGAAAATTATAAAGAAATGCAACTTACTTTTGTTTGTAATATATATATATGTATATATATATATATATATATTTGTATATAGATATATTTGTATTTATATTTTCCCATGATCGAGTAGTGATAATTAATAGTTAATTTTGTTAGCTATGATATGGTTTGCATAACTGAAGCGTTGAGATTCCTGAACCTGGATGGTTTGTTTTCTTGTTTTCTTGTTTTCTTGATCTCTGTTCATCTTCTTTTTCGTATGGAAATCGCAATTCTCAGCCTTCAGATGCTTCATTCGCCCGGCTATGAAATCTAGGTTTTCCTTCATCTTTCGTTATCGTATTCTTGTTTGAATAGATTTTTCACCTGCGTAATTATTCATTTCCGAGCTCGAGAGAAAAGTGATTGTATTTTCGTATTCACTCTCTGAGGACCCCGCCTTTGTTTCTTTTCGTTTTTTTGTTGTTGTTTCGTTCTATGAATTCATACCTGCCGTTAGTGTTTACATTATATTGTCGCGTTATTCCGTTAGATTTGGTTGAGAATTATTTTATTCGTTACTTTTACTTGCAGACTGCACGAGCATTACGGATGTATTAATTAATCATGATTGTATTTAAGGTATTGAAATTTTTGTTGCTGTTTTATTCCTGATTATTGTTTGTTCGACTTAGAGTGTGCGATTGATTGAATTGATTCGAGTGTTTGTGATTCTGTACATATATGGTGTATATATTCAGCTATACTTATGGAGTTGATTTGGAATGTTTTTGTTTTTCCAACTGTTTATTGTTATTGTTTCATTTAGATATTTGTGTAAATGGCGGATCTCAAAGAGCTGTTGCTTCCTCCGAAACCTGCATCCGCTATAAATGTTAAAGAAGCTGTTAATAATCGACCATCAGCCTCTGGCAGGGTGCCTTTTCAAAGTGTTGATGTTCTAGGCTTGAAGAAGCGAGGCCAGGGTCTTAGATCTTGGATTCGGGTTGATTCCTCTGGGAACTCCCAGATTATCGAGGTTGATAAGTTTACTATGATGCGTCGTTGCGATCTACCTGCACGCGATTTACGCTTGCTTGACCCTTTATTTGTTTACCCTTCAACAATTCTTGGTAGAGAGAAGGCTATTGTTGTCAATCTAGAGCAGATTAGATGTATCATAACAGCTGAGGAAGTTTTTCTGTTGAATACCCTTGATAGTTGTGTATTGCAATATGTGGTAGAGCTACAAAGGCGGCTGAAATCCACTGGGGTTGATGAGGTTTGGCAGAATGATGGAAATCATGTTGCTGACTTGAATCGAAGAAGGGGAAGTAGGAATTTTGATAATGTGTATGGAAACACCTCTCCTGATTATTTGCCCTTTGAGTTTAGAGCGTTAGAAGTTGCTTTGGAGGCAGCTTGTACATTTCTTGATTCCCAGGTGCGTAGAAATTGTAGTTTTAGCTGTTCCTTTTTGTTTTATTTTCTGCATGTTAATTGTACGAGTTTTGTTTGAATGTGCCCCTTTTTTTTTTGAGAGAGAGAGATTTGACTAATGCCTTTTCATACTTCCATTTGAAACATATTAACAAATAAAGCAAAGGCTTTTGAAAGATCCTTTATCTACTGCGTTTTAGGTCATAAGTTTCTGTTGACTCTTAAACACTTTGGTATAACATTGTCTATTACTCCTTCCAAGTTTATCGGAATGAGTTTTGAAGTTAAAAGATTATCCTGGTTGCATTGTCTTTCACTATAAACCTCTGTCTAATTAAGGCATTGTGGTTCAACTTTACTATGGTACCAGCTGTGTTTGTCGATGAATTTTATATTGAATGAAAGGCGGAAGAGATTTAGATTTTGCCCTCGCTCTGTTTGATGGAAGAATGTAGTCTATTTATCTTGTTGGAGAGAATGTTTATTTACAATTACTTCATCTCATGTCATTAAAATATTCACAAAATTTTATCTTCCTCATTTTTTCATTAAACGTAGATTCACAATGATACTTTATCAGACAAATGGTTTTTGTGGGTTCATTTCATAGTTAGTTCTTTCAATGTTAGTCTGATAAGAACCAAACTATATTCATAACAAAATAAAATAAATTACATGATAAGCCAAGTTTGAATAGGACTTGGAACTTCTCTTTCTCTCTAGTGAAACATATGAGCCCTAATGAAATCACTCAAAATATGTCTACCTCTCCCTTCTCTAACCTCTCTTATTTATATCCAAACTATCTAATTAACTATATCTATTTACTTATATACCTCTCTAATATTTATGAACCTTTCTAAGGCTCAACCCTATCATTGTCAATATCTAAATTGTTTATAAAGAATCTCAGCTTGAATGGTTCTCTTCCTCTGTGAATTATGTTTCCTGTAAAATCTTGGTTGTATTTTGCATGATATTGGTAGCCAGTAGCCTAACTACACTCCTTATGGATCATGGTGTGTATAAATGTTTATGATTTTGATAAAACCCCGAGCCTAAAAGTGTATAGAAGAAGGGCCAAATAGACATGGACTAGTCATGTGATGTAATAATAATAGAGGATGTAAAGTTAGAGATTAAATAAACATGTGATAAGCACATGACGTAATTGAGCATGTGTTAGACACATGAGTAGAGTCATGTGAGTGGCACATGGGGGGAAGTTAAGAGTTTGTTGGTGTAGGGGTCTTGGGATTCATTGAACATTTTTGTAATTGGAGTTCTTGGAGTAAAAGAGAGAACAAGATTCTTGTTCTTGAATTGGATAACAAAATTGATAATCTCTATCAGATTTCTTTTAGAAGCATTATGCATATGAATATTATCACTTGTCAGTATTGCTTTCTGGCTTGGTTCTTAGTTTGGCAAAAGTGAGGATTTAGATTTTTTTTTTTCCCTCAAGGGGCTTGACTTTTATCCTTGAGACTAATCTATTAAGGCCCCTTAACGATAAATAACAATAATGACCTACTGATGCTCTATTAATGAAACCATCTTTGATTTATTCCATCATCTTTTATAATATCTATATTTGCTCATTTCCCAAAGGCTGCAGAATTAGAAATCGAAGCATACCCGTTGCTAGATGAACTTACGTCAAAAATCAGTACATTAAATTTGGAGCGTGTACGTCGCTTGAAAAGCAGACTTGTCGCCCTAACTCGTAGGGTTCAGAAGGTATTATGCATTCACTCTTGTGAATCCTGGTTTATGCAAGTAAATGGACACGATTTCTTTGCTTTGTTCTCTATATGAGCATCTTTGTAGGTTAGGGATGAAATAGAGCAGCTCATGGATGATGATGGAGATATGGCAGAAATGTATCTCACCGAGAAGAAAATGAGAATGGAGTCCTTTGTTTATGGTGATCAGTCTGTGACTGGATACAGATCAATTGATGGAGCATCTGTATCTGCTCCTGTTTCTCCTGTATCTTCACCACTGGAAACTCGGAAGCTCGAGAAGAGCCTGAGCACTGCAAGGAGCCGGCTTGAAAGCACGAGAAGTTCAGAAAGTGCCACTGAAAATATAGAGGAACTCGAGATGCTGCTTGAAGCATATTTTGTTGTCATTGATAGCACCCTTAACAAGTTGACGTCGGTAAGCTTTGATCAATATTTGTCTTAATTAGTTTTCTTCTATCCTTTTGCATTGCAGGATAAAACTAACATATTCTTTTTTTTCATTTCCCTCTTTTTAGTTGAAGGAGTACATCGATGACACGGAAGATTTCATCAACATCCAGTTGGTATATGCTCGCCTTCTCTCTTCTCTTTAGTCAGTTCATAGTTCATTCTATCTACTTGGCTGTTGGGTTAAACCATGCTGGAGTTAACTTAGTGGCCAAAAAGACTTCTTAAACCAAAAAGTTATAATAGGTGCGAACATATCTAAGAATTAATTTCCTACCAGTTTTTTGACAACCAAATATTGTAGGGTCAAACGATTTGTCTCGTGAGAATAGTCGAAATGTGCGCTAACTCATTAGAATCATGTTCTTTCCATAAAACTTAAAATTAGTATTTATTAATAATAATAATACAAAAATTAAAATTAAAAGAATGAGTTCAATTCATGATAGCTACTATTCAAATTTCCTTGACAACTGGTAGCACACCAATTGATTATGATGTGAAAATAGTTGAGGTACGCATTAAAAGACATAATCACACATCTTTCAAAAAAGCAATAAAAATATTAAATTTAGATATTTAAAAGTTCAAGATGTAAAATAGAACAATAACTGAAATGGTATATTATCAAACATGTAAAGTGAAAGAGAGATTTACAATTTGGTTTTTTTATAGTTCAACAACATTTGAAATTAATGATTCAAACCTGCGATCTCTTGGTCGAAGATAACATGCCAATTACGGTTGAGCTAAACTTACCTTCACATTTACAAATGTAGTCAATGCTTCTAAAATGCTTACTTTTTAAAGTTGCATCATTTCTTAATGTTTTTCATGTGCAGGATAACGTACGGAACCAGTTGATCCAATTTGAGCTGCTACTCACAACTGCAACATTTGTTGTAGCCATATTTGGAGTGGTAGCTGGAATTTTTGGCATGAATTTTGAAATACCAATGTTTGGAAATCCTGAGGCATTCAAATGGGTACTTTTAATTACAGGGGTAAGTGGAATAATCATATTTGCTGCATTTCTTTGGTTTTTCAGATACAAAAGGCTAATGCCACTTTAAATATGATTGCATAAAATAAAATTGGCCATCTTTTTATGGGTGGTTGGATTGAATTGGAGGTAACTAATGGAATCCCATTGGTTGTGTTATTTGTTTTTTTTTTTTTTTCATTCTCTTGATTAATCGTAATGTAAAATTGTATTTTGATTTCTAAATTCACATTTGTTCCTTTGTGATTGGTTGTTGAAGATTCAAATGTTCAATTTCAATCTATGAACTTTTGAGTTGTTCCATTTTGATCTTTAAATTTTCAAAAGTTTAATTTTAGTTCTTAAATTTGGAACATAAAACTTAAAATTAGTCCATATAATTAATTTGAAGTCAATATTAATCGAAATTAGTTCAATAATAGTAATAATTTTAATACAATCAAAGATAAAATGTGAAGACATTTTTAAAATTTATTAAAAAAAATGATAATTTTCTTTAAAAAAAAAAACTAAGGGCTAATTTTAAGCATTTTTGTAAGTTCATGGACTTAAACGAAATAAACCTCAAAGTTTTAGAGATTAAAATTAAACTTTTGAAAAATCAAGGACTAAAATAGCACAAAATTTAAAGTCGAAGGACTAAAATTAAACTTTTGAAAGTTAGCAAAATAGGATTTTTTTTTGATTTATTTATATAAATTTAGTGACTTAGAAATTTATTTTTATTTGGCACTCAAAACTTTTAAAAGTCCCTAAGTTTAAATTTGGTATCTAATAGGTTTATGAAAAAATATTAATAAGAAAAAGAAATGAGAAATTTAATTTAGTTATGGTTTGAAAAAAAGTTTGAATTTAGTTCTATACTTTATAAATCAAGATTTTAGTTCGTGATCGAGGAAATATAGAATTTAGTCTTTATAGTTTTAAAACACTAAAAATTTAGTTCTTTTGTTGAAAAAATATAATTTAATCTTATGATTTGATAAAATTTAAAAAATAGTTCAGGTTATTCGTAAATCGTAAGTGAATTATGTACGTAGATATAATTTTGATGTATAAATTATGCATTTTTACTGTCAAATTAATTACTCATTTCGCATTCTGGTCGTAAAACACCAAAATAACTAACTTCACCACATTTTATTCACCAACAATGACGAATAACATGATTATTTTTTAGATTTTAACAAATATTAGAGACTAAATTCTAATTTTTAAAATCATATCGACTAAATTGTAGACTTCTCAAATTACAAGAACTAAAGTCTTGATTTTTAAATCATAAGAAATTCTAACTTTTTTTTCAAATCATACCAAGGACCAAATTTATATTTACTCAGAAAATATCGATCCATTAGATCTAAATTTTGATTTTATTTATTTTAAAAAAAAATCAAGACTAAATTTGTAATTTTACAAAGAATTTGTAGTCTTCATTCATTTGATTGTGATTATCTCGAGTATAATGTGAATATCTATCTAAAAAAGAAGTATACAATATTTCTTGAAGGAAGTGTTTAAATATATAAATGAATGAATCAGATATATTTACATTCAGATTTTTTTTTTTTTTTTAAATTTAAACTTACAACTTTCTTTTATAACGAGCACAATTTCTCTCCATTGTTTAGAAGGAACGGTGCATGTCTTTTTGTAAGCATTGTTTGGTATTAATCTAGTATATATATATATATATATATATATATTTTTATTATTATTATTATTTTTTTTTTAATTAACTAAAGGTGTGAGTAGTTAGTTTAGTCGGGTCGGATTTTCTTCATCAACCATGTAAATAGAAAACAAAAAGTTGGAAAGTGGAATCCACGTATGAAATCAACTGTATACGCATTTCAATGAGCTCCATCAGCACTTTAGTAAAGCACTCAAATGAACAAGCTTTATCTTCTTTTTTGCATGCGCACTAGGGGTGACCTTGTATTGGAAATATCAATTAAATTAGGGTATATTTGCAAACTGTCCTTTTTAAATCATTACAACTTAATTTTTCAAAATTCAATTTTTTATTTTTTTAGAACAATTGCACTCGGTAGGACTGTTATTTTGTGCTATTCTTGCCTCTATTTTTTTTTTTTTTTTTTTTAATGAGAATTGAGAATTCGAATTTCTGATCGAATTAATATTATTGTTCTTGTTGGTACACGATAATTAAATATTTGCATAGCGTATTATAAATATTCGTAAATATAAGTAATGTAATAAAATTTGTGATTATCTCATTAATATCAATAACTATATTTATTTTTTACCATTTTTTTTAAATAATTATTTTTAAGTTTTTATCATTTTTAATTTGTATATATTTTCCAACCATCATTTATAAAAAAAAAAAAAAAAGGATAAAAATATTGTTTTAGTCTATTGGCATGTATGAGATGATGCAAATGAATGAGAAGGGTAGGGGAATTGATCCATAAATCAATAATTAATTTAATTATTCTTA
>JBBMEG010000018.1:8003238-8080332 GCA_037832605.1 Cyclanthera cordifolia
ATGTATGAGATGATGCAAATGAATGAGAAGGGTAGGGGAATTGATCCATAAATCAATAATTAATTTAATTATTCTTACTTTCTTTTGTTTATTTTATCCATTATTTTTTAGTTCGTTTGATAACGTTTTTATTTTTCATTTTTCATTTTTTTTAATTTTGATTCTTTGTTTTCTGTTTATTTTTTAGAATAATAAAAAAAAAATGTTTTTCATAACTATTTCTATTTCTTGTTCTTAAAAAAAAAAAAAAATAATAATTGTTTCATAATTTTTTTTTCTATATATATATATATATATTTTAAATTAAGTGAAATTGTAAAAAAAATATAATAATAAAATACAATAAAACATAAATAAGTAATCATCAAATATTTATGTTCTTTAATCATCATCTTACTTTATATATTGTTGTTGTACAGAGTATTTCAAGTTAAAATGACGCCGAATAAAATTCAAAACTGTAAAAATTAAAATTGAATGGAGTATTTTTATGAATAAAAAAAAACAATATTTTTAATATTAAAGAAAAATACTTAAAAATAAATAAATAAATAAGCAGAGTTCACCAAAGGTGGGGGATTCGAGTAAATATGATTTTCCGTTTGGTTAGGGGTGATTGGATTTGGAAGAAAGGAAGCTAAGATGTAAATATGATGTTTGTTTTTAATATATCACAATTTCTACTGAACTCTTACTTTATATTTTCAGATGGTTACGGTGGATTCAACTTGTTATTTCCTAAACATTCAAAATCTTTTTTGTCGTAGACCACAAGGTTTACATTTTATTTTTACTTTAAATGATTTTTTTTTTAGCCAAATTGGTGAACATCAAATTTAGTTCAGATACAATTAAAATTCAACTAACTCTCATCAAATATTATGGACAGATGTGATCGTCTTGATATGATGTGGTTATCGATTCTAAAAAAGAAAAGGAAAAACTCTCATCAAATACAACCTTTAGTTTGTTTACAACAAAAAACAGAAGAGAAATGATGGAAAGAAATTGACGGAAGAAACGAAGAAAAATAAGAGTTAATGATGAACATAACTCGATAAGCTACCCGAGATTTTTTTTTTCCTCCTATTTTCATTTGATACCATTGCACCAACTATGTGCTTAATTAAAACTTGAAAGTTTTGCTAAAATGAACATTGATTAATGATGCATTAATATTTATTCGATCAGTAGTTCAAGTTCTCGTTTTTATTGTTGTTATCCGAAAAATGATTTTTTTTCTTTTGAAAAATTCTTAAAAAAAAAGAAGAAGAGTGCAACTGTCAAATTCTTTTGATCAATTCTCTTTCTTCCTTTTCAGCTTTTTTTTTTTCTTTTTTCCATTGCATTTCCCACTTCTCCGCCATAACTCGTTTCACTCACTTCTCCGTTTGATTAATGGTGAAAAAACAGCAGAGATTTTAATCAGGGGCGACAACGGCAATGGCGGACTGGTTCTTGCGCCTTATCTGCTCCGATTCTCCTTATGTAATTTCAATGCCCTTTCTCTATTGATCATGGATTTTATTGCCGTAGATGCATTCTCGCTGTTGTTGCTTGTTTTGCAGTGTTGTTTTCACGGGACGATTGGCTTAATTTTTTGTTCTTGAGTTTGGAATCATTGCATGTTTTATTTTTTCAATTGGAATTATAGTCAGGGGCGACAACGACAATGGCGGACTGATAAGAACGTATATATAAGTTTAAGGGTTAATTAAGTCATAAGTTTGGTATTTGTCTATTTGGTTCATCTCTCAGGATCGGTAATGTTTGGATTTGGAAGGTTACTCATGTACTTTAGGAAGATTATAATAGATTAATGAATTCTTAATCCATGTCTAGTAAGCCCTTATCATAAATTAATGAATTCGTAATCCATGTCTAATAAGCCCTTATCATTGATTACTGAATTTTTATCCATGTCTTATAGGCCCTCATCATAGATTGCTGAACTTTTGATCCATGCATACTATTTACTAATAGGCCCTTATCATGGACTATTGAATTTTTAATCCACGTGTAATAGGCCCTCATCGTTAATTTTGTATCTTAATGCTTGTGCCCAACGGGTAGATAAGTTGGTCGAAGGCCTGGGTTTCTAGGAAATGCTTCCTTTCGAGTTCTTGGTTTCTAGATTCACTGTCACCTTCCGATGTATCCTGCCAAAGTCTACGGATAGCCAGTGGCGCCCTAGGTATAGTGGACCGAAGCTCTAACTCCTGATCATAAAAAAAAGCCTATACCATCATTTACACAAAGTTGACTCGTGATACTTAAGCAATCATACAAGCATTAAAATAAAAGAGTTACTGTAAAAAATCTATTAGAAATCTTTGAAAGAGATCGAATAAACACAGATTTGAAAGTTCATTGAACTATTAGAAACAACTATAGCTGGGCAGTAATCTGTGTGGGGACCAAACTTGTAATTTAACTAATATTATATACCATAGTCAAGTTATTGAGATTGATGGTGATTGAACACCGTTTAGAGCAATGTGAATTGATTTGAATCTCCACACTGTCATTTCTTTCTTTATTGATACTAACTGTAGTGTTTTAATGTATTGTGTTTTACAAATCAAATTAATATATGAGCCCATGTATATGAGACGTGTTATTAATATATACATGGAAGATTGAATCTACCATACAACCTATTAGTTGTAAGCTTTTGGAAAACAGAGTGTGGGGGGTTGTAAATGTAGGAATTTCTTCGCGTTTTAGTTAACACTTCTGCTGCACAACTGGTAGATAATTGATATTTGAATGTTATGAAGTTTTTGGTGTCTAATAATGCCTTTCTTCTTTATTTGCAGGTTTGGAATGGACATCGGTTTTCTAAGTGTTTTATGAATATATATCCTTTCATGTTAGAAGTTTGCTTAGATTTATAATTCCTAGCTTTTTATAGTTCTAAATGTTCTGTCTTAACAATTGTTACGACTATAGCTTTTGGGGTGAATGTTTTGACCATCATTATCGTTGCATTGCTCGGACTTACTCAGAAAAATGACAGAAGGCGACGGAGGGTATGTTTCACTAAGATCTTAATTTCCACAGTAATATCAGTCCTCAAAATCTGATTAGAAGTTAAAACAAGAGATAGAATCAATTAATTATCACACTTTCAACACCTTTTTATTTATTTATTTTGTCACTATTCAATACATTGTTACAAGTATTGATTTCTGGCACATGTTTCTTGTTTTCTAAACTGCATCTATCAGTTTATCCACTCTTATTTTTGTAAAATTTTCAGAAATATCTTCTGGAGAAAGTTTTCTTGCATTTTCTTCCTGCCATTGGACTGTGCTTGTCACTTTTTGACATGATGTTTATTCTGAGGAAATTATTTATTGATGATGTTGTTCAATACCATGAGTGGTTATCAACAGGCTCACTATTTGCAGTTTGGGTAATCTATCGAACCTTAAAATGGATTACATGTCATTAATTGTTTTTCATCTTCTGTACAACATTTTTGTTTGTTTTATGAGTTTCATTGTTAATATGTAGATATGCACTACAATCTTTGCAAATTGTTCCAACTATGAACACATCTTTCGCCACAAAATGATCTGTTTATTGTGGATTGCGAGAGCAATATTTGGGATTCTCATTTTCGTTTCAACATATGTCGGCTTTGAGGTACTTTTATTTCCACAAAAATATGCCATTATATTATGTTATCATCATGTTTGTTCTACTTTTAACTATTAGCTTGATTTTTTCCAGTGATCTCATCTAGATATCTTGAATTTAGATTCTCATTTCTTCACTTTTAAAAAGGTATACATACAGATATGAAGTTTGACGATAACAATGCTATTGTGCACATATGAACTACTTTTATGATTTTATGTTGATGAATAAAGTTTTTATCTTGGTTTAACAACAATTTGAGGATGGAATATGAACCTCTAATACCATGCCACTAGAGCTATACTCTTTTTCTCTTGATGAATAAGTTTTGTTCCTCCTAGATTATAGATTTTTTAGGATTTAACCCATTTGGAGTTTTCCTAATTATTAAGATTCTACTATGTTTTGCCTGACATCCAATTCTTATTTAGTTTCCTGTTAACTTCAAACAGCAATATGTTTAGCTGTTTACTAAAACTTGTTCGTTAATACGATTAAATTTACTCCAAGTCCAACCCATCATCTTAAGCTTTTCGATTGATTTGGCGATATAATATGTTTCAACATGGTACCAGAGCAGCTTGAGTAGGAGGTCCTGTGTTCAAACTCCTTTGAAATCGTCTCATGCCCAATTAATCTTTATTTTCGCATGATACTTATAGATATTCTCAAATTTTCAAACCCACGAGAGAGGAAGAGTATTGATTGAGAGAACTAAATTATTCTTGTTTGAACTCTCTAGTACTTTTTTTTTTTTTACATCTTACTAGTACTTTATAATTTTCTTTCTTTGATAGATTAGCCATTCCATACCTTGGTAAAAAAAGAAAAATATTGCGTTTAATTTTGTTAAACCACCAATCAATCGAAAAACATAAGCTAATAAGTTGGGGTAAATTCAATTATGTCAATTATCAACTAAGTCTCTCCCTCGGTTGTAAACTTAAAAATTAAAGAAATGTGTTACAAGTGGAATTTAATTTTAATCGGGAGGAAACGACTTAGTAAGAATTCAAACTCGAAACCTCCACTTTGATACCATGTTGAATTATGTTAAACCGCTAATCAACCCACAAGTTTAAACTAATGAGTTGGGATAAATTTAATTATATCAATCAACATTTTGGTAGTGTGGTGGTTATAAAATCGAGGGAGTAGGATAAGAATGAGTATTAAGCTTATTGAAATATGTCAACTGTGCATTATTAAGAGGTTTTGTTTGTACAGATTCTGAGAGCCTTGAACAACAGTTTTATTGTCTTGTTGGATGTTATCTTTTGCACATCGGCATTCATTATCAGATCAGAGCATGCAAAGAGCAGGTATGTTTAAGGTCGAAAATCAATCGATGTATAGGTTAGTTGACATAATTAAATTTATCAAGTTTAAGTTTTTGGATTGATTTGGTGGTTTAATATAATTCAACATGGTATTCAGCAGGAGTTCTCGAGTTAGAATTTTTGTCAAGTTGTTTCCTTCTCATTTAAAATGGAATTCCATTTATAGGGGCATTTATCAAATATCTAAGTCCACAAGTGAGGAAAGTGTTAGTTGGCATTGTTGAAATAATTATTATATTATTTATTAATTCTGATTTAACTTTAGTATTTTATTTAATCGTGACTGATCGTGTGATCGTGTAATATGCGATAAATTTTAAGGCCAACCTAATTTTTAGAATAGTGACATAGTGGGATAGTGATTATGTTTAGTGGATTTAGTGGATTATTGCGCTTTATTTTTAGATCTGTAATTGGCTTTAAATATTGCTAAAATGAAGAATAAAGAGAGACATAGAGTGAGTTGATCTGACATTTAATTTTCCTCATACTTTCTCCCCCAATTACTACGTTTCTTCTTCTGTGTTAATTAAATTTACTCCAATCTATCAGTATACGTTTTTGGATTGATTGGTAGTTTAACATTATTCAATAACTCAATAAATGAACGGATTATAACCTCATTCTTTGTCCACGTACTTGTTGTGATTTGTGGTCAAGAAAGAATGGTAATACTAATCACAAGAACCTCTTACGAGTTCCAAAAGAGTAGAGTTCTAGTGATATCATGTATGACTTAGTAATCAAGAGGTCACGGGTTTGAATATCCCCTACCCCAAATTGTTGTTGAATTCAAATAAGATCCCCTTACGAGTTACGACAAGAAAATGCTCTCTCCGATTAACCTCCCATAATTAGTTGGAGGACCTTCTTAGAAGTTACAACTTTCCTCTAACATGATGCTAAACCTGTCCTTGCTTTCCTGTTATATATCGCCTTGCTCAAACTTTAGCTTTAGTTTGTCATGTCATAGAAACAAGAATAACGGGTATTAAGCTGAGGTATCGATTCTATTTTTGTTCCTTTCCCTCCGTTTTCGGTCCCAAAATTGTATCACTAGTTGCTCATTCATGGTGGGTCGTGCTTATGTAAGCTTCTCATTGTCCTCAAGGGGGCAGCTCAGTTGGTTGACATTATGGACTTCACGATATCCTCCCTTAGATGTTTCTGGTTCTAGATAGCTGAGAAACGCTTGAACTAGAAAATCTTTGCGTATCATGTTCATCCAATAGATCTTACATGTTAGTTCTTCTTTGAGTATTTTCAAGTCATCATGTTCACTTTGTTCTATTTTTGTCTCCCGATTTTTTAAATTCAATTTTATTTCATTTATTTATTTTTTTTCATTTTGATTTATGAATTTTTAAATTTTCTATTCTTATCTCTCTCTTTATTTATTTATTTATTTATATATATATATATATATATATATATATATATTTAATGGTTATTGTCGGAGAAATTTGATTATATTTTCTTAAGAAAGTGTTTGGTTGAGAAATTGAGTTGAAATAAGTTAAAGAGTTAATACAATAACTGGTTTGGTTATGTTTGTTTGTAGAGGAGTTATAAAATAATTATATTATAATAATAATAGTTTGTTTGGATGTGATTGTTTGTAGACCAAGTAGAAAAATTTTGTTATCTAATAATGATTTGACATTTATGAATAGTTAATTTAACTCATTTTTGTAGATAAATTAATTTAACTTCGGTTTGTTTGGATGAATAGTTAAAATAAATCCACCAAACAAACATAGATGTATTTCTATGGACTAATTTTAAAGACTAAAATGATGAGTTTTAGGGAGTGGAGCAATTTTTTTTCTTTTGGAATGTGCCATGTGACAATTTAAATGTGCCACGTTTCAATCGTTTATTTTAAGTATTTTTATTTTTTTCTCAAAATTTATATATATTTTTTATTTCAGTTTTGATATTTTAAAGTTAAAAAAAGAAATTTTTATTTTCAAAATTTTTAGTTTCTAATTTTTGTTTCAAATTTCAGTTATATTTTTTCCTAAAAAATTTAGTTATTATTATTACTTCAAAATTTGAGTTTTTATATTTTTCCAATATTTTTATTTTTATTTTTATTATTTAAAAATTTAGTTTTTAGTTTTGGTTTTTATGATATAATTTTATGATATTTATTATATATCATATTTTAGAATATATATTTCATAATTTTGAACTATAAGTATATCACATTCAATTTTATTTGGGTATTTTTTATGTATATAAAAAAAAATCATGTATATTATAATTTTGAAAATATTTCCTATATAACAGGAAAATGAGTCGTTTATGTAAATTGCCTAAAATGTCTTTGTTGTTGCTGATAGCTCACTAACTGAATTTGGTGTAAAATTAGAATTTTTGAAAAACGAATAAAAATCTGCTATATATGAATTATTTAAAAAAAAAATGCTATAACTAAAATTTACATGGAGTAATTTTTTTTTTTTTTTTTTCGTTCGTTCGTATTTATGTATGTTTTTCTTATTCATATAACTAAAGGTTTTAAACAAATATTTATTATAATTTAAAATTAATTATTTTTTTTGTTTAGCGTTCTTCAACAGTTTTTGACAATATATGAATTTTATCACCTACCATATTTATATAAATACATTTCGTAATTCAAGAAAATGTTTCATAATTTAAAATTATTGATCAATTAATTTTGTGTTTTTGTAAAAAAATTATTTCCTTTTTTCATATACTTATTATCATTAATTTTGAACAATTTTATTAAAAGTTCATAGATAATAATGAAATATTTTTTAAATTAAAATGACACATATTTTAATCCAAAATTATGTAAATAAATTTAAAATATTTATTGATTTATTTCTTCAATCTTTTATTTTTATTTATATTTCAATAAAGATTCGTGTATACTAAGTAAAAAAAAAAATGAAGTAATATTATCAATTTTTTTTTTTTATAATATTCTTGTGATTTAAAAAGATAAAAAAAAATTATGTTCGAAAAAAAACAATAAATGTCATATCATTTAAGCCCAAAAAATATTTTTCACAAAAAATTTCTTATTTTTTTTTTCTTGAGTAATATTCACTAATGAATTGTTTGACTTGTATTCGGTCCAATTTTTTTCTTATGTTCAACTCTGTGGCCCAACCCAATAGGATTTAGTAGCTTCAACTCTGCTTCGTCTTCCTCCCGCTGATGGACTTTCCTCCTCTGCATGCTTATTAACACTGTAAATTCTGAAGCCTCAAGCAATTTGGCAGCTGAAATGGACGAAGAATTACGTAACCAATGCTGTATCTTTCTTCTGTTGATCCACCTTTGGCATTCTGCTCGTTTTAAAGAATGGCCGTCTCCATAAATGTCTACGTAATTTTGATTTTTCTTTCATTTTCTTAAGATTTTTTCATGAATAATTTTTTAACTCTTTACTGAAGCTGTCTGCTTCTTCTTCCTCGTCGTCGTCGTCGTAAACTGCTGTGTTATGTTATTCACAAGATGGTAATGGTTGAAACCATCACAAGAAAGAACTCCCAGATGATGTTCTCCATGAATTTGCTTTATTTCGACAGCGTAATAACCTCACTTCCCCTTGTTTCTTCATTTGTAGTTGTAATAAGACGGTGTCAATGACAAAGAACAATTGCAAATTCCGTTTCTAAAATGCAGAACATAAATCACTCTCTTGTATTTTCTCTATTTAATGGCACAATCACATTCTTCTTTGCTCTTTTTGCACAAAAAAACATCCCACCCACGACCTCTGTATTCCTTCTCTCTTTTCTTACTGATTCATGTACAATAGTTTCTGATTATATTGTGGTGTCATATTTTTACAAAGATGTGGCAGTAATTCAACAAGCATTAATATTAGGTTAGAGTGAGCTAATACGTTCTTTTCATGTTGTACACATCAATTCTCTTCTTGATTATTTTGACTGTTTGCAGTTCAATGGAAGATTCACTTCTATCTGTGGATGTGGACCTGGAGGAAAGTCATATGGGGGATAATGTAAGAAAGACCCATTATCTTTTGCATTCATTCCTTTTCATCCGCTTTCTAATCGGTTGAAATTATTAGTATAGAAAAATTGCTAGACGATAGGTTCTCAAATCTTAGTTGCATTCAGGTGTACTTTGCATTCTTTGATCATTGATTAATCTAGACTGAAGATATCTGCTAAGTCCGAGTATTTGTTCCTTTTATTAATCCACTAACCAATTATTGCTTAGGGACAATTCAAGTAAGTTACTTCTTCTATACTTTGTGCCCTTTGATCGGGAACCATATTGTTGTTTGGGTAAAGTTTGCTACCATCTGATGAGTAGGCCTTTTAATTATTAATACTCGTGTCTCAATGTGAATATTATGATTAGCTGATTGATTATTGTTCTTTATTGGTTCAGAATGAAGATAAGCAAAGCTGTTGGAATCTTTTGACATTCAATTCTATCACGCCAGTTATGAATGATGGTGTTAAAAAGCAGTTGAATTTCGAAGATCTGTTACAGCTTCCACCTGATCTGGATCCCTCTTTCTGCCACAACAAGTTATTAATATGCTGGAAAGATCAATATTCGAGGAATTGCTCAAACCCATCATTTTTTTGGGCAATCTGCCGTGCATATGGTTGGCCGTACGTCTCTCTTGGTTTATTGAAGGTACTCACTTGGCTTAAAAGTTGTAATTTTCTCATTTGTTTGATTGCAAAAAGAAAAAAAGAGGAAATTTTATATTTCAAGGCTTTCATTTTACAGGGATGTAAATTTGATAGAAGCTTCTAATTCGTACTTCCTTTCCTAGATTTTTAAAACATAATGCTTCTCCACCCCCCAAATTTAGTTCCAACTATTTTTGAATTTTGAAATTAGCAACCTGCAATAACATCCTGTTTTACAAAGGAGAAACCAACATAACTTGATCTCTTTCATTGACTAGATATACATTTTACTATGTCCAGGTGCTTAATGATTGTCTTAGTTTTGTTGGACCAATGCTTCTCAATCGGTTGATACATTTTCTTCAACAAGGTTTTTACATCCTATATTGACCACCTTAAAATTGACATCCTTCCTATTCTTCCCTTTTCCCTCTGCTTATTCAGGTTTATGCCTTATAGATTTGTACACTTCTATAAGTCTTTTTATTATTCCACTAACAAAGTGTTGTTTATATTTTGTTTGCACATTTTAGTGTTTGCTCCATTAGCGAAGTAGGTAGAGATCCATGGGGGTGGACATAAAAAACTTCTTTATTATTGTGAATGACCCGTGCTTGAGGGATAAGCCTTGTGTGATGCTTATCCCTCGATAGAAATCTTAATTGTTTAAGAAAGGGACTTGTAGAAAAAATAGATGTCCTATGTGGAATATTGGGCTGTTCTAATTTTCATTTTTGAGAGTTTAATCACCATTGTATAAATTATATTAGAAAGTGTGGGTATCCATCTCAAAACCTATTGGCTATGAGAGGAATAGCCCACTTTATCTTATAAATGTGTTGAAGAATCCTCATCTTTTTAATGTGGGACAAATGGCCACAAGCTGAGTATCTCCAACAAATTATTAATTGGCAGGGTGATTTAATGACATTTATGTTTCTTAATTTTATTTAATCAGGTGGTAGAACATCGGATGGATATGTTCTTGCAACATCTCTGGGCCTCACTTCTATCTTCAAGTAACTCTAAATATTTTGCTCTCTTATGCTATTTTCATTATATATAATTTGTGGTTTGTTAATTTTTTATTCGCTTGTGAAATTTATTTATTCTTTGAAGAGATAAAACTGATGTTAGGATTTGCAGCTTTTTTTCATCAAACAAAACTTTTCATCAAAAGTTGTAAAGCTACAAACTGCAACTAACTTAAAAATAGAAAGAACCCTCCACCAATGTTTTAAAAAGCCCCAAAAGGCGCACATTAGACTAAAAAAAGTCCCAGGCTCAATGTTGGCTAGAAAAGTCTGCAAGAGGCCCGCACCTTTCATGAACCCATCAAGCCGTGCCTTTAGGCGTGAACTTCTTTTATTTGTTCAAAATATAAGTAAAACGTTAATGTTTTACTTGGTTTTCTCTATTTGTTTTTTAAATTACAAATTCAATCAACAATTATTTTAAAATTTTATTAAAAAAACAGTTAAAACCTAATCGTCAACCTTAATTGCCAATCCGATTCTATGTTCTCTCTAGTTACTGCCAATGAAGGAATAGATGGGGTTGAATATGAATTAGCGATCATAGTGTTTTAAAAAGCCCCAAAAAGGCGCACCTCAGGCTAAAAAAAGCTCCAGGCTCAATGTTGGCGCCGCACCTTGATAAGGCCAGGCTCGGATAGAAAAGCCGGTGAAAGGTGTCACGGTTGCACTCTTCGACTCGTGCGGCGCTATGATCGCCCATACGTCATGGCCAGCCTTAGAGGGGAACTCAAGCCCCAAACTCGGATCGCCCATACTTTGTGACACGTCGGGTCGTTAAGCGAGGTTCACCAACCCTCGACTAAGCTTCCATCGAATACGCAACGGAAATAATCTTGGTTTATGCTTAACTGCACACGTATCCACTCGGCCAACAGGATTCCAACATGAGATGGCGGCACACCCCTCAGATATCGTGGCGAGCCTCTATCCCGAAGGCAAGGGCGCAATGTCGGCACACCCGTGCCATCCGACACTGTCCCCGGATTGCTATTCCCGAAGAAGACGCCCAAGACACTCATTTTGCAAGCGCTCGCCCACACCATGCACATGCATGTGCCACAGGGTAGCTCGCTTAGGCCACAGGGCCCGGGGGTGGTGGAGAGCTGACACCACGCCTCCCCCTATAGTACATTCTGGACCATTTTCAGTCTTTCACCCATGCATGTCTTTTTAGCGAGGAATCAACACCAGCGTGGAGCGTCCGTCCGATGTCCGATTGGCATCAAACTTGGCGAGTTTACATCTTAGCTTCATATGGACTTAACTCCAGAGCCTTTCGTCAAAACTCCATCTCGAGCCTTGAAATCGTCGGGATGGCTCGTGCCCCCACTAAGCCTTGACACTGACACCTTGACACCATCGTGGCTAACTTTCTGATGCATCCAGCTGACACTAATCAACACTCTACTTGGTGTGATATATGATGTACCATCCTCCTTGGTCACATCACGGCTTGTCAGGACGTGGGTCGTCAGAGCATATTGCACGACTCTGACAAAAGGCACGCGCCTCAGGCACACAAGTCGTGTGCCTTGTGGGCTTTTCTATTTGTCTAAAATCTAAGTAAATCTGTAATGTTTTACTTGTTTTTCTTATAACAACTACTTTAGAGTTTTATTTAAAGTTATTAAAACATAATCATATACCCTAATCACCAATTCACTTATTTGTTCTCTCTAATTATTGTCAATGAAGGAGTTAATAGAGAAGAATATGTATTTAGCGACCATAAGTTTGATCTTTAAGACTTTAGATTTTTATATGGGATTAACATTTTAATATTTCATGTTTTTAAAGGTGACTACATTAAAAAGTCTTTACCGAAAGAGATTAATATATATGTTTTGTGTTTATATACACATGTATTTATATTTTTTATTTTATCTATTCATGGCGCGCCTTGAAAAAAAAGCCCGCGCCTTTTGTGCACCTCAGGCTCCAAAGTGTCATTGCGCCTTCGTGCGCCTTGTGCTTTTTTAAACACTGAGTGACCATATGTTTGATCTTTAGGATTTTAGATTTTTATTTGGAATTAACGTTTTAATGATTCATGTTTTTCATGGAGTGACTACGTTAAAAAATTCTCTACGAAAAGAGATTAATATATTTGTTTTGTGTATATATATACATGTGTATGTGTGTATATATATATATTTTTTTCTATTTATGGTGTGCCTTGGAAAAAAAAGCCCGCCCCTTTTGTGCGCCTTGTTCCTCTGGCTCAAAAGTGTCGTTGCGCTTTTAAAAACACTGCCTCCAACCATAGATTAACTTTGTTTGTAAAATTATTAAAAACACTGCCTCCAACCATAGATTAACTTTGTTTGTAAAATTACACGAGACAAATATTTCTCTTATAAAAACTAAACCAACAGCCTCCTTGAAATAAAGTAGTGCATCCAATTAGAGTTTAGTTCGATGATAGACTAGAAGTCTTTGAACCAACATATCCGAAGAGGGAAAGAGATTGGAAAATTATGCTCACTTCAAACTATGGTAAAAAAAACTCTCTTTTGGCAAAATAATTGGATAGGTGATGTTAGACCCACTTCATCAGCCCCACCAATACATCAAGTGTATCGTAGGAGAAATAAGGGACTTGGCACTTATTCTTAGGGGTAGAATAGTGTTATTGCAGGAGGGTAGTACGATATTTTACAATTTGCATATATATCTATTGTGTGTGTACACAATTAGTTAGAAAGTGAGTTTTACGAATTTTTTGGAGAGAGAGGCAGAGTGAGTGAGAGTGTTCATTGGTGTATGTATCTTCTTTTCCAAGGCAATAGTATTGACTCGTAAGGTTATTTCCTTACAATTTGGTATCAGAGCAGTCCATTTTGGGATAAACAAGGAAGATGAAACAAAAATTGATGGAGTAATGTTGGGAAGCAATGAAAAAGGAAGCCAAGGAAATCCGCACTGAGGTAGGAAGTTTGAACATGAGGATGCCGACGATGGAGGCGCAAGTAGCAATGCTATCCAAATCGTTTGAATTAATAACAGTCGAGGTGAAGCTGTTGCGATTAAATAGAGAATTGTCAACGGCGACAGACATGAAGGATATCTTCTAAACCAAAGGGTGAGGGAAAGAATATGAAGCAGAGTCCTTAGCATTGGTCTGTGACGAGACACTGGATGAAAAAATAACTAAGGAAGAAGAATTGAAGAAGGTAGGAACCAACGAACGACATATGTTGAAGATGGTGGAAATGCCAGTGTTCAACATGACCGATCTTGATTTATGGTTATTCTGAGTAGACATGTACTTTAAAATCCATAAACTCACAGGTTCTGAGAAACTTATTGTCCCGGTCACTAGTTTTGAGGCTGAGGGCTCGACTTGGTTTCAAGGAAAAAAGAAACGAAAACTATTATATGATTGGTATGACTTAAAGAAATGTTGACCTAAACGTTTTCAGAGGAAAAAAGAAGGAACCACGTTGGCTAGATTCCTATCGGTAAGACAAGAGGCCACGCTGTGTGAGCAAGTTTGAAATACAAATGGCCTTATCAGATGAAATCTTAGTAATGACTTTTCTAAATGGATTGGATTTGTTGATCCACACAGATGTTTCTTGTTGGAAACTGAGGGGGTGTTTGCGTGAGATTTTATGGAGTTATTTTGAGTGTTTAATGATAGCTCGTTTGTTTGAAGGTTTTGGTAAAGTGTTTTAAAAGATGTGTTATTAATTTTTGTTTGGATGAAGAGTGTTTATGGAGGAGTTATGAAAAATGTTTGTTTTTTTGATATGATGTGACATTTATGAATATATTTAAGTAAAATATATCTTTTTTTGGTTATTTCAAATTATTATTAATATTGAAGATTTTTTTGCATTCCTTTATGACAATATGAATGAATAAATATTTTAACTAATTGAAAATAAAAATATGTATTAATTTATAAAACATATTTTTAACATACAAACTTAATTATAATGTTACTTTAACATTACGAAATATATTTACAAGATGTAAATTGCATTATGAAATTATCATTAATTAAAAATTACAAAATATTTTTTTAATTTTAAATTTATTTTTTCAAAATATGATATTATATGAATGAGAATGAATTTGAAAATTATATATACTAAAATAATAAAATTCAAATTTAGAAGAAAAATGTTACGAAAAATGAATAAAATTATTTGGAAGAACAATTCAAATTTAATTTTTTTTTATAATAATGTATTTTTATTCAAATTTATTCACGATTTTTATTAAAATATAAATTAACAGTTATTTAAAATTTATTTAGATAATCAAAAATAAAAATATGAAATTAACGTTAATTGAATCTAACGAAATATATTTATAAAATGTGAATTGTATTATGAAATGATCATTAATTAAAAAATACAAAACACTTTTTTTAATTAAAACCTATTTTACAAACAAAAACAAAAACTTAAATTGTTCTATAATCATTTGTTCATTTAAATTAAGAAATTGATTATAAAATACCATCGAATATGAAATAGATTATCAAATTATTATGAAATTTAATTTAATAAAACTTGTTTTTAAAATACGAAATTACTTATAAAACTATAGTTAATTTAAAATAAAAAACATAAAATTTTAAATTAAAAGATTTGTTTCTAAAATATGATATGAGATAAAAGAGAGAATAAAAAAATATTATACTCACATAAATATATTAAAAATTAATGGTAAAAATTATTGAAAAATCAAAATTACAATTATTATTTTCTTTTTTTCAGATTTTTCAAAAAAATAAAAAATAAATAAAGGGACACCACATGGCGTTTTTTTATCGCGCCACATGGCGCCCATTATTCTTACACAAACGCTTGTTTTCAAGCGTTTGCAAAAAAGAAAAAAAGCGAAAACCGATGTATGTGGAACGTTTGCTCCACCAAAACCCTCATACAAACTGCTCCTGAAGGACTTGGATGAGATTCTGGATTTAGCTCAATTCGTAGAAGATCGCGGGGAATTTTGATTTGAAAAATAGAGGAGCCCACAATTGAGAAGACATGGAGTTTACACTATACTCATGTTACAACTTGTAACAATGTAGACTGTCAGATGCATCGGCTGACGGCTACTCGAACAATCAAGTTAGCAAGTAGTGCTACACCGTTTGTGAAACAGGATACTCTGACCAAACAGTTATCAGATGCAGAACTCCAGTCCAGGAAATAGAATGGATTATGCTTTCGTTGTGATGAGAAGTACATGATTAGTCACAAGTGTAAGGCTAAAGAGAATAGAGAATTACAGGCCATGGTTGTCCAGGAGAATGGTGAGGTATATGACATATTTGAGGATTTGCTATAGGAAGAAATTGATGCCCCAAAATTCTATCCAGATGCAAGCCACGTGAAAGAATTACCTTTGAATTATGTGGTCAACATTTGATCACTAGATAGGGACTCTTAAATTGAAGGGTCATAGGAACAGAGAGGTCGTGGTCGTGATGGATTTGCATTGGTATGCCTAATTTCATCATTCAATGTTTGGTGGAAGAGTTAAGTCATCCTTTATCTGAGACAATCAATTAAGGATTGATATTTGTTTCGAGCTCAACTATTGAGGGTAAATAACTTTGCAAGGTTGTCGTATTAATTTTTTGGGAGAACTTACATTAGTGGAGAGCTTTCTTCCTCTTGAATTGGTATGAGTAGACGTGGTGCTAGGAACGCTATGGCTAAACGCTGGAATGAAAAGCTTAGACCCAAATACTTTTGGCCCTATCAAATTCTTAAGAAGATTGGAACGATGGCTTACAAGTTGGATCTTCCCCCTGAGGTGAAAATTTATCCAGTCTTTCATGTATCTTAGTCGAAGAAGGTTCTTAGCAATCATTAAATGGTTACTACTGGTAATCTGAGTTAACATATGAACTTGAATGGCCAGCCATACCTGAGGAAGTATATTCTTATTAGAATAATGAGTCAACAAGGGATGTCAAGGCATTGATTAAGTGGAAAGGCTTGCAAGTACACGAAGCTACTTGGGTATCAGTGGCAACCATGCAGTTGAAATTTCCTGCTTTCAAACTCGAGGACAAGGTTTTCAAGGAACATGGGGGTAATGTTAGACCCGCATAACCAGCTGCATCGGCCCTACTAATACATCATGTGTATCATAAGAGGAATAAGGGACGAGTCAGCACTTCTCCCTAAGGGGGTAGAGTCGTATTATAGCAGAAAGGCAATACGGTAGTTTCAATTTCCATATATATATATATATATATATAGTTACAAGAAGGTTCGTGTGAGTTGTTTTCTCTAGAGGGACTGAGGGAGGTGAGTGAGAGTGCGCATTGGCATTTGTAGCTTCTTTTTCTAGGCAATAATACTGGTAAGGTTGTATCCTTACAAGTGATTTATACATGGAGATTTGGTAACCTAGTTTACTCAATTTTTCTATTTAACCTAATTACTCAGTCTTGGACTTGTTGAATTTCTACATATCTTTCTTGGAATATTGTATACCAAAGACTCTTACAGGATGAGAAACTAGAGCATTTAATTTTCTTTTAATCTCATTTACGGGATGAGAAACTAGAGCATTTAATTTATTCTTTTAATCTCATTTACAGGATGAGAAACTAGAGCATTTAATTTATTATTTTAATCTCATTTACAGGATGAGAAACTAGACGACTTTTTTGAACAAGAAATGATACATTTCCTTGATATATAAGAAAAGAGTCATAAGCTCAAGGAAACAAGCTCCACAAGGAATCCAAAAAATGCAAAAATATAACAATAAAGAAACCAATTTGTTATTTGAGATAAATATATTTCCTCCGACCTATAAGTTTAAGCTTTTAGGTTGATTGGTGGTTTACATAATTCAACACAATTAAACATGAAAGATAAAATATAACCAGTCATTACCATTGGTGGTTCATTATTGTAGCTTCTTGTCCAATATGGAATTCTTTTTATCCTTCTTCAAACAGAATGCTGTTTGGATTCCCCTAACAAGAAAACACAACGACAGAATATAATTATGTATTGTCATATCAAAAGAAATTTACAATATCAATATTCTTTCAAGAGAGCCATGCTTCTCCCAAACTAACAATATCCAAAATTATCCCTTCTCCCAAGATCCCTAACTCTTATCTATAATCTAGCCATCCCTTATTTATTACCACTTGGTACTTTTGACGGTCTTATGAATATTGCCTGATTATATTACTTGCAAATTTCTTTTCTGCAAGAATGTGCATTCATTTTTCATTTATGGTCGTATTGCTACTGTCTGTAGTTGTAAACTAATAATTATTGATTCCATTCTGCAGATCGTTTTTAGATACCCAATACACTTTCCATCTGTCCAAACTGAAGCTAAAGTTACGATCTAGTATCATGACCATCATCTACCAGAAAGTGAGCATTCTTCGTCCTATTATTCAAAATTATATCTTTAAGTGCAATAACTCTATTGGATGATTGCATTGTTGAGAAGATGGTGTCATTTTATTTTTTTTGAAAAGGCGACAAACTTTTCATTAATCATGAAAAGATAGTGTCATTTTATGAAGTGTATTTTTTAGGTCTTGATTCTCTTTACGTTACATGTTATTGAATGCATTGAACGCATTTTTTCTGTTTTGGAGTGAAAAGTTTGGGGGGTTCTTTTGGTTCGTTTAAAAAAAGAAAAAGAAAAAAGCTATTTGTTATTTATTTTTAACTTTTGTAAAATAGGAGATACTAGTGTTTTTATTAGTTCAACAATATGGGTGTGAAATTTGAACTTTGAACTTTTGGTTGAGGGTGGCCTCTGTGCCCTTCACTTCAAAAAAGCAAGCCTCTATTAATGAGTCTTCGACCCTTTGTGGTATGTGCCTTAGCACACATCGAACTCTCCTTCAACATCGGCGGGAGAAAACAAAACCCTTTCCTTCGCACTTCTGTGCTAGCAAACACTCTCCTCATTGTCGTAATCTTTGACTTTCTCCACCGACAACAAGAGCTTCAAAATCAGGCGCACACCCATTTTGAGGGCACAGCCACTCTCTGACGTGACTGATCTCTAGCTTGACCACACTCTTTCGCGCCCATCTTTCTAATGTGTTTCACCTTCTAACGAGCACGTTGTCACAATTGTTCTTTACCAGCGATGTGATGTTGTCATCATTTAACATATAGACTTGGTCGCACACACTTCTTCACCCTCTTATCCGACCGTTCTCCTTCAAGATGCTTCGAATCTGGCACATCTCTTTAACTTCAGAGGCACACGTTTCCGAACACATTTTTCATATTTGGTTGTGCTTCACCTTCCTATCCGGTTCTTCTACTTTACTGCTCTTTTGATCTAGTTGCTCACATCTCATGATTTCTACATCTGGCCATGCCAAGATCACACGATTCTCTAGCTACATTTTTTTTTTCTCTTTTGGCATTGCGCATCCATGACACCAGATTTAGCAATGAATACTAGATTTTACTCCAATGGAGAAGAGTGCTCCATCCCTTTGCTCAACCATGCACAGGCGGCCCCACTCTCTTTTGGAACATCAACACGTAGATGTTTATAAACAAAGTCGAGACTTCATCTTCACCAATTCTTTTTCCTTCAGACAACAACATAATCACTGTTTGACTTCCACAGTACCAACAGGAATTGTGTTACTTCATCTGCTCGATGCCTATGCAATGGTAGTCATCTTATCCTTCTTGCTTTTTTGTCTGGTGACATGAAGCTTGCTTTGACAATTATCACATTGTATTGTCTCCATCAAACGTAGGCGCCCACGATCTGCTTTTCTGTTGTGCACTAGGACATGTATTTTTATCAATAGACGAGACCTCGGGTTTTAGATACGATGATTTTGTCGATCTCGAGAGTTTTTCTTTAGTGATTGGCTATTTGTGGCGTGATCTTCAACATGTTTTTTGTTTTCTTTTAGGTGCTTTTCTCTTGGAATCATCTATTGTGTCCATTTTTTACCCATGTATTATCCTTTTATCATGTACTATTTTAGATAGGTCTTTGTAACATTTTCCTTATCAATGAAATTGTCTACGTTCCCTGTCTTTGCTTTGAAGTGTGAGGAAAAAATCATGATTATTTTTAAAAATAGTTAACTTTTCTTGCAATATTTTCTTTAAATTTTCAATCTTATTATTTGTAATACTATTTTTCTTCCTACGTAGTATTTTTTACTATTGGTTGATATAATTAAAAATTTTCCAATCCATCAACTTAAGCTTTTGGGTTGAGTGGTGATTTAACATAATCCAACAATTACATACATTTTATTTTGCATCTCATACAGAAAAAGCCTACTCTTAAGCTCTGTTGTTGAGGGTTGTTTCTCTCAAGCTTTAAAAAACCATGGGGTAACATCAATAAGTTGAATTTATGTTTACAAAGGCTGTTTTCAAACAATGATTTCCATAACCATTATCTTCTTTAGTAACTATCATGGGTTGGGTTCAATCCATAGCGACGTACCTTGAAATTAATTTTCTATGAGTTTTCTTGACAAACAAATGTTTCAGAGCCAGAAAGTTGTCTCATGAGAATAGTTGAGATGCACGTAAACTGCTTGCACATTCAGAATTTCACATATAAAAAAATTTTGAATCTTCTACTTTAGCCAATATTTTAAAACAACTTTTCTATCTTGTCTTTGGTTTCACAAAATGCTCTCTCTCTACTTCTTTCAGAAGGCTCTGTATTTCGGTTTGAAGATCTAGCCTATGGAAAAACCATGGCTCTGTCGAAAACGCTGCTACTCTGGTTTGAGCAAACTCTTGTTCACTTTAATCAAGACCCCCTGAGAAAGTACTTTAATCAAACATGCATAGAGGAATTTGGAACGTTGACCGTTAGTAAACTTCGAAAAAATGAAATGTTACTTTGCTGCTGTGTTATGTGGCCAAGTAAAGGTTACAAACAAGTCATACATTTTCCGGTTCGTGATGATAAGAAGGGTTGAAGAACTTATGAGAAATAGTTTACGAGTTTATTTCAGATCATAATTTAATTGTCCCGCCGATGAAGTTTCGTCATAATAGAGACGAAAATCGGTCTTCAAATGCAAACCACCCTTCGAGGGCTGACCCGGGTCCTTCTAGAACACCTCAGCCGCATTTTTCGACTAGGCAACCTGAAGCATTGCCAAGAATGAATAGCTTCAAACTTTTGGCTGCCAAAACCCATTCAAGCACTAGCAGTGAACACTCTTCATACAATGTCTCCTTCTCGATTAGAAAAAGTTAAAGATGTCCTTCAATTGGACTTTCAGAATCTATGGGTGATATCCAAAGTATTTGCTCACGATAGCTGGAAAGAAATTGCTCGAATTTTATCAGGTGTTTTGAATTTGAACGTTATTATTAACCCATTATCAGCGGAAAATAGCCTTATTCATATTCACGAAAAAGATATATCCATTTTAATACCTGCCCTTGGAAAATGGAAACAGTTTGATAAATTCCACTTAAAGTTCGAAAAATGGTCATTTGAGCTTCACAGCAGACCTAAGTTTATTAAGAGTTATGGAGGGTGGATCACAATTTCAAATCTCCCAATTGATTTCTGGTCCCGTTCTGTTTTTGAAACTACCGAAAGCTATTTCAGAGAACTGGAAGAAATTAGTCAGACACGCTCAACCTGCTTAATATCTCAGAAGCTAGAATTAAAGTCAAAGAAAATTGCTGTGGTCTTATTCCGACGACTATTTAAGTTAGTCATGAAGAAAAAGGCGGTGTATTCCTACACTTTGGGGACATTAAACTTCCAATAACGCTATTTTGCATTGTGATCTTATTTATAAGAGTTTTACCAATCCTATCTAGTATCTATCTATCTATCAAGGATCCAGCAAGTCATGATAGATGAAGGCTTAGATCCGATTGCAAAGGGGTTAATTCCACATTTCATTGAACCTCCTATGAATTCGATTGATACCACAAGAAACCCGGTTACTAATGCAACTCTGTTTCAAGACCCTAAATATGTGAAAATGGTTAAGGCGGCAAAATTAGTTGAAAATCCATCAGACCCCTCGACTTCCCTCTTAATTCCAACGACACACCCTGATATTACATATTGTCCTAATTTAACCACCCTCCTAACCAACAGTCATTTACTGCACCCAACTCCGACCCATGCTCCTTCATCTTCCAGCACCATCCCAACTTCCACTCCACTACCTAAGACCTATCCAATTAAGCCCTACCCCCTCTATTACTCTCGAACTCCCAAAAAGCTTAACCCTGACCATACTGAAACCCAATGCACTCTTTTACTATCCGATTAAATCAAACCAAACCCAATACCTCATCAACCAAACTCCTTTACCTCGGTGAAAATTTAATCTGATTTTCCTGCCTGTCTTCTGGTGTTCCATTAAAAAGAGGCTCAATGGTTAATATTCAATTAAAAGACACCATTTTTTAGGATAACTCTCGACCAGATAATGTATCTGAGGCAGAATCGTAGATAAGTGTCTGCAGTGATGAATCAGATTTTCTTTATGAAACTGGAACACTCTATCAGGAAGAAATAAGAAATAAAGAACAAGGTAACAGTAGTCACGTTTGCTTACAAGAAAAAACTCCAAAAGAGGATTTGATAACAACCGACTCAATTCCATCCAAATTCAATACGATCATTGACTTCTGCGGATTCCAACTCCGAGGAGCTGGTTCTATTTGAGCAAGAAGCTGCAGGCTAGTCTCTCCCTAATTTGAGCACGAAGATAATTTTCTTGGAATACTAGAGGTTTGGGAGATGTATCAAAAAGGGTTGTTGTGGAAAATTTCATTATCAAAAATTGCCCAGATATTGTGTTAATACATGAAACCAAATTGCCAGTTCTTCAGAAAATCATCAAATCCTCATGGAGCACCAAAGATATCGGTTGGATATCAGTTCAGTCTTGGGGAAAGTCAGGACGGCTGTTATCATATCATTGTGGGATGAAAGAAAAATAACAGTTGTGGAATATATTCAAGGCGGCTACACTCTGTCATTTAAGTTTGCATTACAAGATAAAGAATGATGGGTTACTAATGTCTACGGGCCAAATGATCAAAATGAATGAGCATACTTATTGGAAGAATTGTAGTCATTGGCAATGTTATATTGAAGATCCATGGTGTGCTGGGGGAGATTTTAACATTACTAGATGGGTATTTGAAAGACAACCAACCAGAAGGCAAACCAAAGCCATGAAAGAATTCAATATGTTGATTGCAGATCTTGAGCTGTCAGGCAAATTCACATGTTTCAAACCTGGGAATGACCAAGTAAAATCGTTGATAGACCGTTTTCTAGTCTCCAATGATTGGGAATCAATGTTCTCCAACTCTCGGGTATCAAGGCAAGTTAGAAACCTCTGATCACTCTCAGCTACTATTGGAAGTAGGTTCTTTCAAATGGGATCCCACCCCTTTCGAGCTAGGATCCTTTGGTCTAATGCAACAAAATCTTTATTATATGAAATTTGGTGGGAACGCAATCAAAGAATTTTTGAAGATTCAAGGTTACCATGGAAAGCTCGATTCGAACAAGCCTTGCTTAAAGCTTCACATTAGTGCTCTTTATCTAGCACCTTTAAGCCTTACTCAGCTCCAGACTTAATGATCAACTGAGAAGCTTTTTTATAAGTTTTTTTGCTGTTTTTGTTCTATGTTTTGCTTATCTCTCTTGTTCCAGTGAAGACAATTTTATTTCTTCTTGTTTGTTTTATTGTTGTTTTTTTTTTCCCCATCAGGCTTGTTTTCTTGATGTATTTCTATTTCATTATCTTAATGAGAAGTTTGTGACCTTTTCAAAAAAACAAAACAAAATGCTCTCTCTGAAGAAGAAACAAACAACTTTTCATTGGGTGAGATTACATGATGTGTTCTTTTTTAAAGGGGCTCTTGGTAGTTTAGCTACAACTTGCATATGAGTTTTGAAAGGGTGAACTGCTTTCATAGTCAGCTCTGTTGGAAATTTTTTTTGGACTTTTTCTTGAGCAATATTGTTAACTACTATGTTAGCTCTAATTCCCAAAAAAACCAATGCTACCAAAGTCTCACATTAGAATTAGATTTGACTAATATTCTATTAAGTTGTGAAAGAGAATCTTTTTTAGATACTATTTCTCAATACTAATATTCTATTAAGTTGGCGAATGAGAATCCTTTTTAGATACTATTTCTCAATACTAGTTTTCCTTTATTGCATGTAGTTGTAGACAATTTATTCATTTTATTTTGGTAGTGATGTAACATGTTAAGGAAATGTAGTACAAAAAAAAAGGATAAATGAGACAAGAAACAATTGATCGTGACTGTTTGTCTCCTCTTTGTCGGCGATGGCCATCCTCAACGTCCAAGCTCGCAAACTGCTAGCCCCCTCTCCCCTTTGTCAATGATGGTCATCCTTCACTTTAACCAATTGTCCGTCCTTTCGTGTCCGTCTGAGTTCGTCTATTCGTATCCTTGTGTGTCCCTTTGTGCCTTTCTCGTCTAAGTTTTTTCTTCCTTTTAGTCTTTGTCTTTGTCTCCCCTTGTCCCTTCTGTCATTGTTTCTATCTTTGTGTTGTCGGTGTCGTCTGAGTTATTTGGTATGTCGTTGTTTTTCTTTTCTTGGTTTTGTGTCATGTTTTTTTGTTCCTTCATCTTTGTTTCTTGTTTTTTTTGCGATAGCCTGAACATGTTTCTCTTTTCCTGCTTCTTTTATTTTTATCTCTCATTTGTCTCTCTTTTGTCCCTCATCTCTTTCTCTCTTTCGTTTTTCCTTCTCCTTCTTTCCTTGAAGCAGGTTTCGATAGTCTCTATTTGTGGGTTTCTTAGCTTAGTTGCATTGGAAAGAAGTTGTATTAATAACTCTTCTTTCTCCATAAAGATTGAGGAGTCTCTTATTGTGAAATATGTCTCTCATGATCATCAGACTCCTCTGTCCGATTTCCATCTTCAATAGTTTGAAGTTTTAATTAAGAGGTCTCACTCCTTTTATTATCAAGAGTACAAAATGATGAATTCATTAGTATTCAAAAGCTTCGTTTGCAAGATAGTTGGTATTTTGAATGCATTGTTTAGCCTTAATCTGGTGGGCATATTTCATGCAAAGTTCCTTTAGGCCCTCAGAGTTTCAGATGGATGATCTTTCATCATATGCTTTTGATTTTTTGAATGATATGAGATCCGGAGCCGTCATGCTGCTTACGAATAACTCAATTGACCGATCTCAAAATCTCCCTTCTCTATTCCACCCGTAACCTTGTTCTACCTCCCTCAAACCAGTTCTTATTGGACCAAGAAACACCAAGAGGTCATTGAGAAAGATTTTAACAACCTTTGGGTGAATACCTAACTATTTGCTGACAATGATTGGAAAGCTATTACTCCCACTGTCAATTGCATTTTCTTATCAAATGTTGAGATCAACCCTTATTTGCAGACAAAGCCTTGATTAAGGTTCATTTTTGATTAAGGTTCATTTTTGATTAAGGTTCATGAATAAAATATAGAGTTTTTCCTCTCATTTTACACAATAGCCGATCAAGTGTTATTAGAGGGTATGGTGGTTGGATTTCAATTTCAAATTTAACGCTATATTACTAGACTCAACATACCTTTGAAGCTATTAGATTGCATTTTGGGAGCTTGGAAGAAGTTAGTTCAGAGAACCTTGACTTAATCAATGTTTAAGAGGCTAGAAGTAAGGTGGCTCAGAACCTTTGTGAATTCCTTCCTTCCACTATTGAGATCAAGCATTGCCTCAAGGGTAGTAAATTTCTTCATTTTGGTGATATTGTCAGTTTGGACCCGTCTCCCTTTCCACCTGGCGATCTATTTATGAATGTATTGATCCTACTACCCTAGGCATGATGTTTTATCCATCAAATTTTCCCCAAAGCACGCCTCACACATGCATGAATCCTTTTCCACTGTTTGATGACCTTAGCTAGCCAATGTTGGAGTCAGTGCAACCTCACACTACTATTCTTGATAAGGAAGCTAACCAAGATCCAAGAGGGGCTACTCTTCGAGTATCTCCTGAAAAGACTGTTGACATTCCCACCGACCAAATCCTCTCTTCACTTCACATTTTTTAGCCCTTTGCCCATCCTACCATTTTTGATGATGAGATCTTATCTCATCAAGAAGGAGGTTCTTCCCTCCTTGTTAAGTTGCCAACAACTTCTCTACATTTGAGCTACCAAAAGGCCTCTTTTCCCTACTTTCAAGGACCTAATTGAAATCAAACTCTTTCTACCGTTTCATTTAAACCATCAATTAGTCCCTCCACCATCCCTCCAGCTATCTCTCCTATTTCCCGTGTTCGTCCCGTCGAGAACTCTACCTTAAACTCTCATTTAAAGAGCTTCCTCTCCATTACTCTGTTTGTGATTCTTGTTAGAATTCAATTGATCTCATTAACCCAGATCTCTTGGATGATCGTGGATTCATGGTGCTCTTTTAGGTTGCTCCTGACAAAAATCAAGTTGAGCTCACTCTTCCATTCAGTTCTATGCCTTACCATCCTAAGAAGTTGGTAACTGTAACTTGAATTACCTCAAGCACTCAACCCAATGAAAATTTTCACCGATCTCTTTAGGATTCGAATGATGAATCGCTTTTCAGTGTTTGTTCCTTCAACTCTTCAATTCTCTTGCCGAGTCTGACAACATTTCTCTCTTGGAGGAAATCTTCCCCTTTTATTTAAAGGAATTCTCTTTAAACCACGAAGACATGATTGCACGATTGCAAGCTAATATTTTTGTCCTCGATAAATTCTTAAACATTGTTCAAATCAGTGGCTTACAGTTTAAAGACCATTCCTGCTAAATCTGTCTAAGCTCTTGTTCCAGCGGCATTCGAATTGCAGCTTACTTCGATCTGGGGATTTCGGACTTCATAAGTTGTTCGCGGCTCTATTCTCCTTGCTTCTGCTCTCTTTACAATTGCAAGCAAAGCCCTTTAGTAGGGGTTCTTCTTTGCTGGTCGTTCCGGAATCAGAGCTCTATCTAGTCTTAGTCTCTATTGCAGAATACTTCAGTCACATTGAAAACCTTTTCTTGGATATTTTGTTCCCATTTTCACCTCACTTTTTTTGGTGTATTAAATTTTTTCTTATTTTGCTGCTCTTTGCCTTTGTATCTATTTTTATTTTTTTCTTTTTATATTTTTAATGAAAAAGTTTGTTTCTATTTCAGAAAACAGAAAAAAGTACCATTTTCGTTGCTTTTATTTCTTCATTTTTGTGACTATTACCATTTTATTTAAAAAAAAAAACCATAATCGGGGACTGATTATATCCGTATTTTACCACATTCTGCTTTAAGCATGGATTACTTTTACTGCAGTGTTTGTCGATTAGCATAGCAGAACGATCACAATTTTCTTCTGGAGAGATCCAGACTTTTATGTCTGTTGATACTGATAGAACTGTCAACCTGTGCAACAGTTTCCATGATATGTGGAGGTAATGACTCTGTCTTTTGCTTGCAATAAAAAATGGCGTAAAATTTGGGCATCAAAATTGTAGAGAAAATACTTAATATAAAAGGAATTACATTTTATTTCTTCATTCTACATCTTGTATCTTGTTTTTTATTTTTTCCCTCTTTGGGATTTGTATCTCCAAGGTTATTGCTCTTTCATTTTCACAATGAAAGTGTCGTTTCTTGATTCAAAAAAAAAACATTTTATTTTTGACCAACAAAATGTAGAAAATCAATTCTATCTCAAAGATCTTCAATACTCTCCCGCTTCTGTTTCATTCTAGTCCTACCTGATGATATAAAACTAAAGCTGTATACCTCCTAAATTTATTTTCTTTTATCTACTACTGCCTCAAAAATATGTTTACATTATGGGAAACACAATAAGAAAGTCCGGAAAAAGGTTGGATTAATCCAATAATTAATATCTTATGCCCTATTGTCTAACTAAAAATTTCTAGGTGATTTGCTCAAGCCTTTTCCACATTCTTTGTAACTGAACTTTTCTTCTTAAGGAGCGAAACAAATAAAATACAAGGAAACCAGAATAAAAATAATTTGAAAAAAAAAAGACGATGGGACTAAATGAAAGCTGCCTAGATAAGGAAAGTATCCTGTAAAGAGAAAAAGTCAAAATAATTTGATGAAGAAACCCATGTGGAAGCTTTCAATAGCTGAATCAAGCCTGGAGGACCAGGAAAGATGGAAACTTGAAAAATACGCTGAATTCTTTCCCATCAAATCTCATAGAGTTGAGCTTTTGACTGCAATAATCCACAAACGATGAACATTTTTTTATGGGACTTGGGACCTAGAATGATATAGAGAGCATTCTCTACAGCACTGAAAACAGCAAACATCTTGAACCAACATAGGTTGGAGTATGAGCAAACAGTCGAGAATCTCTCGGGAAGATCCACTTCAGAAGAGCAGAGGGTGCATTGATTTTGCTTGACATCAATTTCTAGCCCCACTTTGAGAGAAAAGAAAAGGAGTGCTTTTAAATTGTATATCACATGCTTAAACAACTGATGAGAACTTGGCTGGAACAGAGGATGTGGCAGAGTGCAAAACTTGCTTGGCGATTGGGGATGTTTGTGGATAATTGGATGAGAGGGATCTAATCGCATATTATAGCGTTAAATATGATACAATTTTTAATCCGAAATTGATCCTAATGTTATTGTTGGCTTTTAGTGCTTAAGTGTGAGAGAATTTATTTTTAATCATGGTAACATTTAAATATTTTCAGCCTGCCTTTGCAAATTGGTGTCGCATTGTATTTGTTGTACATCCAAGTCAAATTTGCCTTTCTTTCTGGAATTGCCATTACCATTTTACTGATTCCAGGTATAGCTTAATCTTCATTGTTTCTGCAGTGCACCATTTAAACATATTTAAATATTCTCTCTAAATTTGTTCACTGTTGCTTCTGTAATTGTTGTATTTGTTATTTCATTTATGTGACTGATTATTCGTATAAATTGACTAGTGAATAAATGGATATCAAAGTTGATTGCAAGAGCTACTGAGGAAATGATGAAGCAAAAAGATGAAAGGTTATCTTCTCCAATTTTCACATTGTTGTAGATGTTAAAATTACCAATGACATTACGAATGTGTACAAGAACATAATTTATACACATATTTGGGTGTTTTTTGGGTTTGGTTTAATATTCCTCTCTCCTTTTCCCCCAAAACTCTTGGATTTAAAAAAAAAAGGAAAAAATGAGCATAAAAAAACACAAATAATTTAAGACTTGTTGCGCATGCAAACAAAAGTCCCACATGCCTGAGTTAGGGAAAAGAGCTTGGATATATAAAGAGGGGACAACTCCTCCATTGATATGAGACCTTTTGGGTGATGACTAAAAACAAAGCCATGAGGGGTGATTCCCAAAGTGGACAATATCTTATCAATGTGGAGGTTTGTGAATGTTTGTTGTCTCTAACATGACTCGTTTGATAATGCTTTCATTTCTTGTTCCTTGTTCTTATTTCTCATTTTTGTAAGAAGTAGACTTTTGTCATTCATCCCGTTTTTTCTTTCTTTCAACTTTTGAAAAACGTTTCTACAATTGGATGGAATGCTGTTGTTTTAATTTTAAATACCAAAACAAGTCAATGAATAGTGGTTAAGTATTCATCATTCTCTTTCCATTTGGTGGTGCTTTTCTGGGTTCAAATCTTAGCTAAATCAACTGTTTTTTTTCTTCTAAATTTTATATTATTTTTGCAATATATATATATATATATATATATATATATATTAATTTTAGTTTTTTAAATAAAAATAGTATGATTTAAATATTTTCTTAGTTCTCAGTTTTCTTTATGTATATTTTTGTTATTTAAATTTGTATTTAAGACTTTGCAATAGGTGTTATTTACTCTATTGAATCTATTACTTGCTTTGTTTTGGTGTCACCATCTTTCGCTTTTTTTGTGATTATAGTTTGTCTTCACTGGGAGATGCCCTGGTGAGGGCTCAAGGCCAATACCCTCCAAAACCTAGGCGAAATATGCAATTGAGCTTTTATGAGTTCTTGAACCGTTTGTTGTAATAAGATTTTATGAGAGTGCACTATATAAACTCTCATAAAACACTAGTCTCGTTTGATCAACATTCTTGTATTTTTATCCCCTTAATAAAACAACTCTCCGCTCTACCCGTGGATATAGCTAACACAACGTTAGTGAACAATATAATTCTCGTGTTTTGTCTCACGTTTTTTAGCATTTTTCTTTGATTGTTGTTTTCGATTCATAACACCTTTTTTGATGTCCTTATCCAATAAAAGATTTCCCTTACATATCTCAATTTGCCATATTGTTTTTATGCCACCGCATTATGAGATGATAGTTAAACAAAATAATGAAAAATCATCTAATGGAAGAATTGTGAGAGAGCTTAAAATTTTATTCGTTCTGTAAAGTTTACTTTTAACGAATAATGTTACTCTTTAATAGAATAAGGAGGACCGGAGAAATTCTTGCTCACATTCATACTTTGAAGACGCATGGGTGGGAGCTTCTTTTCTCTGATTGGTTGATGAAGACCAGATCTCTTGAAGTGTCGTATCTGAGTGTAAGAGAGTTCTTTCATTGTTGATTTTGGTCCAAGTTTTATTCGGCCTATGCATGATGCTTTAATATTATCTGACGTACATTCTAATTTATACCATCAGACACGAAAGTACCTTGATGCATGGTGTGTATTCTTTTGGGCTACTACACCAACCCTATTTTCTTTGTTCACATTTGGACTCTTCACATTGATGGGATATAAGCTTGATGCTGCAACGGTATCCTTGCTTCTTTTTCTTCTTGTTATTATCTATGTTTATTTTTGAGTAAACGATATCATTTGGTTATATAATTAAAGTTACCCAATTTCATCAGTTTAAGTTTTTGAATTTTTTTCAAATTTCCAAGCCCACTAGTGAAGGAGTGTTAGTTGATATAATTAAATTTACCTCACCTATCAACTTAAATTTTTTAGTTGATTGGTAATTTAACATAATTCAACCATATCATATATATTTCATATTTCATAGGAGAATTCCTGTTAACTTCTTTTCCACACTCCCTGTGCAGGTTTTCACCTGTCTTGCATTATTTAACACTTTGATATCTCCTCTAAATTCATTCCCCTGGGTCATTAATGGAATGATTGATGTAAGTTTTTTATACTCCATGACTTATTTTGTTGAGTACTCAATATATTATGTTCATCCTAATTGATTTTTCAAATACATGGCCAGGCTGTTATATCTCTTAGAAGATTGGCGAGATTTCTATCTTGCATTGAACCAGATAGAACAAATATTTCTTCTTCCTCAATCATTAACAATGACCAGGAAGAATCTGATGCTAAAGAAACTGCTGTTGTCATGTCTAATGCATGCTCTTCTTGGTCCAGCAGCAAGGAAGTAGAACCAAATATTTTATTAAATAACTTGACTCTTGAGATTTTCAGCGGTTACTTTGTTGCAGTTATTGGAGAGGTAAGCTCTACGAAATTTTCCTGATAAGTTTGATGTAGGGTTCTATTCGTAATTATCTTTATTGTTTATTGTTGAAATCTTTATTATTTAGCAATATTAGAATACTTACTATTTAAGACAAACTTGTAAGATTATAGAATTTGTTATATATTCTTTTTTATTGTTGTAAGATTTCCATAATTGTAGAAGCTCTTTTTACTATATAAGAAGATGTAGTGTGAATATAGTTTAGCAAGCAATACAAGATAATTGATCAAAACTGAGATGGTATCAGAGTTAAATCTCTAATTTTGTTTCTAAATCCAAGTCGCTATCCTTACAACAATTAAAACCCTAGCTGCCGCAATTAAATGGTGCAAACTACTTCCGATCTTTGTTTGTTCGTGGGTGCAATCTGTTAGTGGTTGTTCAGGAATTTTAGAAACTCCAATCGAAACCCTAGTCGTTGTCTCTAAAACGATGCATTCTACTTTTGGTGGTTTCCTCTCTAATATTTTTTTTCATCTATTCGTTCAACGAGGTGATTTTTACATTTGTTCAAGTTGCTCATTAGCTCATTCGTGATTCTTCCGTTTGACTGTTTGTTTGTAACTTTACATTAGATCGTCACGTGTCGGTAGGGTGTATCAATTTTTTTAGTTATTTTATACATATTTTTTTTCTTCTTATTCGAATTCAGACTTTCGAGACTAAAAAAACATACCAGTTAAAAAAATCGAAAGAGTACAGAGTTGAAACATTGTGATTTGCTACAATACTCGGTTTGCTACAATAACTCTAAAAACAATTGCAACTTTTTCGTTCATCATTTTCTTTGGTATGGAGTACATTTATTCACAATTTTTTTTTGAAAAAGGCAACAAACTTTTCATTAAGAAAATGAAAAGAGACCAAACTCTTGAATACAAACCCACAAAGGACCAAACAAAATAGATAACAAAACAAAATAAATAACAACAACAAGGGAGTCTAAGTAAATCAAAACATCAAAAATGAAAATAATAAAGGATAAAGTTACACAAAAGCTTCCCAATTTGAGATGTTATCTTGAAGCGAATATGATTTGAAGGGCTTTTCCCTGGAGCTGCAAAGAGAGGTCTTGATAACAGCTTAATCAAAATTCTCTGATTTCCTTCCCACCGTACTTCGTAAAGAAGGGCCTTTACAACATTGGACCACAAGAGTTTGACTTTCTTTTTCATCCTCGGACCTTGAAGAAGGCAAAGAACGTTATCGTTTAAGTTATTTGAGAAAACCCAATTCATGCTAAATTTCCTAAACAAATTATTTCAGCAGGCTCTGGAGTAATGACAGAAAATAAGCAAATGTGAGGAAGTTTCGACCCTTTGTTGACATAGAGGGCATATTGATGGAGATAGAGCATATTGATGGAGATACCCAAAATTTCAGTGGAATCCAAATCATTTAAGTAAACAATAAATTTCATTTATACAAAAATTGCGGAATTCAAAACATGTTAGGACTTTTCCTAGACTCTAGTGCAACGTCCCCCATAGTTAACATCCTGGTCCAAGTACCTGGAGAAAATCCACAATGGAAAGGATGAGTCGCGAAACTCAGTATGGGGCCCCAACTCGGAGTTCAACATGTATACAGTCAAAAGAATATATCACATAATACAATACAAGCCAGAAATAATAATAAGTAATCGATGTCAAAACCAGAGAAGTCTATCAGCTTAAACTGTAAATCCAAAAATACTCTTCACAAAGTCCTTCGACTCTGGGAAATCTTGGTAACCACTGCTAGTGTGAGAGCATCTAGGCGAGCCGAAGCAATCTGGTTACCGCCAAACCTCGAGCACTCGCGCGAAGAGGTAGTATACGCACTCTCCGCAGTGGGATATCGCCCACACCCTCACTCCTAAATACGGCTCCTGGCTCCTGGTAAAAGTCAAGCGAACTCTGGGTAGGTATGGCTAACCGGGTGGCCACCCGATCCCTGACACTACCGCGATGAGGAATATTATCCCCTCGCCTTTCATTTAAAATAATTCAACTAGAGACTCCAATTTTCCTTGGACTCTTTACTTCCATAAAGCCTTGCAAATGGGCACGGAGTCATTGAAGGTTTACTTTGGTGAATATGTGAGTTGTTTGGCATCAAGCACAACTCAGTTAGCTCTAAAAAAGAAGTTTTATATTTATTAAAAAAAGAAGTTTTATCATAGCAATACTCTTGGTTGAGAAATCTTGCAGTTATTCTTAAATTGTAGATTGAATCATTTTAGTATTTCAATGAGAGAAAGAACATGATCAAGAATGATGACACCAAGCAAGAATTTGTCAGCATTACATGATGAGCTAAAGAAGTCACTTTAAAATTTAGATTTCTTTTGATAGTTATCAATTTGAAGCATCGTTTCTGACTTTGTTATCTTTAAAACTCAGGAGTGAGTTATTTTCTAATCAGAGAGGTAATTATGAGTAACTAGAGGTCATTTTGTGATATTTCTTAAAGTTAGTCAGGTGAAGTTATTAACTGGTTTTTGTTGGTTCATTTACTAGTAATTGGTTAGTGGGCTGACATTTTAAGCGGTTTAGTTTTTTTGTAGTTGCAAATTTTTGAAATGATAAGTGCCATTGGCTTAGAATTAATTGCATAGTATAATTGTTATTTTTTTCAAATCTACGAGATGAATCTGTACTTCATACCTTTCATTTTACACTCTATTCTAAAGGTATGTGATTCAGGTTGGTTCTGGAAAAACATCTTTATTAAGTACAATCTTGGGAGAAATGCGGCTTCTTCATGGTTCTGTACATGCAAATAGATCTATTTCATTTGTGTCTCAGGTTTTTATTCTTGTCTAAGCACTGATCTACTATGCTTACTTATGGAAAAGAAATCTTATTACGTTCCATTTTGTTTCTGTAGGTCCCATGGATACTTTCTGGAACAATTCGTGATAACATATTATTTGGAAAGGATTATGATCCTCAAAGGTGAATCTGTGCAGTGTAGTACAAGATTTTCTGTTTTAATTACCTTGTGAAGCCTGCTCTTTTCTTCTTCTTATTCTTTTTAATTCAATAAAAATTTTATATCCACAAGCTTTTGATTCATAAATATGTTATTTGAGCAGATACTGGGATACTTTATGGGCTTGTGCCCTAGATGTTGATATTTCATTAATGGCTGGAGGTGACATGGCTCATATTGGAGAAAGAGGGGTCAATTTATCTGGTGGTCAAAGGGCTCGATTAGCCATGGCAAGGTTATGGTGTTTTTATGTGTGCCAATTTAAAGTTTATCTTTACCCAGCGATTACCTTTTTTTCTTCTTATAAAACCTTATTTGACTTTCGAAACTCACAGGGCTCTTTATCATGGATTGGATATTCTTATGCTTGATGATGTTCTTAGTGCCGTAGATGCACAAGTTGCTGATTGGATATTACGTAATGCCATTTTGGGTCCTTTAGCACAGAAAAAAACACGCATACTTAGTACCCATAATCATCAGGTACTTGAATAAACAGGCACATATTAATTTTGAATCATCTTAAGTGTAAGCAAGCAAGGATATCTCTCATGAAATACTCCTTGATATTAGATTATGTTCAAGCAAATCAATCCAAGGATTCACAAAGATCGAAGATAATATACTATTATGAAGTTAACGGTTCCTCCCCCCTCCCCCCTCAAATGATCTCTTCTCTCTCCTCCATTCTTCCTTGTGTTGAACCACCCGACGCTCCCATTTGTTCCCTCTTCAAATAACCAATGTTTTAAAAGGCACGCACATAAGGCTCAAGACGTAGATCTAGCACCTCACCTTGAATAGACGAGTCCAAAAATAGGATGGATCTTTACTTCAGCTGGAAGAGCTGGTTTTTAAGCAACAGTCCCAATTTTCTCTATGATTTCATAGGGTCCTTCATACCTAGGAGCTAATTTGGCATTCATACGCCTAAAAAGTGTGCCCTGTCAGTAGGGTCTAAGCTTGGAATACACCCATTCTCCTACCTCAAATAATAGCTCTCCACAACACTTGTTTGCTATCTTGGTCATGTATTGTTGTGCACATAGTAGATTGTCTTTGATCAAACGCCAATGTTTATCTCTCTCGATCAGATGAGCAACCATGGTAGCAACAACTGATCCATAATTCTATAAGGCACAATTATTGGGGGTTCACGCCCATATATCAATTCAAATCGAGACGCTTTCAACCTTGAATTGTATGAGGTGTTGTAACTTATTTAGCCCATGGTAGCCACTAAAACCATTTTGAGGGGCAAGTTATAATAAAACATTTGTGGTAGGTTTCCATTCCACGATTAATAACCTCAGTCTGTCATTTGTTTGTGGATGATAGTGCTAAATTTAAGTTTAGTACCTTGAGATTTAAAAAGCTCTTCTGGTTTGTAACTATGGCTTTTCTCTTTTCATTTTCTCAATGAAAATTTGTTGCTTTTTCAAAAAGAATTTTAAAAAAGCTCCTTCCAAAATAAGCTGGCAAAGGTAGGGTCTCGATCAGTCACAATAGATTGTGGAATTCCATGAAACCTAATCACTTCTCGAACAAAAAATTTAGCAATTGAGGTTGCAGTGAATGGGTGTTTTACATCAAAGGCTGTTTCATTATGGTCCAATGGAATCAAAGCTCTTCTCTACGAACTTTGAATGAAAAGAAATTGGAGGATCTTTATGGATAATTATTTGCCTTGGTTCATTGGTTTCGATTTAGCTCATTTGAAGACCTCTATTTGGTGTTCTCTCTCTAAAGCTTTTATTGATTTTTCTTTGTCACATATTAATCTTAACTGGGATGCTTTCATTTTCCCTGTGTCGGATTTCGTTTGTCAGTCAGTGTTTTCTTTTTTCACTCTCTTGTAGCTTTCGTACTTTTATCATTAGTCTTCTTTACGGCATCAATGGAATGTGTTTTTTTTGAACAAGTGGTACAATTTCATTATAATATTTTACTGCAATTATTTGAAAATTTGAATCTGGAATGTCTTGAACGCAAGCCATTCTCCGTATGGTCTGTTTCTCTTTAGGATTTTCATCTACTCATTTACGTAGTAGAAAGTATCCGTTTATAAATTTTTGAAAAAATTTATGTAGTAGAACACATACTAAATCTACACTCTAGATCACATCAAAATCTTTTTACTCATCTTCCACAGGCAATACATTCTGCTGATATTGTTATTGTAATGGATAAAGGAAAGGTAAAATGGGTTGGAAGTCCAACCAACTTATCGGGGTCATCTTATGTCGCATTTTCCCAATCGAATGAACTTGATTCAACCTTACATATTCAAGGACAAGATCGCCAAATAATAGAGAGAAATGAAACTCGCAAACATTTGGTTGGTGAGAAAGATGACAAGAATTGTCCAAACGGAGTAGCTGAGACTGTTCATGATGAGATGCGGAAAGAGGGCAAAGTTCAGTTCAGTGTATACAAGTAAGCATTAACATCATATTCAGCTTCTGTAGAGTGACTGATTCCTAAGTGGTTTTTCGGTATAATTTTAATAATAATAATTAATTGTAAAATCTCTTGTGTTGTCCTGTTGGTCTAGGCATGGACTGACTCCAAACATGTAATAGAGCTAAATATAATACTAGATGGTAAAATGGGCTCCAATTTCTGTCATCAAAAAATAAATTATTATCAATTAATTATATAGTTCTTTTTTTTTTTGAACTATTTGGTGGCAACAATTTCAGGAACTATTCAGCATTTTGTGGCTGGCTCATTACAATCATTATATGCATTTCTGCATTTTTTATGCAAGCTTCACGCAATGGGAATGATCTTTGGCTTTCTTTTTGGGTCGACTCAACGGGAATAAGTCAGAGGGATAGTTCAACTACCTTTTACTTGGTATCGACAATTACATTTCTCTGTTATTACGTAGATCACCTTATGCAGTTGGCATAGATTTTACATTTGTTTTGATCAAACATTTTTTGTGATTTGTATTGTAGTATAGTTGTTAATTACGGAGTTAAAGAAATCTCGAGTTGTAGTTCCTATATGATTGACATGATTCTATCTGATTAGCTACTCCGGCTCTCATTTAACTGAACCAATCAACTATCATGACAAGCAATTATCTAGTTTCAGGCACCTTTACAATGTTTAGCTAATTGGTTGTGCTGATAATTGTTGGTTTGTTAGGGTTGATGATTACAAGCTAGCAGAAACAGAAACCGACCTAGCCTCCATAACATTAACCCCTTCAACAAAATGGATTTAAAAGGAAAGAATTCCAACAAAAATAATTACAGAAGGAGAAATATTATGAAAATATATGAAAGGCCTTGCTAGTTGAAGGGTAATTGAAGTTGAGAAACTTGAACAACATCCTTTTTAAATATTTTGTAATAGAGTTGGACTCAGTAGTTTGGCAGGATCTAGTCGAAGCTCTGTCTTTTAGCAGTTTTTCAATTTGTCTTTCTGAAAATTGATTCCCTTAGATTTCATTGGCTTTGATGATTGAATTTGGCAGCTTCTGTTTCAGTTTCTTAGCTATTTTTGGCTTCATAGTCTTCCTCACAGTTCCAAGCATTATGGATTTGTTTTTATGCCTTTTAGTTTTAATTTCTAACTTTTTGTTTCAATTTTGGATTGTTTTTAGGCTTATTAGTGGTTTATTGTTCGTTATATCATTTTGTTTGTGTTTCCCCTTGTTTAGCAGCATCTCTTTGTATTTCCATCCTCGGGAGTTGTATCCGAAGATTCGCTTCTTTTTATTTACATAATGAAAAGTTGTTTCTTGTTTTTAAAAAATGATGGAAAAACCAATCATATCTATGGATGAACATATTGTTGGTGCAGAAGGGCACCAATCGCTAGAAAAAGACCTGAAACCCTGTTAGTAGTCGAGTACTGTCATTAATATTTTGAAAATTGTGACCACCAATAGTCATCAAAACCTATAAGACCGTTGTACTTTGAACCAACGGCTAAAATATAACCTTGAAATAGATTATATTAAAAAAAGACAGAAAACGGGTTCCATCAATTTTCATGAAAGGATATGCATTCTTTAACTATATTATGTCCATCGCTTCCTATCAGATTACAAATTCAATCTTTCGAGATAATGAAATGGGACAGTAAGTTCATGAATAAAGTACAACGAAGTTAACCTTGTTTATTCGTATCAAAGTTATTCTCCCCGAAATTTCACATGTTCAAACTCACATATAAAATAAACCACTACTCTTATATATAATAAAATCCCTGGTACATTTCTATGTTTTCATGCAAACTATCTTCTTCTAGGAGAGCATGAAAGTTTGGAGACACAATATTTCCATTTTCTTCAATTGTTAGGTTAGCGATGTGCCTATGCATATCTTTTTGATTCCCTACAAATGTTTGCAGGTTACTCTTTGCATCTTTTGCATCATAAATTCATTCTTTACTTTGCTGAGAGCATTCTCATTTGCATATGGTGGCTTACAAGCTGCAGTTAAGGTGCATGATACATTATTGAATAAGCTTATTCATGCACCTATTCAGTTTTTTAATCAAACACCGGGTGGACGAATTCTGAACAGGTTAGTTGAAGACAACGGGAAACATAAAACTCCTCCCTTCTGCCATGCCTTGAATAATTGTTACTTTTTGCAGGTTGTCTTCTGATCTTTATACTATTGACGATTCTCTTCCATTCATCCTCAACATCCTCCTAGCAAATTTCGTTGGCTTGTTGGGAATTGCAATAGTCTTGTCATACGTACAGGTGCCTACCAAATTTGTTTAGATTCCTTATACTTTGCTGAACGTGAACATTTTTTTTAAACAGTCATTAGTTGGTAAAGATAGTTTCCACGCTTAAATTTATTTTTTCAGGTATTCTTCTTATTGTTGCTATTGCCATTCTGGTATATCTACAGTAAGCTTCAGGTATGCATCAAATATTTTTCTAACTTAATTACATTGCACCCCAATACTCGAATATTAATTTTGATGGGTTTCTTTTTTTTTTTATTATTATTATTATTTTGTAGAAGTTTTAGATCTTAGGGAAGAAAATGCATCTTATTTATTTTGTATATATATTTTTTTACGAGTGTCCAGCTAGTTTATGTGAATCTTGACTAGTTTTACAAGACGCGGCTTGATTAGGAAATTAACTTTTACTTAGGTTGCCACCGTAGATTGACCCCATTACTTCCAAGCACTTAATTATTTATAAGGCCCTTATTTGACCATGTTGGTTTCTTATGTATATCATAATCAAACATACAAAGATACTCTTATATAAAACCATTTACAAATAAGGACAAATATTACATATATAAATAACAAAGATGCACATAATGTACAACTAATATTATAAGTAAAAGCTATTTAAAAGAAATATAATTAATAAACGTATAAGAAAATCCAACATCCCCTAAAGCTCTAGCTGTTTTGTAAATATCGTTTCATAGTCAACTTGTTGATGAGTTTATCGAAGTCCTTTAAAAGACTTTTAGTTAGCATATCCTGTTTTTCATTGGAAAATAAGCTATGCATATTAGACCTCATCAATCTTCTCTTAAAGGATAAACCTTCGAGCTTTGCCGAGGTTAATGAGCCAACAAAAAAGATAATCTCCTGCTTCATCCCTCAAGAAAAACTTTGTAATGATGTTTCCCTCCGTCCTTTAATCTCTGACCAAGACCCTTTTAGATCCAAGGAAAAGGGATTTTCGATGAATCCTCTTCACTATGTGTTTACCCACTTGGTCGTGTAGAAAATTTCTTGTTTGGGAAGAGCCAAGTTAGTTCTTCGTTTTTCAAATCCTCATCCCCTTTATTTGTTATAGAAGACAGATTGTTTTTGTGCTTTTTACTCAAATTACTACTTTAGGAGAAACTTCAGTGATTTCTCTTTCTACAACACCCTTGCTCCTTTATGTAATGAAGTTGTATGTTAATGTTGATATGATTAAATTTACCACAACCCACCAGCTTAAGCTTTTGAGTTGATTGGCGGTTTAACATAATTTAACATGATACTAGAGCAAGAGGTCATGAGTTTGAATCCTAGTCTAGTTGTTTTGCTCCCCAATTAAAATTGAATTCCACTTGTAGGACATTTCTCTAATTTTTAAGCCCACAAGTGAAGGGGAGTATTGGTTGATATAATTAAATTTACCCCAATCCATCAACTTAAGCTTTTGAGTTGATTGATGGTTTAACATAATTCAACATGATATAAAAGCAGAAAGTTATGAGTTTGAATCCCGGTCAAGTCATTTTCTTCTCAAATTAAAATTGAATTCCACTTCTAGGACATTTCTCAAATTTCTAAGCCCATAAGTGGTAGGTAGTATTGGAGTTATTATAATCACTCTTCAAACAATTTCATCCAAACGAGCTATTATTACATCTTCTTCAAAACTACTCAAAATAACCCCTCATTTTAATCACTCAAAATAATCTTTCGTGTAATTATTCATCCAAACATCCCAAAACTAAGTATTAAGGAAGGGTATTAGTTTTAAGTTGTGTGGCCAAATTAAAATTTTTTTACAAAAAAAACATTAGTAGTTATAAAATTTCATTGCCAATTAGATTAAGATTTTAACTGTTTATATACAAATAATATTTATTTAAAAATTAAAACATCTGAGACACAAAATTTTGATTTTGATTCGTGTTTTGATTTACGAGTTAATAACCTTATCATAATAACCCATAGGTGATAGAAAATCAATTCTGAGATAATGATCATCATGGATGGAACTCATAACTCCTAAGCACTTTATGATTTACAAGACCCTTAATGCACTCGATACTCTTAGAATTCAAAATTTCATAATTAATCTAGAAAATACAATATTGCCGCACCCCCACTGCTCCCCCTATAAGCTTACCTTCAAGGTTAGGATTTCCTGATCATGAGGGTGGTACTACGACAAATAAGATGTATTTTAGATGTTCAGTCAACAACATTAGCGTTGGAACCAGCTCTTCTAACTAGTTGACAGGAATGGGACTCATTTCCCCTTTCTGCAACTCACTGTAGGTGTCAACCAGAAATCTTCATTTTTCTTCATGAGTAAGGACAAAACCCTAAATTCTTTAGTTATTGTTTTGAACCTTTGTATGTTGTTGGCTCCCTGATCATTTAGGATGATGCTTTTGTATTATTGCTTCGCTCTCCTTATTTTCCTTTTTCTTTTTATATTTTCTTTGCTTCCCGCCTTGGGATTTGTATCTTATTTTTTTGAAAAGGCATCAAACTTTTCATTATAATGAAAAGAGACAAAAGCTCTTGGGATTTGTATCTTATATTTTGTCTCTTTTCATTTTTGTATTGGAAAGTTGTCTCTTGTTTCAAAAAAAAAATATTTATATCCTTTTCTAGCTCTTCTGCACACCATTCATTGCTTCGAGTCGAGTATTGTATTCTATTAAAGAGTGCACATGTGAGTTTGGTGGGCATTGTCTAGTGGCCATCCTTTTATAAATACCTTCAAACAATTGCACCGGATGCTGCTGATAATTTAAGATTTTAGATGGTTGTTTTTTTTCCTTCTGTTATTTTTCATCTTCTTTTCTATAGAGTTTCAAACTATAATTTGAAGAACGGTTATATATGGGTTTTTTTTTCTCCTGAAACAAGAAACAAACTTTTGATTAAGAAGATGAAAAGAGTTTAATATTCAATGATAAAAACTCTTATAGGAGTGAGAAGAAGAGTTATAACTTCACCTTTGCTTGCATATTAGAAAATGTTGCAGTTTTTTTACAGGTCTACAGCTCGGGAATTGAGACGGCTCGATAGTGTTTCACGCTCTCCCATATATTCTTCTTTTACAGAGACTCTTGATGGGTCTGCAACTATTAGAGCCTTCAAATGTGAGGTGGTATTTTGCACCCTGTATTTGTTATTAAAGTTTCTAAGAAAAATGGTTACTCAAATAATATATAGTATTTGGTGAGAAGTTATTCAGAATGACTTAAAAGTTGATGGTGAGCTCAAAAAAGAAGAAAAAAAGACACATATATAACAGAAAATAAAGGAAGCTATAGTCTAAATTTTTTAGTGTTAGCGCTTGATTTCAGAAATTGGTAGTTTTTTATTTTTCGTTTACAATTTAATGATTATTTGTCCATTACTTTTAAGTCTTAACCTTCTAGAAAATTCCGAAATTATAAAAAATTTAAAGAAAATTTTTGGCCAAGTGACTATAAATTATTACGACTTGAAGGCAAGAGATGCATAAATCATAATATTTATACAGACATAATGCTAAAGCTTTTCTCGTTTAGAAATTTGCATACATCATGACTCGCAAATATCCATCATTCTCTTCTGGCGTTCAAAATTTTCTGTTTCATGTTGCAAATCCTATCCTGAGTGCACGGTCTCTCACAATTTCTTGCCAACTAATTGTTTCAAGTAATTACTATTCGCATTAGTATTTTCTACTAATAGAACTTGATTGATACAGGATTTCTTTTTTACAAGATTCACAAAGCATATCATATTATATCAACAAACCAGTTTCTCAGAAATAACAGCAAGTTTGTGGCTATCCCTCCGACTTCAGGTATATTTGAAGGAAAGCATTGTGTTTATGACCTTATATATTTTCAAGCACATAGTCAATCGATTGATTTCTTATAAGTAGATCTACAACTATCAAGGCTTTATCCAATGTGCAACATTAGTAGTCTAAGCCTCCTTTACAGCTGATATAAACAATCAGAAGTTGTTTCTTGTTCAACAGATGCAAATTTCACAAAACAATTTTTAAATAATATCAGGTACAGAGGGGAAGCCTGTAACTGATTAACAGTCGAAACCTGGCCCAGAAATTCTAAGCTCAAAGCAATAGATTTAATTAGTAATTAATTAAACTATAAGCTTTGCCAATTTTTTTTGAGATTTCACTTGGTATGGACGTGAAGAAAAAACTGAGTTATATATGGTAGACCAAAAAGTTCATCGAAGTTTACTTCACTCAAAAAAGATGAACTGTTCGTGCAGTCAGTGACATCTTCAACTAATGAAATTGTTGAAATATGTTAAATCACCAATAAACCCAAAATCTTAACTTGATAGGTTAGGGTAAATTTAATTATGTCAACTAACACTTTTCCTTACTTGTGGGCTTGGAAATTTGAGAAATATGCTTCAAGTGGTATTTAATTTTAATTGAGAAAGAAACGACTTGGCTGAGACTCGTGTTGAATTATGTTAATCTACCAATCAACCCAAGAGCTTAATCTAATAAGTTTGGGTAAATTTAATTATATCAACTAACATCCCTCTCACTTGTGGTTCTACTATGTGGCTTTGAAGTTTGGGTTGAAGTTTGAGTTAGATTGGCCTTCTTTGGTTTCACTAGTTATTGACCATGTGGAACTGTTGTTTATTCTTCCATTATTCTCATATTATTTCTTTCTATATTTACATGATTAGTATCCTGTAATTAATAATATTGATTTGTAGAGGATTATATTATATTGGATTTTTTTTTCTTATCTGTAATGAGGGTTTGTCTATTTAAGAAAATCTTAAGTATCAATGAAATACAAAAGGGTAAATTATTCCTCATTTTCCTCAGGAACCGTATTCAAATTTTGATTAGGAAGATTGTTACGAGGACAAATTATGTTTTCAGATCGCTTTGGGCCAAAGTTTGGATGAACTTTGGGATTTTGGATGATCTTTTGGGCTTTCTTTTGAGTTTGGCTTCGGTTGGCTTTTTATTTTCGAGAGTCCTATGTTCTTTTTTGGAAGTTTTGTTGGACCGTTATCCCACTTGGTTTACTTGTATTTTTTTTGTTTCACCTATGGTTCTTTTTTGGAAGTTTTTTTTGGTTCTTTTATTTTTGTTTTAATTGTTCTTTTTGCTCTCTTGCAGAGCTTTTATCTTCGAACAATAGTTTATTTTCAGATATATTAATGAAGCGTTTTATCTTGTTCAAAAAAGTTAAACTATAAGCTGAAATAAAGTAATATACGTTATATGGAATCCAAGCCTTTGGACTACATTAACAACTTTTCTGTACACTTATATTTTTTTTAGTTGCGTTCTTTTGTTCTGATTTCTGTTTTTGTACTTTGTAATTCAGCCTATATATTTGACCAGTGTATGGGTCTTCTAATGTTTAGTAATTAGCTTTTTGTTTCAGTTATTAGCAGGTTTGATCATCTCGTTTATTGCGGTGATGGCTGTTATTGGGTCTCTAGGAATTCTCCCAATAAACTTCGGCACTCCAGGGCTGGTATGATCTGATTTTCTTGTTTATAAAAGAATTCTGCTAAAATTTAGTGAGTGAACAAAATAATGTTGACTTAGAAGTGCAGTCTCCAAGATATAATTTAATCTTTGAGATCATTTCTAATAGGGCATTATTCAAATAGGAAGACTTCGAGAACTTCTTAATCGCTCACACAAGACCTAAATTAGTGCTTATTTAGGCACATAGCCTAACCCACTCTAACTAACAAATGAAGTATAACAACCTAAAATGAGTCTATAATTATTAGGGGTTTGTTTGGTAACATTCTCGTTTCTTATTTCTTGTTGTTTTAGAATAAGAAACAAAAAAGTGTTTGATAATTGTTTTTGTTTCCTGTTTCTTACAAAAATTAAGAAATAGAAACAAAACTTGTTTGATAACAATTTCTTGTTTCTTGTTTTTTTTCTTAATTTTTTTAATTGTTATTTGTTTTTTTATAGTTTAAAAAGAATTAAGTTTTATTGTATTATAGTATAAGATGACACAAAAATTCCATTATCTAATATGAAGAAAATCTTTTATTTATTTTTTTGTTTTAAAAAATCTCAATGCAATTTTTTTTGAATAATCTCGATGAAAAATTATTAACATATTTGAAATGATATCTCTCATCTTGTCATTTCTTTTAAATAATATCGACTCAAATTCAATCAATTATATTAATCTTAAAATGTATTGGTGGTATAATATTTAAGTGTGTATATATATACTATGAACGAATTTTGTTCATTACTAAAGTTTAATGAGTTTCAAGAATACTAAAAATTAAAATAATATATAAATATTTATTCTAAATTTAAAATTTAAACAAATAAAGAAAAATCAAATTGAAATAATATATTAAATATATTTCTATTGATTTTTTTTTTAATATATTAACAAAATTTAAATATATCTATGAGAAATTTATGTGGGTAGCATTTTTTATAATGTCCATTATAATTCTAGTACAAATTTTTTTAAAATTCATTTATAGCGCATTTTTTATTTTTTTGTCCGAATTTCCTTTTTTGTCCATGCCCTCTCACGCGTCTTCAGATTAACAACCTTCTCATGAAATCCTAAAAAGTGGAGTGAATCACAGACGAGAAGAGAGGAAGATTCCGGGCTTCAGAAAGTTGCTCCCTCCAGTTGTTGCGGTTCACGTCGGCGATGATTTGAAGTTTTCGATCAAAGAAACGACATGTAGTAAGGGGGACTGGTCAATTTCAATGAGTTTCATTGATGGACTTCAATCATTGAATTGATAAACTTCAATCAGTTTCACTAATGAACTTCAATCATTGGACTGATAGACTTCAATCATTGAACTGATAGACTTCAATCAGCTTCACTAATGGACTTCTATCAGTGGACTGATAGATTTCAATCATTAAACTTTTAATTGATGGGTATCAATAAATTTACTATAACAGTGAAATACGAGAGCATTGAAACGTTAAATAAGTGATAGACTACCAAAAATTGATTGAATCAAAACGAAAAATAATTGACTCCTAAATCAAGAAAGTCCAAACAAAAAATGATTGAAGCTCAAACCAAAAAATGTTGAATTGATATAATTCAATCAGTTTTCTGACCGACTTCAATCAGTTTCATTGATAGACCAATAGAGTGATAGACTTAAACGAGTTTTCTTTCAGGCAAACCTCTTAGGCATGGGCTTTTTGGTCTTTTTCATTGAACCATCTATTTTTTCTGCTATAGGTGTAAATAGTTTTAAATTGTGCACTCCATGGTATTTTTATTGTTTTTTTATTATACATGCAAAATCCCCTATATCTATTGTAAAAAAATTTATCTACAACAAATTAAGAAATAAAATAAAAACAGTTAATATTAAATTTAACGAAATATGATTAGAAGTTTCCTTTCCTTCTTTTAATGAGAAGTTTTGTGTCCTTTCGGAAGAAAAAAAAAATTTAACGAAATATAATATAAAAAAAAAAATTTAAATATATTAACAAATTATATATATATCTATGATAAAATAAAAAATATTTATCTATTACAAATTAAGTAATAAATAAAAACAGTTAATATTAAATATAAAAATATAATATTATTTCTATAGAAATTAAGATATTTTTTTAATATAAAAAATGATTATGTATTTAAATAATAAATAGATTATAAGGACTTAAATTAATATAAATGTATATAACAAAATCCAAATTGAAAGAAAAAACATAGGACTAACCTTGGGGGGTCGAACTCAAGGACGTGCTCATTTGATTTACTCTAGTATAAATAAAACAAATTTATAGGGCTTCAAAAAAAGAAAACGAACGGAACAATAGAAATGTTATTTTGAAGTTCAGTTTTCAAGCAAATTTTAGAAACGTTTCTTTTAACATTTGAGAACAAGAAATAAAAATAGTTACCAAATAAGTCTGTTTCTCAAAACATCAGAAGCAGAAACAAGAAACTAGAAACTGGAACGTTACGAAACGGGCTCTAGGTGTTCAAAAATTCATCTTGCCCTCACAGTGTTAAAAAAAGACTTAAGAATACGATGAATTTTTTTTTTATTTGGTGGCTGGAGGCAATAACAGGGGGCTAATGTTTATGGTGACAGAAACCAGAAGTTCTGGTAACCAGTGGTGGCTAGTGCCCGATGATGGAAGAATTTGAAAATGGGTTGGTGGATCAAGCATATTTCGAAAATTGGGCCCACCAAAAATAAAAATAAACCATAAGAGATTTTTTTGGGCAACCGATATAAATTCCACAAGAAGTGTAAAGTAAAATTCCGAAGTAGTAAAAAACAAAAAATATAGAATTACATAGTATCATAGTGGAGGTGTTTTTTGAAACTACGTTGGAAAAATTCTTTTGTAACTATTTCATACATCAATGAAACTTTTTGTTCCTTATAAGAAAATAGAATTGTATAGCAAAGTGTGTAAAATGAAAGGTATTTACTCTCTATTTTATTGAATGAGAGGAACGCTTTTTTATGTAGGGAAACCTTCAATGTTTAGATAAGGTAACAAAGTGAAATATGACCTAAATCATTACAAATCAATACTACATAATTTCAAGATATGATTTAGATAAATATGGTAATAATCCACATGGGAAACACTCCCCCTCAAGCTGGTTTGAAGATATCTTGCTTGTCCATCATTATATCAAACTTTATCTATAGAAGAGCTTTTGTAAAAACGTCTTCAACCTTTTCATAGTTGGCATGCAGGGAATACATATAATGCCAGTTTCAATCTTCTTCTTTATGAAATTTTTATCAACTTCAATGTCTTTCGTCCTATCATGAAGGACTGGATTATGAGTAATGAAATTTGCTGCCTTGTTGTCCGAGTAAATTTGCATAGGTGTTTTTTGTAAAAGTTCAACCTCAGCACTACTTCTCGCTACTACATTTTGTTTTTTGACTTAGTTACCTTCGACGAAAGAGCAGTAACCAGAGGTGGATCTTCTATATGTACTGCTACCTGCCTAGTCTACATCAGTGTGGACTTTAACATGTAGATGACCTGTCTTTTTAAATAGTATACCTTTCCCTCAAGTACCCTTTAAGTATCTTAGGATTTTGATATTGCTTCAGGGTGTGTTTGTTTTTGGTAGAAAAGAATGAATTTGAGAGGACTGGAGAGGTTAATGGTAGTTGGATACTTGTTTGGGATTGATGTTAGTAGTAATTGGGTAATTAATTACTTGTTTGGAGATTGATGTTAGTAGTGGTTGAGTGATATGTTTGATGTGAAATTTGATGGAGTAGTTTGATGAGTAGTTAAGAGTGGTTGTTTATTTCTAAATACAAACGAGTGATTTTTTAGTAGTGGTTTACCACTCATTTTCCACAAAATACAAACATAGCTACAAAGTGAGTAGGTTCGGGAGCATGCATAAATTGACTAACCATACTAACAACAAATGCTATATCAGAACGTGAGATAGATAAATAAGTCTTCCCACATAAGACTGTGATATTCTTCTGTTATTGATTATAATATCAAATTCGGCTCAACTCCTATTTAGCAACAGAGTAGTTCAGTCTCTTTTAGTAAGTCTAAACATACTTCCTTTGATTTACCAGGATGTCGTTCTTTGATTTGGCAAATTCCATTCGTATAGAATACTTGAAAGGTACTCAAGGGAAAGGTTTGTCCAAGTGAATTTCATGACATTCTCATTGTGCTCCTCATCAAATTTGTTTGTTGGATAAAAATTTTAAGACATTCTCACTGTTGACTTAGAAATTTCGGCCAATCATCAATTGCCATGTCATTATCCCAAATAGAATGAAAAAATTAAATTAAATTTTGAGACAATATTTCTCAAAATTAAATTGGATCAAAAGTTGGTTTTATTTTGAAACTGGGTCAAAATTAAATAAGATCCAAGTTTAGTTAGTAAGCCCAAATATGGAAGTCCAAAACCTAATGAATAGGCCAAAGTCCATATAGACAAGTCCAGTGGGCTAGGCCCAAAGACCCACTAGGGCCCAAGCCCAGAGTTCATAGAAGCTCTATAAATAGAGAGACTCTCATTCATTTTCAAGATCCAAAAATTTGAAACTATCGAGAGAATTCATAAGGACAGAACTCACCAAATTTCTAAGGATCGGACAAGATTTTGAGGCTAAAGGCACATCGAAGGTTTAGCGATTTCATAAACAAATCGCTCAAACACGAAGAACACGCATCGTGTTCATCACATGCAGATCATCAAAGAAGATCAACAAGTCAACGACCGATCCCATGATCAACAAGTCAACGACCGATCATCCAAAGCAGATCAACAAGTCAAAGACCCATCATTCAAATAAGATCAACAAGTCAACGACCGATCCCATGATCAACAAGTCAACGACCGATCCCACGATCAACAAGTCAAAGACCGATCATTCAAAGAAGATCAACAAGTCAACGATCGATCCCATGATCAACATGTCAAAGACCGATCATCCAAAGCAGATCAACAAGTCAGAGACCGATCTAAGATCAACAAGTCAGTGACCAACCATAAAAAACATCAACAAGCCAAAGGCCAATCAAACACCAACAAATTCAACCTCAAGAACAAGCTGCAAAGCCCTGGAGACAATTCTACATTCGAGAATAAGCTGCAAAGCCCTCGAGATATTTGTATATGAGAGAGAGAATCAAAGGAACATATTAGAAATTGTACCCCACATTCGCGCATATTCAAATCAATACAAATATATATTTCAAATTTACACGTGTCTCACATTTATCTTATTTGCTGAAATCTCGTGTGAACACACAAATTGGGACACTTTTTTTGTTGTTTTTCGCTTTGTAGTTTCATCATTCACTTGACTTCATCTTTAGGCTGATTATTGATTTTTTCTTAGTTCTTGATTTTTGTGTTATGCTTCAGTTTGCATTTTTGTGTTAGGCTGATTATTGATCTTTTCTGTTTGCATTTTTTTTCACCCTTCTTGGGTTTTGTCTCAGTTTCTAAAAATAAATCTTGTCAAGATAAGTATCTCTTCCCTTTTTTTTTAACAAGATATGAAAATACTTTTTATTGTAGAAATGAAAAGAAAAGAGCCTGCTTGTAGATTTCCTCATCTTTCAAAAGTCTCTAAAGGACAATCATTTGTAGACGAAGTTTTTCATAATTTATCAACTTTTGCGTTCAGTGGTGATTTAACGTGAAACTAGATAAAAAAGTTGTGTTCAAATTTGTAATGTCATCTCCTCGATCAATATTGATAACCACTTGGTTGATTTTGCAATCATTTCCAAGCACACAAGTTATAAAATCGAAACAACAATAAAAGACAAAACAGAGAGAAAGGGAATTGGAACAGATAGATTTACATGGTTTACTAACAGAGTCTTAGCATCCACAGGTAGAGGAGAGAATGGTTTTATTAATCTTAGAGATACATAATACAAAATATCGGTCAAGTGGGGCTAGAGTTTTTAAATAATTTATGTATTGCACTCTCATAAAATCTTATTACAAAAACGACCAAAATACTTAAAAGCCCAAATATGAATACATAAACCCAATTACAATTTCGTTTAGGTTTCAGAGGCGTTACCTCCAAGCCCCACCAAGGTAGATCCCGATTAAGTAATCATGGTGCGTCATAGTTCAAGGCATATCTCAGCACAAGTAAATGAGAATAACCGATTAGCTTATAATTCTATTTTCAATGTTGTGAAATAGAATGATTAGTTAGTCTTACATTGTTTGCTTGATAGGTTGGACTGGCACTCTCATATGCTGCCCCAATTGTTTCTTTGTTGGGGAACTTCTTGACAAGTTTTACTGAAACGGAGAAAGAGATGGTTTCTATGGAAAGAGCTCTTCAGGTATAAATAATTAACTTCTTTTTTGTGCTAACTCCAGAAAGTTTATTTCAGCTAGTTATTTATGTTTAATTTATGTCCGCGTTTTTAGTATATGGACATTCCTCAAGAAGATTTGTATGGATGCCGATGCTTAGATTCAGAATGGCCATACCAAGGAAGAATTGAATTTCAACATGTTACTCTGAGATATAAACCATCTTTGCCAGCAGCACTTCGTGATATTTCTTTTACAATCATGGGAGGAACACAGGTGCGTGAAAAAATAAAGACTGAGAAGGATGGATGCTCGTTGGCATGAAAGCTCTTTCTTTCATCCAGTTCTATGATTCATTCCTACGCATTCTTCCTTCCTGGTTTATCTTCTTATAGTTTGGTATTATGTTTCGTTCATATTTATTGACATATCTCTTCTTTTTCTAATAGGTAGGCATAGTTGGTAGAACAGGTGCTGGAAAGTCTAGTATCTTGAATTCTCTATTCCGCCTTATGCCAATATGTGCTGGGCGTATACTGGTGGATGGGATAGATATTGCCGAAGTCCCTATTAGAGATCTACGCATACGCTTTGCTGTTGTTCCTCAGACTCCATTTTTGTTTGAAGGATCATTAAGGTGCATAAATGAAATGATTTCTTCCTATTGTTTATGCTTTTTTCTTCAATTTAATTTTATCAGTAATCAGTTATTTCTATCTGAAAATGATTGAACAATTCTCTTAGAAGTTGGTGTTTATTTGACATTTCGGAGTTATTTAGTTAAGTTGTCTTCATATCTTTTCCTAACACAGGGAAAATCTGGACCCATTCCATCTGTATGAGGATCAAAAAATTTTGGAAGTTCTTGAAAGATGCTATATCAGGAGGGAAATCGAAGCAGCTGGAGGATTACATTTTCATGTAAAGGAATCTGGATTATCATTTTCAGTTGGGCAACGGCAGCTTCTTTGCCTTGCACGTGCACTTCTCAAGTCTTCTAAGGTGAGTAGGCGGACCTTTTTTGATAATTTAGTAGCTTCATTAAAGTACAGGTTTCTTTCTGAAAAAAGAAGAAAAAGAAAATTCATATAAATGTGTGAAGCGTGTAAATGGTTCCTTTTATTTTATTCATCGATGAAATTTGTCTTTCTTCTCCAAATAAAACGTGTATATAAATTTTGTCCCGTTATTGAAAAACAAAAATCCTAGGTCATAGATCATTCTAATTGAAATAGAAATAGAATTTAGGCAGAGACCCTTTATGCTTGGTTGAATATTCTCCAAAAGGAATTCTTATGTTAAAGAAACCATTGAAGTGGAAAAGGGGATGGCGTGCATTATGGAAATCCTGCTACGTATTCATATTATTTTACCCAGGTTAGTGGAAAATGCTTTGTGCATCATGCTTCTTCGGGCTCAGAAAAAGAGTTGTAGGCCTCTATTGATGTGATTGGTGCTTCTTGAGGATTAAGTCGTGGGAGTGATAAAATATATATTTTCTCTATGTATCTCTGGCTGATGGTTTCTTCTTTCGGGACAAAGGAGTTTATGGCTCAAACTCTTCTACAAAGATGAAATTCTTTTGGAGGGAATTAAAGGATTAGAGTTATGTATGTATATAATTCTATATTTATATTAGTAGACTCATTAAGCCAATTAATAGTTAGGGTTTACTGCTTTACTCTTGTATATATAGACATAACCTTCTGAATAAAATTTACGATGACTTTTTAATCTCAATACTCATAACATAAACGACCTAAATGCTGAGATCTTGGGAGGTGACTTTTATGGTATTAGTGTAAATTTTAATGTGAAAAAATAGTGGTACTTAATTCATAAAACTCAAGGCATATCTATAGGGATACAAGTGAACCGAGAGATATAAAGAAAACCCTAACCTAGCCTGTAGAATTACCAAAATGGAATGGGTCTATAAGAATCATATTTAATTAGAACAATTATCTTGTTATTACCTCTATAATTATAGAAGATAGTTGGCCTGCTTGACTTTAAGAGAACCATAGCTTCTAATCGCTTTTTCAAATCGTTCAAATCGTGTTCTTGGAGATTGTTTAAATCATACAAGGCCTTCTTCAGGTTGCGAACTTTGTTAGGTCTAAGTTTCATTTCAAATCCGAGTATCAAATCCATAAGAACTTCCTCTTCAAGATCACCATTGAGGGTACTTCTGACCTACTTCTGCCTCTGTTTTTTTGCGGAAGGCTTCTCGACTCGAGATTAGTTGTCTTGGTAATCACTTGAGCTCATTTTCAACTAAAGAGCCGATAACAAACGTATGCCACTTAGGTGCTTCATCCTTTTCTTCACGGTGGTGGGGTTGGACCGGATGACGACTTAGCATTCAGTGGTATTATGATGACTTTGTGTTTAGGAAGGAACCTCTTCCCCATGACATTGAAGCCATCCATCCTGACAATCACGTAGTCAACTTTGTTGGTCCAATCTCCTAGCTTAACACTAGCGCTTTTCAGGACTTCTAACACTGGAAAGGCTGCAGAATTGACGGCTTTCATCCGTCCTTCATCTTTATACCTACTTAAGTTCAGACATCTTGCCTCTATTTTTGACATGAAGTTGTGAGTAGCTCCAGAGTCAACCATAGTTCTTTTTGTTGCCTTATGGTTTATCCATGCATCTGCATTCATGAGGCCTTTGGTTAACGACTCCTTTGTCTTTCTCTCTAACAATCTTTTGCAAGGCATATAGGGAGTTCAGTGAATTTTGTCTTCTTCAAGGGAACCAGCTCTGCCATTTCAGCTTCTGCATCTTCTTCGAGTGACGCTTAAAGAACATTGAAGATTTGCTGGTTCGAGCATTCAGACACTTTATGGGACCCCATGCAAAGAAAACGAGCTAGAGGTTCTCCATTGTAGTCAGTTGGTTGATGAGGCCCTCGCCTTGCTCTCAGAGACAACCCTTGTTCTTTGCTTTGCCATTATCGGTCTCCTCCCCCACTATTGGAAGAGTTAGGGCAGCTAATCTTGTTTTCTTGGCATAGGGATGCTTTGTTCCTCCTCACACCTCATGATTTTTCATTGTTGCATCAACCTTCAAATTAAACAATCGTTCTACGTCAACATAAGCCTTCGACAAGGTTTTGGCTCTTTGCTCATAAACTTTTGACCTTGCCCATCGCTTTAATCCCTCAACAAAAATAAGACATTGTCTTTCTCGGACGTATCTCGGATGCTTAACATTAGCCCTAGAAACTGCTTGACATACTCTCTTATTGACAGAATATGTTTCAACTCTCGCAGTTTACGACTTGCCAAGATCTAGACATTCTCGACTTGACATATCTCGGATGTTTAACATTAGTCCTACAAAAGACTTGGCAAGATTCAAACTAAGATCTCTTGCTCTAATACCATGTTGAATTATGTTAAATCTATTAGAGTTAATATATAGGTTCAGTATATTAGTATTTGTATTAGACTATTTAGGCTCATTTAATAATTAAGTTTAGGATTAGGTTTAGGAATAGGTTTAGGATGTAAATCCTATATAAAACATTACTCTAATAATAAAGGTACAACGACTCTTGAGTCTCAATCTAGCTCACAAAATCACCAATCAACCCAAAAGTTTAAGTTTATGGGTTGGGTAAATTTAATTATATCAACCAACAACTTTTCAACGCTTTTCATGTTCTCGACGTGCTCTTTCATATGGGCAATAGAGTCTGATAAACTGTCACTGTTCTCGAATACAACGATTCGTGTGGTTTTGTCTTCAAAGGTCTCGACCATCATCATCAACTCTTGGACGGTAATTCTCTGTTTGCGCGACCAGCTACCATGAATCATGTAGGCTTTAGTATTAATCTCATCTAGGTGAGATTCCAAAAATCATATATTGTTGGGAGCTTTTTCAGATAGAGCATCTCTTCTTCCAACTCAACCAACCGGTCAACATTTGCATTGCCAATGTTTTCTTCTCGGATATGCTAGCGGAATTTTTTGAAAGGAACTAGCAAAGCTCTGATATCAACGGTCACGATCCATTTTTGTTGTCCTCGTGAAACGATCATGAGACACCTACTTTAACCGACGAGCAAGTTAGCCAAACAAAAGAAGCAAGACGGGTGGCACAATTGGGAGCAACCTCACTCACAAGTCTCGAGAAAGGTTTGTCTTTCAAAAGGTTATACAACAAGGACCACTTCAGCTATATTGCATTCATCATATAATTTTGTAAGGTGGCAAACGAGTTATACCCTCTTATAGTACATTATGGGCCATTTTTTATGTAGGCAAGGAGACATGCGCTTCCAAAAGTAAAAGGAAATGATAACAACATGAAATGTAAACCATATACCATGAAAGCTTGATAAAAAGGGGTCTTGGTGACACCGTGCACTAGAGCTTTTTCGTCGAGTGATTTGCAAACGAGCAATGATCTTGACTTACCTATAGCCCTTTGTAAAGGTAAGCGTTCGTGTTCATTTCCTATTTCTTCATTTGTATCATATCATCAATTATTCTAACTCAGTTATTTGTTTCTTACGCCTCTTGATTTTGTGTCCATACCTAAAAATACGAGTGAAGCATTGTCATTCTGGGTGGCACCAAACCATGGTTGAGGAGGTGACGGCATTAGAACATAATGACACTTGGGAGCTAGTAGCTCGCCAGCAGACAATGGGATATAAATGGGTGTATGTTGTTAAAGTAAGTTTGATAGATCTGTGGCACATTTGAAAGCACGCCTAGTTGGCAAAGGCTATACTCAAACTTATGGGATCGATTATAGTGATACTTTCTCGTGAAGATAACATCGATTCAGTTGTTTATGTCCATGGTAGCTTTGAACTCTTAGCCGTTATATCAATTAAATATCAAGAATGCATTTTTGCATGAAGACATTCAGGCGGAGGTTTATATGGAGCAACCGCTTGAGTTAATTGCTTAGGGGAAGAATATCAATGTGTCTTAGCTTATGAAATCATTGTATGGCTTGAAATAGTCCCCATGCGTGGTTTTGTAAATTCAGTCAAGCACTGGTCGTCAGTTCATTTGTGTTCTTTTTACAATTAGAACAGAGTATTGCTTCGCTTGTGGTAGGCATAACTTCGTTGAAATCTTTCCTTCATAGCCAGTTTCGTACTAAGGATTTGAGAACTCTTAAATTCTTCTTTGGTATTGAAGTTATAAGTATGAAAGGAATTTTTGTCTCAAAGAAAGTATGTTCTTGAATTTTATCTAAAACATGAAAGTTTGGCTTGAAACCATGTAGTACTTCGATGCTACATAATTCACAGCTTGTTATGGAGTATTCCTCTTTTCTTTTTTGAAAGCTTCCTCATTTTAGCTCAGCTTAAAATTTCTGGCAATTTTTTACGTGGATGCTTAATGAGGAGATTCTGACACAAATCTTTTCAGGTGCTGTGTTTGGATGAGTGTACGGCAAACATTGATTCTCAGACAGCATCATTGCTGCAAAATGCCATATCTAATGAATGCAGAGGGATGACAGTGGTTACGATTGCCCATCGTATTTCCACAGTTTTAAACATGGATGATATTCTGATTCTTGACCATGGGATCCTGGTATACAACCTCGCCTTTGTGAATAAATATGCATGTCTTTTTTGTTCTCTGATTGTTGCTTGTGGAATTCTAAACATGCTTATTTTGCGCATGAATGTCTATGAATATGTACATGAATATATCCTTTTTCCACTCACTATAATTATTTATGATTATGTTTATTTTGATTTGCACGCTCTTTTTGTTCAAACCGTGTAAGATTATTTTGATTAGATGAGAGTGTCCATGTTTTCTTCCTGATTATACGATTTCTTAGCAAGTTAAAAAAGGAAAAAAAAAAATTTGATTATCTTTGTTGGGCAAAGATGGAAGATGAAATGAAATATTACAAAAGTCTCGATCTTTGTTGTACAAAGAGAGAAAATAGATAAGTGAAACAATAGATGAATACACTTGTATTGAAATTGAGGCAATTGGTGTTGCAAACTTTTCAGGGAGTCCACCTTTTATAGGTACAAAATACGGAACCTATTAAATTTTTGTAGAAAGTTAGGGAAGGTAGTTATTTGTAAATAGGTACAAAATATGGAACCTATTAAATTTTTATAGAAAGTTAGGGAAGTTAATTATTTGTAAATAGATTACTTATTTCTTTTTAGTCATGTAAATTAGTGAGACTCTTAAGAAGAAAATCTGGTGCTGTGATTTCATTAGCCTTGTACTTATGCAAATCAATAAGAAATCTGAGTTTCTTCTCTTTCTATTAGTTACAAAGTTTCAAATAGAAACTTAAAACCTTTTAAAGGATAAAACTTACAAGAAGTTAAATACTATTTTGTAAAATAAAATTTAAACAATAAATTTTAAAAAAATAAAACTAAAATTTATTAAAGAAAAAACTTCTCTAATTCAACAATCATCCTAATTAGACGAGGTTTTAGCATGTTAAAAATGAAAAACATAAAACAAAAAATGTATGTGCTTATTTGAGTCTTGAAACGTTGGAAATACTGCCTCCCCATGAAAATGCTCTAACTGTTGGCTAACCTGAGCACTTTGATATAACTATTGGTGTGGTTATGAATTCCTCACATAGTATCTACTGACTAGTGAAGCAGCAAAATATGTACTTGCCATAAACTTACGAAATTTTTCATTTTCTTCTCTTCTGAATTTTCCACGGATGCCTTCTCATTCATCGTGATTCGTTGGTTTTCCCTCAACTTCCAACCCAATCACAATGATTGATGTGTTTCTTCACCCTCCTCTTTCCTTTGGCAGTGTCTATCCTCGATTCCTTCTCTCAATTCTTTTGTTATTGAAGAATTCTCTCCAGCCTGTCTACTTGCAACAATGGCCTCTTCATGATCGGTGGAAGATTGTTGTAATTGCGCCTCCAACAATATTTCCATGGCCAGAATCACTACTTTGATACCACTTGAAAGAGACGTGAAAGGAATTACAAGATAATCCCCGTGTTTATGGCAATTAGGAGCCGCAGATCCTCTCATACTAACCAATCTGATGACTGTACTTTTCCCAAAAAGATGCTAACTAACTCGTGAAACTCCCTTGTATACACCCTAGACAAACTAGTTAGACTAAATTTACCTATATGCTCATCCATAAGGATATGTTCCTGACAATTTTCCAACCTTTATGGACTGTTATCTACTAGGTGACCTTTTGCCAGCTCAGTACAAGTTTCCTTCTCTAGTGTGGAGTTATCGATGTTGTATTGGTGTTGTTGAATTATCTTTAATCACTCATCAACCCAAAAGTTCAAGTTGAGGTAAATTTAATTATTTTAGCCAACATTCTTCTCAGTTGTGCACTTAGAAATTTGAGAAATGTCTAGAAAGTGGAATTCATTTTTAATTGGGTAGGAAATAACTAGGTAGGGACTCTAACTCATGACCTCCTGCTCTAGTACCATCTTTGTTTTGAGAGCAATTATCATACATTGCTTGCTTAAAAATATTCACCCTAGGTCTTCTTATATTGGAGAAAGATTTCTTACAATTATGGAAACTATTAGATTATATGGCATCCATCTCAAAACCAATTGATAGTGAGAGGAGTAGCCCACTTATCTGATAAATGCTTGGAGGACTCCACTTTTTCCAATGTAGGACAATAGTGAGATCTTTAATACATCCCCTCAAGATGGTGTCTCTTTTGGTTTCACCAATCTTGAATTGGATCCCAATTTTATTTATTAGACAAGATACGCGTTTGGGTTTAACGGGCTCTGGTACCATATTAGATAAAATGCTAGATATTTCCTCATTTTTCAATGTGAGACAATAGTGAGATCTGGATTAGTTGAATTATGTTAAACCACCAATCAACCCAAAAGCTTAAACTGATAGGTTGTGGTAAATTAATTATGTCAACTAACACTCCCATCACTTATGGACTTAGAAATTTAAAAATTTCTTACAAGTGGAATTAATTTTAAATAGGGAGGAAAATGACATGGCAGGGATTCAAATTTATGACCTCCTGCTCTGATAACATGTTGAATTATGTTGAACCACCAATCAACCCAAAAGCTTAAGCTGTTAGGTTGGGGTAAAGTTAATTATGTCAACTAACAAGATCCCAATTTCATTTTTATTGAACCGAATACCGTTCGGGTTTAATAGACTTTGATGCCATATTAGATGGTGTGGGCATTCATCTCAAAACCAATTAGTAGGGAGAGTAGTCCACCTGCCTTATAAATACTTGGAGGATTCTCCACTCTTCTAATTTAGGACAATAGTAAGATCTTTAACAATAACATTACAACAATGGAAATGAATAAATAAGATAATTACAATTATTTTACAATTATGACAAATATTCCTAAATGGTAAGAATTTCAATATTACTAAATAGTAAATATTCCAACAGGTGCTAAATGATGCAATATATCAAAGAGTCACGAGTCTTCTCCAAGAATACTAAATTAAGGACTTCATTTGAATTCTAAAAGCTAAGCAAATACGAACCTCTTTAAGTAACTCTCTTATTAACAAACCGTTATTTGATATAATTAAATTTACCCGAACCCTTCACCTTAAGCTTTTGGGTTGATTGGTGGTTTAACATAATTCTACATGGTATCAAAGCTGGGGGTTCTGAGTTTGAGTCTCTGCTAAGTCATTTACTCCCAATTAAAATTGAATTCCACTTGTAGGACATTTCTAAAATTTCTAAGTCCACAAGTGATGGGAGTATTGGCTAATATAAGTAAATTTACTCCAACTCATCGGTTTAAACTTTTGGGTTGATTTGTGGTTTAATATAATTCAACACAAACAAACTAACTGAATTCAATTAACCCTTAACAACTAACTCGAAACAAAACTACAAAAGTACTATTTTATTTTATCCAGAAACAACAATTTTCATTAATATATATATAAAAAAGAGGGTTTTGATCGAGTATACAAGCTCCACACGAGAGCAAAAGAAAGTAACTAAAACAAAAAAACAAGCCAAACCTTTGAAAAACTCAAAGGAAGATCCCAGATAAAGTACACTAGAGGAAACACAAGAAAGATACAATTGAACCAAGTAGAATAATAATCCAATAAAGCTTCAAAAGACATAGGACTCCTAAAACTACGTAGAGATTCCCAAAATCATCCAAACTGAGAATACACCTAGGCCCAAATCAATTTGAAAACATTCTTTGGTTCTCATGACAATTTGCCCAATCAAAATTTGCACAAGCTTCAACAGGAAAGGCGACCCATCAAGGAATACCGTAGAAGACCAGCCTAACTCAAACTTCAACCCAAACTTCAAAGCAGTTAGTTTTATTTCAAAGACCATACCAAGCAAACAAAAATAAATCTCAAGAACTTTTGGGATTCCAACGCCAGGGAAGCTCTGGTGCCTCATGCGGCCGAGATCTCCTATACTCCCAAATTAAAAACAAGTGATTGAACCATTTTCATGTTTGTATGAGTTTGACAAAAATAAAAATCTATACAATTTAGAATGTTGATTATAAATTTCTACAACATCATCTCCCTCAAGTTGCGAACACTTTGACTTCACAGAAATTGATTCCATCATCATACAAGGCATCAATGCAGTTGGAGATTTCCACATGTTGGAATCTTACAAAATCACCATTAATTCCATTACATACCTAATTCCCCCAGATCATTGTGTGATTTTTAGCTATCCTTCTAATTATACTCGTTTAGTAGCTCTTTGCTTATATAACTGTGAGTACTACAGTTTAGCTACATTCGTACATATTAACTAGTATGCATAAGAACTGGCATTAGGCTAGTAGAGTGAATCTAAAAGATAGTAATGATGGTAACATAATTTTCAATTCAACTTTACACCAAAAGTACATGATATTACCCCTCATCAAGATGAGAATAGTTTGCTAATCCATGGAAGCAGTAAAAAATTGATATGACCCTGTCCGTCAGCACCAGAAAAATGAAAGGAAATTCAATTAACATGTAGAAAAGCATGACTTGACATATTAGTTATCCGCTTGAAACACGTAGATGTTAGGAAGTTGATTATTTCTTCTCTTAGAGATATAGATGGTTGCTGATATTTTATCAAGAAAATAAGGTATTTTACTTGCTAATCATTTACAGAATGTAGTTAGTATTTGATGTTATGAACTGAATTTTGGGATATTACATGTTGAGTGTTGAGTTATGTTAAACCACCGTTCAACCCAAAAGCTTAAGCTTATGAGTTGGGATAAATTTAATTATATAAACTAACCCTCCCCTTACTCATGGGCTTTGAAATTTGAAAAATGTTTACGAGTGAAATTTAATTTTAATTGAGAGGAAACGACTTGGGATTCAAAATCTAGACCTTTTGCTCTGATACTACATTAAGTTATGTGAAACTCATCAACCCAAAATTTAAGTTTATGGGTTGAGGTAAATTTAATTATATTAACTAATTTTACTTATTTGTTAACTAATCTTTTTCCTTCACTTTGACAGGTGGAACAAGGAAGTCCCCAGGCTCTACTGGAAAATGAGTCCTCCAAATTTACAAGATTCGTTAAGGCATCTAAGATGTGACATCAGAATAGTTCGCTTTATCTCTCTGCCTGGATCATGCTTTCCTGAACATTAAAGTAGCACTCCTTCCAACTGTTCGTCTCAAACTTGCATTTAATCATCAATATGCTGGCAATTAATACATACACAGACCATTTGCAAGATTTATAGTCATCTTAGAACTCATTTGTATGACGGGCTTGCGTGTTCAATCTCTTGTTTTGTTGTCTGCTTCTGCATATTAAGAATCAAATATGGTACGACGTGGTTGCTTCCTTACTATCATTAATATGAAGTTTCTATGTCAATGATTCTTATTCAGAATGTCATCTTCTATAACCTGTAGCATACCTTGCCAGCTTCAGTTGTTGCAGGAAGTTTTCTTCTGGCAACATGTCCATGTTTTGAAAATCATTCAAATTATATTTTAACAATATTATTTGAATTATATAAACCGCCAATCGTTGATAGGTTGGGAGTAAATTTAATGATGTCAACTAACACTTCCCTCACTTGTGGGCTTATAAATTTGGGAAATGCCTCTACAAGTAGAATTTAATTTTAATTGGAGAAAAAAATGACTTGGCAGGTAGAACGCTTTGATACCATGTTGAATTATGTTAAACTCTCAATCAACTCAAAAGCTTAAGTTGATGGATTGGGATAAATTTAATTATATCAACTAATATTATTTATTTATGTTAAACTCTCAATCAACCCAAAAGTTTAAGTTGATGGATTGGGATAAATTTAATTATATCAACTAATATTATTTATTTACGTATTAGTGATAGAAAAGATAGTAACATTTCACCGAACTTCAATAAGCTGTGAATGTACTACAAAGTACACTATCACACTGTTGAAATAAACTTATCTGCTAACGTCTAATGGTGAAGCAGGAGTTGTTAAGATTAAAACCCACTTATGTAATGTTTATAATTGACCTGTTAATAGCTTCCGGTGCAGTTTTTTTGTTGTTGAGAAATTTACGTTGTACTAAGACTAAAATATTTATTAGCATAATAACTTGCTACAGTTTTGCATTGTCGTTATATTCCTTTTTGTTCCTTGGATTTCTTTTTTTTGGTTATTATGTTAATCCAATTCCATGTGATTAAACTGTTGGTGTGGGGAATCAATTTGCAAAGGTGGTCCTTCTCTGAGGCTTAAGGAAGAACGCAGCGTCAATTGTAAGGTAAGGCGTTGATATTTGACCTGAAAATTTATTATTGTAATCTGTGCTATTGTTTTTGATTTTCCGTTCGTAGAGGCATTTAAATTAGTTCTTACATTGTGATGGTAGATCGGGTATGAGATATTGTTCCCTGAGTATATATTTGTAAATGGATTTTGTGTTTCTTTAGGGGAGGGACCAACGGCACACTAATATTTATTATTTGCATGTTGATAGCAATCGATTACTTAAGAATGCCTTTATACTATAAAGCCTATTCTGTAGGTTGTTATAAGCTTCTGATTCTGTCACTTTTTCCTGATGATGGGTCTGGCGAATGGTCCATTTTTTGGTTCGCCTGCCTGAATAATTGCCACTTGCCAATCTCCCTGTTTTGGTTCAGTTAATCAGCTTAGTGGGTCTTGAACCACTTTTCAAATTGTGCTCGGTGGGGGCAACTATAAGTGACAGTGTAAAGGATGATTAATTATACTGCAAGAACTTTAAGAAATCAATGCCTTTTTAAACAGAGCTTAGCTACTTGGTGAGTGTGTTTACGATTTGGATAAGGCTTTCTAAATACTACCCAATTAACATGGCGTCTCCAGATAGTAAACAAGTTGAAATTGCAAGTGTTACCTTAGGCATAGATGATACGGTACTTCTTTGTTTATTTATTTTTCAAATTAACTTTAACGGTTGAATTATGTTAAATTCGACCCAAAAGCTTAAGTTGGAAGGTTAAGGTAAATTTAATCATGTCAATTGGTACTCTCCCTCATTTATGGGCTTAGAAATTACAAAAATGTGTTACAAGTAAAATTCAATTTTATTTGGAGAGGAAAACGACTCGATAGAAACTTGAACTCACGACTTCTTGTTCTAATTCTATGTTGAATTATGTTAAATCATCAATCAATCCAAAAGGTTAAACTAATGAGTTGGAGTAAATTTAATTGTATCAATCAACATAAATTTAAATTTTATTTGAACATTACATGGGGTCATTAAAAGGTTCTCGAATATTTATATTTTTATTGTGAATATTTTCAATAAAAGTGTAAATATTGGTTCTTTATCCTTCATCTTCCTCTTCCTCTGGTTTGTGTGAGTCGCCCCTGAGGGGTTGGTCTCTTTAGATTTGAAAAGAGTGATGGATGTTATTCTAAATACTGTGCCCTTTAGACTGCTCGACCCTTTTGATTGATGGGAAATGGGGATCATAATGAAGTTCCAAAGAATATGTTTTTCTGTTGTTACTCATGTTGAGAAGATATGCTTGCATATGCTTTGAAAAGTGTAATGAATACGATAATAAATAATAAGTTTATGCTAGACAAATAGCTTAAGCTGTAGTGGCTTAGCTTAGTATCAAATACATAAATCTTATATTCAAATCTCCAAAATTTTTGTCCCATATTTATATATACTATTAAATATGGGGTTCCACCTTAAAACCAATGGGTAGTGAGGAAAGTAGTCCACATATCATATAAATGTGTTGAACATTTCTCATTCGGCAAGACAAATGCCACAAGGTGAGTATCTCCAACATACCTCTCAAGATGGCACCATTTTAAGAAGACCATCTTGAATTAGATTCGAATTTTGGGCCGAAGTACTTGTTTTGGCTTACTCTGGCCAAATCCGAATTTTTAGAATCAAATATCTGCATAAGTCTTAACCTGCTTGGGTGAAGTTCTCGAAATTTTTGTGAACCAATAATTCACATGGAGCTCTGATACCATATTAGATAATATAAGACTCCACCTCAATACCAATTGATATTAAGGAGAGTAGCCTATATATTATATAAATGTGTTGAAGATTCTTCACCTTTCAATGTAGGACAAATGTCACAAGGTGAGTATCTCCAACACATATAATTCTCATTTATCAAATTAATAACTGAGTTCCCTGAATATATTAAAATCATTCTTGACAACATTTTATTTTTGGTTTTCTGTTTCTTTTAAAATTATGACATCTTATTTTCGGTTTTCTGTTTCTTTTAAAATTATGTGTACTTCTTTACAACTTTTTTTTACGTTAAATTTAAAAAATAAAGTCAAAATTTTGCTTGCTGTTTTGACACATTAGGAGATAAGGCTTATCATCATAGAGGATTGGTCTGTCATCCCTTCCCACCGCAAGCATTTAATGATGATCAAGTATTTTCTTATTTGAACTTTGGTAGACATTCTTTCTAGTTTTAACAAACAAACAGACGTTTGATTCGAAGGCATGATGTGTTTTCAAGGTATTAGATAGTAGATACTGTGGACATCCATCTCAAAATTAATTGGTCATGAGAAGAGTAGCACACCCTATCTTTAAACATGTTTGGACTAGATCCGAATTTGTGGACCCGAAATAATACCCGCTTTGGCTCACTCGCTCGCTTGGGTCAGAGATCCAACTCTTTGAGATCATGAAATGCCCGCTTAAGTATTTTGCCCGCTTAGGTGGGGTTCTCGGAATTTCGGGGGATGAATAACTTGGAGCTCTGATATCATATTAGAAAGTAGATAGTGTGGACATCCATCTCAAAACCAATTGACGATGAGAGAAGTAACACACCCTATCTTTAAACATGTTGAAGAATCTCCACCTTTTCAATGTGGGACATTTGCCACAAGTGAGTATCTTCAACAATCTCCAACACAAGGTCTTAGTTATGCATTTGTGTAATGTAAAATTTAGAAATCAGAAAGCTTGGGGTTACAAGATAGGGCAGCATGGTCATTTCACATAATTTACTTGCTCTTGAACTTGTTCCTAAACCTTTGGCCACCTTGTGATATCTTGATAAAATAAATAACATTTCTTTTATTCATATAGAATCTTTTTTAAGCATTTAGCTATCTTTTTCAGCATATAGCTTATGGTAGTCTAGAAAAGCCACACAGAATTAACTTTAACTTTAGGAAATTCAAATTCAAGAACCACAACTTGACTCGGCCTCTTCTGTCTAATGTCAACCTTTCACTGGCATTCAATATATTCTACATCTACACAACAAAGAGTTCCATTAGTTGTTAGAGATCATTCGAAAACATGGTCTGTAGTGATAAACTATAGTGAAGTGAGTATATTTGTCTTCTCAGGCTAATAAAGCTAGAGCATGAGAGTGGGATGAGTCTGCTGGTAGGCTTGATCAAGATATGAGAATAGAAAAAGGGTTGCCAGAGCCAGACGCAATAAGGAAAAGAATATCAGAATAGAAAGCCTTGGAGTTTCCCATCATCTTTTTTTTTTAATTTTAACAACATTTCGGATGGGAAGATTTGAATTCATCTCGTCGTTATCAATTCATACATCATGTAAATTGTGCTAAGCTCTTTTTGGCATTTCTCGTCACCTATTCAATGGATTAAAATAGATCATGCTACTAAAACATTTAACTCTTTTCTTATATAACTCAGTGTCTCGGTTAGCTTATACGCACGTCCACTTATCACGGAAACCTGTAAGAAATTTTTTACTTGATAGGTGGTCACTATAGATTAAACTCATCAGCTCTTAGTTGAACTCAATTAGTGTAGGTGGCTGATTCAACCAAACAGGGACATGTACGATGAAGATTCCATTAAGACTGGAGTATATTTACTATCCAGTTGACCCTCTAGTCTCATTGATATCGTATTGACCCAGTTCATTAGAGCCCGTCCACAAAGAACAGAGAGACTTTAAGTCTGTTGGGTGAGACCAAATAAAATGTGACCAAGGTAAGACAAGTAAATTCGTTGTTTATTTGGTTGTAGAATGTAGCTGATAAGAAAGGCCTTCCATCAATGCCATGCACCTCAAAAGAGAAGAAAAGAAAAGGCTCCATCATTAGGGTTTCAGAAAGCTAACCGTATATTATGTAATAGTTATCAAAAGCTGCAGCAAGTTTGCATGCAACATCTTTTTTTATTGATTTGCTTCATTCGCTTATCCAAGGGTTGTATTTAAAACTTGACATCGCGTCAAAGTGAGCATAGCTCTACTAGCACTAATGATACATTACTATCTACTCGAATAACGGTTCGAGTTTCCCTAATTCTCTTTGTTGTACTCAAAAAAAAAAAAGAAGCAAAAACTCTAAAAGGTAGGGTTATCTACGGAATCTAATCTTATAAAGAAGTTGCTTGCTTAAATTTTGGCTCTTATCAGGTCATTAAGATATTATATGAAATTTATCTCTTTTTTCTAGAAGAGATCATATAAAAGTTCTAAGTTCTAACTCACAATATTTTGTTATATTCGTGAGTGTCCGGATCAGCTTACACTCACCTTGGCTATTCTCACAGGACAACCGTACCCGACACTACAACATTTACCTGTCGAGAAAATTCCTTGAAAATTGATTTCTAGGTAGATGATCTTTATCTATCAAACACATACGCTTTTAGATTGATTTATTTACTTTTTAATGTCATTTCTCAATAAATGGGGGAATCTTAAGAAAATAAGGGGCAGAAGAAGACTGAAAGAGTGTAAAATAATGTAACATATGATAGGTGGCTAAGTGGGGTGTAAATAGAAAACTTTGCTTAAACTATTGTTTTAAACTTATAGGGTTAAATAAAATATACATCTGTAGTCATGTATACTTGAGTGCCATGTCACTTTTCCATTAATGTTTCTAATAAAAAACAAACTCATAAAGATCGTTCAAAACTATTAAGTAGTACAAGTACGTACTACTGTGTTATTATCGGACTAGGTCACCACTTATTTTATCACTTAATTAGTAGGTCGTATTGTATGGGTTTAAAATTTTGAAACTACTGTTCATCTTAACCTTTCAAGGTCAAGGTAACTTTTCTGAAGACAACATGTATTTATAATGGAAGCACACGATTCAAGTTCATCGTGAAATACCTCAATTTAGATATAAATAAACTGTCTATGTCTTGTCTTTTATTTACCGTTATAACACCTAATCCTTAGCGGCTAAAACACTGTTCCCAACAGCTGAACAAGGGGCTTGGCTCAGCCAAGACTTTGATAGGGTTGTATTAAGCATATTATAAGGGTAGGTTGGCAAGTTGTTGAGAGTTAGTCAAGTGAAGAGTGGTCAAGAATAAGAGTGGTTTAATGAAGAGAATGTATGTGAATATTAAACGAAGGTTCTAGGTGCCTTTTGTCACGATCCTATTTCGTTGTCCTCACAAAGCGATCGTGAGACACCTGTTGTAACCTAACGAGCAAGTCAGCCAAATAAAAATGCAAAGTTGGTGGCACAACCAGGAGCAACCTCTCTCACGAGTTTTAGGAAAAGGTTTTCAAAAAAAAAAAAAGAGAAATAAGGTTTTGAAATGCTTTTGTCTTTGAAGGTTATATAATGCAACAATATGGACCACCTCTATTATATTGCATCAATTATATAACTTGGTAGGAAGGAAGTTTCAAGAAGTCATATTCTATATAATACATTCTAGACCATTTTTGGTGTGATAGCCATGCATATAAAATTGGCACCTTACAAAAGACAAGGAAAACATAACAACATGCAAAGCAAAACCTATACTAAGAAAGCGTGATAAGAAAATAGGGTCTAAACGTGCAACACGCATGACCTTGAACCTTTCACCTAGGTTTATCTTGTATTTCAGTTCCTTTTATATTGCAATAGTGTTTATATCTTATCAATTGAACAAACTGCTAATATGCCCCATAATATGTCTAATAACAACCCTATCATGCATCTATCCAGCTAAATGTACCTTATCTCACTAGCTAAAGAAATTGACAGCCAGGCAACTCGTCAATTGAAGTTTGGGAAACCATCTTCAACTCTTTGCAGTAACCAGATTGGTTAGGTTTACAAATAACGGTCCAACCCTTAGGAACCAGGTTCTTGTGCACATATATGAAGGCCCGGGTATACAAGTTAATTGAATTATGTTGAATTATTTTAAACTATCAATCAACTCAAATGCTTAAGTTGATGGGTTTGGGAAAATTTAATTACATTAACCAACAAATTGCTTTCTCAAATACGGACTTGGATTGTGGAATTTCCTTAGTAGGTTCATATAAATGTCTCTAAGCTCTCAAACCAAACCATACTATTCCTGATTTCAGACGACCTGATGTGAAAGTAGACTTTATCCATTTACAAGTGCGAACTACTTCAAATTCTTATAATGTGATTAAATGTTAGGGGAAATGTCATGGAATTACTGTAAATTTTTACAGCTTCAATCCTCCTTTTTTTATGGCTCATGGGTCTTCAAAGGAAAGAGATGGTTTTCCATTGTCCATCTTTTTTATGGCTCGTAGTTTATTTGAGAGATGAAGTCAGTCCAGTAACATATGAGAAAGAGTATAAAGATAGAAGAAAGTTGGAAAGAATGTTACACGAGGATTCGACTGCACACGAACCAACTGTATGTTGTTTTTTATAAACAAACGATCCTAATCATATTTCTTCTCTTCCTATATCTAACTTGGAGAGAATTTTCTTACTTTACAAAACAAAAATCTCCAAAATTAATGGAGAGCATATGTGGTGAGGATGGACTTTCGTATACAAGTTCGATCCAGCCTTAGTCTAAAGAAAACTAAAGTTACAAATGTAAAACACCCATTTGTCATAATAGCTCTCAACTGACTTCAAGAACATGTTCAAGACCAATGATTGGAATGTGACTTAAAAAGTGAAAGCTAGTGTAGCTTCTGCCAGTCAGTTGTCATTGACTGAGGACTAATAAAAAAGAAGAAAAAAAAAAGAAAAAGAGAGAGAGAGGCTAGGCTAGAGATTATAAACATTTCTTTTGTTCTGTAAGACAGTGCAAGGCCGGATTTTTGCCATTTTCTGTACTGAAAAGGGAGAGAAGAAAAGAAGAGAAGAAAGAAAGATATACTTAGATGTCTCGAGGGTCAACAAATATCCCTGCTGAAGACGGTGGAGATTTAGTCCAATCAGGCGTTTCAGATCTTTCACACTCTTCCCCCTGAAAATCTGCCAGCTTTTTGATGCACCATAAATCATTCCATGAAAGTCTCTTCCAATGGGGAATGGACACTCTCACAGGATCCTGTTGGCCTACCTCTGTCACCAATGCCCCACATCCCACATCGTCCTTGGCCATGTTATGCACAAATGTGCATAGAGACTTCATGAGGCGTGGTCCATTAGTTCCTCTCATGGATAGTCCATACAAGAAATACACTCCAAATTGGCTAAATACATCTGGAAATGATGGCAATCTCAGCCATGGTAGCCATGAATCCAACAACCTACTTCCCATACAACATGCATAAGTAAGCTTAGATACTCCCTTCACCTGCAACTTAAAAACTTCTTTAGTGTTCCACACGCTCAAGATTGCAAAACTCTGAGGGAGGATCCCTGTTCCAGGGTTCCATTTAGGGAGCAGTTTCTTGGGAACTGCCATGAAAGTGCCCAAGTTAAGGTTGTTGGACAAGATGGTGTCGATGTCTGTGGCAAAGAACTCGGCATTTGCAAAGAGATGGCGATAAAATTTAACGGCAGTGTGCGGAGGAATGCGGACAATGGCGATCCCTGAGCCTATTGGCTTGTTGTGAGCGTGGACAGGCTGAACCAGCACCGTGGGGGATCTGAATTTTGTGTATGAGAACTTTTGTGTAAACAAGTCGATGCAGGGCTGGTTGGTGCAGTCTGTTGCTATATATGCATAGTCTGCACCCTTTTGCTTGCACCATTCCTCTAGATGTTGAACTAATTTTGTTCCAACTCCGAGCCTCCTACACAGCACAAACGTGTTTAACAATGTTTAGAAATTCTGGGTATTGCTGTAAACTTTTATCTTGTTTAGGTTTTATCAAATTTTCTTCTTTGACTAGCACAGGTAGCTTGATATAAAAAACATCAAGTGATAGAGATAGAGAGATTAGAGAGAGAGAAAGAGAGAGAGAGAGAGAGGAAAAGGAAGTAGATTCTTGTGGACCAATGCTGTCAGGATTAAGCAAATTCTTGTGGACCAATGTGTGTTTAAAGTTGAAGGAATATTTTTTTATATCAAGAAGGAACAAAGAGAACAAACATGTTGTCTTATTTTAAATTGAATGGTAAGCTAGTCCCCTCTATACGTGTCCAATAACAAGCCTAACTAGTTGCCTCTTATTTTTCCTAGATACCAAGACATATTGCTTTACTTTATGGTGGAACCTGATCCATATTTTATTTCTTTATTTATCATCTTGTTTTTGTTTCTTCATCTTATATTGTGGGAACAGAGTGCTTTACTGTAAAAGGGATCAAACCCATTTCGTTTTCAATAGCTTAAATTTAAATTTTCAAGTTACAAACTAATGAACTTCTTATGCTGAAATGATAAAAGAGGAAAGAGACAGTGTTCATGAATTATGGAGTCAAATAGGTAATTGAGAAAGCTATTTGTTAGAGAGATTAAACTCTTTTGTTAAGAAGGAAGATGTTGAAACGTGTTAAATTAGCATTCAAAGTTAATGGGTTGGGATGAATTTAATTATATCGCACCAACAAAAGTAGATCGAGGGAGAGTGAGTAAGAGATAGAGACCTGTGAGTGGTAGAGACCCTTAATCCCAAAATATAAGCCAACTTTTGGACATGATGATGAGAATGTCCTGTTGTCACATGTTTGATGCAACCTCTTATAACTCCTACAATATCTCTTTCTTCTCCATACTCTGCAACCTGTCACACAATTCCCAAAAAAAACACCTGATGAGAAATTAAAATATCTCAAATGAAAACCTTGCAACATATATAGATATATATTTATTTATTTATGTTCTTATTTAATTCAAATAAATGCATCATTTTCACTAGTTGATTGCATATGCCAATGTGTATTGTATTTACCAGCATGACGTGCAAAGAGAATTGGCGAATGCGACAAATAGGATCACCCAGAAGATCAGTGAAAATAGAAGGCTTCCCTTTCTGTCCAACATCGCACTGCCTCTCCATCTTCTCCACTTTCACCTTATCCCTCTCTTCACAATATTCTCTCACCACAACCAAATTTCTATTTTCCTCTGTGTTTGACACAACTTGTAGCCTATATTCATCAGCTATCTTGAGCACCATAGTTTTGACAGAGGAAACCTCTACTAGAAAACCTCTTAGGATTGTGTTTGGAGCTTCAACCCCACTATATCCCCCATATTTATATACCATTTTAGAAACCTCTAATTATGTGGGTCTCACCTTATGTTGTGCTTCACCTTAATCCACGTTTTCCCACTTAATTCTATTAATCATAGCTTTAAGATGGATTCATATTAATAATGTTTTCCTAATGACTATGATTAACCAGGTGGATTTAATTATTTCTTCAATTATTGTTTCATTAGTTACTCATAAGCAACGCACCTTTATATTCAACTAGAATATAAGGTTAGAAAAAAGAAAGATACTTGAAAAAGTCTCTCGCATTTATATTTTTAAAGCCACTGGTGGCTATGATGAGAGACCTTCATGATGGTGATAGTGATAGTGATGGTGATGGTGATGCCAATCATGATCAGAAGCTATACTCTTTTCTTTTTTGCTCTCTTCTACTAATCAGCTCAATCTGGTCCAGGTGCAGTTTTCTTTTGGTTCAAGCTGTGTCAATAACCCATGTTAATAAGATACGTCCTTGAGCTATTTATTAAGGGTTCGTTACTCTTTGTACAAAGTGCAGTTGATGTCAAAGCTATTGTCACGTTTTGAGTTTGAACAGGACTGAAACAGGATTGAAAGGACGATTGGTGAGAGAAGTGAATTGGTATACATTCAAATTGTCTGGAGTGGGCCACAATTACAATACTAAATACAGAATCTGAAAATAACTTGATATGTTCCATGTATGAAATAATGTCATGTGGGTGATATGGTAAATATAGTATACTTGTCCTTGGACCGTAAATGAAGTTATCTTGTTATACTACACAAGGTTTAGAGATTTAAATTTTTAGGGTCTTTAGATCATGATTTGAACAAGCCAAAGTTCATGTAGCTTGGATTTGGAAAGTTTTGAGTTTAAACACCACACACTTGATTTGAATTGATGGTTTACAGAAAATGCATAGTTGACAAATTAGTTGATATAAAAATATGAGTCTTTGTAGTTTGTTTCATATATCTACAAATCAAACGTAGCTTTGTCTTCAAACACACTTCAATTTTTTAAGTTTAGGTATTACCAAATATGTTCATATTGCTTCATATTCTACGTCTCCAAGTTTACATAATATATAGCTTTGAGAGACGGATCTAAGAGATGATAGTTTCAATTAATTTCTTATTACTTCACAATTAAATGTTTTAGTGTCAGACAGTATGTGTATTGAGAATTGACACGTATACTCACACATAAAAACTACAACAGCTAATTTGCGCAGCTTTGGAGGGTGTGTGAATGCTCTTGGGATTATGACATGCGTGCTTCTAATTTTCATTGTATCATATATTATATGGCTTTCCTTTCACCAATTATTGGTGAAGATGGAAAAAAGAGAACAGCATGCCTTGTGAAAATGTTTGGAGCAAACTGCTGAGCATGTGGCTGCCTTGTGACTTTCATCATCAATATTGGTGCAAAACACACACTCTCTCTCTCTCTCTCTCTTTCTCTCTCTCTCTTTTTTAACTAAATTTATCTTCTCTAGATGACAAGTTCTCATGTCATTGTGCAGATAACGAGATTTTTCAGCAATATCCATAAAGTTTGATCGGAAAAAACCAGGTTTGCCTTTAGTAACTTTTGAAAATTCTGCAGATAAGTTTGCTTAATTTGAAGCCATATTTGAATTATAGTGCAGAAAAACGTTTCTATTTAGGGGAAAAGAGAATTCCATTTCAAACTTTGGTACAAATTTTTATTTGTCACAGACATGGCTTCAAAGACAAAAAATAAAGCATGGTTAATATTAGAAATCTGAAAGCAAAAACCAAAGGGTGGGTGTTGAGAGATGAAAGTGAATAAATTGGCATTATCTCAACTTTGTTGGGTTGTGCAGTCTAATCAAACTTAAATAAGTTAGAATATGAATAAAGTTTCTCATAAATTATAGATGGGAAAGATCATACATTTATATTGACTTAATTGTCTTAGGTTATTCAAGAAAATTAAAGTATAGAGTTATACTTTTTTTCTAAAGCCTAACCAAGTCAAAGATGTTAGAATACGGTCCATGTGAAGTTCACATCCATTCAAAGGTCATTTCATAGACATATATGTTACGATAACATTTTATATTATTAATACGAGACATATCTTTAGGACTCAATGTCTCAAGTCCGAGACTCGTCTGTGATATTAATGTGTAGATACCTCTCGTGTCTTCGTTCTTTCAATGTCTCCCGGTGTCTGGCTTAGAGACGGGCGTGGTTACTCCGAGTATAATGCAGCGAACGATTTCAAAAGAAAATATCGTTCTTATAGGAGATCTTTCATTTATTCTCTGATAAGTAGTCTTGTGAGCTCCGAGAGGTAGTTTATCGAGTTAAAATCAAGTATAATATGAATGAGCTACCTTATTAGCTTGCCTAGAAATATGAATGAGACTACATACATGAAAAAATTTAACTCCAAATTTTCTTCTTTTAGGACCTTATAGTAGGTATTTCTTTATTTTGTTCAGGCTTTTTTTTTTTAATACCTTTATATTTGTTTTTCATTTTTCTCATTAAAAATTGGTATTCTATCTAAATAAAAGTAAATAGAGTCATCAAGTATAATACCTATACTTGCATTCAACCCCCATAGTTTAGGTTAACTTAAAATATTTACCAAGCCCAATTGATCACTTAAAGGAAGTGATTGCTTGCAAGTGATTATGAGTAATATCTATTGTAACCTTGTTTTCTCCCTAATGGAATCTCAACATCAATGATTTAAGATGCAATTTTGCTTAAATTCATGATCCTATTTATTTTTTAAATTAATTAATCGTCTTTATCAATAAACTTCTAGATTCGTAATCCTTCATTCTCGAGCACTCAAATTCCTTGATTAAACAACCCTTGTATTAGATCATTGATGTTATTTCATTTTTCTTATATCTCAACGTTTCCGGATCAGTTAAGCACACTTTGGCTATTCTTACCAAACAATTTTCTGACCCTATCGTACTTGGTTAATCATGAATAGTAATAGAGAATTAGTTTTTAAGTAGGGTAGTCAATATCCAGGGATAACTTTTAGATTGTTAGAACTTTTGTTAGACTTCCAGAAGGCCAACCCAGGAAAGTTAAATATATTCTCTTACAAAGCTTTCTTTAGCCTTAATAATTTTATAAATATAACGAATGCGATGAGAATGAGAATTTCGATCTACAATCAGGATTTGATAGCTACTCTTTCCCTCATTCCCCGCCTTTATAATCATCAATAATCTCGAAAGGTATTTATAAAAAATCGATAAATATACCAAGTTCTTTAGGCCACTAGTAAGAATTCCTCCTAGCTAGCTAGAGTTTTTACTTTCTTTTTTTGGTTTTTTTAAAAAGCCTAGCTAACTAAAGTTGATATGGTTTTCATTAGGTATATTGATTAAAGAAAACATAAAATTAAAACAAAAAATAAATAATAATGATAATAATAATAATAAGATAATCAATCAAAAGTAGAGCCGTCACCAACATTATAGACTTGTATTATTTTACTATCTGAAAGAGAACTCCATTGGATGTATCTGTTTATGAATATCTCCATAAAATGCTCTCCATGTTTTGTTTTTCATATTTCATATAGACATTATTCTCTTGCATAAAGTTGAAAAAAAAAAGTGAAAAAGTTTAATTATTTACAATATTGATTAGATTTATATATTCTTGTTCACACAGCACTCTTGACAAGCATTTTTTTATTTATTTATTTTCTCAAATATATATATATATTAAGTTTGTTCTCTTACGTATTTTTTTTTTGATATATTATAAATTTAGTCCTCCGTTTTGAAGAAATGTACAGTTTACTTCGTATAGTTTGGAAAAATCTATGATTTAATCTTTATTATTTGAAAATTTATAATTTAGTCGCTAAAATTTGAAAAAATCAAAAAAATAGTCTATGTCTTTCGTATTTGTTATTGAATAACATAGAAACTCGAGCTCAAGTTTTTAACCAACTGCGCCACTCCCTTAGTGACATGCCAAAAGTTACTTCTACGTAGTTAATTTGCTGACGATAACATGAATTATTTTTTAAATTATATCAATTTATGGGGATTAAATTCTATTTATTCAAATTATAGGAATTAAATTCTATATTTCTCCCAACTATAAGGACTAAATTTTATATTTCTGACGACTATAAAAACTAAATTTTTAGATTTTCAAATTATAGGGATTTAGAGGGACTTAATTTATAATTTATCTTATATTTTTATATGCCTTTATTTGTTTTAGCTTTTGAGATTTCTTCGAATGTTCTATATCTTTCCTAATTTTCAACAATTAAAAATAAATAAACATTCTGATTGGTTATCCATGAAAAAACCCATATGGCTGAATCTTTAATTGTTCAAACAAATATTTAATAAGCATGGATTAATGTAAGTGTGACATCATAAATATTATGCTGCTGGTTTCTTCTTAATTATTTTATTTAATATTTATGGGGATTTTCTTTGTGTGGTGGTTATTCTTTTTGGCTTACGTTTTTGATTAAGATGACATGTAAAATATTCGAGTGCAAGATTTATTTTTTATATTTTGGAAATTAGAACAATGTTGACTAGCTAGGGTATATATTCTCTACTTCAAGGTTCATTTTGTGTATTAGAAGCCAAGAATGTTTTTTAGGGCAAAGAAAAGTTGTTTTCAAATTTTTGGTATAGCTTTCTATTTATGTTTTCAAATTGCTTTTGAGAATTATGATGAGATGTTTTGTGCAATTTTATCAATTTTTAAAAGTTGGATAAGTTTCAAACCCTATTAAGAGAATTAGAAAATAGTTTCACGAGATATGGAATTCGCTCTTATATATATTTGCTCGACAACGTTTTGTTTTTGTTCAGGTTTCTTGATTGTTCTCGCGAATCATTCTTTAATAGTTACCCAAATAATTTAGTAAAATTTTAATTTTTAAATAAGTAATTATTATAAATTGATTTTTTTTTTTTTTTTTTTTTTGAATATTGATATTGGCAATTTCATTTGTTTTGAAAATATGTTTGTTAAAACATTTTAAACTAAACTACAAAACTTTTTGAATTTTTGATGAATAATAAAAAAATGAAATATGGTCAAAATTAAAAATAATAATAATACAAAAAAAAAAAAAGCAACAATTGATTCAAATACAGCCAAAAAGACATTTCATTCATTTGTGACATTCTAGCCCACACAAACCGATGATTTTAATCATGTTAAATTGATAAACAATGAAGTGAACATAATTGATAAACTATTAATAAACTAATTCATACATTTAAAAAATAAGAAATACATTAATTAATAAAATACCATAATATCATCAAATCAATAGTTAAAATGAAAATAAAAAAATAAACATTCACACCAAACCTCCATGGTTGTAGAAGAAATCTGACCTTTGTCTCGCCGGCAAACATTCACACCACTAGTAAAAATCGGTGAACAGATGACGGGCGAATATATGACGGGCATATGATGATGGGCAGAAATGGTGACGGGCGACGTGCGACACCAAAGGTATTTAGTGACAGTTTATGAATGACGCGTGACACTAAAGGTCTTTGGTGACGGTTTTTGCCCGTCACCTTTTCTCTTTG
>JBBMEG010000018.1:8094857-8108016 GCA_037832605.1 Cyclanthera cordifolia
CTAAAAGGAAGAGTATGTGATTTTTCGCTTTAATAGGTAGGAAATGTAATGACAATAGTATGTTAAAAGGTGAAAAATGACATACCGCCCTCCTAAAGAAGATACTTTTTATTTAAGAATGCCATAGGTTTTGATTTTCAACTTGTTCTTTGGTTGAAATTCGAATTATTTTGACAAATATGATACCGCTTCAATTTGATAATGAGAATCATAAAATATTACAAATAATGAGTTTTAATTTATCATCATCACTTATCTAAAAATTATTTCATTCGAATTATTTTGACAAAAATGATAGTTAAAAAGTTGTCTATTATAAACAGTCGAGGTGACATTTGTTTTCACAATATATTAGATGAGGAATGGAATCTCTAAACTCCAGGTCGTTAATACAAAATACACGTTGAGTTATTGTTTATCTTGACTCGAAACAACATAAGTTGACATAGTCACTAATAAACATGAAGAAAAGTAGATTTAAATTTCATGAGTTAACTTATTTTGAGATAGTCTTTTTTTTCTTCTAAGTTTCAAGTAAGATTTTTTCAAAACAAGGACAAGGGTGGGGATATTTAAGGGCTGATATGGTTGGTTGGATGGTTGCTTTTTCAAAAATTGTGGCTACACATTTATTATATAATATTTATATTTAATCAATTTATGGCTAGATTTAGTTCTTCTTGTGGTTGCACAACTCTCTCTCTCTTTTTTTCTTCTTTTTTTTCTTTCTTTTTTTTTTTTTTTTTTTTTTTTTTTTAATTTATAAGGTGTTGGTTTTGTTGACTATGTTGGATGTTTGTGTTGGATATTTGTATGCTTCTTACTTGGTGGTTTGAGGATCATTTATTAATTAGCCTCTCTTGACCATTTTCAGTGCTTGTTCTAGATCGAACAATTTTAATTTTACTTCTATTTTTTAACTTAAATTGTGTCTTAAAACTTCTAAATTTGTGATAGTAGAGTAAGAATTCATCCGCTCGCAATTTCATTCTTTACATAAAAACTTACCCTAAAAGAAATTGACAAACATTGAAAGTTCTAATCAACCTTCAATATCAAACAAAACTAAAATTGGAATAAATTGAACGGAAGATTTCAATGATTCCATTCTTATTAACTCTTTCTCTTTTTTCTTTTTTTTTACGTTGGGTTGGGTTAGAGAGTTTTTTAAGACATACTTAAAGTTTTGGGTTGGTTAATCTTTTAACTCGTTCCGTTAAAGAAACCTAACTCAATCCTATATTTTAAGGTTGAGTTGGGTTGAGTTCTCAGATTGTATTACTCTCTTTTTTCTTATATAAAACAACATTGTTCATAACCCATAAATATATAAACAAAATGAATAAAAGTTGAATGACACTGTACTTAAACCTAGAGTATCGATTTTATCAGTGCAAGTTATTTATCAATACGTTAAGAACATATCGTATTTAATTTATTTATATTCTCTCACAAACATATATTTGTGTATCTCTATATTATTCCTTAGTTTGAGTTCAACAAAAATTAAAAAATTATAACCTAATTCAATCAAAATAGAATTATAACTCAACGCAACCCTTACGATTTGGGTTGGACAGTCTAGCTTGCTCAAGTTCTCGAAATTTTTTGTACACCCCTAACCATCACCATAGCTGTAAATTAAAAATAATAATAATGAAAAAGATTTTACAAATTTGAAAATTGGAGGGAAGATTGATTGATATCAAATTCATTTAATTGCTTGAAGAATTTCTCCATTACAATTCGAAACAAGAATTTCACTAACTTACCCAAAAAAACGTCAACCAAGTACACCCAATTTGGACAATATTCAGTACTTTTCTTTTAACGTTTTTTTTTTTTTTTTTTCTTAAATCTTTTTCAAAAATGTAAAAACAACCTTCCACCTACTCAAATCTGTCAAATTTTGTCTTTTTTCAATGTTTATTTACAGATTAATCTCATGGAAAATAGACCCACTTTTTTAAACTTCAAAATTCCGATCAAAATTAACCAACTAATGTGGGAAAATTTTTCCCGAAATCGCCGCCGCGAGCGCCGCCGTGAAATTGGGATCTTTCGTTAAGGAAGTGGCCATCTGCTCGACGAGAAATTGTTTCAATTCCGGCGACTCAAATCTTGGGCTGGAGGTTAATTTAGGCTTTTCCAGTTCGAAGGGAATTGCCGGCGCCGACAGAGATCTCGGCGGCGCCGTGGGTGTCGCCGGAGTTATGCTGACGCAGCGGGCGGCGGCGGAGGTGGCCTCCATCTGAGATTGGAGTGGATGGTTGTGTTCGCCTTCGTATGTGGCTACAAGAATTGATTGATCTTCTACACTTCTTTGAACCTGAAAAAATTCAATACATTAATTTAACAAAATAAAAAAAGAGTTTATTTATAATTTAAAACAAAAGTTAATTACAATATACACCTACAAGTTTATTCTAATTTTAATCTTGACTCAACACATATTTATGTGATTTGAGCAAAAAAAAAATCTATAAACATATTTTACTTAAAATCTTAGCTCGATCGAGAATTTATCTTGATCGAGCTAAAGTTATAATCAATTTGAGTCTTAGTTCAATTAGTTAATTATTTCATTGAATAAAAGATAAAGATAAGCAAAATTGTTAATGGTTATAATTAAATTTACTTCAACATACCAATTTAAGCTTTTAAGTTGATTAGTAGTTTACATAATTCAACTTGGTATAAAAACAGAAGATCTTAATCTGGTAATAATTTCATTGAGCTAAAAGATCGGCCTAGAAGCCTCATCCACTCGAAAATTTTAGCTTAGTCCACTATTAGATCGAGCTAAGAGAAATTCTCAATAGACTTACTCGATGTTCGAGCAAGAACCCAACCAAAGAAATCGAGTTTGTTGGGGTTGTTTACCTTCTTTTTTACGGGGCAGCTCGGAGCAAATGAGCACTTGAAATAAGCTCTAGGGCAAGGATTATCTCTAGTGACCTTTTGGCCATATTTTCTCCATTGATATCCATCTTTAACAACCTAACAAAATTCAAAGTTAAAAAAAAAATGTTAAGTTTAAATTAGAAGAAAAGGGAAGAAAAGAAAAGAAAAAAATCCCATCTTTCATTTCAAAGTTGGTTTTTTTTTTTTGTGGGTAAAAACTTACCAAATTAGAATCAGAAGCTCCAATCTTGACTTGAATTGTGGTGGTTTTAACAGCTTTGTTAATGATTTCTTCTTTAGGTTTCTTGTAAGATTGATCTTCATCTGTTGAACTGCTTTCAGAATTTCCATTAATTGCAACCATATTATTATTGTTGTTGTTGTTAGTGTTGCTACTCTCTGCTGATTTCCTCTTCTTTGAAGAAGAAATTTCCTTTTCTACATTTTTGTTCATTTGTACCATTAATTGACCTCTCAAATTGTTGTAATTTTCACAAACAACAGTCAACATTTCACTCAATTTCTTGTTCTCTGCACTCACTCTCTTCAATTCCTCCATTATAGCACCTGTCTGAAATCAAAAACCAAAACAATCCCATTCTTAAAATCATCACCAAAATCCCAAAAAAAAAAAAACCCAAATTTTGTTTTGTTATTATCAAGAACTTTATAAAGTGTTTGGATGAATAATTATATCAGAAATAATTTTAAATGATTAGAAATGAGTAATTGTTCACTTTTGAATCGTTTTGAAGAAAAAAAAATAATAACTTATTTAAACAAAATTGTTTGAAGAATAATTCTGAAAATCTATTTTCTACCATAAAATCACTAAACAAACACCCTCCAAAATGTTTGGAATAAGAAGAATGAAATAAATATAAATAAACAATAAATAAGAATAACAAGGATTATCATTAAGTAAAAGAGTTAAAAAGAAATATTACTAAAAAAGGAATACAATTTGATTATAGAAAAAAAAAAAAAAAAATCATGTGAGAATAAGATTAGGACCAAATAAAATAGTAGTTTGGGTTTGAGAAATTAATTATTAATGGCCTAAACATAATTAAGAAAAATAATGAAAATTAAACTAACCTCTTCTTTCACAGAAACCTTTCTTTCAATATCCATATAATTCCTCTCCTTCTGCAAAATCCAAAAGAAACCCAAATCAGAAAACGAAAAACCCATCAAGAAAAAACAAAAATCAATTCCACCCACGTTCTACAAGTAAAAAAGATTAGATTTTTAGGGTTTCACTCACCGGAGCTTCGCCGGAAAATAATCTGAGAGGATGAATGTTAAGATCCAGTTTAGTGTCAACGGAATCCAACCAAGAAGAATAAGCAGCCATATTAGACAAACAAGTATCAAAAAAAAAAAAAAAAAGAGAAAAGATTTGATTTTTGCTCTGTTAGAGAAAGACCCAAAATTGATTTTAGAGTTCTAAAAGTAATTCGAAGAAGAAACAGAGATAAATTAGGGAATATATAGAGGGTGTGTTTGGAGAGAGAAAGAGAGAGAGAGAGAGAGAGAGAGGAAAGTCCATGGAAAGAGAGAGAGAGAGGATAAGAGAGAAGCTTGCAAATTTTTTTGGAAAGAAAAAGGAAAAAAATAAATAAATAAAAGGAAAGTTCAAGTAGAGTTCTGATTTGGTGTGCTAGTTTTGTCATTTCTTAGAAATTTGATTGGTGAAATGAATCATGTCGGTTGAGGGAGTTGAAAAAACTTGGAGGATTCAAAGTCAAGCCACAACTCAAAAGCTTGTGATTTGTTGTTGAAATTAAATAGTAATTAATGTTTGTTTTTGTGAATTTAGATAGAGTGGGTCCCATACCATTTAGGGCTTTCTTAAGTGTTGAAAGTCTTCCAATTGAAATTGAAATTGAAATTTGTAAGTTTTTGTGTGTTTTCTACACTTGGGGTTCTTTTTTTTTTAAAATTGAATTCACATCTTTTGATTGGGTAGAAGTCAAATGTCTTTGGGATGCATGTGACATAAAGGAAATAAAAGTTCAAATTACAAATTTAGCCTTTATACTTTGGGACAATTGTTTGGATTTTAAAGTCTTCCACTACATCTAAATTTTATTAGTCTTGTTTTTGTAAATCATTTGAATTTTTGAATTCAAAAAGCTTTTGGGTGTTTGAATTTAGAGGAGAGGAAGAGGAGAATTGAACTTCTTGTTTGTTTTAGTACATAATTACTTCTACCGATCGAAAGGGTCAGTGACACAATAGTTTTATTGTTTGGTGTTATTCCAGTTCAACATAAAATAAGCAAACTTGTCATCTGCACGCAGTGCTGTGCTTGAGCACATCCATAAGAAGTGTGTTCTCCTTGATATCCCAGGTTCTGACCGGTGTGGAGATTAATTTTCCAAACGACCCCCTGCCTCCACTTGTATGGTATCACACATTAGGGACAGACCAAAACAACTTAGTTCAAGAATGGTATCAAAATAAGTTGCTCTTATACATAAGATCAGGCAGATTAGCTATTTTTATGATTCCACAATTTGGATTGTTCTAACGGAACTTTCCATGTTTAATAGAACTTTTTCAAATGTCTATTAAATGATTCTCAAAAGAAAATAAAGTAATTTGAGATGATATTTCATGTCATTGAATTAATAAAAAAAAAAAGAGTTTTATACAAAGTTTCTCTCTATTCCTTTTATTATTATTATTATATATTTTCTTTAAAGTTTCTCTATTGGTAATAAAGTTAGAAATTATGACAAATATGAGTTAATATTATTTTGTTAATAAACAATGACCGATTCAATTCCACACACATTTTGAAGGTTGACATTTTATTTGATCAAGTTGAGGTTGACAAACAAGCTACGGTCTAATTCTTACAATGTTTGGTTGAGTAAACTCAATTTTCTTTCGGTAATTTCTTATATTCATATTTGTAGATTCAATTAATATTGATATTGATTTAGAATTAATTATTCTAAATCATTTTATTACATCTTATATTTTCATTTTCAGTTTGGTAAGTTATTGCCTCCATTGCCAAAAAAGAGTTTCTTGATAACTAAAAAGTTATTTGTTCAAGAATCTCGACCTCATATATTGTTGTGGAAAAGAAATAATCGCTACATTTTTTCGAAAGAGATCATTATAGTATGTTTCGTTTTGTAAAACATATGGTGATTAGAATCTGAACTATGGAGCTTATATAAAAAGTATTCATGAATTTTGAAAAGCTTCCGTGAATACTCTTGTTAAATTTTGATAACATTGTTTCAAAAATATCTTTAATTTTTTTTTTTTGAAGTTTCAAAATTATCTTTAACTTGAAAAAAACATATGAAAATTATCATTGTTATAGGCTAAAATATATCGAAATATCCGAACAAGTCAAAGGATGCCAGAAGGCCTCGAGGATCGGCCAAAGGATGCTAGGAGTCCCCTGGGGTCGGCAAAACTACCTCGACCCCTCTTGAAGCTCGCGGCCAAGTAAGTCAAGCCTCTATGGGGTCGGTCAAAGAAGGCGAACACCCCATAGCGGAAAAAGCCGTGGAAGTTAGAACTCCCTTGGGAGTTGACCGAGTCCAAGTGACGACTAGATCTGCTGATATCAGCCAAGAGTTAGCTGAAGGTGAACAACCTCCTTAAAGGGGTAAGCCATAGATGTCATTATTGATCGAGTCCTAAACCGATCCCTTAAGGGACAATTGAAGGCGAATACCCCCTAAGGGGGAAAATCCATAAAGGTTAGGGCTCCCCTAAAAGCCGATCGAGAATCCAAGTAACGACTGGATTAATTGATAACGACCAGGAGTTATGTCGAAGGTGAACACTCTCCTTAAGGGGGCAAGTCTCAAAGCTTATGATTGATCGAGTCAAAAGTTGATCCCTTAGAGGATAGTCGAAGACGAACACCCATCTGATAACGACCAGGATTACACCGAAGGTAAACACCCTCATAAGGGGGGCAAGCCATGGTTGTTATTATTGACCGAGTCCAAATCCAGTCCTTGAGTGGATGGTCAAAGGAGAACACCCTCTATAAAGAGGGGAAAGTCGTGGAGGTCAGGACTCCCCTAAAAGCCGATTGAGTCCAAGTAACATCCTAGGTCATTGCACCTTTAAGGCATACCGTCTTGGAGTTACACCGAGAAGGCTCACGCTCGACCATGGAGGTGAGGACCTGCAAAGGTTGACCGAGTCCAAGTAACCCTCGAGACAAGATCGTTACACCTCTAAAGTGCAACAATCAGAGGCTACGCTGGTATTCATTCACGATTTAATGGTTGACATTACAAACGACTGACCATTAAGACGTCATTAAGTGAGCTGTATCGGTTACGAGTCCGACTGTTATAAAATGTCAAGTCAATATCCTCTATTTGAATCCAAGCTAATACGGGCTAAAATACGCTACTAAGCTCTGTACGTAAGTCATTGCTAAGCTCTCAAGCTCTCTCTCTAAAATACTCTCAAAATACTCTATTGACTAGGCATCGGAGGTCATGTGTCTCACACAACACCGGTTTGAAAAATTGGAATTCAGTCCTTACAATTTGATCAAATCTAAAAAATAATATCTTAGTTCGTAATTGTTGGTGAATAAAATATTTAGAAACTAGTTATTTTTTTATTTAATGATACGAGAGTGGAAGATAAATAACTAAATGAAAAAAAAAAAAAAAAAAAACACACATCATTCATACGTCATAAGTTACTTATATATACTTAATTCGGCTACTATTTATAAATAATTAATTATTTTTTAAATTTTATCAAACCATATAAACTAAATTTTATTTTTTTTTCAAATTATATAGACTCAATTCTATAGTTATCCAAATTATAAGAAATAAATTTTATATTTCTCTAAACCATAAATACTAGATTTTTAAATCATAAGTATTAAACTTTAACTTTTGATAAAAAATTTATAATTTACTATATATATTAATAGTCCATAGAAGCATATGATATTTTGTATGATTTATTAACTATGATTAAAAATAGTTTTTTTTTTTTTTTTTTTTTTTGAGTTTCCATCATGTTGAATATGTGTATATATGAATAATAATGATATTAATGAATAAAAATTGACTTATAGTTGGACACGTGTACATAAAAACACACACACAATAAAAGATTGAAATTTGGAAGAGATATGCTGACCAGATACTTTGTCTCCAGCCTTTCTACAGACTATAGAGGCAGAAATCTAATTGGATCCAGTTTTCGCACGTTTTCAAAACATTTTCCACGCGTTTTTTTAAATTCTTTTTTATATCAAAAAACAGAGATTAGCCAATCAATCTTTTTAAAAATTAAATTAAATTCCCTTTAAGACTTGGCTTACGCGATATTAACACACCACCATATTTGTTTTCCTTTTTTTTTTTTTTTTAATTTAACTATAATTTCAAATTAAAGCATTTGAATTCAAAATTTCTTGATTATTAAATTAAATATCGTATCAATTAAATCATCATAAAATGGCTTAGAGGTCAAAAAATGTTTTGAAATGATGAGATCAATCTATAATAATCATCTACATTTTGGACAATTACGGATACAAAAAGAAATCGTATTTAATTAAATGAAATTTACAACTATGTATATTTTCACGACAAGAATATTATGGATTTGAATTTTCTTTTTAATTATAGTTGAACCTAAAAATAATAATAATAAATAAAATAAAATAAATCTTAAACATGTCTTTTAAGAAAGTTGGTTTGTTTAAGAATTTGCCCACAAACTATCCTCTAAATGTGAAGCGGTACTATCGCATTCCTAAATATTTAATTTAATCAATCAATTCTTATTTTTTATTAAGCAAATTTAAATTAATAGTTATAATTACAACTCTTAATAAAGTGCAGCAAATGGATGGATATAATATTGCAATAATAAACACCAAATTAATTTTTTTTTAAGTTGAAAGACATATATAAAATGAATTTTGAAAATTTAAGAATGCTATAATCTATAGTCAAGGAAATACATGGATGGCACTTCATTATTAATCTTGTTAGCAAGGTGTAGCGAAGATGAGGAAGGAAGGAGCTTGGCTTTCAGAGGACTTTGTTCGATTTTGGAGTATCATCATGGGTAGAAGACGATGATGCAACAAGGTGTCGAGATGATGAGAAAGGAGGAGTTCGCAAACCGTGGGTGTTTGTGAAGTGTTTTTAAAAAGGTTGGAACTAACCTAAACGGTAGTTTTAGGGGTTTTTTTTTTTTTTTTTCTTAGAACCCGTTTGGGTACTAAGGGTAGTCTGCTCCCATTGCAGGCGCCACATGTTACAATCAGAAAACGCCACGTGGCTAACTTGCATTTTTTTTTTCTCTTATTTATTCAAATATATTTTTTAAATTTTTTTTAAAATATTCATAAACGTCACATCATATCAAAAACAACAAACATTTTTCATAACTCCTTCATAAACACTCTTCAAACAAATAAAAATTAATAACACGTTTCTAAACATTTTACTAAAAAAACCTTCAAACAAATGTGCTATTACTAAATACACAAAATAACTCTCCATAAAATCTCAAACAAACACCTCCTAAGATCTTAATTAGTTCCGATCAATTGGGTATATGGCTGTTTGAGGTCCTCTTTCTTGTTGGTTCGTTTTTGTTCCCTGATCATCTACTTCCAAATTGTAACTCGTGATGGATGTTTATCTTGGAGTAGTCTCTGAGCAATTTTACCCTCTCTCGAGAGAGACTAGATTGTATATATTTATATTTTGGTTTAGCTTTTGAAGTGTTCTATTAAAAAAAAAAAATTAATTTAAATAGAACTATAGGAATCAAAATATTAAAAAAAAAAAAAAAAAAAAAAAAAATTCAAAATACATATTAATTTTTTAGAAAAAAAATAAAATAAATGAATAAACCTCTTTTTTATGGGACCCACACCCACGAGCAAAATTATTTTCTAGAGTTGTCTTTGAAAATGTTACGCCATGTGTTCCACATTTTAAGTTTTTTTTTTTTCGAACAATGATCAAAATTAATCCTTGTGCCTTCTTTATTTTTGTTTTATTATTTTTTTGTTGAAAGGATACGTCAAATTCATTCCAATAATCAAGCAGAATCTACACATTCCGCTACAATGGTACCAAAAACATTAGGAGAAGATTTTCCCTCGAAAAAATGTCAAAGCTAGACATGTCATCCGAGGCCTCCAAACAAAAGCTACGCACATCCCGCCAGAAGTTGGCTGAGGCATCAACAGCTAAATGACATGATCTAGATACATAAGAAAAGGCGATATCCCCTAAAGAATGAGCAAGAACAAGAATGTCACATCTACAACAAATTCAGAAAAATCTTGAGAAATTCTCTTGATCAGACTGATAACCAATAATGCATCTGATTCCACCAAGATAACATGCACTTTGGGCTTTTTCATATTTAAGATTTGGGAGAGCCCCTCCAGCACACCAACACCTTCGAGAAAGCTAGCAGCATGACAACGAACAATCGACTGTGTCCTCATAGGCACCCCATCTCACATCTCTGAGCCCAGAAGAAGCGAACCAAGAGGCATCGACGTTAAGCTTCCAAGACCCCACTAGGGGAAGGACCCATTCTCCTCAGATCTACTGAGGGTCTCAAGGAAGCACATCATCCACCTGCATACCTAACAAATACGAGGGGAAAACGTAAGACAACTTGCTGAAAAAATTTAATAAGACTTGTGAGCTTATAAGAACCGATTGAGGAACCATGTTGATTCCTAAAGTTTCAAATGGCCCAGATGAACAGAATGGCCTTGGGTCTATCGTCCTCCAAAGACTCTAAAGACATAATTCCAACCTAGAAGATTTCGCCTGACGAGACTTTGTCTAAATAAAATCTCAAAGTTAGCCAGATTATGAAACATTTTCTTCTAAGCATTAGAAGAAACCTTACACTCCTTAAGAAGGTGAATGACAGATTCGCCCCCCTTGTTATAAAGAGGGCACAATTGAGAGATGTCAACACCTTTAGAACATATATATTAACTCGGGTCGAAATAGCATTTTTATGGATAAATTGTCATCACTCCTTGCTTTATTTTTTGTTTCATCCAAAAGATTTCATATCAATGGAGAGACCGTTATTATCACTTATATATTCATGATATTCTTTTCTTCTTGCTAAGGTGGGATATTTGCTTGTATCCAACACTATAGTTCTCTTCGTTATATTTGCATTAATATGTTAATCATATTATAAGAAGACAACAACAAAAAAAAAAAAAAAAAAACAGAGGGTTTCGCATGTTTTTGTTTATTTAGTTCTATTAACTTTGCAAAATATATAATAAATCATTGGAGTTTCAATTTTGTGTATTGTTGAATAGTGAACTTTTTTAAATGTGTGAAAGATGTTCCTAACCTATCAATTATGTATCTATGTTTTTTCTGCTTCTTTGAACATATGTGATTTAAAGATTATAAACATATTACTCACAAGTCAAAGCGAGCATAGCTCAGCCGACGTTAGTGATGTATTAGCATCCTCTCGCTTTTAGTTTGAACTCCTCAATTTCCCTTCTTACTAAAAAACCATACTACATACAAAATTTGTAATAACTACGAGAATTAATTTGATGCTTTTCCGAAGAAAGCTACACAATCAGAGCCCTATTGCTGTCAGCATTGGGCATCTTTGCCGATGGAACAACCCTCCACCGAAATAGAGTGATGCATTTATATATACCAACGAAAGATGTATTCTGTTAGTGTGTGTCCTCTACATCGAAGAAGGCTAAGGTTCCATCAGTGTAAGGTTCAAGCCTTTGCCAATAGAAGGATTGTTCTGTCGGCAATTGTTGATTTTATATATTCTTTAACAGGCTAAGCCGACGGAACTAAGTTCCACCAATGTAGCTCTTCAAAAGTTCCCCTTAAGATGAAAAAAAAAATGAAGTTTTTTTTTTTTACCAATGTCGATCGAAAATGATCTTTGCGTCGACTTAGGGTTTACGTTTTTTTTTTTAAAAATGTGCTATGCCAAATGAAATAGCTCTTATTACATAATGTTTCATTCGCGAAAACCTTTTATTTTCCAGCCTTTTTCTCCCCCAAATCCTCCAAAAAAAAAAAACTTTCGACACCTCCGCTTATAACCTCAGCTTGTCGTTGTCGTCACCGTCTGTCAAGAAGTATACATTTTTCATCCCCTTTCCCTTTTTTATGTGTTTTATTATACCAAATCTCCGTGACTATAATTAATTTCGGAAAAGAAAATTATTGAAGGAGTACTAAGTTTACGTATTTCTTTATATATATTTGTAGTTGTATTCGTATTCTTCGTTTGTCTTACGAAACCACTCTCCAATTTTGAATGCTTTGATCAAATTTAACGTATTTTTATTGCCATTATTCCAATCCTTTGAATGTTTATCTTCATCCTAATACATAATATTTTGTTTGGTTAGTTGATTAGTTGAAATAGAATGTTATCATAATTAACTAAAATGAACATAGTTAAATGAACATTTTATATTAACGAGATAATATGTGAATGCTATAGATTGTTTATGTGAATACTATATATTATTTATTCATATATATATTTATATTTAAATAATGAACACGTTTTTATTTAATTTAACTTTTGAATTGGGAGACATGATGTTTGGGAAAAATTAAAGGAAATTAATGAAATTATATTTTATTAATGAGAAAGAGAATCCTCGTATGTGCCTTGTTTTTTAAGCCTATAATAGTAGAACTTATATTATAATATAATATAATATATATATATATATATATATATATATATAATAATAATAAAAAATAAACATCATCATGAACTGGTTCCTAGTTTATAACAACTGGATTAATAATGCACGTAATAATAAATAATAATAATGGTTGAACTTAGCTAAGAAATAGCACAAGTCTCCAACCATGACGCAGTTTGACGAAGGTTTGGATTCATGAGATATGTTTCTTCAAGATTAAAGTTCGAGATCTATCTGTGACTTTAATTTGTAGTCTTCGTTCTTTTGATACCTTCCAATAACTAATTTAGGGACGGATCCTAAGGACGAACATGATGATCCCGAATAAAGTGTGGATTATCTATTTCTCAAGAAAAAAAATAGCACAACTCAATTATAATTAATTGTTTAATGAAAAAGTCCTCATAAAATAAAAATTAATAAAAGTGAAGAGACATAAGGGAGAGTAGGCGGATCTGCCCATCTACCAATGTGGACGTTTTACTTCTCAATTTCATAAACTTTGTTTGAAACCAGATTTTT
>JBBMEG010000018.1:8108116-8126338 GCA_037832605.1 Cyclanthera cordifolia
TATATATAGAGAGAGAGAGAGAGAGAGAGAGTTTCACAAAACAAGGTTATATTGAATTACAAGATAATATGTATTTATATATTTTTTATTTTTAAAAACATTCATTTAAAATTTGAATTAGTTTGATTAAATGATCTTTCTAGATCTTTTACCGAATTTTTTTGTATAAATGATTACAAAAAAAAAACTTATTTGTTTAATTTATCTTAAAAGAAATCTTATATGGGTGGAGGCGTAAGTGTCCAAAGTATTTTATTTAATTAATAAAAGAAACTAGATATTTTTTTAATATTTTCTTTTTTAATTTTTGACATTTGTTAATACGATAATCACGAGAAAAGCCCATTTTCAAAAACGAAGCAAAAGCTGAAGCCCATAAAGTTGGGTACGAAGGCCCAATAAATAGTCGGGACATTAAATTGATGGCCCATTAAATGAAAGAGCCCAACTATTTTAGATCGTTCCTTTTCTGCCGTTCAAATTTTTATTTTGAATTTAGTTATTAATATATTCCAACTATCCATAAGATTATATTCACTATTAAGAATCTTTATTACGCTGGTTATTTAACTAAAAAGGTTAAAATACAAATTTAATTCTTATTTTTTATTTTTATTTTTATTTTTTTGAGAATAGATAATCCACACTATACAGGTGATAACATCCGTTTCTAAACCAGCCACCACGAACATATTTTCAGTATCCAAGTTTTCAACCAATTAGACAACCCCATTTTTTACTTCGTTTTAAACTTACAAAAATTTTGTGTCTAGAACTTTTAATAAAAGACTTTTGAAATATTTATGTGGTATATATTTTTAAAAGTATTAAATTTGTTAGAAATTTAATTAAAAGGGGGGGGAGGGGGGCTAGGTTGATTTTTGTTTGTAAGTTTAATTCGAACACCACCCATGATTCATAAACTTTCAAATATTGAAAGATGCAATATATTTAGAAATCCAAAAGTTATACGATTCCATAACTTATACAATTTAATGATTTCATTCAAAATAATAATTCATAATTATAAATTAATTTTTTTTAAAAAATTATATTCTAATTTTTAAAATTTTCCTATTTTAACAATTAATTATTAGTGTTCATTTATTAATTTAAAATAAATGATAGAACTCACAAATAAATTATTATATATCTTAATTAATATTAAATGATATACTTTAAATTATAGATAATCATTTGGATAAAATAGTAAAAAAAAAACAATTTTTCCTTTTAAGCCGTTCTTTAAAATTTAAAAAACTACTTATATGAAATTAAATATTTAGATTTGATTATGACTTCAAATCTCCCCTCGTAACATTATTATTGAAGTAAAAAGGTGTTTAAATTTATTTTATGACAATAAAAATTATATGTTCACAAATTGATCTACTTGTTATTTCAAATTATTTTTAAAGGTTGGTGTGTAAAGTGGTAAGATAAAAGTATTATTAATTTTTAATTTGTTAAATTTATATATAGATATATATGTTTGTATATATATATATATATATGAATGTGGATAAGTACTCAACTTTATAGTTGAAATTTGTTTCTACAACAATTATATTATTCTTTTTTCATTTCATTTTCTCTCATTTTCAATTTTTGTTTGTTATTTGAGTTTAGCTAAAAATATCTATTACAGCTCATTGTGATTAGAATAATATCCAAGAAAATGAAAGAAATTTTATGTTGGCCAAAATTTTGAAATAAATGAATTAGCAAATTTGATTGACATCAATCAAACCACCCATCACATAAAATTTATCACTTCATTCCAACTCACTAAAAAAGATTTTGTTGTGTAAAATATTTTTAAAATTGTTCAAATCAAAATAGAAACATTAGAATTTGGTGTCTGTTCGCATGAGATTTCAGTAAAGAAGATGAATGCGAGATACTTGTAAATTTGAAATATATATTTGTATTGATTTGAGTATGTGTGAATGTAGTTTATAGCGTGTTGTCGGGTTGAATTTATTTCAAGGGTTTTGCAGCTTGTTATTGAAGTTGAATTTGTTTCAAGAGCTTGCTTTGCAGCTTGTTCTTGAATGGAAGAGGCTCCACAACTTATTCCTAAGATTGAGTTTGTTGGTGTTCATTCGGCCTTTGACTTGTTGATCTTCTTGTATGATTGGTCACAGACTTGTGATATTTGGATCGATCTTTGACTTGTTGATCGTGGGATCACTTGTTCACTTTTTAATTTTTTTTGGTATGGTTCACTTGAAGAACATGATGAGTGTTTTTTGTGTTTGAGCGATTGATTTGAAGAATGTGATGCACGTTCTTCGTAGTTGATCGTTCGTTGATGGAATTGCGATCTTGACTGGAAGAACGGATGTGTGTTCGTATTTGGTTGCTTGTTTATGGAATCGCTTGATTTCGAAGTGATTTTGAACTTATCTTTGAAAGTTTGGAGAGTGTTTAGCTTGGTGAAGACTCTCTGAACTTCAAACTTCTCTCTCTGAAAATGAATGAAGTTGTCTCTAGCTTCCATGCATCTGGGCTTGCGCTTGATGGATTTTTGGACCTAAACTTTGGGCTTAACTCACTGGACTTGTCTACATGGACTTGAGCCTATCCATTGGAATTTGGACTTCCATGTTTAGGCTCACTAACTGAACATAGGTCTTATTTAATTTTGAACCAGCCAAGTTAATTTTGAGAAATATTGTATCAAAATTTAATTTAATTTTCTTATTAAATTTTGGATAATGATGTAGCAATGATTGACTGAAATTTCTTATTCAACCGTATCAATAATAAATTTTCACAATAATTGTCTTTGACTGAATTTTTGAAAGCAAATAACTTATAAAATGAGACCTATGTTTTTAAATAGTAAAAACTACAACTTAAATAGTTATTAAATGAGATTTTATTTTAAAAAAAAGGTTAAATTTTATTTTAATTATTGGAACAATCTTTTTATTATTAGTATTATTTGAATGGATTTTAAACTCTGTGTTTAAATGGTAACCCAAAAAGAAAATTATATGTTTATGATTAAAGGCTTTTAACTCTCATTTATGAATAAATTAACTAATTTATCCATCTTATTTAAAGAAATGAAATATATTACATGATCAATAACTTGCCTTATTTTTATTATTTATTTTAAACATAGGTTAAAAATTTTGCTGCAAGTATCTAAAAAAAAAAAAGAAAAAAGAAAATATCTTTTAAGAGTTTTTCATGTAGATAAAATAATATCAACAACTTTTCTTAATATTTATGATTTTAATTAGTGAAATAAATATTTTGCCCATGCAATTTCAATAAATATAACAAGATCCAACCCATGATGCTGATAATAAATAAAAGAACTGAAATATTAAAAAATCCACAATTTTGTTGTAAATGAATATTTTTATAAAAAAATAGGGTTATGTTTCGTAACCATTTTTGTTTTTAGTTTTTTAAATTTAAGACTACAATTATTACTCAAATACATAATTTTTATGACTTTATATTTGCATATTACTTGTGTTTTTTTAAAACCCAGAATTTGAAAAAAAAAAAAACTTAAAATATTTGTTTTTATTTATGAAATTTGTTTAGGATTAACATATTTATTTAAGAGAAGATGAAAGATATGTAGAAAATTTGTCAAAAGAGCCATAAAATTACTGGTTTAAATCCACGTTCCCAATTGTTGTAATTAAGAAAAACACATATAAATAAAATACAAACTTAAATTTGAACCACAAGAAACAAAAAATGAAAATACGTACCAATCAGAACTTTAAGAGATGTTTGTTTTAAGCTTTTACAAACAAAACTTTTATAATTACTATTTGAAAATTTGATAGAAACGAGCTATTATTACAATTTATTCTTTATAATCACTCAAAATAACCTCATCATTTCTAAACACTCCACAATTTTATAAACAAACCTCTAATAAAAATTGAATTCCATTTTTACTAAGTCACCTATTTGAATTTGTTGGATGATAGATGTTGGTTTGATATTAGGGGATTACAATTATAATTATTAATTCCCAGATATTTATCGACAATTCAAGCTTTAAACTTGTTTTCATAAAATAAAAGTAAACATCTGAATTATTGATAAGTTTTTTTGGACCCAAAGTCTCCACGTGGCAAATATTAATTGGATAAAGTATTTTCAAATAATTCAAATAACAAAAGGCTAGATATTTCTATAAGCTGAGCTGATTACAACAGCCCACTGTTTCCAGATCCCAAAAACAGCCAAAATTAAAACATAATCAAACCGTGTTCTTCAATACTTGAATCTTCAACTCTCAAATCATCTCTTCCAATCGCTTTCATTATCCAATTATCCAATCCTCACCCACAACCCATTTTTCTCTTCATTTCCCGCTCAAAAAATGCTCTGTTTTCAACATTTCGTTCACCTTGAATCTCAACCCATTTCCATTTTTTCATCAATTCATACCAGCTTCCTCCAAATCGTAAAGTTTTCTCATCTGGGTCATGCCGATTTCTCATATTTCACTCATTGAATCGTAATTTTGAAACCCCTAATTTCGCATCTCTTTACCCTTTGTTGCTGAGTGATCGGAGATGGCGGCGCCGGCGAGGAATGTTCTGTTTGGGAAGTATGAAATGGGACGTTTATTGGGGAAAGGGACCTTTGCGAAGGTTTATTATGGAAGAAACTTGATGACCCAAGAAAGCGTCGCCATTAAAGTGGTGCTCAAGGACAGGGTGAAGAAAGATGGGCTTCTCGATCAAATCCGCCGAGAAATTTCTGTAATGGGTTTGGTTCGCCATCCCCATATTGTAGAATTGAAAGAAGTAATGGCGACGAAATCAAAGGTGTATTTTGTGATGGAGTATGTTAATGGAGGCGAACTGTTTGTGAAAATGTCTGAACGAGGAAAGTTACCAGAAGATGAAGCTAGAAAATATTTTCAACAACTTCTCTCTGCTGTAGACTATTGCCACAGCCGTGGTGTCTCTCACCGTGATTTGAAACCTGAAAATCTCCTTTTGGATCACAATGGGAACTTGAAAGTCTCTGATTTCGGCCTCTCCGCACTCCCGGAGCAGCTCCGAATCGACGGATTGCTTCACACGCGGTGTGGTACCCCGTCGTATGTCGCTCCGGATGTTCTCCGAAAGCGAGGCTACGACGGGGCCAAGGCCGATATCTGGTCTTGTGGGGTGATTTTGTTTGTGTTGATTGCTGGAACGTTGCCTTTTAAAGCCGATAATGTGATGAAATTGTATAGGAAGATTTTCAAGGCTGAGTTTGAGTTTCCTCCTTGGTTTTCTTCAGAAGCCATGGAAATTGTGTCTAAAGTTCTTGTTGTTGATCCTGAGAAAAGGGTTTCAATGGCTGAGATAATGGGAAGTTCTTGGTTTCAAAAGGGCTTATCAAAGGAAGTTTCATTTATTGACAAAGATGAGTTCAACAATGAGATTTTTGAATTGGGAAATCCCAAATTGTTGTCATCTTCCCCTCCATTTTACAATGCATTTGAGTTCATTTCCTCAATGTCCTCTGGCTTTAACTTGTCTAGTTTGTTTGAAACCAAGATAAAACAAGCCTCCATTTTCACTTCTAAGTGCTCTGCTTCAGCCATTATAGCCAAGCTTCAATCTCTAGCTGTGAAACTTAATTTCAAGGCTACTAATTTTAAGGAGTTCAAGTTGAGGCTGCAGGCCAAGGAGGAGGGGAGGAAAGGGAAGCTGTCGATCACGGTGGAGGTTTTTGAGGCAGCACCGGAGCTTGCAGTCGTCGAGTTCTCGAAGTCCGCCGGGGATACTTTGGAGTATAATAAGTTCTATGAAAAGAATGTTAGGCCTGCATTGAAAGACATAGTTTGGAGTTGGCAAGGGGAGAATGAGTGCCTATAATGGTGGGTTCATTGCATAATGACCATTTTTGTGCATTAAGAAGTTTCTGTTTGAAGGTCACTATTTGATGATGTGTTTGGGAGTAGTAAAGAATGTGATGTCTAGAACTGAGTGGTTTTGATTTAGATTTGTAAATACTTTATAGATTTGCATATAAAGTACATTGAATTGTTAGAGAGTGATTAGTGTATTATTCACCTAACAATTTTATATCATGGCCTTTTTTATTTTGTATAATGTGTGCGCTCGACCGCATGTGCGTGTGTATATATAGGTTGAGTAGCTAGAACATCTCTACGACTCGATTAAGTACTGCGTATCCCTAGATACCTTTAGTAGGCCTTAATGTGTTTCTCTACTTGATTTTCCACGTGGAAACTGCAGCTAGAACAAGAAGAGGAAGCAAAGAAAAATAGTCGGATAAGGAGAAATATAACTTATTAAACCTAGCCTTATGCAAAAGGGCCACACACCAATATGGAGTAGTGTGATAGTGTTGGAGGTGGCAACATGGAGAAAGCCTCTTGATGATAATGGAATTGTTGGTGTTTGGCACTTGTGGAAAAAGGGAAACTAATTTGGGCTGTTGATTCGACAATTTATAGGGAAGTTTAAATGGGTCAAAATTGTAAATTTCTCAAAACTATAGAAACTAAAGTCTAGATTTTAAAACCAGATTAAACTCCAATTTTCTTTAAACCACATAAACAAAAAACCATAGAGATTAAACTCTAACTAATTTATAATTTATCCTTCCAAATAAATTCAAATTCTAACACAACTTGGTGGCAATTGGTTACTTATAGCTTATTTGCTTATAGTAGTAAAACCATGGATTATCCATTTTAACAAGAGTAGATTCATATTAATATTTAATAAAGGGAAGGAGACACTTCATCCATAGTCAAAGGTACGCGTCAACTAGCTCGAAAATAAAAAAAAAAACAGAAAGAAAGAAAGAAAGAAAGAAGGACACACTTCATTTATGTTTGATAGTCAATTCAATCTCCACTACCTCATATTCTCAATCTTCTCAAATCTCGTAACGTTGACAAACATTTTTCTTAACAAAACAAACAAAAAGAAAATAAAGTTTTTATACCTTGCGTATAGTTCAAGTTACTGTTATCAATTGCACCCACATAACATATATTAATATTACTAAGGAAATTTTAATTTAGATTTTATTCAAACATTTGTTATTTCAGTTCGATTTTTGTCAGTTTTGTGCCAAATCAATAATCGAACCAATATCTTTGATTTTTCAATAACCGGATTCCGATGTCTAACAAAAAAAGAAAAAAAAAAACCATTGGTTAAAGGATGTTCTAAAGACAAAAACATCTCAACTTGATCTGCATTTTTTTTCTTCTGTTCATTGAAACGTTCAAATTATCTGAACCATCTGAAGTGCGGCTTTAAATGGGTCTGGGCCCATATTAATTATGGACCTGATCTTTTTGTTGGATGGGCCCTGCATGTTGAGCTTAGAGCCCTAAATAATACTGTATTAGCAGAACCAACCAAGTTTCTTTATTATTATTATTATTATTATTTTATTTTTTTAGTAACCAAGGAAACACTTAAAGCACATGTTACATTAAATTTTGTTCTCTCTCAATTGCCTGTAAAACGCTCTCAATCTCCATACAACAAAGTCGTTGAAGATCTACGGTTAGGTCCTCCATTCATTTGATATTTTGGATCTTCGTAGCCGTCAACCGCGCCAGGCTGTAAACTAATGCATTTGAAACTTTTTCACGCCAAAAAAAGGAAACAATTAAGCTCAAATTTTCTACCGAAATTAACGTTTCTTGTAGGATTAGCCTTACCTATGTTCTGCACAACTCTCTTTCATTCGGGAGATTCAACCATACGTAGAGCATCTTGCTCCACTTCAATCGTCGGAATCCAAGATGCACAACTATTCCTCTCCTTCTGAAACAATCATCTTTTGCGATTTAAACATGCATGATTTCGACGACCGACCTTCAAGAAGAAAACAAAACCTCTCCCTTCTCGTTTTGCACTATTACCCTGAAATCACTCATATTTTCCTCATAATTTATAGTTGCATTAGTGTTAATTTTTAAAATTGTCGCATTTTGGAGGCCGCAAACACTTCTTATTTTAATTTAAATAATTATATGTTAATCGTGCAGTGGAAGAAAACTTCAATTTTGCTTATTTGAGAATCTAAATACACTACTTACAAAACTCCAAGTCGTGACAATTTCCAGCTAAATTTCGGCTTATGGTTTCAATTTGAGTTTGAGACACAACTCAATTTCTATTACTCCACATTTTCTATCACATTATAAAAAATGTCGGCCTCCATTTGACATGATGACAACCTCTCGAAAAACACATAAAAAAGATTAACCCGCTTTGAAATTTCTTTAGGTGGTTTGTAAGAAAGAAAAGGGAATTACGCCAAGCATCATTGACCTATTTGCAACCCAAAGTCACATGTAAAGATGTCATACTCCATTTAAGACAGTGTAGACAAATGAGGTTACACTCCAAACCACTTTTCATAAGGTTAAATTGAGAAGCAACAAAATTATATTATAAAACGCCAAATCAAATATTTAACCTTACTTGGAAGTATTGTACTCCAATGGACATTCCACCAAGACGAAAAGCTTCTACATTTTATACTGAAAGATCACCTATTAGTTGAGTAGCAAGTCAATATGATGATTTGACTCTAAAAGTTTCATCTCTTTTATAACGCCAAACACAATCTAAATCCTCCATCATATTTCTCAATCATGTGGTAGTTTCAAGATTTTCACAACGTCTTGCTCATAAAAAATATTTTGTATTACACCCTCATTCCATTTACCATATTTCTAACCCAAGAGGTCACAACCTTGTTGATTCGAATCAATCTAGGTAACATAAATAGTTTTAATGACAAGAGTACGATTACACCAATTACTATAAGAGACATTCATAATTTGTCCATTACCAATTCTCTACCTCACCTCTTTAAACATTAGTTTGCGTGCACCATAAGATGCTTCTCCATCTAAATGGCCAATTTTTTTAGCATTAGCATCAAGAAGATAGAAGAGGGATAATATTTTCACGTAAGACTCTGCCCAATAATGAATGAAGCTCATTTAAAAGTCGCAAATCATACTTGGTCAAAAGAACTTGATTGAATATAGCTCAAGGTCTCTAAAGCCAAAACTCCCATTACTTTAGGCATACCAGCCTTCTTCCACGTCACGCAATGAATCTGAGATTTTGACTCACAATCACTCTACCAAAATCTTGAAATTATAGGATGACTATCTTCAATGATAGTTTTTGGAAGCTTAAGACAGTTCATCGAGTAGATAGACATAAACTTGGATAACAACTTTAAATCAACATTTATTTTACCTCACATACAAAAATTCTTATGCTTCCATCGAAACAACATCATCTATAATTTATCATTGACCAAGTTTCTCAATCTTGTTTAAATGACAATTTGAGATTGGATATTGTTTTTTAAAACTCTTTAACAACATTTTGAAAATGTTTTCAAAATATAAAATAATACATGTTTTTCAAAAGCAAGAATTAATAAATCAAAATAAAAAATCAATTGAATAATGAGATATCTATAATGTTTTTAGTGGAGTAGTGTCTATGGTTCAAAATTCAATCAATAATTAAATCATAAAAAGATAAGAAGATTCTAATTCCAAACTTTTCAATCTACATAAATAAATTGAAAGTTCAATTCTATTATTACAAATGATATTATTTGAGTAAAATGAAACAAAGATATGAGTACTAATTTGAAACATCTCAATCATAAATGTTTAAGCATCTTTTGATTTCACGTCTTGATTGTTTATGATTAAACTACAACCATCAAACTACTCGATCAATAGCTTCATCACATTATCGCATATATATTCGGTATGAAAAAAAATATTTTGAGAAATGTAAATTCATCATACTTCAATCTTCTAGGTTCAACATCTATCCAAGCTAAACACTATTTTTCAAAAGCTATGGATTTTTTTTTTTTTTTTTTTTTTTTAAATTTAAAATTCTTAAGAGCTCATACTAAACTAGAAGTGACGTTTTATAAATAGATCAAGCTTGGATTAATTTATACATTATTTACGTATATATTAATATGTTCCAATTTTACCTTTTCTTCAACATTTTTTTAAAAATGAACTTTCAAATTGCTTGAACAAAAACTATGATGCTACTCGATAAAATTCTTTGACTCGTGAGTTATAATATATATATATATATATATATTATTCTGATACCATATTAAAAAAGTGTGAGTATTTATTTTAAAATTAATTAATTATGAGAGGAATTCTCACATTTTTAATGTAAAAAAATACAACCAGATCAGTATCTCCAACAAATAAATATGGACCAACCATTAAGAAAATAAAAGGTAGGAATAATTTCATAAGAATTCAATTTGTTTTCCTCTTCTTTTCAAGAAAAAACAATGGCTGCCAAAGCAAGACAAAGAAAAAAAAAATGAAGAGAGAGAAATATATTACTATAAACTTTTAATAGTCGAAGAACTTAAATAGAATAAACATCATACCTAAGGGACCAATTTAATATTTTAACCTACGAATTATTACTATAATTTTTTTTATAAATTATTTAAAATAATTCTTTATTTTTTATTAATCAAAAAAAAAAAAAAAACCATTCTCAATTTTAGAGTGTGCCAAATGTCACATGGGAACTTTGACTTATTTTGTCAGTGCTAGCTTCTTACAAATTGTACTTTGAGAGTGGGGTCCAGCATTGGAGCTTTAGATGACGTGGCGAAAGGTGGAAGGGAAGAGGAGTGCGTGATGCACACGGCCGCCACACGTTACGAATTTATGCTTTTTAAAAGGGAAATATTGAGGAAAAAAGGTAGGAATCAGGTGTGTTCGTTATATATAGTAAATGATCTGAGCCCTACGTTTTGTGGGCCCGGGATTCTGATGCCGTGCTCCTATTGGTCCACGGAATCTCTTTGAAAAAGCTCATGTGTTTGGATAATAAAAGTAGGGTGCATAGAATGGTCGGGACGGGAAAGATTGGATCAGTTTTACCCCCAAACTTTGTCTACATATATATATATATATATATATATATATATATATATATCACACATTTTAACTTTTTACCGTACTATTTTTTACCTCAAAATTTTACTGTCAAACATGAGCTATTAGTCCATTTTTGCATACATCTTCGTGATTTTGTGTTTTGATTTTACTCTAAATATTTTATATCAATAAAATAGTTATATCACTTGTATACTCATGATCTTCGTTTAACAAATGTAAGACACTTTATTTTCATCACAACAAGAAATTTTGAAAATTGATGAAATCGAACCAAACTAATCAAATGAATCGATTTGATTTTGTAGAGTAATAATTGATCATTCGATTTGACGTTTTAAAAAATCGAAAAATTGATTCCGTTTAGTTCTTGATGGAAAAGCAACGCAAAACCAAACTGGACCTATAAATATTAAGAAGAATAAAAATATATGAGTATTTAGGTTAGATAGAAAAATAAATTTAAATGTAAAAAAAAAAAAAAAAAAATCAACTTTCCTCTTCCATGTGCATCTGATCAACAATTATAGTGTTGAACTCGATAAGAACAAATATTGAATCCACTGCGTCATTACTTTTCAATTCAACAAAACCAGACTTGAATATAGATGATAAATAACAAAAAAATAAATTTGAAAATCAAATCTTAATCATAAATTACAATCTCAACTAAAAAATACAAATAGTTTCATATATATATATATATATGGTAAATTGTAAGTTTAGTATGGTCTGATGGAAGCTAGAATTTAGTATATGGTTTAAAAATCTAAACTTTAGTTTTATGGTTTGGTAAAACAAACATTATAGTCTGTATGGTTAAAAAAAAATAATTTTAGTCCATAAAATTTGATAAAATCTAAAAAATATCCATCGTTCGTAATTATTGGTAAATAAAATGAGTAGAATTTAATTATTTTTGTGTTTAATGATGAAAGTGGGAGATAAGTAATTAATTTGACAAAAAATACATAATTCATACATCACATTTATGTACTGAATTTGCGAACAACATGAATTATTTTTTAGGTTTTATCAAATCATAAAGACTAAATTTATAATTTTAGTTATTTAAAAAAAAATTAAATTAAGTTATTCTCATAGCCATTATTAGCCATCACAAGCAATAACTAAATACAATTTAAAACTTAGAGATGGCTTAAATTAGTTAATGTGGACTCATCTAAAAAGTGTTGCATTTTTTAGGGGAAGAGATGCTTGAGAAAAGGAAACTCCGAAGGAGAGAGAAATGGGGGATGGAGGTTATTTAAAGGGGAGAGATACTGCTGATAAGAGTAACCAAAGCCGGAGCTCTGATCACCGCTTTTTTTCGAATCAATTTTGAATTAAGGTTTGTTCTTCAGAACCCATTTCTCTCATTTCAGTTTTGATCACTCGCTTCAATTCTACGTTTCGATTCTCAAGCTTATTGATGAAATTTGTATTAACCAAAAATGGGTTCATCCCAATCCTTCGATTAGTTTTTTTTGTTTTTTTTTAAGGAGAGAGCTATAAAATGGCTGCTGGAGGGTCTAATTCTGGGCAGCCACAGTTCCTTGCTAGGGCTGGAGGGGAGAGTTTTTCGCACGCGCCGCTGATCGAGAACCCGGAAAATGATCAGATTGTTGTTCCTGATGTGAGCCTTGTTTTTGTTGTTTGATGATTTTTTAATTAGTGATTTGATTGTAATTTGAATAAGATGATAGTTCTAGTGATTATGAATGCAAGTAAACTCATAGTTACTTTTAAGTCTTTCTTGACTACTACGCCATGATTAAGAAGATGTTCTTTTAAGTTTAAGCAACTTGTATTATAAGCTATGAGTTATATTGGCTATGGACAAAAGTGCTAAAGGAACTTTTTCATTGAGAGCTACTGTTGTATTTTTTTTGTGTAGAAGAAAAGCTGGAAGAACCTTTTTGCATACATGGGCCCAGGATTTCTTGTTTCTATTGCTTATATTGATCCTGGGAATTGTAAGTGTTTGTAGTTTCTCTCTTTTGTACACTACTTTTAGATTTGTGATTTGTCTCTTTTATTCCTTTTTATGAATGGGAGTATTGAAGATTTTGTCTATGGCTATTCTCAGTTGAAACTGATCTTCAAGCTGGAGCACAATACAAGTATGGGGTATGTATGTCGTTTTTCCGTTGCTTTACTTTTGATAACCAACGAACATATCATTTTGTTATCAAAGGTCACAATTTGGATGATTTTTTTTTTGATTCTGCAACATTTTGACTCAATAAACTGATCCATCCAAATAATGATCTTTGACAACAAAATGATATGTTTGTTGGTCGAAGGCTTGAGATTTGAAGGCGTACTTCTCTCAAGGACGTCCCAGGTTCGAGACCCACCTATGAAATTATTTTGTAGATACCTTTCGTGTCTCCATTCTTTCGATGTCTGGCCTAGGGACGGAGGGACGGGCGTGGTTACTCTGTATAGTGGAGCGAAACTATAGAGGCCGAGTCAAGTTTAGACAAGTTTTTAAATAATTAGAGGTTATTTGTTTTAAGGTTATCTGGAGCTATTATTAATGAGTTTTGTTGAATTATGTAAATCACAAATCAACCTAAAAGCTTAAACTAATAGATTGGGGTAAATTTGTTTATATCAACTAGCACTCTCCCTCACTTGTGGAATTAGAAATTTCAAACTCAAGACTTTTTGCTTTGATACCATGTTGAATTATGTAAATCATCTATCAACTTAAAAGCTTAAGTTTATAGGTTGGGGTGTTTTTATAATCACTCTTCAATCAACCATATCCAAACGAGCTATTACTACAACTTCTCCCTCAAAACCACTCAAAATAACTTCTCATGCAATTACTCATCCAACACCCTCTTGAATCTATTACATTCCTAATGGACCTGACAGCTAACACCGCTTCTTCTGATGCAGTTGCTTTGGATAATATTAGTGGCTTCTTGTGCAGCCCTTATCATTCAATCCTTAGCAGCAAATCTAGGGGTTGTCACAGGTAAACTTTTTGCTAAATTGTGATATTTCTTTGGTTACAAGAGTTTATTAGTCAACTTTTTCTTCTTGTTTCTTTGTAAGTGTAGGAAAACATTTAGCCGAGCACTGTAAAGCTGAGTACCCCAAAGTGCAAAATTTCATCCTATGGATCCTTGCTGAAATCGCAATTGTTGCATGTGATATTCCTGAAGGTTAGTAAAGTAATAGTTATGTGTGGAAGATAAGTGTTTCTGTTGTATAGATTATCATTTGTCCTTGAAGTTATTCTTATATCTGCTCCTTTATGTTTCTAGTTATAGGAACCGCCTTTGCGTTGAATATGCTCTTCAACATTCCTGTTTGGTGTGGCGTTCTTCTGACCGGACTTAGTACACTACTCCTTCTAGCACTGCAGCAATATGGGGTATTTCAAAATTTACTTTTTGTATTTTAATTATCTTGCAGCAATTGAGATTATTAGCTTAAGAATTCCCCTGTTTATGCTAGGAGGTAGCATAATTTTAGATAACTGAACTTTAGCTACCTTAAATGCTCACCTTGACTACGTTTCTATTTTCTTTGCACAGATTAGAAAGCTCGAATTCTTGATTGCATTTCTTGTTTTGACAATTGCAATTTGCTTCTTCTTGGAGCTGGGCTATGCACAGCCCGATGCTGGAGAACTTTTTTACGGGTTATTTGTCCCTCAATTGAAAGGAAGTGGAGCTACTGGTCTAGCAATTTCACTTCTTGGTGCTATGGTTATGCCGTATGTCTGTTATAATATCCTTCCGCTTCATTTTCGCTTATACTTCTCAATATTCTAAGTCTAAAAACTTGCTCTGCAGACACAATCTCTTTCTCCACTCTGCACTAGTGCTCTCTAGGAAAATACCGCGATCGGTTGCTGGCATAAAGGTGATGCTTCGTCTTTATCAGCGTAATCTGCATTTTCCTCCAAAATTTTCTAACGAGTTCAAAATGTATTTTAATTACCATGTGACATTTTACTCGGGACCTATCTTGATATTATTAAAATAGGGATGCTTAGAGAACTTCCAAATCTCCCCTACAGAGGCTTAAAAAACCTTTAGTCAATACAATTCCTTATTCAAATGAAATATAAGCTAGTGCTTATATAAACACTTAGCCTAACTCACTCGAACTTACTACTAAGTAACTCTACTACGGTAAATTAACTCACCAAAGGGGCTAAATGGTCTTATCATTATCCGGCCTCCAAAAATACATTGTCTTCAAGGTCTTTTTTAGAAAAAAACGGAAAACAAAAAGAAACAAAAGAATTTCCAATGAATGGAATGGTGTCAGCCGGTGACCGATGGTGGTGGTTGCAGGCCTCTCGATGGACGAAAGCAATCTCGTCTTGATATTAGTTCCATGAGAAGCCTCAAATTTAGCCAAATCTTGAAATTATATTCTACCATCACTTAGGCACAACCATTCAAAATTCTTTGTTTTAACAGTGTGTACCATGTCAACTGAACTTTTCAACTAGTTAGCATAAGTCTCCATCTCTATTTCACGAGATTCTACAATCTTAATAACCCCTAAAACAAATGAAGGGTAATTACGTCCGGGGTTTTATGTGGAAATCCTCATTGGTTTAACACCTTCATCCACATTGTATGTGGCCATCAAGAGTTATATCATCAGAAAAGCCACTCCAAACAGTAATGGACAGAGTTAGTTTCGGGATTATCATCGCACAATTCTAGGGGGGTTTAGGATTTCTCGAAAATGTATTTAATGATTGAAAAGCTTGGCTATCTTTTGTTAAAAACAATCCTTTTATCTAATGATAGCAAGAAAACTCACACAAAACGAGAGGTAGCCAACATCATCGTTAAGTTTCTTTTGACATTCAGCCGAATTTGGAAAAACTTCAGCCAATAGACCCTGCCATCCTTCACCTGAAAAAGGCACCATACTTTCTTGTACGACTTTACCGTTGAATCGAAGTTACCATGTCTAAAGCTTACAACAACTATTTCACCATCGAGAACAACTCCATGTCTTTTTTTCAACATTTATAACCACTTTTTCTTAATGATTTCTTTTTCCAAACAGACTGCCAATTTCTAATCTTTGACCATATTTCTTGCCTAAATAACCCATTTTTTCCCTTAAATATGACTTCTTTTTCTATGTAATTCAAGGTTGGAGTATAGTTTTCTTAATTTCTTGATCTTTCTTCTTCGACAAAGTGATTTCTTGGCTCCGTTTTTTTTTCTTCTCATCATCTCTCTTGGACTTTGCCGATAATAATAATTCTTGATCTTCGTATTCGGCCACGTCTTTCACCTCCTCCTTGAAATCTTCCTGTCAATCTTTTTAATTTATCACGTCGAGGGATTTGTTGAATCCCACTATTTCTTAAATTCTTCCTTCGCTTTTCTTGAAATGGCTTCAATAATGTATTAGCTACTTAACTTGATTATAACCACTTCAAGATCTATAGTTTGAACTTCTCTGATACCAAATGATAGGAAATTATCTCCCTATTATTAAAATATGTATGTTTAGAGAACTCTTCGATCTCCCGCTCAAAGGCCTAGTAGCCCTTTAGTCAATACAATTCCTTACTCAAATGAGACTCAAGGTAGTGCTTACATAGGTATACTTGGCCTACTAACTCTAACCAACTACTTTAGTTGCTAATTTATTATTTTAATCGTAATTCTGCATTCTCAGGAAGCTTGCAGATTTTATATGATCGAGAGTGGATTTGCTCTTTTGGTCGCCTTCCTCATTAATGTGTCGATTATTTCGGTTAGCGGTGCAGTTTGCAATTCCCCTGGTCTAAATAAGGAGGACCAAATGAGCTGCAATGACTTGGACTTGAATAAAGCTTCATTTTTATTGAGAGTATGTGTGATTTGGAAACTCTTTCCTAAATCTTGTTTTTTACAAAGTAGGATTACCTAATGGGATTTGATTTACTTTTTTTCAGAATGTATTGGGTAAATGGAGTTCAAAACTTTTTGCTATAGCTCTGTTAGCATCTGGTCAGAGTTCTACCATAACTGGAACCTATGCCGGACAATATGTTATGCAGGTATGACCCTTTAATCGTAATGCTTGATCTCAAATAATTTTTTGACATGTTTATATCGCATTTCTTTTTTAGGGGTTTCTCGATTTGAAACTGGCACCATGGCTCAGAAACCTTTTAACGCGAAGCTTAGCAATTGTACCAAGTCTGATTGTTGCCATCATTGGTGGGTCATCTGGGGCTGGAAAGTTGATCATTATTGCATCGGTACGATATTTATATATATACTTGCTCACGAATGCGATCGAGGTTTAATTGCCATTCGGAGTTTGCATTGCCGATACCTCTGTCTTTCGCTCTACGCATGGTAATAAATGAATTCAGTTGACATAAAAGTTGATAGAAAATGGCAGTGAATTCAGTTTGAAACTTGTATCGTCGTTTACGAAAAGCGGTAAACTAACGAAACAAATCATGGTTCTTGAATAGATTTCTGATGCTGTTCACCCATCTAAGTTTCTTGGCATAGTTCAATTGTTGTGTGCTGATTTAAAATTGAAGGCCAAAGAATTTTAATTCCCTGCAATCTTTTTTGGCAGATGATTTTGTCGTTTGAACTTCCTTTTGCTCTCATTCCTCTTCTGAAGTTTACAAGCAGCAAGAGCAAGATGGGACAACACGTTAACTCCACCGCGGTAATTTCAACTTATTCAAGTAGCTTTTTTACAATGTTTTTTTCTCTTGTTAGATGATCCGTAAATAAAGCATGAGCTAAACATCATTTAAATCTACAAAACAAAAGAAATTGGACAAAAAATGGTACTACCATTGACTAACATCATGAAGAAAATAATAACATCGAGTTATTCGCTAAAGTAGTTCTCGTCTTGAATGGTGTTCATTCAAGTTGAATTTGAAAGCTTTTAAAAGAGATTTGTAATTTTACCTGAAGTTACATCGACAACCAAATATAGTACGATCAAATGATTGTTTTGTTCTTTATATCGTTCAGTCAGACTACTATTACAATACAACTACTTGTCCGTACTGTTAGCGGTTTACTTAATTCAACACGTACTATATTTGATTGTCAAAGTAACTTCAAGATGAACCGATGAATGACATGAATTGGCTCTCATACTCAAGACAACGCCAAGCTATCCCATCATAGTTGTCCGATCTTTTGATTAATTTTTAGTTATATATTTTTTTGAAACGCAGATTACGGTAGTGACATGGATCATCGGTTTCCTCATCATGGCTATAAATATATACTACCTCA
>JBBMEG010000018.1:8141577-8160192 GCA_037832605.1 Cyclanthera cordifolia
GGTTTGTGCAATTTTCCCTACAATTTTTAAACGAAAAGAAGATAAAAATATGTTCATTAAATTTAGGTTATTATGTGGCAGGTAGGGAGAGTAGAGATTCAATATATAGAAGATGGAAAGAATTTTTGGATTAATAATAATGTAGAATAATGAGAAAATCTTGTTTTTCTTTAATTAGATATTTTTCGCAGATCTTGTTTATTTATATCTCTCATGTTTGAACTATGATTTAAACGATTCAAGATAGATTCCTTGAAACACTAAAAAAAAATCATAACAACAATGAATGGTTGTCATCATCAAAATATTTGAATTAATTTGACATTTCAAATAAAAAGCTAACAATCTTACTTATTTATTAACATTTCAAATAAATTAGTAATCCTGCAAAAGTAGGACATTACTTGAGATTAAATAAATTTAAATAATTACAATGATGAATGTTCCATTGAATGATGAATGTTCATAGAAGAAAATGGATTGCACATAGCATTTCTTATGTGCGTTTTTCAATTAGTTTGGAACAAATACTCTTATTACAGGGAGATTACATGTATACTTCTGTGTATAATATATATAATTGGCGAAAAATTCAACCTACAATAGAAAAAAAAAACAAAAATAATAAATAATAAAGATATAAGTTACAAGAAAGAAAAAAAAAAGAATGTGAATAAACGAGGCGGCTGTGCTAATAAATGAATAGGCTTTGGTGGTGGCTCCTTAGTGCGCTTTGTGTCAACCATCACCAAAAATCGTTGACTTTCTTCCATCAAAACTCCACTTTCAAAAAGCTTCAAATAAACTAAACAAATATTAACTAATCCCAATTATGATTTTCTTAAAAGTTTTCTTTATGGAACTCGAACTTGGTAGAAGTTTTGCGAGAGAAATCCGAAGCCAATTGGTTGAGCTCCTTGGTCAGAGCCGGTGCCCCACAATAGAACACCCCGACCCGAGTGTCCGGGTGGTGAAGGGTGATGCCTTTGTACACTTGGCGCCAGTTTGGCTTCGCAAAATGAGACTTCACTCGAGTCCCGGACACCACATCCACACCGCTCTTCGCGTGGTGCAACGATTGAAGCATTGTTATGAGGGCGGACCGAGCGTCGCCTTCTTCGTACACGCTCGTGCAGTAGTTGTGGAGCTCGATCATGCCCCTCCCATCCATTTCCGCTACTTCGTCCATTATCCCTTTAAACCATTCGAATGAGCCTTGCTCACGTGTCACCCAGTAGAAGTAGGCCTTTTGAGTTCTGAAGCCTTTCCCGTGCTTGCTACCGCCTCGGCTGCTGTTGCCTTGCCCATTTTCTACTGCGTTTGCTTCTGCTTCTTTCTCCTCCATGTTGTCGATTATGTCCTTCACTATGCTCACCATTGGTGTCGCCCCAATTCCTAGACCAACGAGTAACACGACGTCATATTTCTTGTAGTCTTGTGCTGGTGCTCCATATGGACCGTCGATCAATATTTTCGGGAATCTGCACATTCAATAATTATTCTCACAACTCGATCTAAAAGTATTATTGATAGTTGTTTCAAAAATAAAAAAAATTTATTGAAAGTTAATAAATAGGAATGCCGTACACAAACAAACGAGATCCTATTGATTTTTTAGCTTTTGGTATGTCTCTTTCATCTGACGCAGGACAATGAAACTAACCAAAAAGAAAAAAGTACTCTTTTTCGTGAACTTATATTATCATAGCATCATTTAAATTATTTTTCATTTATTCAAATGTTTTCTTTTGGACACATTCTTTGGATCAATAATGCAACCCACCATATATGTGATGGGTCGTTATATCAATTTCCTTTTATTATATCTTAGAGCAATTCCAACCACATTTTATTTAAAGTTTAACTCAAAAAATAGAAAAATAAAATATCGCCCAAGTATCCAAACTAGCTTATCACTCTTCGACTATCTTCATGGATTAACAACTAACCCCACGACATTCATTATATTTGGTTATCAAAGTTACTTGCAGAAAATTAATTTTTAGATATGTCACAGGTAATCGCCACCCATTGAACTTATTCTATCTAAACCCTTAATGATTTCTAGTGCCTTTATTTGACAACCAAGTGATGTTTTTTCCTTTTCCATTTCATTTATGGTTATGTTTGGAAGTACCGTCAAATCTTATAACTTTTGGATGCTAAAAAAACTTAAAAGAAATTAATTTGTAAAAAAAGGTGATCACCACAAATTGAGCTCAACACATCTTAGTTCCCAAGCCCTTTGTTAAAATTTAAAAGGGGTCAGGTCAAAATTCTTACTTGGGGTTAGGAGCTCCTCCTTGCAAGAATTCAGCTCTAAGAAGTCCACTTTTGCCAGCTTGAGGAGGCTGACAAACCTCAGAGAAAACAGTCTTGAGCTGCCTTGTCCAATCTCCCAATGTCCGAATGTGAACACTCAAATAATCATCTCCAGGAGCTGAAGTAATTGAAAATGGATGCCTGTATTCAAAAAGGATCAAAATTTTGATACACAATTTTCCTTTCAGTTTTTCCAAAAAGAAACAGAGAATTGAACCTACCACTCGAAGGGGGATACATCTCGGCAGTTAACAAACATGTACTGTCCACTCTTGTATTTGAAGCCATGTGGCTTCGACATGTGCAGTGCGAGAACGTTTCCGGGATAAACAGCAACCTTCATTAAACCACATCAAAGTTTCTCATTACTTTATATGAATCGAACATAAAACGACACCATAAACTAGGCTGCAGAAAATGTTAAACAACTTACCTTCAGAATCTTCACTGGTTTCACACTCGATCTCAAAGCTCGAGTCAACCTTTCACATCCGTAAAGGACAACAGGCACAGCCAAATACATCCATGTCTGTAAATTTACGCAGATACAATTGACAGTTAAGAGGCATAGCTGATATAGCAGTACATGAAAGATTGAAGGATCCATTAGAGCTTACTGTTTTCTTGTACCATTCCTTGGTGAGGTAGAGGTAGATGCCATGGACAACGAGGAGGGTGTAGACGATGACAAACAGGTGGTGCGAGTACCAAAAGGCATTGAAGCCTGTGAGCCTTTTGAGGGGTTTAGGTATATTGAGTTTGTTTCTTCTGAACCATGGAGTGGCTAATGTGAAAGCTATGGCCATTAGTACAACCATTATAATACCAGTAACTCCCTCAACTCCCTTCACAAACCACCAATAGTTCTCGGGCTGTTCCTCTCCAAAGAAGGGCTTCAATGGCTCATATTCTTCCTCACTGGCGTGGAGAAGCCGAGGAAAATCACAGGTTAAATGAGCGAGACCATGTAATCCCACTCCCACTGTGATTCCCAAAGCTATAACCTGTAGGAAAAGAGAACTCGGCTCATGCTACATCAGTTTGAGTTGTGTGTGAAAGGTTGAATAAATAAATGAAATTCAATTTAAGTTTTACCTTATGGAAATTGAGATTGTCGTCGAAGGGGACAACAACGCCTAATTTGGTTTTGTTACGAAGCCAAGTTATAGTGTTTCGACAAACTGGGAGCAAAATAAGAGCCATGTTGAACTTGAGAGTTTCAGCTCCTCCTTTGGCAATAGAAACACAGTAGCCCATGACATTAAAGACGGCCCTGTGGCGGTATTGGATGAACTTATAAGCGAAGAGGCCACCACAGATGCCTAGCCAGAGCATTATGACCCAAATCCTCTGCCAATTGTCCTCCATGAAGTATTGGAACTTGTCGTATGCCCTTACGATCGGGTTGATTTCATCAGTGGGCTTCAACTTTTGGCTCAGTAACTGACTCAGAACTCGGCTGTCGCTCACCCTCACAGATTGATTCGGAGCTTGCAACAACAGAGTCTCCAAATTGTGAACCTACAGCAGCAAAACAATCACATTATTAGAAAACAGAGTAACTTTTTCAAAACATTTCAGCTCTGTTGTTGTTTGGTTACACTTACCATAATGTACCCTGCATTTCCAGGGTCTAATTCTTCCATGATCAAGGCTGCGTATTCTTTTGCTTGTTTTTGAATTGTAGAGAGCTTGTTTGCTGAAGCACTCATGCTAATAATCTACAAAGAGTAAATTCAAGTTCAAACACGATTTATGTTGAAATGCTTTAAACTATATTGAGCTACAACTACTTAGTGAGGTATCACCATCTGGTCAGCGAACAAAGATCTCATAAATAAATCAGTGTATTCTTTATTTTGTAGCTCTTTTAACTCTTAATTGATTCTGATTTTGATGCAACAGTTTAGTATAGTTATTGGGAAATTGAACGAACAGAGTTTGGTAGGTAATTGGGTGTACCTCTTCGACTTCCTCTTCTGTGATTCTTCCATCTGCATCCGAATCCACCCTGCAGAGTCAAATAAAATTAACCATTTAGTTCAAGTTTAATGACGTAGTTTTAATAAACTAATCTGGGAAAATTCAATTGATAAATGGTGGGTTTTGGTTTACATGTCAAAGAAAGTCTGAAGCCTGGAATCGAAGCTATCATCAGAGAGCTGATCCCAGAACTCTTTGAGTTCAGCTTTGTTAATGGAGTCATTAGTAATATTACGCCTACGAGCAAGTGCACGAAACAGCTCTACAGCGAATTCTTTCGAATCTTTGTTCATTCCTATAATTCAAATTTTTTAAAAAAGGAATCAGAACCCAATAATTCTCTAAATCTGAGATAAGAAATGGCAACAGATACAATCAAACTGACCAATACACTCTCCGAACAAGGAGGAAGGGAGAAGCCCGTTGGTGGATGCGGTGAGATCATCGAACCGCTTCTCAACCGAACCCCAACCGGCGGAGGCACCACCACCGCCAGTCTTGGCAGCGATGAACTTAAGCCCCTTGAGAGCGTGAGTTGCGGCAGACTTGGTCCGGTCGAACCGGCGAGTGGAGGTCCGGCGGTTGAGGGAGGTGAAGCGTTTGAGCTCCTGAGAGACCTGTTTGAAGCGGGAAGAAGTGGAGCGGAGAACAGAGGCGCGGAAGGAGGATGGTCTCTTTTCTAGGGTTCGTTTAGCGAGAAGAGAAAGTTCAGGATCTTCTTGGGAGTTGGGACTATGGGCGGCGCCGGCAGTGTGTACGCTGTGGACGGCGACGGAATCATCGCGGATGTCGAGGGTGATTTCGACGTAGGTGTCGTCGTCGTCGACGGCGGCGGCGGGCTTGGTGGAGGAAGAAGCAGAGGAGAGGTCGAATTTGGCATTCTTCTTTGTTTTGGTGGTGGTTGAAATTGGGCCGCTGAAAGCTCTCCGGTCGCCACGTCGGAAACTTCCGACGCTCTCGGCGTCGGAATTGTTCCCGGAGTACGGCTCGTTAGGTCTCATTTGGGTAGCCGTTCAAGAACCAATTACAGAGATTGTTCTGAACAGAGAAATCTGAAATGTGGGATTTTAGAAAGAAGAAGAAGGTATAACGAAATGCGAAATGAATGAGGTTTATATATATATATATATATTATGTATATAGGTTGACCAGTATATATTTTTGCTAGAAAGTGCTCGGAAGCTGGACAGAACCCAACCGTTTAAATATTTTTGCATATTCTTTTTTTTTTTTCAACTTTATTATTTGATATTTGAATTAAAACCAACGGAACAAAATCACAATGGAATTGTTTGGTTTTTTAGAATAATATTGAATCTCTTCAACCAAAATATTTTTAAAAACAAAAATATATCGATTCAATTTTAAATCTTGACAGAAGAATTAATAAAAAATAATTAAATATATAAATAATAAAAAAATTAGTTAATACCATCGTTAAGAGTTAGATGTTGAAAATTTATTTGAGATTAATAAGACTTTGTAGGGTTTATGATCTCTATTTCCTAATTTATACAAAGTATTATATATATTTTTTGATATTTAAATTTGATTGAAAAACTAATTTAAATATGAATTGAGAAGTAAAAACATTATCAATATTGATGTTTAGAAAGTTTTTTTTTTGTTTTTGAAATGAAATCCTTTTGAATAGAATTAAAATTCAAATAAAAAATGTGACGAAAATTTGAAAAATAATCAAAAATTTTATTAAAATCAAAATCGAGTCAATAATGAACACTGTTTATACCAAATTTAAAAAAAATGAAGAATATTAGTTCGGTTATCGGTTAAGAAACTGAAATTACTCCTAATTTGAATATAGGATTGCAAATAGAAAGATAGAAGAATTATTAAATTGAAGCATTATTTGATATGTTGGAAAAGAACGACTTTCCATTTATTTATATATTTCTTTCTATCTCTATCTAAATGAAATGTGTACCTAATTTAATTCCTGCATTGGTGCACATGAAAATAATTTGCTCATTTTGTACGTTTTATTATCTGATGGTCTATATATTTCTTTATTTTAGTATGACCAACTTTTCTTTCTAGATCGTCTGCCCGCTTTCTACAATAAAACATTCAATTTATAATTCTTTTTTCTTTTTTTTAAACACACTATTGTACTTATTTTTATTATTATTACTATAACTACGAAATTCGAACTCATGACTTTAACGTTCAAAAAATATACATAAATGTTGCTAAACTAATGTCTTTTTGGCATAATAGCACCTCTTTTTATTTAGTTAATAACACGAAAATCCAACTCATGTTTCTTTAACCGTTAGTATATAGTTTATGTCGATTAACTATTATTTTTGTTTTGTATTTAAAAAAGAAAATTTTTTTTGTCACTAATATAGTCAATTAATTTTTCTTATACAACAACAATATTTAAAATTAAAATATTCAAGTCTATCATCCCTCATTTAGGTACATTATAATTATTGTTAGTTTCGATGTGTTTGATGAGTAATTATCTACTTAAAAATTAATAATATTTGTTTGAAGCTTTTATAAGGTATTAAAAATGAGTTTTTATAAACGTTTTATAAAAGTCTCATCAAACTACTAGCTACGACTACAATTTCTTTCTTGCCATCACATTAAATATGATAAACGGTCATGTTTTTTTTATTTTTATAAGTATAGTGTTAATGATCTCATATTACGAAAGTAGAGAGTTCTTCAAGTATTTATAATATAGATATGTTATTCTTCTCGTCATCGATTGATTTTGAAATTGATGCAAACACTATCTAATATGATTTAAAAGACTATTAACCTCAAAGATATTTAGTCTAATAAAGTAAAATTAAGATTCGATTTAAGATTGGTAAAATCTAAGATAAGCATCATCTTGACGGAGTCTACATGTGTTAAAAGGATCCAACATTTAGATGCACTGTGTGTAATAGCATGTGATGTGTCTAACTGATTCAATTACTCACCAATTAAAAGGGAATTTAGGTGTATGATTTCATAAATTTAACTCTTCTGTAGTGTCATCATCAAAACACAACTATATTATATACATATATAGTGATAATATTTGACTAAGAAGTTATGGGTTCGAATCCTAACCTTCCACTATTTATTTTATTTGCTAGTCCCTATATTTCAATTTATTAATAAGGGTAATATTGTAAATTACAGTCCTTTTGTTTTCTGAAAAATGGAATAGAATTCTGAATATTTGATAAATTGATAGGCAGCCGTATATTTAATTTAGACGCAAATTTGGAAGGAGGACCCCAAACCAACCTACCCTTTTCTCTATGTTTGTTGTTTGACTAAAATTTAATTTGGTTTTTTGTATTTTTCTTTTTCCCTTTTTAAACATTTTAATAATCATAAATTGTCAAAATTATCACCAAAACAACTTTAGTCATCCTGTCTAATTATAACTTATTAAGACTTATTTTAATTTTGTGATGTAAATGTGTTGCGATGATATAAAGTATATTGCATAGATTGAGACCACATTTTTAGTCAATTTTAAAACCGTCACCAACGACATTTGTTCAAAATGGATTATACCTTCATATTTATAACATTTTTATCATAAACTACAATTAATATATATATATATAGAGAGAGAGAGAGAGAGTTAAATTATAAATTTAATTCCTATACTTCGAAAATATTATAATTTAGTTCATAGGATTTAAAAAACTAAAATGTAATCTTAATGAATAAGTGAAAAAAAATAATATTTGATCCTATCATTTTAAAAATTAGAAATTTAGGCTCTATCGATAATCATATATTCGATTTTTTGTTTTTGAAATTTAAGCTTATATTTACTCAACTTCTCTACGTAAATTTTCATCATATCTTAAGTTTGTATGTGAATTCTAACAAAATTTCATAAACAAAAGCACTATATTTTTTAACTATCAAATTTTGAATTAGTTTTTAAAAACATAAGTAAGGCGTATATATCAAAATAATGAAAACCTTGGGTAAAACTAATAATTATAGACTTAAAAAATCTTTTTTTTTTTTTAATGATTATCGTGTTTATGGTAATTTAAAATATAGTAATTGTCGTTTGTAAACACCAACCATTTAAATACATTGAAGTTATACTCCTTTAAGAATAGATAGTATTTATTGTTGGAGTATTAAGTATTTGTTAGTGATTATGATTTATGGACGAGAGTCATAGTTAGATAATTAATTATAAACTATTTAATTTAAAGATTTTTTTTAGAATAGATAATTATATTATATCCGTGGCGATAACATTCGTCCTTAAATTAGTCACCGAGAGACATCAAATGGATGAAAACTTCAATTTAAAGATATTAGTGGTAGTTAGATAATTAATTATAAATTATTCAATTTAAAGTTTGATGTTAATAACAATTAAATAACCAATTTAACGGAAGCTTTGATTTGTATTATTATCAAATTTGATCCTACAATTTAATTAAAGTTAAAATTTAATCTTTGTAGTTTTAAAAATTATAATTTAATCTTTAATATAAAGATGAAAGTTAGAATTTTAACTTAATAAAACTGTAAAAAAATTATCATCTTTGCCAATTAGATGAAATGTAGGCACTCATATCATTAATGACCCTGTGAATTTCAAGAAAAAAATGTCAATATTCAATCATAACAATGTGAATTAAGCAAATAAATGAAAAAATATTACCTTACAATTACATAATAATTAACTTCACATGATTGCCAATGATATTGACTATATTTTATATTTTACCACATCACATACTGAATTCAATTTTTAAAATTACATAAACTAATTTATTTTAAATCATAAAATTAAATTGTAACTTTTAAAATTACAAAAAAATTATAAGTATTTGATGGTTGTTAAAATATTTTAGCAATTAAAATTATTAATTATATCGCTAAGCTTCGATCATCGATTCTGATTGAAGACTATCAACTGAGTCAGTGATTGGAAGTTATTAGTTGAACTACTGATTGAATGCTATCAGTGAATTGATAGAAGACTATTAACGAACGGATAGCAATGAGATTGATAAACGCAAAGTCTTTTAGTAGTTTTATCTAAACGTAATCACTTTTATGTTTTACATGTAATTACTTTAAAAATGTGTTATTCATGATAGTTATTAAATTTTTTCTTTTTGGTGTACATGAAAAATCCTCAAATTTATAAGCTCGTACTATTTGGTCACATTCTCTCACCCAAAAAAAACAAAAAAAGAAATTAAAAAGTGTTTTTAACTAAGGTTGTTTTTTAAAAGTAAGGACATAAGAGGGAAGATGAGAGAAATAAATATGTGGGTAAAATTCACCATGTTTATCTAGGGTAGAAAAAGGTTAATTCCTCTGATCTCTATATTTTAACCCTTCATTCTAATTCCTCCCTCCAACCCCTCTTCCAAACAAGTTTTTTTTTTTTCATCTTTTCTCCCCAAATCAACAATTATTTACAATTTCTCCCCTAAGATAATTGTATCCAAACATGATTTGCATGCAACTCTTCATTGAGATGCCCTTATCAAAACACAAATTCTTTTTACCGATCCTCATTCAAACATAGTTTGCATACAACTCCTCTTTCGATCATCATATCCAAACTGACTCAATTCTTTCAATTTTTACCAAGAACTCGACGGTAAAAAGAGAGAGATGATGGTATAAATGAAGAGGCTTTCAAACTTGCGCACCAAAAAATGAGTATGCGAAAAAACAAAGGAAAAAAAAGTAAAACGGGGTTAGTTGAGAAAAAAGAAATTAGAGTTGCGTTTATTGTGACATCACAATATTTTGGTCAACAAAGCCGTTCCGTTCCGTGTTGAAGTTGACCCTTGAATCCGCGTAGCATTTTAATTTCATCTTTTTATTGAAACGAAACCAGCCCATTGTTTTACTTTTTAGTTCATAAGTTGGCGGTTAGGTAAGGACATGGCAGCATGTTTGAACCCAATCAAATCGAACCAAACCGTTCCTAATTGATATCTACCGACCGATATATGCTTTCTGAAAAATTTTATTATGCAGTAATTCATTTCAAATTAGGGAGTTTTAGGACACTCGTCTTTTGGTTTTAGTCTATTAAGTATACGGCAATGGTTATGCTCAAAGTTATAAGTATATAAGTGATAGCAACCATTTTCATTGATATAAACATTTTAGATGAAACAAAAAACAAAGTTATACTCAAAGTGAACAATATAATATCAATGTGGAGATTCGAGTAGAGTTTTCATCATTATCAATTGGTATCAGAGCTATGCCTCAAACATAATCATGTCAGGTAGAACGCTCCGGTATAGAATAAAAACATTTGAAGCCCAAGGAAAAAAGAATTGTAGTAGATTTACCAGGTTAGCAGTGTACTATATTCTCAAGAGAAAAAGAGTAAATCAGATATAATAGTCATCTTCATGTTATCTAGACGAGTTGACTATATAATGGGAGGCTCGATGACAACAAACTCTACGTAGAGAACATTACTGCTCTCAAATAAATTGAATGTGTGACACTGCTCTCAAACCACAGCGCCGCCTATCATTTCTATAAAAAAAAAAAAGTAGTGAGTGTATATGCCCAAAATGTACAATATCATATGAGTATAGAGATTCAGATAGAATTATCATTCTTATCATAATGAGTATATATATATATATATATATATATATATATATATATTATATATATTTTTAAAAAATTTGTGAATGTATAGATTAATTTACGTGCACTTTAACTATTCCGTTGACATGTGCCTCCCGAAATTTGAAAGTCATAAAATTTTATGGATTTTTTTTTTTTGAAATTCATTATTAATAATTTATTTCACCTACTAGGCTACCATAGTTGAAATTTAATATTTAAAGACAACACAAATCAGTGAATTTCAAGAGGAATTTTGCATCGCCTTTATTATCTGAATGTAAAAGCAACCTAAGTTACGGTAACAATTTAAGTTTAATATTTTTGTTTTTTTCCTCTATCAACTGAAAATTTTAAAATATTAATGAAGAGTGTTGCATGCGATCATTTTCAACGCGGTTTTTCCATATCCATTCTATTTTGTAATATTTTCAAAAATAAAATTATTACGTGTAGAATATCCGTTCATGAATTTCAACATTTATTTTATTTTTGTTTTTTATTTATTTATTTTTGTTTTTTGAAATCTCTAGACAGTCGAATTGTAATTTTATTTCAAATATTTCATATTATGAAAGAAGAAAATTAGTGTTGAAGGGTTGATTGGTAACTTCATATGGATTAAACTTTGTGAAAAAAGATGGTTGAGAGATGAAGCACCATAAATCAAACAAGTTATTGTTTTTTTAAAATGTGAAAAATATTCAAATAATTTTCAATATATATACATATAAATTTGGATATGAATTTTTTTTGTAAGGAAAATTCGAATATAATCATTTTATATATTAATGTCCAACTATTTTAACAACTCTTAATTTAAAATATATTTTTTAAACTATTATTATTATACTCGACTATAACCTAATTCACACGTACATAGAGGAATGGTCAATAAAATTTATACTTTGATAATCAATTCATTAATTTTTCATATAAAACCACAGAGGATTGAAAAAAAATTTATGCCAAATGTCATTTGAAATATATAGAGGAATTTGTTGAGTATTTACATTTTTTCCCTACAAATTCAAAATTTGATCTTGTTTTTGTGGGAGTAGTTTAGTGGGCTAGACATATTATGGTCATACAGGTGAATCAAATTCAGTAGTAGCAACAACATTTGGCTTCCCTGTGACGAGTTTGATGTTGCAGGCTGTTACTGCGTCTCCCACCGTAAGATAGATCCATTCGTGTCCAATTGCTTCGATGAACTTCGACTCATTTAGCTTTTTTATCATTTCACTTTTTGGATTTGCAAGCACGAGCTACAATCACATGACATCACATAAAATATTATAATTTTGAACTTCAACTATTTTCTTTGATTAGATCGTTAGGTTTTAGGTATGTATTAGTTGATTTGTAGGGAGTTAAGAGATGAATGATGACATGAAAATACGTACTTTGATACCCTTTCTTTCGATACTCTTATTAATCCCTTTTAGGAAGCTTATCCCACTTGAGTCAATACTACTTACACCTGTATACAATATTTCAATTCAGTATATGCAATAATAGTGGTGGTTTGCGGTGTTTTTGTCTTCAAATATTTGGTTGAGTACTTTACCGGAAACATCTAAAATAATGTATTGCAAGTTTGTTTCTCCTAATGATTTGATCCTCTCTTCTTCATCTGTAATCCACCTAGAAAGCCTGAGAAAAAAAGAGAAATGTAAATGAAATCAGCATTGGCTCTAATCATTCTATATATAAAAGTGAGTATTGTGTGTTGATGTATTTAGTGATTGTAGAATACTTACCTTTCTCTCAAGTAGTTTGAGTTGGCAAAATAGATCGGTGCTTCCAATTGAAGTATGAGAATTCCAGGTACACGGTTAGATGTTGGGTACTGATTAATGCTTCTGTAAATTGTGGAGTTCGGAATATTGCCTAACTCTAAAGTTCTTGGCCTTGCAATCACGAGAAGCAATCTTACCACAGAGAGTGCAACCTAAATAAAAATTGACACTCGAATCAAATTAGAATCATATTGGTAGATTTGATTTCGTATAAACATAATTTCATTCCATTGATTTGCTCACCGCAACAATCAATCCCTTTTCAACACTGCCAAATACAACACCAATATATGCACCAAGGCAAACGACAAAGTCAAATTTGTCGAGTTTCCAAAGGTGGATAACTTCTTCATAGTTGATCAGACCAAGCATAGCGGTGATGATGATGGAGGAGAGCACCACAAGAGGCGTGTAATAAAAAAGAGGCGTTAAAAACAACAGAGTGATCATCAAAGCAATTGCCATTACAATATTGGATACCGCAGTTTTACATCCTGCATTGAAATTTACGGCAGTCCTTGAAAATGGCCCTGTAAATTGTATCCATAGTAATGTCAGTGATTAAGCATAACTAACACAAAGCAGTTAGAAACTCTATATGTGTGTGTGTATATACCCATCGTACTAAGTTTCAATGTAGCATATCAATCAATATCCATCCAAATTAGAAACTCTATATGTTTGTAACTTTGACACGAATATCTAAAAATCGAAAGTTTAAAACTTAAGGTCCTTCATTAACTTTAAAATGGTAGCTTACCAGCAGTCAAATAGCAAGAAGTGCAGGAACCAACAATGTTCATCATCCCAAATGCTATCATCTCTTTATTGCCATCAATATGATAATTCTTAAACGCAGCAAAACTTCTTCCCACTGCAACTCCTTCCTGCAATATACAATGGGTTTAGAGAAGTAAAGATGGTTCTATTCATACAGCAAAAGTCAACTATTATTAAAGGCAATAAGTTCATTCAAATTATTGAAATACGTCGTTAGTGCTATATTACAAATAAAGTATGAGACTAAAAAACTTACAGCAAGACCTATGATTCCAATGATGATTCCTGTTTGGATGGCAATTGGGAGATGAGGAGATCCAAATACTAAATCAGATACTGAAGAAGGATTCAACCCTTTCTTTAAGTTTCCAATCTAAATTAAAACAAAAATAGAGATTTTTGAATATAGATCATAAATGTATTTTCTCTTTAATCAACCCAAATAAAATTTCACAAAGATAGAGAAACAAAATAACAGTGAAAATTTAGTCAATTACCACTTGAACTCCATGATTTTCGGCCTGGGTGAAGTAGACGAGAAGGCTTCCCAAAATTACCGATGTCAAAGGCGCCAATGCATTTATCCAAAACAAGTTTGGTTTCTTCTTGCCCTACAATTTCATTTTCGAAAAGATCCCAAGTTAAATACCCAATAATTATTTTACTCAATTTTATTTAAATTTAGTCTTGTCAATGTTTAGTTTTTTTTTTTTTTTTGACAAGCCCTTTTTACATTTTAAGCAATCTTCCATTTAAAGTTGTTTTTTTTTTCAATAAAATTAAAATAAATTTCAAGATATAAGTAATGAACTAAATCAATACATTTAAATGCATCATTTTTCAAATCAGTGCATAAACTAATTTTTTCAGTATATTAATTATATTTTCCTAAATTATTTTATCTTAATGACAATTGATGTACTAAATCCATACCAATATGGTATAAGAGTTATGTATTCTAAAAGAACAAATAGTAAGAACTTGCTTACTTTGTAGATGGATATAAGAAATAACAATGCAAAATACAAATAAAGATTTTTTTTTTTTTTTTTTGAAAACCTATGGTCAAATAACCCAATTAAAAGAAATAATGATAATAATAATTTAAGACCGTTGTTTATGATTTATAACTATCCAAATTTAACAACTCATGCTTACTTTCTTAATATGTTTTTTACTTTCTTAATAAAAGATTTGAATTCGCAATAAAAGGCTAACAAAAGTTTTTTTTTCTTTTAAAAAAAATGGTTAGAAAAGAAAAATTCAATCATATTACCGATCAAAACTTAAATGAAAACTTGAAACAATTATATGCCGTGTATAAAACGTACCAAATATCTTGTAAAGAGGAGAAAGATGAGAAAACAACAGCCCAACACTATACTTTCCCATCTCCACTGTCAGTCACAAACATAAAAATAAGTATTTGCATAGCAGAATCAAAGCTTCAAAATGATAAAAATAAAGAAAAAGACCTGATGAATTTGTGAGAAAAGGGAGTGAATGACGGAAATAATATCAGTCTGATGTGTGAAATGAATCAATCCTGTTATTCCTTTTAACTGCTGAAGACAAACCACTGTGGCCGCACCACCCATGAACCCCACTATTGTTGCATGTGACAAAAGGTCCACAATAAACCCCAATCTACACTTATTCAAATTTCAAATATGAATAAATGATTAAATATATGAATGTCTATTCAACATGGTAACATAACAAAAACCTGAGAAAGCCAAGTGAGGCTTGAAAAGCTCCTGCGACAAAGGTGGCAGTGAAAACCAATTGAACGTATTGATCTGGATGGTCAACTGGACTGACTTCCTCCCCGATCATGGCAGCCATGAGCAACGACGCCACAGCCACCGTCCCCACTGCCAAGTCTTTCGAGCTACCAAGCACAGCATATATCATCGGTGGGACAAAGCTCGAATCTATATAGCATGTTAACACAACATTAAAAAAGAAAAAAAAAAAGATGAATGATACGATATCAAAGTAGACGAAGGTCCAAACTTACAAAGTCCAATAATTGGAGGGATGCTAGCCAAGTTAGCATAGCTGATACCCTGAGGGACTGCGAGACTAGCAATGGTAATACCGGAGATGAGGTCAGATTTGAAGAAATCAAGGGAGTAATGAGGAGCCCATTCAAAAATAGGAATGAAATATTGTAACCATAAAAGAATTTGGGTTCCTAGAGGACGGTTTTTGAATTGTTTAAAAGGGTCATCAGGGAAGAATGTTTCTTTAAGATTTGAGCCTAAGGATTCTAAGAATGGCTTTGGTGGTGGAATGGTCACTCGACGGAGAAATTCAATATCTCCATTACCCATTCCTTTAAAAACTTCACAAGTTTAGATTTTGGTGCTAAATTCTGATTGGAAGAGATGGTTTATCTTGTTCTTCTTTGTGTGTGTGGAGAATTTAGATTTGATGTGAGGGAATATATAATGTGGAGATTGCTAAGTGAGGGATCTCCAGGGTAGATTTCATACCTTATTTAGGATCGGCACGTGACAATTTATTGCTGTTTGGATCAAATTTAAACCTGTTTTTTTTGGAAATAGGTATAAAGGCAACACAACTGACTTAAACAAAAAATAATAATAAAATTAAAAAAATTAAAAACAAAAACAATTTCAATCCGTAATTAACTAGGTATTTAATTTTAATCTATTTCATCTCTTTTTATCTTAAAAATTGATATTTGACTTACTATTTAAATACGAGTACTAAAATATATATTTAAATACAAATTAATTTTAATTTGTAATTAACTTTTATGAATAATAAATATTTAGAGATATTTTCTAGATAAATTAGATTTGATATTTGAATATTAATTAATATTTGTGATATTATTTAGATATCATGATGTTTGAAGATCTAAAGCTGTTTTCAAATTATTTATTTTAATTTCATTGTTTGTTTTTTTTTTTTTTTTTCAATTGATTATTCTCTGAATTGGAAATAGAAAATTAGCAATTTTGATTTTAAATTTTATTTTAATCTTATTTAATCTCATGGATTTTATTTTATCTCTCGACTTAAATGTTAATAGCTGGCATTAAATACTAATCCATAACAAAACAATTATTTACAAAAATGTTAAGAATGTTACGGATAAGATTGATAGAGGTGATTTGACATGACGTGGATGTCTACAGAAATAACATGAGGTGGACAAATAAATAAGGTAACAAATTCATTTGATTTTTTAGATTTTTTTTTTTAAATTGTTTTTTATTTAATCGTTATTTCATTTGTTTTATGAAATTCTTTATCATTATGATTTTTAACATGGTAAATAATTATTTATTCCCCTACTCAAAAAAATATATATTATTATTTATCAATTTAATTTACATTTTTAGTAATATGGTTAATAGAGAGACTTGTTCTGTTCAAACACATAGTCTATTAAATAGGAAACTATTTATTTGTTCAAAATTGATATAATATGTATATATATATATATAAATATATAAAGATATGTTCTAAGTTAAAATGATATGGAACTCATAAAATACATTTGTTATTTTGCATAGGAAAAATTACTTGTTTTTAGTCCATAAGTCAATGTTTTAAAACAAAATACTTTTATCAATATTTTACTTTTATATTTACGTTTTTAAAAATTTTATTCACATATTATTAAAATAATCATTTCGTCGATATATTAAAATATAAAATTAACCTAAGTTACATAATTAATGTTTTTATTATTTTAATGACTAAAATTAATTTTTATAATACTAATAAAACTATTCAATTTTAAAGATCAAATAAAAATTTGAAATATAATTTTTCCACAAAACATTATACTTTTTAACTTAATATAATAATAAATAAAATTACAACAAGATTGCAGCTTGTCATGATAACCATAAATATATAAAAGAAAATGGTATGGTAAAAAAAGTATTGCTTTTAGGCAATTATATATATAGATTTTTTGATTAAATAAATTTCATAAAAAAAAACCTTATTTTTAGTACAAAATTGGATAAAATCAATAGAAAATAGTCCTTAGCCCTTTCATTTTTTGTCCAATTTTTATTTGGTCTCTATTTTTAAAATTAAATAATTTTACTTTTTACATTTCAATAATGCTCAATTTTAATCCGACATAACAAAATCATTAGTTTCATAACATTTATATTGATTAAAATGAGGAGATTAAAATGACGACTAATTAATTTTATTGATGAAAAGATTATATTTTAATTTTGATATGAATTTAATTTTTAAAAGAAAATAAATACAAAAGTAAACTAAAAAATATGCAACGATTATAAGTAAACATTATTGAAATTTGAGAGGAAAATCAAGAATTCTTTAGCTATGATAAATCTGAAATAAACTAAGATCCATTTTTTTGTAATTAGCACAAATCTCACGTTTTCCCAGTGTTACTAGTTTTTAATTGTATTTGATAAACCTTCTCTATTTTAATATTGCATTACAAATATTCATTAATACATTATTATAAAAAAAACCATACAATAATCTACTCATTAATATCAATGATTAAATTTTCTTTTTTTTTAAAAAAAAAATAACTAAATTTATAATTATTTTTATAGATTTGAGAGTTTGATAAATTTCTCATTATTTATTTTCATGAACTATCTAGAATTGACCCAAATAGCTATTCATATAAGCCCAATCCATTGGGTAATATGATGTGGATGAGTCACGTGTCCAAGACTGAACCCAAGATAGGGTTGTTTGGGCCATCCTTTATCCAATTTTTAGACACTCATACCCAAAACTTAAAGATTAAAAGACTTTATTATTATTATTATTTTGAAATTACAATATTAAATTGGGAGGATTGGAACATGTGATCACTTGATCATTAATTTTACACTAATGTCGTCGAGCTACTACTCTTAATAGTTACTTGAATTGAAATTAAGCAATAGCTAGGATTGTAATGAAATGAAATTGTTGACAGTTGATAATTTGAAGATGAGTAAATGCTGTAAAAAAATAAAATTTCCCCAAAGAATAATAAATGCAATAATTGAGAAGGAAGTGAAAATAAATTGAAGACTAAAAATAATGAGAGATTTATGTTGAAATTAAAATAAGCTGT
>JBBMEG010000018.1:8184421-8202446 GCA_037832605.1 Cyclanthera cordifolia
TAATTGTATATAACCACAACAATATATTATTGTAAACAGAGGGGATATATATGGCACAAGTTAGGGTAAGTTGTAAGATCAACCCAAACTTCCATGTGATCAATAATCTCTCACTCTCAACCCAATTCATATACCTTTTTTTTTTAATATATGTATAAGTTGAGTTCAATTAGATTATAATCATCTCATATTTTCTTTTTGAAGTTAATTTTATAGCCTATATATAGGTTAAAAAACATAACAATAATCTCAAACATAAACTATTAATTTTCAAACACAAACTACTAATCCTATTAGTACACACTCCTTGTCGATAGGCTACGATTCATAATTATTAGATAATCGTACACGTTATATTATTCTTAATTTTGGATTGAATTAAAAAATCAAAGTCAGCCAATTAAACCGATCCAACCCAAAAACTGTTACAATTCGCGTCAACTCTTCCGATGGCAGATAAGTAGTCCACTTGATCAGGTTGTCGGGTTTTTTTTTTTTTTTGTACAATAGTAAAAAGGAGAGGCTTGGATTACCTTACCTTTTTCATACCCTTTTCAGTATTCTATGAACGGAAGGAAAAAGAAGAGAAAGGAGAGGAAAAAGAATAAGTTAAAATTCTTTGGTATTCCACTTTCTTGAATTGAATCAGATTCTTGGAATCATGAGTCAACTTGGGGAAAGAAAAGGCTCTAATCATTCATTCACGATTCAGAACAAAACTAAGTTGAAAAGGCTTTTCATTCATCACATGATTTGCTCTACAAAGAAACTGAATAAGTATATATTTGAATTGAAAAAGCAGAGAGAATTAATTCATCCATCCATCCATCCATACACTCAATCAATCAATCATATCTTTATATATTACTACTTTCCTGCATCAATCGAGGAAAGAATAAGGTCATCAATAAACATCATCTTCTAAATTATACGGCTGGGCGGCGTGGAGGCTTAGGAACTCGGTATACAATGGAGTGATGTGTAGAGGCAGACAACTGGAATAATATATATAACTTCCATTCTAAATATTTTACACAACTAATCTAAACTAATCTCCGAATAGCGACCGGACAAGACTAGACAAACGAATAATCCATGGATCGAGTGAGTATATACTTCTCTGTTTTATTATTCCTTCTCTTGCTAGAAAATATCAATTGACCTCCAATGCACCAATGAGGCTATGTGGTCTAAGTCTATATATTCCAAAGGACAGACCTTTGTAGCATTTCATCTTTTGAAAGGGTACTTTTGTCATGACAGCACCATTTACGTTCGAATTCCAATTAGCCTCAGCTGGAAATGCCAAATACATAACATCTCAGAATCAACCACTTCAATAATAGGGATAGGGATTATTAGACTGCCATTTAGAGAAGCAAACAAAACTTACGATGTTGTTTCCAGGCTGCCCCACATAGAAGCCTTGGAGAACCACAGGCAGCACGTTGCAGGCAGCAAGACTATAGATAAGCAATGCATGCTTTCCCATCCACTCCATCGCTACACTCATGCGCCTCCATCCATACACATCCACCTGCACATGACCACAGGCAAAGAGTCATTAACCGTGCTTGTCGATATTACTGAACGTATCATGCATGGAGATCAGAGAAAGACGTTGCTTTATACCATCAAGTATATCCCGGTGAAGAGAAGACCGGCTGCACCAGCAGTGACACTCATGTAACTAACTGTATAAAGAACCTTATTTATATGCATTCCTGCAAAAGAGTTTACGTCAGTATTTGTACCTTGTCCCTCAATCTCTCTATTACATCATTTTTTTTTTCCAAATCTCACTCACCTAAGAAGTCTAAGCCAATTGCCAGCACAATTAGACACGACGAGGGGATGATCCAATGAAGCATTCGGTCTCGGTGATCCTGCAAGTAGTTGATGGATAATAATCAATATCTATAAAGGACAGGCGAAAAGGCGCATATTTGTAAATGTACACCGAAGAGTGTCACTCACTTTGAAATGGACAATGATGTGCCCATAATGCAAGCCAACCAAGCAGGTCACAACAGCCATCACCGTGCTACAAAATGCAACGAGATACAATAAAAATAACAATCAAACAGAAAACTGCAAAGAATTATGTGCATTGCTTCCAAAGTTTCCGTATATAAAATCGTAATAAACGTGGATACCTTAAAAGTCCTTCAGGATCAAAAGGAGCTTGACACCAAGAAGGAGCATTAGGAGGCAAAGGACCATTGTCTGGGGCATTAATGCTGCATTCCTGTGAACAGAAACAAAAAAAAGATGCATACATTTTCAGGATAAGGATATACCGTTTAGAGGGTAAATATAATAGTCTCCTAAAATATTTACCTCAGACCGTGCATAAACAGGTTTTTTATACAGATGTTGAATACCAAATATCATACGATCTATCATTCCCACAGCATTGCAGGCTGGTCCAGTGTCACCACGTGTGCCACATTTCACCTGAAATTGTCAATAAAGTGAAAACACCATTCAGCGAACCAATTATGACTGGACCTCTAAATAAAACCAATATGACTTAAGGGCTTCATGCTTACAGAAAATGTCTTTGGAGAAGCAGCCACAAGGGAAGTAGTTTGACTTGGAACTTGATACTCCCAATCAGGAACGTACAATCCATATGACAGGACTAGATAAAACATTGTGAGGATGACGGCCACAATTCTGTTGAGAGAAAGTTGCTTAAAATAACTAACTATAAGAAGAAAAAAAAAATAATGAACAACTACAAGTCGGTGAATTCAATTCTTCATGTAAACGGTACATTTTTTATAAACAAACAATTACATCCCTATACATATAGAACACTTCCTTCTCTTATCGTCCACAGAAAAACATTTTTTCTAATTAGTTTCATCAATTACTGTCGAAGATCTTTGGAAAGGTGAAGAGATCTCCTAGCATTTATAAGGAACATGTGTTACTCCTCTTTTCACTAATTGTTCACTAATTGGTTTGTAGATGCAACCTGATTTTATATAATATGGTCAATCTAAGATTGGTGAACCCAATAAGGCACTGTTCTCGAGAGGCATGTTGAGGATCACACATTGGAAAGATTAGGAGACCCAACACTTCTTTAAAAATAAGGATTATTTCTAATATTATCAATTGATTTTGAGATGGAATCTCACGTTGTCTAATAGTTACAAGGTGAGTTTTTTTAACTTTATAATTGAAGTGGTACAAATTCATAGCCAACAAAATAACGCAAATGAGTACAAGAATCTTACAGCTGTAATTGATACTTTCTCCGCAATGCCGTTTCTGAATTTACATAATCACTTCCCTTCAGCCAGATTTCACACAGTGCTGCAAGAAAATATGCTATTGCAATTCTCTGTTGGGAGAGGAAGAAAAAAGAAAAGGAAAAGAAACTATCAAACAACTAAAAGAGTAACGAGTAAATTGTAAGCAATTGAAGAAATTAAGGTAACCGATCAACGTAAAGTAATGTTTACCTGCAAGATTCCCATCCATCTAATTTGTTGGATATCCACACCATAAGTTAAATTGTTTATGCCATGGAGAAACCCACCTGAACAGGAAAAAAGTATTATTTCAGCATAGACCTCACAAAATAATGTAGTGCACAAACACATTCGAGTCTTTAAAAGTCACTTATTCAATGAACTTTAAAATTTTCTCTTACTTCTGCCGAGACAAATACCATAATAAAAGTCCGTTGCAAGTTACCTTGAAGAAAAAGGCCTAAGAACAGAAGTTTCAACGTCCGTAATACAGCCTTCTGAGTTGCAATGCCTCGGCTTGGAATTTTCTGGGTAAAATGGCAGGGGAAAAAATAAGCTTCTTCGCACCAATAATAACATTGAATCTCTCCTAAATTTGGCCATTTAAGTGGTAAAAAATAGGTGAAATAGAGGAAGGAAATAGCAGGCCCGGTATAGAACTCCGAATCATTCAGTAAAGGGAACAGTTGGGGCATTCCAGGGCCTCAACGTGAAGTAAAAATAACCAAATTTAAGTTTAAAACTTTAACTTAAAAATACACAAAACATGATTGCTGCGCAGTTTTCAATTGTTTGGAAGTTAATAGCGCAATGAAATAAGGATTACCTTGTATGCAAGGGCAAGCGAAACTCCAACAATGAATAGGAAAAATGGCATCACAAGATCTGCCAGTGTTAATCCATTCCATGGTGAATGATTTATTGCAGGTATAGCCCCACCACCATAGTCCACCACTATCATTAGCTGCAAACAAAGAAGGATAAAATGAAGCTATTAGTTCCTTTTTCTTGGACTGTGGTTGAGCACATGTAGGTCTACAATTAAAAAATTCACAACTTCACATAATAATCATTCGAACTTTTTTTTTGTAGTTTCTATCCAGAGATTAACAGATTTCACATTAAGTTATAGCATTAGTTTCCACGGCCAACTGAACAGGCATTAACCCTGAAACTGTTATCCAATTCCAACATACAGCATACAACATCAAAACAAAATAAAATGCACTCACTATGATCTAAGAGTCATTTCGGAGCTACAAGTTGCACAGAAAAGCTAACAATAATTGATACCCAATAGTCAAAAAAGGAAGAAATGTCTAATATTTAGACTTGCGAAGCCGCAACATGGAAATAAAATGCACTCAATGTGATCGTGTAATGTAAACCACACCATGGAGCCATTACTTTAATTTCTTTCCCGCTGACTAACTGAGCAAGTGAGCATTATTAAAAACAAAAAAATCAACTTGCCGAACTTCAGCTATTCAATGCATTCGTCACAATCTATAGTTAGAAGAAGCTAAACAAATACCTTCTAAGAATAATTAAACTTCTTAACCAAATGTCAGTTGCTACGTCCAACCCTACATCTTATAAACTTCCATCTTAACTAGCATTAAGAAAAAACTAAGATGGTGCTCTGTTCAGAGGAACAAAAAGGACGTAATAAAGGGAGGGGCAGCAGAAATTTTGGATACTCTTTTTCCTTTTGAAAGAATCATTATATTCAACCAAAACAAATCAACCAATAGAGTTCACAAGCTCCTCAATCACCACACAGGCACCCTGAGACCTAGGAAAGCTGCATAAATTACAATACAAAGCCCCCTCAATCGGGTTAATCTTAGCAATTAAATCAGTCACATGATTGCACTCGAGAAATCAATCTTCCCAAACCCAGGGAATCAAAGCCACAATGCCAGCCATAATGACGTTGATCTCATAAATATCTTGAGAAATACCTTGAATGAGATTAATAATGACTTTTGAATCAAATTTTGGGTACTCTTTAACTTTAAGAAGCAGAGTAAAAGAAAGAAAAGAACAAATTTTTACGTCAAAAAAGATACATAAAAGAGTTCAGATTTTATTGCACTCTCGGAGTTGGATCCAAAATTCTCAAATTTGAAATATCATCTACTTAAAATGGAAGGTAAAAATTTGTCTTCTCCCCGTCAAAACTTCAGGCACTAGTGTAACCAACTTTCGAGAATCTGCCATAATAGGTAAGTTCCCTATGAGCTATTTCAATTTGACAAATGACAACCAATCATTTCATTCCACATAATTCCAAAAAGTCCTATCAAACGCCCCCCTGTAATTGGGCAGGGATACATGTAAAGAATCCAAGCATGTCAATCCTCAACGCAACCTTTCTTAACCTAACCGATGAAAGAAACCTTGCCAAATCGAAAACCCACAATTGTTAAACTAATTAAATGCACCAGAAAGATCTTGCTCAACAACAACACCTAAACAGAAACTGGTGAAAGATCAAATCAAAGGAACGTGTCAAAAGATGCAAAGAGATCATAGCGTGTCCATCCAAGCATATATGAGTAAAGTTGCCGCAAGGCAGTGTCTTGTTCATGGTTTCTTCAGAGCAAAGCCTGACCAGAAAACAAACCAGAAAGAAGGGTTCTCTTCGAAACGGTTCGCCATTAACGACGACCAGCAAACCATGAATTTTACGTCATGTCCTACAAAATTATGTCGGCTTCATTGCACGCGGTTTTGTATTATGTCATCTCTAACCCTGTTTCTGCACTACCAAACTAGGCTTACCCAATCAAAATCATCAATCGTTTATTCAAAATGGACGGCGACAGATTGTGGGACATGAATATATTTTCATTTGGGGTAACTTAAAATAATGGTAAGAACTTATTGTTCCTTTTTTCTTTTCGAAAGGAAACCCAATCGTAGAATAACTAAAAATTCGGAAAATATGGTCAGAATTAGGTTTCAACCCTTTCCCTAAAAATCGCCCCGAATGAAGGAACTCATATCATCATCCGATGATCAATCAAATACTAGCAAGAGGAGTTTTCTAAAATCCCGGGATTAAATACTTCAATCTGAAGTCAAATTAAGATATTATTTCATCCCATCTCCACCGACGGCCGGTAAAACCCTGATAGAGTCAAATCATGATATTTTTTAATGGAAATAACTTCAAATAAACAATAGTAAAACAAGTCCACAGTGTGACCTATGTTGTTATCTCACGAGAAATCTCAATAAGCAACAACAGAAACAAGAAAGAAAACATATCAATCGAATCCAAGAACACCAAGAAACAAAGAAATTGAAAGAGTAGGGGATTACCGCAACAGTGATGCCACGAAACACATCGAGCGAAACGATGCGCTGGCGTTGATCGGAAGACCTAGGTCTAGCTGAAGAGGAAAATTGAGCATCAGCAGAAAGTGGATTGGCATTGTGAAGAGGAAGATGAGATCTCGAATTGGGATCACGAAGAGCCATCTCAACATCTTCATCAGTAGGATTACAGTGCTTAGAAATCGAGATAACAGTCATTGAATCGGGATTGATAAGAACAGCAGTGTCATTGGCGAGATCACAATCGTCAGCTCCTTTGATCGGCTCGTACTTGCCCATATCTTTACGAATCGCCATTACAACAACACACCATAAGAAAAATCAACTCCGCCCCCAAATGAGTACGAGAATTATAAAAAAAAACTATGATGAAGAACAGAGAGATTCGAAAGATTAAAAAGTTGAAAACGAGATAAGGGAACCTCTCTTTCTGAAGAATGGATTGGTTCCCAGTTTCCCGAAAATGCTTTGGTTTTCTTCTGTAACCCCTTTTTTCTCTTTCCATTGATAAGTTTCCCATTGTTGCTTATTTATAGCTCGAACCAGCACACAAATAATAATCAATTTAAAATTAAAATTAAAATATCTTAATCTCTTTTTTTTTTTTTTTAATCTCCATTGTTGCTTTTGTTTTCTTCTCTTAACTTGATGGGATGTTTGTTGGAAGAATTTCTTTTATTTAGTAGAAGCTACTTTACTTTTTTCACAAAAATAAGAGTTTAAAATAATAATTAAATATTTATTGTAAAATTTGATGAAGTGATTTGTGGTTAATAGTAATTATTTAATATAAAATACTAGTGATTAATAAGTAGTTGTTTACTGCTTATTTTTCACACAAAAAAAAAAAAAAACCTTATTATTGGGTTGGAAATTGAGAATAAAAGTAAAGAATTAGAAGGAGTTGGGAGTTGGTGTTGGATTTCCAACGGATATTCTGTATTTATTTTTGGAGTATTGGAATGGAAATAATAATTGAAACCGATGAGATTAAGATGAAAAATGGGAATTAATTAATAATAATCTGATGTTAATAATCATGATTTTGTTTTGGGGCGTGGGGATCACGTGACAGGATTCGAGATGATGACTTGGGCTACTTACTAGCCGATGAGAAAACTACATTAATAGTTGGTAAATTTTGGATGCTTAAATTAATTCTTATATTTCAAAATTAAATATTTTTTCTTTTTGTCAGACAAATACAATATATATATATATAATTGTACTAAAATAAAATAATAGTAGTAATTATAACTTGACTATATATCAAATAGTGATTTACAATTTTGTTTAAATTGAATTAGATTATAATTTAATGTTATTGAGCTAATTTCATTATAAGAAGGTAATCCAGTTCAACAGAATGATCTTTGATCATGGAAATCATAATAAAATCAAAATAATTATATCATCACTCTATTTTAATTTAATATTAATTTAGTCATCATTAATAAACATTTTGTCATAATATTAATAATATGTCATCTTAGGGTATGTTTGTTGGTTGATTAAGGCAGAAAGAAAAGAATCTCTTCTTACTATTTAACAGTAAAATTGTTTAAAATTTTATGGGAATATTTACTATTTTTTTTATTAATTAAAAATAAAACACTTCCTTTTTAAGATGGGTTTGTTTTTTGATTTTTTTTTTTTTTGTAGAAAATAATAGAGTGGAAAGATCGGAAGGCATTAATGGTAAATAAATATTTGAGTGAGGATTGTAATTAGTAATGATTTAATAACAATTACTTGTTATATAATGGGTGTTGATTTTAGTCGAATGATTTATTTGATGATTGGTTAAGAACGACTATGTACTACAAAATAAAAATGAATAATTTTTTTAAAAATTAAGCTAACAATTCATTTTACACATAAAAAAAGAAAAAAAAAAGACTAATTAAATACAATATTCAGCAAAAATCGGAGACTAATAGTGTACTTTTACGGGTTGATTATCAATCAATCTAACAATAACGGAAAATTAATTATTAATACATCCAACTTTCAACGTCAAACAGAAGACGACGTTTGTCAAACCTTTCATTTGTATAATATTATATGGAATTATTCTTTGATCCCATATGACGTGTCATCTCCGGATTCGTCTGTTTCTTTCCCGGCTTATCTACCCCTGGCGGTGGCCCTCTTAATCTTTTTTCCCTTTTTATTTATTAATTTTCGTTTTTCCTTTTCTAATATAAAATAGAAAAAAGAAAAAAGAAAAAAAACTTTACGTACAATGAATCAATATTCAAACCAATTTTATATCAAATAATAATAATAATAATAATCATAATCAAGTCGTCCAAAATAGTTGAAGTAAAACGCGGTAAAATGTGGTTTCTAGACTCTCATATTCTGCCACAATATGAGAAAGAGACATTTCACATTTTTAATTATAATGAAAATTAAGAATTATTGTTAAATGAAGAGTTATTTAAATACTTGAAAAGATGAATTATTTGATTAATTACAATAATCCGTTTATACGTAATTTTTTATAGGAGAGTTTGTAAATCCTCATTTTTTTAATCCACCATTCAACACCTCAAAAAAATAATTATTTAATCTAATAATTATCAAAGAAACTTGTTAAAAAAAAAAAAAAAATCATTATCAAATCCGTCTAAATATCACGATTTTAAATTTTCTTTCCCAATTGATAATAGAACTAAAAAAAGCATTAAATTTTAACTAGATAAACTCAAGAGATTGCCTGCCCTTCAAAAGCTTGCTGATTTCATAAAACATTAACTCCCTCTCAAAATCCCAAAAAATATTGAAATGTCAAAATATAGTTTGATTTTCATATTCAAAACACCAAAGATTTTAATTTATTTTTAGATATATATATATATATATATATATTAAATTAACAAAATTAATACACTAAAATTACATTTGGAGTAATATCGAATTTTATACATTGTAAACTCACTAAACTAAAACCATCATTACACATTGTATTTACGATCCTAACAATATCGTATTTAATATATGGTAAATACATGAAATTAATATTTACATAAATGCATAACCATCAGTGATCTAGAAATATTTGGGAGAATTATATATCTAGTACATTTTTTTAATTATTATTTGAGATTATAAAATTGGGGTGGAGACTCAAATCACAGATCGAATAGATGATCGCAGATGAATTATACTCGCTTTGGGTCATTATTTTTGTTTAAAATTAGGATCATCTGTTTTCCTCATATTCCTTAAGAGAGAAATAAAGTAGTGATGAAACGCAATCTTATGGATTAATGTTCTTCCATCATGGCTTATGCATGTGTTTGGTGGAAAAAGAGTCTCATTTTTCATGGAGTCCAAGGGGCGTTTTGTTCTTTTAATATTATTTTTCTATGGGTATATAAAAAGAACCCTCTAAAAATGGATTTAATTTAAATATTTTAAAAAATTATTAAGTTTCAACGGGAGAATTCTAATTCATGATTCATAAATATAATTTTTTTATTTCTTTAATATCTATGATTATTTTGATCAATTTACGCTTGTTTTGACGTTCGTCAAGAACCATATCGTTTGACCATATAATATTTAATAGTAAAGAAATTTTATAAAAAAAAAAGTAATTATTTGTAGGTAGGCAAATATTATGTGATTTAATAAATTTTCAAAGTTCTTTTGACCACTAAATCATTTCATGATCGTTTCGCAGTTGCTTTTATTGATTTCAACCTTTTATTTAAACCATCTTCTTATTAAAAAAAAACATAAATAAAAAATAATAATACCATTTCTGTTTTGTTTTGTTTTTTTTTTTTTTTTGTATATTATTTATACATATCATTTAAGAGATCCAAAGGGCAACATTTTTCATTTTAATTAACCCCAACCCCTAATTTAAACCAAATCATTATTTTAATTAAGAAAAGATTTCCAAGTTAAGGGGGGCACGATTAATATCGACCCCTCTCTCCTTCATTTAAACCAACTCATTATTTAAAAACAGACAACGAAAAGTTTCAAACTAATTGTTTAAATCCAAAACTATTATTTAATAAAAATTAAAAAAAAAAAAAAAAGAAGGGAAGAATTCACATTCATTGTGAAGGGTAGCAAGATTCATGCCTGTTCTTTAATCTAACTGCTCCATATATGCAGCATGCTTAAGTGGAAGCCTTATGTTTTGTGTGTTTGCATTTTTCTTGCCTTTTTCATTTCACTAATCTTCAAAAATTTTCAAAAAGAAATTTATTAATGATTAAAAAAGAAATAATAAAAACTATGTTATGTGCTACCAAATGGTGTCACATTTGTAGTAGAGTTTATGCGTGCATTAATGCCGAAGATCTTCAATAATATAGAAAAGGCGAAAAGATTTTCTAACATTTATGAGTTAAATTTGTCGTACTTCACTCATTGTCAAATAGATTGGAGATAAAAACTCATTTATCTAATATAATATCACAATTCATTAAACTTAAACTCATAATTTAAAAAGAAAAAATTGAAATATAATATGGTTTAAGTAAAGTGAAGCCAGTTTAAAATTTCACAATAAAAATGCGAAAAGACTTGCTATCATTTATTAGATACTTAGTGATTACCTAATCATGCTAATGAATTGAGATGGACAAGAGCAGTAACTCAACAACATCTTAATTTTATAATTTATTATTTAATTATATCATTAAATTAATTAACCTTTGTTTAATATAATATCCCTAGCTAGACCAAACCCACTAAACTCCCACCACAAAATTACAACCTACCGACTTAATTATCTGATTACCAAAGCCCATAAGTTTCCAATTTCTCCATGCAAATCTCTTTTTATTTTATTTTATTTTATTTTGTTCAACCTTTTAATCTTCATCACATGCATGGTTCTGCTTCTAAATTTTCCATTCCACAAACATATGTCATTAGCCATCTTAATTATTTTATTTTGTCGTCCATGTGCTCCATTCTAAATTAATTAATTATCACCATTACATCTTTAATCTCATCCTCTCATTTTTACTTTACATTGTATAATAAAATAAATTAAGCTAATTAAAGTTTAAACTAATAAATACACTTCTTTTGATTTTAATTATACTATATTAGACTTTGAGAAGTTATATTTAATTAATATTTTAATTATGAAAAAGAAAAGTTCTTTAAACCCAAAACAAACAAAATTGACACGGCGGATAGTTGGTGTGTGAAAGTTGAAAGGTTGTATATATATATATATACGATATTATTTACCATTTAATTTTAATAGTATATAAGATAATTTATAATTGTTTATAAACTTAGCTAGAGCTCAATTGATTAAAATATAAATCAAAGTCTTGTGACATGCTATGTTTTCCTTGTTATTCCAAGTAACATGTGAATTCGTTATAATGTATATAAGAGATTATATATTCTAAATTAAAAAAATATAAATATAATCATTTCCATGTTGTTTTGCCATTCATTTCTAATAATAATATTAATATGTTGATATATGTCTTATGGAGGGTAAGAATGGTACAACATGTTTGACTACTGCCAAAAAGAAAGAATGAAATACTGGTGTTTGGTGTGTGCGAAGAAAAGGAAAGTATTAATAAATCGATTAATAATGTTATATTTTGATGCATAGATTTTGAGTTTTGTTTCATTTTCATCTATAAACTTTCAAAAATTCAATTTTAGTTCCTATAAACTTTAAAGTTTGTTTCATTTTGGTGCTTAAAGATTTTAATTTTTCCTTATTTTGGTCCCTTTAATGTTTAAATGTTAAATTTCAATCTCTATCTTTCAAAATAAATTGGTCTTTATTAGAATTTTTTTTTCTTTTGAAAATAATCATCTTTCTATATAAGAATTAGAAATATGTTAACGTATTTTCTTTACTTATATTAAAATTATGAATATGATAACACCAATCTTAGTAATTATTAGGTTCAATTTTATCCTAAAGATGTTTTTTTTTTAGTTTAAGACTAAAATAGAATAATTTAAAATAATTTAAAGATATTGAATATACCAAACTTAAAAATCAAATAAAATTAAAAGTCTAGAATCTTAGGGCTAGAAATAAAATTAACAAACATAAAAAATAATTGATAGTCGTGGAAATTACGAATTTAAGTATTTCACTGTACGGAAGATTGAACCAGTAAAATATTAAATTAGGTTAATGAAATTAATTGACATGGTCTTGATTGGTCAAGTCAAATACTTTTGGTACTTACAAAAAAAAAAAGTCAAACTTATTTGAAAGAACCTTCATTACCCATCATATAATTATTAAAGTTGGAACCATATGCTGCTTACCAATTTCAAACTTCCTTACTTTTTGGATGCCTCAATTTGAACAGTTATACACGCTATTGATACTTTAGAGACGCCCTAATTTAGATGTCGATATCACGTGTCGCAAATCGAAACAATTATCGATCGAACCTCATAGTTAATTAATTACTAATCAACCAAAAATCGTATTTCAGAGTCGTATTGTTATACCTCTTAGGAGATGTTTGGATTGAGAGTTAGAACGAGAATTTATTTTGAATATTAAAAATATTTATTACATTTAAAAGTTTGTTTGTATGTTGTTTTTAAGAATATTTGAAATTAGTATTTAGAATTAGATTTATTTTGAGTATTTAAAAATAATGATTAGTAATTATTTTGATATAGTTTTTAAAATATTCGAAAATTAATATTTATAATAAAAATTTATTTTGAATATTTAAAAGTAATAATTACGGTTAGTTTTTATAAGAATATTTAATAAATAGTTCTAATGGTCGAATCTTACTTTTTCCAATTATTGATTACATTATCATTTGGGCTAAAATTATTCTATTTATAATTGATTATATTATTATATTTTTTAGTTAATTTGTTTAAAATAAACTAATAAGGCAAGAATTAAACACAACCGCCGCCCACCACCGCCCCCGTAGGTTTGTCATATTCAACGGACAACGGAAGTTGTTTGAAAATTTCAGCAACGGCCAACTCCAATTTCACACGCATTGTTACGTATATGTATTAAAATAAATCACATCATATTAGATAATATGTTCGAAATTTGATTGCGAGCCAGTGTTGTATGCCACCTATCTTACACGCATTTAATATCATTCGAAATTATTTTTCTCTGTTTCTTGATATAAATGTTTGGTTGAATTATATCACAAACCTAAATGCTTAGATTAATAAGTATCTTTATCATAAATTGCTAATCAACCCAAGAATTTAAATGAGTATGTTGAGATAAATTTAGGAGTAAATTATAAATTTAGTCATATAGTTTCGAAAAATTTATAATTTAGTCTCTATATTTTGAAAAATTAGAATTTAGTTTATAAGATTTGATAAAATCTAAAAAATAATATGTTGTTCGTAATTGTTGGTGAATACAGTATGTATAAATTAGTTATTTTTGTATTTAATGATAAAAATGTGAGATAAGTAATTAAATGAAAAAAAAAAAACATAATTCATACATCACCTTAGATACTTAATTCATTTGCGATTTACGAATAACATGGACTATTTTTTAGGTTTTATCAAACTATAGAGACTAAGTTATATTTCTTCAAATCATATGGACTAAATTCTATATTTCTCCAAACCAGAAAGACTAAATTCTACATTTGTCAAAATCATAGGAACTAAAGTCTAGATTTTCAAATCATAAGGACTAAACTCTATCTTTCATGAGTAGGGACTAAATTTAAATATAAAAACTAAAAATATTGCCTTTTCAGAATCCGTGCACACAATAATTACAAACTTGAGCTTTAAATGTGTGCTACTCTCAAAGTTTTAAGTTCGAAACCTAAGTGTGATATAGTAATTTGTAGTATCTCTTGTGTCTTTCATTCTTTCGAACCATTTGTCGACTTACAAAAAAGAAAAAGAAAATATTGTCTTTTCAGAACTTCATTCAATGTTGGTAGACTTTGGTTGCATTTTGTTTGAGGGCATTAGATTAAATAGTTTGTTTTTTGAAAAAAAAAGGAAAAAAAAAGTTATGAGAAAATTTGAATATTCGATTATATTTAATGTATGAATATTTATGAAGTGAAAGAACGAACTACCTTTATATAATTGTGAAATTGAAGTCAGTCATGAAAATTCTAGGCTAAGTGTCAGTCAAGCAAATTTGAAAAGTATTTATAAGGTTAAAAATCTAATAACATTTAATTTAATCATTCAATTTTATTGTTTTTTTTAAGAAATCTTGGGTTATTGTTAGTTATTAGAAAATCAATTGAGTACGAGAGGAGTAGCTGACCCTATCTTTAATATTTTGAAGAATCCTCACCTTCCCATGTAAGATAAGTACGTGGTGTGTATCTCCAACATGTCCTTCAAAGTGGCGCCATTTTTTGAGAAAGCCATCTTGGATTATATCCGATTTTGTGGCCCGATATACCCGCTTCGGCTCACTCGCTTAGGTCGGATCCAACTTTTGGGTTCGTGAAATGCCCGCTTATGTATTTTGCTCGTTTGGGTGTGGTCTTCAGAATTTTTAGGGGTTAATAACCTGAAGCTCTGATACTATATTAGAAACTATATAGTATAGACATCCATCTCAAAACCTAAGCGGACATTTATGATCCCAAAAAATTAGATCTGACCCAAGCAAGTGAACCAAAGCACGTATTATTTCGGTCCACAAATTCGGATCAAGTCCAAATGACTTTCCTAAATATAACACTATCTTGAGGGCCATGTTGGAGATACTCACCTCGTGGCGAATGTCCACATTTAAAGATAAGATAGCTACTTCATCTCATAGCCAATTAATTTTGAGATGATACTCGCACTTTCTAATATTAGTTTTTAAGAAATATTTCTAATATTATTATAGAAAATATGGTACCCAATATAGAAAAAGTTCAGAAACAGAGAACAATGCAGAATGAGCTGGGTTATTAAAAGTGCAGATAATTGATAATATCAATAATAATAAAAAGAAAAAAGAAAAAATAATAATTGTCCTTTTTTAAGTTCTCAACCAATTTAACTCGTTAAAGTGAACATAATGTAATTAGTATTACTATTATATACTAACACTCATAATTTAATTGATGTTTAAGTCTCAGCTTAATTGACATTTTTAAATTCATAATTAATTATAAAATGAAAATTTTTAATAGCCATTTATTTGTAATCTTATATCTATATATCTAAGACTTATTTGATATAAAATTCAAAAATCATGTATATATTAGACCCCCTTTTTTTGAAATGATATATCAGACATTTTTAATGTTTAATAATTAATGGACTTAAAATCTAAAAAATGAAAAAAGAAAAGCTATTAATCACAAATTTAAAATTCAAAATTTAAAACTAAAATAAGTAATTTTATGGAGTAAAATATAAACACAAACATGAAAAAGGGAATGTTTTGTTCATATTCTTTATACAGCCAAACATTATGGACTAGAGGCCAACATAATTGAGCTCAACTACATAATCCAATAATTAAAAGATTATAGAGTTTAAATCCTCCAATCCTATATTAAAGGTAAATTATAAATTTAATCACTATGATTTCATGAAAGTTAGAGTTTAGTCCCTGTAATTTCAAAATCTAGACTTGAGTGTCTATGGTTTAGAGAAATATAGAATTTAATCCTTATTATTATTATTTTTTTTTTGAAATATATAATTTAGTCCTTGTAATTTGGAGAAATATATAATTTAGTCCCTATGATTTGAGGAAATAGAATTGAGTCCCTTTAGTTTGATAAAACCTAAAATATATAGTCCATGTTATACGTAAATTAATTACTTATCTCACATTCTTATCATTAAACACAAAAAATAACTAACTTCTACGTATTTTATTCACCAAAAATTACAAACGACGGACTATTTTTTAGATTTTATCAAATATTAAGAACTAAATTATAATTATTCAAACCATAAAAACTAAAGTCTAGATTTTGAAATCATATAGAGTACTAAATTCTAACTTTCATCAAACCATAGAGATAAAATTTATAATTTACCCTAATATTAAATAGGTAAAGTTATAACTTTTATATATATATATATATAAAAGTAAATTACAAAAAAGGTTATGCCTTTAAATTATATTGGCCATATATCTAATATTTAAGAAAAACACATACCAAACTCATGTTGTTATACCAACATAAATGCTATCAAAGAGTTAAAAATAAAAATAAAAAATAAAAATCTAACTTAAATAATACTAAACAAGAAAGGGCAAAATGGAGATTTGAAGAAAAAAACATATAAAAATGAAAAATGTTGGAAAAAAAAAAAAAGAAAACGAGAGAGTAAAGATGAAAAATAGGAAGAATAAATTAGTAATGTAAATATTGATGGGCATAGAATGACCAAAGATGTGAAATTATTTGTACTCAAAAAATAAAAGAAAAAAAAAGTGAGAAATTCTTCTTTTTCTTTTTTTTTAGATTGAAAAAAAAAAGAAAAAAAAAAGAAAGTGAGAATATAATCTAACAAATCTCCCACATACAAAGGTTGAGATTGGAAGACAAATCAAAATGGAAAGATAAAATTATAGGTACAACAAACATAGAATAATTAAATTCTACCAATCACACTACAATTTCATCTTTAATTTCCTCACGTTTCTAACTTTGCTGCGTAATAAAAAAAATTTGTGAGTAACACAGTGATTTCATTGTTTAGTGTTAATCTAATTCAACATCAACATTACGAAATCAATCCTGAAAATCAATATCTTTGAGAGCAGTAGTGCCCTCTATGTAGGATTTGTGATCTCTTCTTCATTTTTTTTTTTTTTTTTTTTAAGCAATATCACATGAAATTTTACAATACCTATTTTATAATAATTTCCTTTTGATTCATATTCTACTTTTTTAGATATGTATGAAACCGAGTCTTTCTTTGGTAAGAAAGAGAGATATATTCGTTTTATTTAATAACATAATAAATCTAATTGATAATTAATATTTTATTGATATGTACTATTTGAACATCCTTTAATAATTAAGCTACCTATAATTTTTAGGTCGTTATTTTTTTTTTTTTTAGGTCGAATATTTGGTAGAGTCGATATAAGTCTAAAGATTATTAAACCTTTAGATTTCAAAAAAAAAAAAAAAAAAAAAAAAAAGAGAGAGAGAATATTTTACCTTTAGAATCAATCCAATAATTAAATAAAATGTGCAGTGCCAAGTATTGAGAAGTTATGGCTGATAATAAAAAACTTAGTGTTCTTTTTATTAATCCAAATATAACGCTCTAGAAAATCTTAAATTTACTTAAACATATTATTTTTTATTGATGAATGATTGAAGACAATTTAATATGGAATATGCTTTTAAACCTTTTGTTATATGTATATATTTATTTATTTTAATTTCCTGCCCTAACTCACAAACAAATCAAGGTTGATTTCATTAAATTCAACCAAATTC
>JBBMEG010000018.1:8202546-8235013 GCA_037832605.1 Cyclanthera cordifolia
ATATATTTATTTATTTTAATTTCCTGCCCTAACTCACAAACAAATCAAGGTTGATTTCATTAAATTCAACCAAATTCTTGATGGTTTAAAATTATGGACGATTTCAGTTCCATTTTTATCAATTTTATGTCAAATCGACAATTTTCTTTTTTGTTCGGTTCTATTTTCATTTTTAATTTCAATAAAAATTGTTTATTTTTTAATATTTTTTGTCTCGTTTTCAATTTGATTCTAAATATTTTATTTTACTTGATAAATATCTCAATATTTACAGTATTTTTATTTCATATTCACATTTAAATTTGTTATTCCATCAAATATAAATACCGATATGCATTTTCCTTTCTTAACGTTTATGATTTTTTGTTTGATTCTTCCATCAAAAACTAGAATCAAACTATTTTATTTTGTTTTTTAAAAAATATCATACTGATGATATTCTAAAAAATCAAACCAGATATTTAACAATATTTAAATGAATTAAATAAAATAAATCTAGAGTAAAATAGGTAGCAAAGATATGGAAGGAAAGAAAACTATTTGGATCCAAATCAGAAGGCATTTAAAAAAGTAAAATTGAAAAATAAAAGAATTAGTAATTAGCAGATGGGACAAAGGAGGAAATAAAAGGATTGGACCCAAAGCATTCATACAAAGAACAAATACTATTTTATTCTTCTTCTTTAAGAATCCATTTTCACACATATGCTTTTTCAATTTCTAAATTATTAGGTGTACATGTCAATAATAATAATAATAATTATTATTATTAGGTTAAATTTATATTAAGTATAATGCATTTTTGTATATATTTTAGGGCTGATAATAGCTCGACGATATTAGTGTTCATCAAATGATTAATTCTTCTATCTTATTGTTATAATCAAAAAACAAAAATTGATGAAAAGGAAAAAGAAGTAGAATGAAATAAAATCATTCAAATAATTAAACTTAAATAAATATAATCAAACAAGTTGAATAAAAATGCTCGATAAAAATAAAGTTAAATAAAAACGTGGTCTCCACGTGCCGTTATATAATATATACAATACGACTGCCCAAATGCCTAGAAGGAGGTCCTCGCCTTCTTTACCAAACCGATCAAACATGCCCTTATAAAATGTAAAAATTATATTAGATTGGCTCATTTTACCGAGTAACTATAATTTAAGTAAATTCTAAAATATTTATAAATATAAAGTCATTAATACTAGTATTATATATATATAAAGTATACAACAATATTCATTACATTATTTGTTGATTTTGTTGAAAATAAGTGTATTTACAATCTATAGTCTAATAACTTTTTCTATAAAATTTTGACATTTTGTAAAATAAGTCTTCACCAAATATAGATTTAAAAATCTATTTAAATATAAATATAGATTATATGGTTTATAGAAATCAAATTTTGTAATTTGTTTCTTTAATAAATCTATAAAATATTAAAAAATGATATGTATGAATGTTTAATTCAACTTACCAAAGCATCCATCTTCTCTATTGATTGTTGGTTTCTTGGGAGCTTTTGGAAGTTTAATATTGATGTTGTGCTTTTCTCTTCCTCTAGAGAAAGGGATATGGATGGATTGTTCGTAATTGACGAGATACGCCGAAATTGATTGGGTGGAAGTCAGATTTACGTAATCTAGAAGCCAGATTTAGAATACTGTAGATACCAAAAATCCTTGGATTCCTTCTATTTTGATTAAATCGAACTCAACTGTCGTTATTCAAGCGATTGATAAGAGCTCACCGAATCTGTAGATGTATCATTGATAATGTTAGGAGATTGACTTCAATCTTAAGATTTGTTAGTTTTTTTCTATATTAGTAGAAATTGTAATTGGAGGGCAGATTGCTTAGCCAACAATCATTTGTTTACTCATCTCTTCTTTTTTATCCCTCTTTTGTGGAGGATTGTTTGTCTTTTTGGAGGGAGAATCTCTTCCTGACATGACGTTGACTCCTTGTGGAGGATGATTGGTTGTTCTTGTTGATTTCCGAATGAATTACTTTTTCCTCAAAAAGAAAAACAGTTTGCAAGAATCTACAATTTTTAATTCTCCAAAGTTCTCTAGACTAATTTATAAAAATTAGATAATATTCGCGTATGACTTGAATTATCATTAAAACATTTTAAGCTAAATTTATTATTATTATTATTATTTTCTTGAAACCAAAATTTATAATCTTAAAAATTACAAAAACAAAATTTCATATCATAGGCGACAAAAGCTAGCTTAAAGCTAAATTAGGGCACCGTATTAATGAATTCACGGCGCCGCATTTCTAATTTATTTAAAAGTATTATTCGGGTTCAACTTTTACTTTTAAATTCAAAAAAAAAAAAAAAAACAATCGTTACTTTTATTTGCTTCTTTTATATTTTTGCTTCTTTTTTTTTTTTTTTTTTTTTTTTTTTTTTTTTTTTTTTGATTCGCATGCACACAGAACCCATAATGAGCCAAAAAAGTTTATTTTATCTCTCTTGGTTTAACTTTTTAAATTCTTAATTTCTTTTTAAAATTTTGTTTGACATGATTCGAAATTTGTTTTAAAAATTAGTCAAATACAGAGAAACGATGAAAACAGGTTCTATGCATACATATTCTAAAAAACAATTAAAATTACATTGAATTACTCTGTATGGTAAATTAGTGAAAAACAGAGAGTTGGATGTCACCAGGGCGATCCACAAGAAAAGTGGCAGTATCAGAAGTTATATACTAGATAGTGTGAATATTTATAAGAAGTGTTTTGTTTGCAAAATTGTGAAATGGTTAGAAATGAAGAGTTATTTTAATTGATTATATAGAAGAAATTGCGATAATAGTTTGTTTTTCAACTTCTCTATCGTCAAACCATATTTGTTTCCCAGGTCAAGTTTAATAAGAAATATAGTCACTATAAAATTTTGTTTGACAAAATGCAAGACAGGGTATAACTTTCATTCAAGACTTGTATCATCTTTAAAACAGCTTAAACTGCAAGGCATGGTAAATAATAATAATAATAATAACAAAGAAATGTTTTATTTTAATAGGTTAAAATATCATTTTATTATGCTTTGTTTTATTTTGATATCTGAACTTTCAAAATATTTTATTTTAGTACACCAATTTTATTCTTTAAAATATCATTGGATAACCAAAATCTAGGTGAATTATAAATGTTTGATCATGAAACTATATCTTTTAGATTTACTTAAAGAAAACTTATTATATTAACTTTTCGTATGTAATTAAGATAACCATAAATTCGCTAAAAGAGTTTATTTTAATATATATATATATATATAATAACAATTTCATTTGGAATGATTGATTAAATAAGTCGAAGGGGACTAGATAAATCAAGAATGTGACCACAAGTCTTCCACTTCTGCCTACTTTGTTTCTTACCTTCTAATATCTCCTCTGTGGTGTATTACATTATTCTCAAATTTAGGTTCATGAACTTGTTTTGTATTTGGGTAATATGAACCGTTAACTCTCCCACCTTTTTCATGGAGTATTGTGTGGTCTAGGGATAGGGGAAGAACATCATCCACCAGTTCAACCCTGATACCATCACCAGCATCTTTCTTGTGTTTGGGGAAAATCTAAAGATGAAGATCCGAATTCCACATCCGTGAAGGTTGATTGGATTGGGAGGAGATGAAGAGGAGAAAAATAAACTTTTTGTTTATTTTTATAACATCACAACCTCTCTTTAACCTCTGCTTACTTTCTCTCCAACATCTCATCGAACTTCAAATCAAACTTTATATCAAAATTCATCAAAAATAAACATCTTCTCTCCTAAAAATGAATCCCTAAACAGTTTTTTTTTTTTTGCTACCTTTCCTCTCTTAAACACCAATCCCATATCACTCGATTTCCTCTTCTTCCTCTTGCTTCTTCCTCTTGCTTTCTTTCCTTTCCTTTCCTCCTCTCAACCCCAAAATCTAGTCACCCCTGAATGTTCAGACAAATTGAGGCACGCTTAGACTATTCTTACAAAACATACCATCTGATCATACAACTTTTGATATCAAAAAAACTCGTAAGAAATTATTTTTTAGATAGGAGATTATTATGGATCGCAGTTGAACTGCCACTTGGATCCTCAATGACGTCTTTGATACTGGTCAATCAATGATGGTTACTGTTCCAAATCTTATTCTTCCGGTTCCTATACATCATACCATGTTTGCCTTGGATAGAAAAGGCTTAACTAAAACAAAAAGTTGTCAGATGAAGGTTTCCTTAGACTTAGGCTGAAGTGTTCTTTGGGGGTTAAAATTGTAGTTTATTGTAGATTTATGGTAGAAAAAATATGCCCCAAGTAGAAAAGAACAAACTTTGAAGAACCATTAGGAAATGGCTATGACTAAAACTAGACTTCTTGAAAGAAGATAGCAAAAATGGCAGATAAAATCAACTGCTAGCTTATCTAACAGATGCTTAATTATGAGATTGCAAATAGGCTGCCAAACTATCCACAGAACGTAGCCTTGATAGGAAAAAGAAGAAACAATCATTTCTACGAACTTAATGCAATCAGTTCTTTGAGAAAAATAAGAAACTCATAAAAATAACAACCGGAGAAACTATTCATATAAACAAATAGACATACGTACCAGAAGCACGTTTTCTCAGGCTGAATATTTGAGCAATAATCTCAAAAAAGCTGAGCGAACAGACAGAAAAGCCTCTCAACAATGTTCCACTCCTGCATTTATTAATGTATGTCGCAAGTACAATAGCACAGCAGATTACATCCTCCTTCAAGATGCCCCAACTTTAACTAGGTCTTCGAGAGCCTTTGAGATCTGCGACTCGCTCAAACCCTCAAGAGGAGCAACCCTCTCGACACCCATATCTGTCAAATAAAAAAGAAATAGTAAAGATTATCAGCTGCACAAACCAAAACAACCATATAGAACACATATTGCAATCACATATCCGCTAAATTTCAGAACATGATTAATCTTTCAAAACATCTATTGTCGTTCAATGATTGTCCTATGAGCACAGATACTTTAAGAGAGCAAAGAAAGCATGTCCTCCACATCCGGTCAGCACAATTGTTTGTCAGAGAAAGCATGGCCTCCATCTTGAACCGAAAACTTACTTTCTCAGAACAGCATCAAAGTAGTAGAGCAGCGGCATCAGTTTAAGTATGGGTATGAATACCTCTACCCCAATTATAGTTGAACTAAAAAAATAAATAAAATAAAATAAAATAACATTCAATATCAGAACAGCATCAAGGTAATTCCAAATTCCAAATTCCAATCCCCATGATCACAAGCTCTCTGTCAATTATTAATAACAAGCCCCACTTTCTTTTCTTCTATTTTCTTTTTCTTTCTTTTTTTCTCTTTTCCACTCTTCGACAATTTTCTAAAATTTTGAATTCCAACAGGCATTGAAGTCCATTCATAAGTTCATGAGTTGATTCATAATTAGCAAATACAATTGGAAAGTTTCCAATGGTGGTTGGTGCTTGGTGGTTCATCCAACCTGCCGCCAAAACCACTAAAGGCCAACTAGAAATCCTCTTTTGAACTGAAAGAGTTATTGGCTTCAAGAAAAAATGATGAGGAAGGTGTTTAGAAAATGAAACCACCAATCAAAGAAAAACGGTAGAAAACATGAGGCAAAACACAACGGTTTACGTGGCTCACTAACAATGTGTTAACAACGTCTATAGGAAAACTATTTTATTAGGGAGAAAAAAGTACAAGAATGTCGATCAAATGGGGCAAGGATTTTAAAAGAGTTTAGGGTAATTCCAAATTTCAATCCCCATGATCCCAAGCTTTCTTCTCTGTCAATTTTAAGTAACAAGCCCCTCTATTTTTCTTTTTATTTTTTTTTTGTATTTTCCTCTCTTGGACATTTAAAAAAAAAATTGAATTCCAACGGCACTGAAGTCCATTCATAAGTTCATGAATTGATTCTTAATTAGCTAATACAATTTGTGAGTTTCCAAAGGTGGTCAGTACTTGGTGCTTGGTGGTTCTTCCAAGCTGCCACCAAAGCCACTAAAGGCCAACTAGAAATCCTCTTTTGAACTGAAAGAGGTATTGGCTTCAAGAAAAACTGATAAAGGAAGGTGTAATAAAAGCGAAACCACCAATCAAAGAAAAACAGTAGAAAATGCGAGACAAAACACAATAATTTGTGTTATTCACTAATAGTGTGTTAGCTACGTCTACAAGCAAAGAGAATAACTATTTATACTTTATAGAGGAGAAAAGAATACATGAATATTGATCAAATTCGACTAGGGTTTAAGAGAGTTTAGGATAATTCCAAATCTCAATCCCCATGATTACAAGCTTTCTCTGTCAATTTTAAGCAACAAGCCCCTGTTTTCTTTTCTTTTTCTTTTTTTCTCTTTTCCACTCTTCGACATTTTTCAAACATTTTGAATTCCAACAGGCATTGAAGTCCGTTCATAAGTTCATGAATTTTCTTTTTAAGTCACTAAAATTTAAGTGGTGCAGTTTCTATTTAACCCTATATTTTAAAATCAAACGTTTTTAACCCTAAAATTTAAGCAGTACTTACTTTTAATGTTAGAGATAACAAAATCATTAATTACCTAACAAAATGTTGATTCGTATAATCATTAAACTTCAAAATTTTTGTTGATTCGGATAATCATTAAACTAACTTAACTTTCAATATATTGGTGAAGCGCCTATTTTAGTCTTGACCTAAATTTAACTTTTAAAAGAAAACAAGTATAAAAATTGGCTCAAAATGCACACAACTAGTAAAAATTGATCATTATTGAAATGTAAGATCTAGAAGTGTTAACTAAATAGATATAGAAGTGTTAAATCAATAGAAACTACACTCAAAACATAGGTACTAAAATGTTATTTTTCCAACAATCTATGTCAAAGAAAGACTACTGACAGATTATTTTACACAAAGAATCACGCTTATCAAGCAATTCTAGTATATCAGCAAAATCCTTTACGCTGTATCATTAACTTAGATTATGGATTAAAAACAAGGGTAAAGTCAAAAAGTTCGAGTGAAGAAGAACAAAACGAAATGAAATCATTGAGGAGAGGGATTACCATATCTAGCCCATAATTGAGGCTCGATTCCACTGCATTCGCGGATCAAAATAGGAAATCTGGGATTCAAAGTCTTGAGGTCCTTGTAATTCTTCTCCACAAATGCCCTGTCAAAATCAAAACCGTTTCAATCAACAATCTCTGGAAATAAGCTCTATGAACGCGATTTATAGATGTAGAATGGATCGAAAAGCGCAAGAGAAATCGGAAAAGGAATACCTAGCGGGTGCGCTTGAAGGAGAAGTTTGGCAGAGCAAGATTCGAAGCTCCTTCAAATTCTTGGATAGCTGTCCTCTCCATGCCATTTTTCCGTCGCTCGCTCTTCGTGAATCAACGCGAACCCTCCGTCCCAAATGCCTATCGAAGCTTCTTCGCCAATGCTTAGCAACAAGGAGAATTTTTCATTTTTATGCATTTTTCTTGCATTATTTTTCTTTTCACATATTTACGAGCAATACACTAGTACAACAACAACAACAAAAAAAAAAAACACAAAATTCAGGTTGAGTTAGGGCATGTTTGGCTACAGTGTACGAGAAGAGAAAGTAAATGAAGGAAAAGAAAGGATATATGATAGATAAATGAAGAAAAATAAAAGTAAATTAGTGATTGATAAGATGAAAGTTGATGGGTCACACAATAGAAAATGATCTATTCTCTTCCCAACCCTTCTGGTCACATAAAACATTACCTTATATTGTTATTTGGGTTGAATTATAATTTGATCGTTTTTCTTGATTTCATTACTTAACTCAATTTAATCCGAAATAAAAATAATATTATATATATTTAAGATAAAAATTCAAGTTATTTATCTTATTTATACATGCATCCTACTCTACATTTTTTTAAATTATTTTATATAAATGGACTATAAACTTAACTTTAATTAAAAATATCATATATTTTATGATTTTTTTTTTGAATTTAATAATATTTGAGAATTATGAGGTTAAATTTAGGTTAATTCAAAATACTCATTAAACTACTCTTAACTCAAAACCAGTATTTGGTAATAATCCAGTTCACACCACGTCAAGTGTTCAATCATGAAAATCAATATTTGACTCTTATTCTGCATTCTATATAGAGTTTGTGGTCTCTCCTCTTCTTTGTATTCAAAAAAATAATAATAACTCAACTCAAAACCATGGGCAAAACAAAAATCCTATTGAAAAACACCTTAATATTTTGTCATATTTCTTCTATTTTCCCTTTTGATGTTTTTGGTTATGGTTTGGATCTCAGCTTGATAATATTTTAGATTTGTCTTCTAGAATTAATGAAGCAGTCTAATCTTTCACACATTGGTCTTTTTTTTCGATTAATGAAGTTAATTTTACTCTACTACACGTTCGATAATTTGCACTCAGCCTAACATCAAAACTTGAGAGACTACGAAGAATTTTATGAGTTTCCAACTTAGATTCTCAACATGTTTTAAGGGGTTCCGAAATTAGACTCTCCAATAAAACATATTTTAGAGGCTTCAAACCTATACTAACCAAGCCACTCCTTGAAATTGGGACAGTTATAAGATAATTTATATTGATAAAAACTGTTGGAATTGGGCATCCTCAATTTCTTGATTAATGTAGGAAATAGATAATAAAATCAGTCCAACACTCTCTATTTCAAATTCAGACACTAGGTACGGTTTAATAGATAAATCTATTTTTGTTAGTCAAATAATGTAGTTCATCACACACGAGAAAATCACAAGACTTACAAATATAAAGTTTGTAATAAGTTCTTTGTTAATATACAACCTTCCTTTAAATATTGAAATAAATACAGAATAAGAAAGAGTGGGAAGTAAGTAATTATAGTTAAATCAATGGTGAGTCCACTTGAATCAGAACATTATGCAATGAAGAAAAACCAGCTCAAGATCCCGCACCTCAACTTACCGACATTGTCGAGCATATGGCATGAAGGGTTGAGCAATTCAGAATCATGGCAGTATCTATATATTATACACAAATTGAAGATGTGAGATGCTGGCAAACTGAATGCCATCATAACAACATTTATGGCCTCAAAAGTTTAGGACCCATGTTTGAGGCCATCCAAGATGTTACCACTTCCACAAGCAGGTCTAGATCCTTGGATACTTCAGCTCGAAGGATTTTTGAGTCAATGCCAAATGTGTTTCTTACTTCTTTCGCAACGGTCTCCCAAGGTGTCCCGACAGCTATATTGGTGAAAAGCTCACTTCCTTTGTTCACTGCATCTGCCATTGATGGTGGTACGTCGAGGATGGCCTAAAAATGTGTAAAATAACTCTTCAGTTTCAAATAATAAATGAGAGTCATTCCAGTCCATCTACCTACAATTTTCTTAGAATCATAACTATTGAAAATACAAACAAAGTGTAGTCATGTATAAACAAAACAAGGGAAGGATCTTGAGTTTATAAGCACAGACAAATATCTCATAAAGACTTATGCTCAAAATAAACAATATCATATCAATGTGGAGATTCTTGAGAATCGTTGTCCCTTAACAATAACAATAAGATAAGAGTGCTTCATTATTCTTATTTCAACAACAATTAATGATAGAGAGTTTCGACTAGGTCATGGACACACTTATACTAATTAATCTCTAACTCTTGTTTCATTGTTCATATAATGATGAAATGGGAAAAGGGAGGACCTGCTGCAAAGGTAACCCGTGATTGCCAGGTAACGACCGAGTTGACAAGTCCAGCATTGAACTAATTGCAGACTCTGCGCAAAGCAATTGAGCTAGAGTCGGAGTTTCATCAATTGCATCATCCTTGAACTTTACAAGAAGATTGCGAGAGATGCCGTAGTAAGACTTTATCTGATCAAGTATTTCACAAGAACAAAGTTAGAATCATTCATCTTACAATCCTTGCAACCAATACTTGGTCATAAGAAAGACAAGAGTGGCTGGACAAAAACAAAGATGGAGTAACATTCATTACCTGAAAACCCTACAGCCGTTCCTTAAAAAGTGGAGGAAAATAGACAAAAGTAGCAAAACATGTGCTTTAGAGTTCTTAAAATAATTTTATGCTGAGGAACGTGAGAAATTAAGAGAGAAATTAAGAGGTGATGGATCCAATATATGGTGGTTGTTGGTTGTTTTAATTAAATTTACGTAACTCATAAGCTTAACCTTTCACATTAGTTGATGGTTTAACATCATTCAACATGCTATCAAAACACCAGCGTCACGGATTCGATCATGGAAATCGGTATTTAGTTCTCAATTTATTTGAGAGCAGTAGTGCCATCTATGTAGGGTTTGTGATCCCCCTCTCCCAACTTGTACTAAAAAAAAAGCTATCAGAGCGAGATCCTGAGTTCGAATCCTTACCAAGTCGTTTCCTTTCCAATTAAAATTGAATTCAAAGACATTTCTCAAACTTTAAAGCCCACGAGTAAAAGGGAGCGTTGGTTAATATAATTAAATTTATCTCAACCATAATTTTATGTTTTAGAGTTAGATTTGTGGTTTTATATAATTCAACAATAACAACCTACGGATTTCCCTGACATCCAAATATTAGTAGGGTCAGACAGTCCGTGTCGTGAGAATCGTCGAAGTATGCATAAGCTCAAACACTCACATGTATAAAAATAATTGAAAAAAAAATCACATTGGGAGTTAGTTGCCTACTTTGAGAACTACGTTAACGTGAGCAAGTGGCAGTAATTTTTCGAGGAAAACTGATTATGTACTCTTGTACTTTGGTATAGCTCAACAGCACAATGTTTAATTCTTCCACTTTTTTTGATACCTTATTTCATCTAATTTTAAACTTTGAACGAGTGTTGGAAACAAACCTCTTTTCAAAAGCTAAGCAAAAATCTACCGATTAATTGCCTAAAGCCAAGTAAAAAATTAATCGAATAAACCAGCCAAATAAACACTTGCGTGTTCGAAGAAAGATGGAACTAAAGAATATATGTAAATAATAGTTATTTTGGACATACAAGTCGTCGAGTTTCTTCTGGCTTTGGAGTAAAGTCTTCTCTTCCTCTCGCCAGGTCCATGTACAAGGGAGGGAGCTGCTCGACTAAAGGAAGAACTTGCTTCAAAATCGAAGGGCTAAGATTTTCTAATTGCTTCATTGTCATCTCTGCCTGCAGATGCATATTAACAAAAATGAGACTTCGATTGGGATGATACTATAAAATCACAAGGCCCGCTTATGACAAGAGATTAACTCGTTCTTTCATAGAGCTTAAAATTTTCCTACTTTGGAATAGAGATATTTTGAGCTTTTACTAAAGTTTGGTAGCTGCTGAAGTCATAAACACAAATCTTTTTTGAATAGGAAACCAATTTCATTATATATACGAAATTACAAAGAAAGATAATTCAAATTACAAAGGCCATTAAAATAATGGTTACAAAAGAGAACCCCTATTAATAAGAGAATCAAAACTATAAACGCGAATCTTGAATCCTAAATTAAAGCATGTTTGAGAGTGTATAATATGCATATTCAAAAAACCAAGAGAGCATCAACACAAGTCAGTGTATGCGACAACTACTGCATAATTAAAAATTATTGTTGTGTTCATTCCACTATATAATATTGTTATGGAAGTTCACAGTAACAAGCATATCAAAACTACTTTTAAAAACTCCAAGCAGCAACCTTTGAAAAGACCATGCACATTAATCACAAAGATAATAAAAGATCAAATATCTCACCCCTACACGAAAAGTCGGTGATGATGCAATTTGTGATAAGAGAGGCCCCATTCTTTGAGCCATTGGAACAAGCACTGGGGAGAATAAAGGAAAAGCTGAGCTTGCCTCCTGTAATAGAGAACTTTTTGTCAATTCTCCAAAACATAAAAAGGTGACATAGACAAAGAAACATCTCAACACGAGTAGAATTACATAGCTTTTTACCTAGCGGGGAAAGTAGAAAAAGAAGAAAATGGAGAGAGAGAGAGACACCGTTCATTCATCACATACTAAGGCTCTTCTCTTCAATTCCTTTTTTGATTTAGAAAAAACTTGTCAAAGAACTAGTACAAAAAAAAAAAAGATAAAAAGCTGCTAGAAGTTCAAATTAGACAATAAATAGGTTTGCCATCCAGAAAGAATCTGTTCTAAGAATATTTGTTCAATGAGCTCAGATAACTTTTTAACCACTCAAAAGTCAGCTTGCACTCCTTCGTCCACTCAAAGTTTCCCTCATTTCTGTGAATTTCTTTAATTCATTCAACCAAACACCTCATGACTTTGGTAATAATCTGTAGTCTAAGCTTTTATAAAGTAATTGCTATGAATTTCATTATTTTCTCATCAAAGTTGTCAATATAATTCTAAATATAATCATAAAGCAGAATACCGTTTCCTCACAATGAAAGGTTGAATTTTATTTCAAGTATTGAACTATTCTGTGTATTGTATTTCTCAAGTCTTCCTTGGGCTTAGGTTCTACAAAGCCTTGCCGCTTAAGTGCTCTTGCCTAAATACTGGTTCCCAGATATTCACTAATCACTAGTGACAAAATACCTTGTTATTGAACGCCATTAGTACATTTCCCCTTTTTTCAACAGCATATCTTGATCCTGATGAATAGATAAGTTAGCAATCTAACCCATTTGATTAGCTGCAAACCAAATCAGTTCCTGACATGACATAAAGAGATGTTACGATACCAATCAAAAGGTGGATGACAGATCCCAGAGAATGGCCAACACCAAAAATGGGAAGATCTCGTACCTGTATGATTACTGATTAACTTCCTTCAAATTTTTAGGAAAAAAAAAGTCAAGAGAGAATGTTCTCATCATAAGTGAGAGAAAGAGAAGAAAGAGAAAAACAGAAAACTCACAGATTCAAGAAACTCCCGACGGCACCTATCAAATTTAAACTGCACTTCATCCGCAATTAAGAAAGTGTCAAATCCGCTGGCATAGGGTGTTGCAATAATGAAAATACCCCTGATTCATGATGATATTTGGTCAAAATCCTCTTCATTTCTCATTAATAAGTACGTAATCTAAAAAGATCTGAAAATTATGGCTTTGTAGTCCATTAAACAATTGAACACAGTACAGCTTGATCCCATAAAAATATGAAATTTGATAACCAATTCAAAAGCAAGTTTAACATACCCAAGGACTATAAAAGGAAGTACGATATAAACGTCTGGTGCAACTTAAGGTAACAAAACACTCGTGAAGGCAGATACTTGCTCCTTCACAGTCAAAATATAATAAAGATATATTGCCTATCCAAAAAGGGAAAAAAAATAATAATAATGAACTTGTAAAGAGAGTAGAATTAGGAGCATCACCTCTCTGAGAGGCGCTCTAAAAACAAACGATATGTAAGCTGAGGTGCAGCTCCAACAAATATACCCCCAACAAAATGTACAACATACTTCGGGGTTGAGTTTCGTGGTTTGAGAACCCATGCTCCCTGACATTTAACAATACATATTAATTTCGATAGAGTTATGAGAATAGAATAGGGACAAATGAACTCTATTTAATAAGATGATATTAGCATCATTGATTGATGTAATTAAATTTACCTCAACCCATCAGCTGAACTTTTGGGTTAATTGGTGATTTAACACGATTCTACATAATACCAAGAATGAGGTTTTGAATTTGAACCCTTCCTAACTGTTTCATCCCCACTTAATATTGGTTCCTACTTGATGGGCATTCTCAACGACTTAAACTTTTGGGATGATTGGTGATTTAGAAGTTCTTTGAAGATACGGAAGCTTTTCATGGGACAATCCCATAATGATTCCAAGTCTTCTGCTTCATCCAAATTGATATTGATACACAACATGGTAGATTCCCTAATGTTTATTTTGAGGCCAAAGGCGGCATCCATTGCCTTGATCAATAAGTTGGCCAATTAAAGATTTTACTGCCTAGGCAAATACAAACATCAATAAGCTGGGCAATTACGGATTTCATTTCATAAACGTAGATTCATGGTAAAAGCATTGCAAAAGGTAATTTTAATATAGATGATACATGTTAGTTGATGTAATTAAAATTACTCCATGCTATAAGTTTAAAATTTTGGGTTGATTGGTGATTTAACATAATTCAACATGGTATCAGAGCAGAGGGCATTTGAAAAATTTCTAAGCCCACAAGTGAGTATAATTAAAATTATCTCAACCTATAAGTTTAAACTTTAACATAATTCAACAATACCTATGCATGTATGGACAGCAATTGACTGCAAGCGAAATATGAGAATCAATAAAAACAAAGATATGGTAATTGTAGGATCACCTCAACTTCTGTCCAATCTTTTAAACCACCCCATGCCTCTTGTGATTCCTTGACTGTCTCAGTTAGTAACCTGGAAACACATGAAAAAACACCAGCTTAGCAATGGTATGCAAGAACGCAAACTTCGAAGACAATGATTCAATTTACTTCATAAAAGAAACCATATATATTTCCTCAACGAATTTACCAATCTTGAATCAGATCTCAGATCGAATGCCCTAAACCGAAACAAACCAAAATAGGTATATTCGATTCATTAAAATGAAATTAGGATGTGATTGAAGATTGGTGAATCAGAAAGAATCGTCATCTTGAGGGGTACACGTTTGAAACAGTGAGGACCTTCTATCCATTTATAAGATTAGTGATTACTCCTCTCATCACCCATTGGTTTGGATGCCCACACTATCAAATATTCATATTTCCTAATTGAACATTCCTGATATGTAATTGATCGCCTACGCTAGTTAGAAAAACCTATCGATTTCTGAGTATAGTTGCAGAGCAGTAGAAGTAGAACGAGCTGGTTGTTCGTCGCCATCATAGTTGCACTTGATTCGGCTTCTTCGAATGAACTGGTAGCGTGGTTGACATTGAATTAGAGCCATGGGGCGCTTGAAGTTGCGACATCTTTGTGATTGATGTATGAGATTTGAAGTTGGATCCCGATGCGGCCATGTGGGCTTCAGTAGACTGGCCATTGATTATCGATCTTCTTTGAATTTGATTCAGCTTGGTGATTGCCTTGATTTATGGATTATTGGCCAATTTCGGATGATGATCTGATGATCATTTCTGCAGAAATGCATTTTCAATGACATCGCATTCTGAACTACTTTCATTGTTTAATAAGAATTATCTACGCAAGACTTGTTGGGTTTTGGCTATGTTGGTCAAAGACGTTTCTTGTCTCCCTCAGAAGAAGAAAAACAAAAAACAAAAAACAAAAAAATTTCTGAAAAATATCTTGTCATGTAAATGAAGAGGAAATTCTTCATCTTCTCTTGTTGGCAAAAAAAATAAAATTTACATTGGTCAAAATTTTACAAAAACATCAACGTGTGTTTGTGTGAGATTTTATGAAATAATTATTTAAAGTATAGTAATAACTAGTCCGTTTGAGAATGGTAAAAGGGTTGAAAAATCAAATAAAAAAATAAAGGGACGTAATTTGGCACTTTCTTATCGTGCCACATGACGCCCACTATTTAGACATAAACGCTCGTTTTTTTTCCACCAGTTTTAAAGAGTGACATATGAATATGATTATAACTGTATCGCTTCTCTCAAATAAATAAAAGTTAAATATCGACTTTTGAAATCGAACTCGTGATGTAATGTTGAACTGAATTACCACCAAACAATGAAATCAACCCATAATCAACTCATACTGTGACAAGTTAATGATTTATATCTCAAATCCAAATTGAGTTTTAAAATATATATTATTGAGTAGTTGAATTTTTTTTATAGTACAAATTAGGGGAGGGAGACCACAAATCCTATATAGTAGACATCATTGCTCTCAATAAATGAGTCAAATATCAATTTTTGAGATCGAACACGAGAGGTGTTGAACTGAATTACCACCAAACAATAACATTAATGAGTCAAATCTAACCACTCAATAATGGCAGAAAAAAAAAAATCAATAATCAAAAAACAAATGAGAAATAATATTACCAGTGAAAATTTCATCACATCAAAACTTATTTGTATTAGATTAGGTAAACTAATAATGAAAAAAAAACCCACAAAAATCGCACATAATACAATTATATTATTATTTTTTAGTCTTGCACATTTATTTTATTACTTAAAATAAATACTATAGGTAAATCCTATCGTCCAGCAACAGGCAAAATAACAAACAGGAAGAAATAAGTTGAAGCATAAGCAGATTGACAACTGGGTTCTGTCAAAAAAAGAAAAAAAAAGACATTGACAATTGGGTCTTCTAACCGTAACAATGATTTCAACTGTACAAATATTCACTCGTTTCATCAGAAGTCCCTGGTTTATTACATATTACAAAGTAACAACCAACGAACAAACCTTTTATATGAGATTGTTGTTCAACTAACTTCACATAGCATTTTCAGCTGGTTGCGACTGGTACGTGCGCCTCCTTAACTGGGACTCTGTTGTTGGCTGCTGTAAGAAGATTCTGGTCGGATCGTTTGGATCGACATACCTGCAAGATCAACAGAAGAAAAAAAACATAATCAAATGAAAACTCCCAACTTGACCATGAGATCGAACTCGACGAGAATAACATTACTTACGCATGTCTCATCATTTCATCGACAGGAGTTTGTGCTGCCTGTAATGGATTCACGCGGGGACCTGCATTTGTGTTTTGATTGTATTGCCTCACTGAAGAGAGCAAGTTGAAGAAGAGTGGCACAAAGGTACCACATCCCCCTTCCTTGAACAGAATTTTAAACGAGTGTGTCGAGTAGAGAGCCCTGTGCTGATCATCTGGCACCACCTGCAATAAGCTATTAATTAGGCGGTCTGAACGGGGACTCCGACGTATTAAAATAGATGAAATTTAATAGTTGACATACTTACAGGTTCCACTAATCCAGAGATATTGTTGCAGTAAAATATTGGCTGCTTAAATTTTTCATCATGAACAAAGAGCTGCAAAAGCAAAAAGCAAAACATAAGATAGTAATGCAACAAAAATGTCAAATAGCATTATGCAATCCAACAGCAATTTAGAACTTAAGTATAAGTCGACATAGTTATAAGAGGTTAATAATAGGATTGAGACTATTAATCAATTGTTTCGACTTGGAGTTGAAGACACGTATCATTGTTTTAACAAGGCTCCATATCCATGAAGAATGATACAAGATCCAGGGGCTCAAAGAAGAGCAATACTGAAAACTGTAAGATTAATTGACAAATCTCTACACAGATATATGACTCGATGGAGTAATAGGTTAAGACACCGATAGTCTTAACCAGACAAAGAACACCGAGAATGATAAAACACAAGAACGATATAATAAGATAATAATGGACGTTACAACCCCATAACTATTAGAGGGGGTTAGGACTTTCCCAAGGTCTTTTACAAAGACTTTACCAAATCATATATTTCATACCCTTCTAAGACTCCTATTTCTCTATTTAAGCATCAACACTAGTGGCTAAAAAATTACTATCTTACCCTTATACATAAAATATTAATATCTTACTTCTACCTATGAGTCTAACAAATCCCCAGTCTCGAAACACACCTTGTCCTCAAGGTGTGGGTTCTACCATCTAACTAAAGAACACAAAATGGGCCTCATATTGAAATTTTCCAGCCCATTATTGGCTAATTAATGTTTCCTTCTGCTTTCACATCATGGGTCCCACATCATGTTGACACTTGACAATACCAAAATGTCATAGCTTTCTTATCTCCTTTCATCGTTATGGGGTGGATTAAAAGAGGTTTCTCATAGGTGATGTGGAAAAAAGGAATATATGAAAGACTTGGAGAAAATTATATATATAAGAAACAATTTGATTGATAGCTGAAATTGCAAGAGTAAGCCTCCAATTAATAAGGAAAGTAGAATACTATAGTCTATGTCTAGGAAAAGAGAGTGTTTTAATCAAAAGATAAAGCCATATTATGGATAACCTGAAAATAGATGAATAGTTAGATGATTTATCTTTGAATGTTCTCCATACTTGGAGAAGATTGTGAGGGGTTTCAATCTGTGTGCTTCAACAAATACGCTCTCAATCAAGAAGGCAAGTAACAAAAAGAGTGAAAGTACATACCAAAGGCATGTCAAATGCAGTAAAATATGGATCTGGTTTACTTGACACAAAGACCATGCGAACATTTGACAAGTAAATAGTCCCTTTTGCTTTAACACGATCGCTATTAGCCCTGAAAGAGAAAGGGAAAATCCATTATGCTTACGCACCAACTCTGTAATTTACAACCAAACTTATACAATTGCAAATAAAATCTGTCAGAACTGGATAAGAACTTCTCTATTCTTAGTGTAAGAGACATAAAATGTGTAGAAGGAAAAATGGTGATGGAAAAAAGAAGCAACATGGTATCGTTATTAAATCATAAAATGTACCTACAAAAAAGCTCTCCATCAATGGGTGAAAAGAACAAAAAGGGGGCCCCAAGAAGGAGCTTACAGAAAACTGCTACAATTAAGGACTGTAGGGGATCAAAACACAAAGATCTTTTGTTTTTTGATAATCAGACATAGAGATTCATTCCATTCAGAAAAGAAGACATATAATAGACAATGAGCCAAGCCAAAACAAACCACATATATATAAATATAAAGAAAAAATGGCTCCCAACTAAAAAACAGTACTCAACTAATTAGTTACAACTTACCAGAATCTGCATAAATAACCACTGACCCCTTTAAAAAACATACTATTCATCATGCCCCACACGATAAACCGACTTGACCCTACAACATTTAAATGTGAAACTGGAAAAATAATTTCTAGATATGTCGTCACAGAAGATTGAACACGAACACCATAACCTTTTGGTTCTCGAGGACTCTCAGCTGGCGCAAACTGGTTCCGAAGAGAGAAAGATCCCAAAACTATTTCATATGAATGGCATTGCAACAGAAAATGACGGAGAAAGTTAACGCAATATCCAAAATCGCTCAACTATAAAATTTAAGATCCGGGTACTAGAAGTTATAAATATAGTTCTATGAATCGTAGCTAAGTCATAAACCTCCGTACCATAAAATTACATATAATGGATCAATGAACAGATACTGGTTTCCGAAAATGAAAAGAAGAGAAAACTATGCAATACTATCAAACTGATCCCAAAAAATATCAAACATTGGAATACAAAAATCAAGAACCCAAATTATGCTACCGTCGTATAATCAATCACATATAAACCCGATGCCGGGAATCAACTCAAATTCGCAAATCGGGTAAATCAATTGATCCAAGAAAATTTAGAAAATAAAAAGCCCGTCAATACGAAACAGAATTTGCAGGAATCGACTCCCAACCTAGTTCAATTATAACGGTCAATCGCGTAATGGGTATCGAGAAGAGAAATGGAACTGACCCGGGGATCTTATCAATCTCGAATTCGACGCCATCTCTAGCCAATACGAAAAGCTCGTGGGTGAAAGGAACGGGCATCCCATTTGGAAAAAGATTAGGGTTCAGAGCCATGGAAGTCTAGAAGCGAGCAGACCTTACGAAGAGAGGCGAGATTAAGAACTCAACTTCTCTCCCAATTTTCCACAACCTTCTGGAAAATTGCAGAACCTTCAGGAATGGTGGATTTTTGCCGGGAAGAGGGCTTAGCTCGAATGAAATTGGGTAAATTTAAGGTAATTAGTGGATAAGAAATTAGAGTAACGTTGATTTTTTTTTTAGCATAGTCTTTTTCGGTAAATTCAACCATATATGAAAAAGACTTCTTTTATAAATTCAAATGAATCCAAATTCTTCACTATACATTTACAGACACATTGATACTAAAATTTGGATTTTTTTGTATAGTAATTAGAAATTGATCTTGTAATAATAACTTATGTCAATGTGTATTTTTGTAGAGAAGTTACGCGCAATAGTTCGCTTGGATGTGAATTTTTGTAGAACAATTGCATAAATAAGTAGTTAAAAATGAATAGTTATTTTGATTGATTGTAATAGTTCTTTTAGGTCTAGTTTTTGTGGAAAAATTGTAAATCAAATAGCTTCTCTAAATTATAAAATTTAAAAAAAAAAAACACCTCTATAGTCAGCGGTATTAGATTAGTCGAACTCTTCTCATTGCATGATCTCAACCCACTTTCTTAAATCGAATCTCTATTTTATATTATTGAATCAAATACCAATTTTTGTTTATTGATCTTTGTTATTATATTATATTAGTATGTGGCTCTGTTACAAAATAATTAGTACTAAGTAGAAAGGAGCTCGTCTATTTTATAAAATGCTAACAGACATCTTCAAACTTTTTAATTAGAACACCTATCTTATTTGTTAAGAATATAACCGGAGAAGTTTAAATACAATATTTGTGATGAAATTGAAAGAACAATCAAAGAAAGAGTAAAGGGACACCCAGAAAAATACTTAGATTTATGTAATTCACTAATAGTGTACTAGCTACATCACGGAAAAAGAAGAAAATGATTTTATTGAAAGAGAATCAATGCAAAATATTGATAAGAGAAACTAGGGTTTTAGGACGAGTTTATATAATGCATAAAATGCCAAAATACGAATACCTAAACCAAATACCAATTTTATCTAGATATGATGAGCGTCGTTCATGGACTCCAATCACTGACTGGTCAGTGAGACTGCCACTCGACAGTGAGACTCTTGTCTAAGTAATTGTGGAATATCAAAATTCAAAGGTATATCTCAAAAAATCCTTAAACAAGAAACAACATAATCAATAGACAATAAAAAGTAGCATTCTCATACCTTTATACTAAAACATACTTCAGTATGCATTTAAATACAAACTAAATACATCTATCAGTTGGTTGCACATTTGTCCATAATATTAATTGAAAAAGCAATCCATTTAACAGTTTTATGAAAATATTTGCTCAGGCATGAAGGCAATAGACATCAAGCTCTTTTTCCTTCTTTTTCTTTTTTTGACAAGCTTGCCTGAAGGTACTTCTGCACAACTTCTCGGTTGGCGTTATTCGATATCGAACAAAGCCGCCCCTTGGAAGACATGATAACAATATTTGAAGAATGGATAACCAGTTCCTAAGTTTATGTAGTCATCCAAAATCTTGAACTGCATAAACTAGCTACAACTTCCCCCACAAGTTTATACATTTCCTTAAAACAAAGGGAAAAAAAAAAGGGGAAAGCAGCCATTTATTACAAAGAAACCATTTTTACTTTGATTCCAGTTTAGTCGAAAATAGGCATCCATGCTACAAGTAAATCACCATAAGCTGACGACGGTGAAAAAACCGTCGGCCTATATCTTCATATGCCGACAGGTCTTTAAACCGTCCACCTATGTTTTAAATAAACCAATGGTTAACAAAACTGTCGGCTTAAAGCGAACATACACCGGTTTTACAAGACCGTGGTATCTGTTTTAAATAAACCGACGGTTAACCAAACTGTCACTTTAAGTGAACATACTCCGACAGTTTTACAAGACTGTCGGCGTATTTTAATACTATAGAGCGACAGTTAGTGACTACGTCGAATATCTAGTTTCGATATAGCATCATAATAAGTATGTCTAGGAGCAGTTTCGGAAGTTCCAAAGTATTAGGCAGATGAGGATGGAATAAACACTAGCTCAACGTCAAAATGTCCTCAATTTCCTTAACAACTCCACTCATTGTGGGACGATCTGCAGCTGCTTCTTCAACACATTGCATGGCCAACTCTAAGAACCTTTCAAACCCAATTAGATTTGTAGTGTTGTTGTTGATTATGGTTGTGTCCATCATATTCTTCAAACCATAAAATTCGTCATCACTCTTATTCATCAACATACGTATCTCCGAAACTACGTATTTTCCTTTGACAATAGGCAGCTTAGCCGTTAGTAGTTCCAACATTAGTGCTCCAAAACTATACACGTCACTTTTTTCCGTAAGTTGTAGACTCCTGTAATATTCGGGATCCAAGTAACCCTGCAAATAAATGTCATTGTCAAATCATTACATCAAAGAGAATTGCGATAAAATAATCGTATATAACTATCGAGAATTACAAAAGCGTTGTGTAGTTCACTAATGTTGTGTAAGCTAAATCAATGAAAAGAGGGAGAAACTGTTTTTAGAGATCGTGGAGAATACAAAATGATTAGCAAATGGGAGGGATTTTAAGAAAGTTTATATAATTCACATCTTATAAAACCCTAATACATTATTTGACCCTAAGTACATAAAGGCTTAATACGAAATAAAAAATGTAATTAGTGAAACCCCTATACTAAGTATTTGTAGCACAATATACTAAGAACAATTTGGAACTCTATACTAGAAAATGTCATTAACTAAAGTTTTGGCATACCATTCAAGTTTCTATCTTTCGTGTTGATTGATATAATTAAATTTATCCAAACACATTAGCTTAAGCTTTTGGGTTGATGATGGTTTAACACATAATTCATCATGGTATCAAAGCAAGAAATTCTCACATCGAGTCTTTGCTACCCAATTACAATTGAATTCCACTAAGACATTTCTCAAATTTCTAAACTCGCGGGTGAAGAGGAGTGTTAATTAATATAATTAAATTTACATCAAGCCATTAGTTTATGCTTTTAGGTTAATAGGCAGTTAAACATAATTCAACAACTTGAATGCATTTTCCTATTTTGTGTTTGATTGAAGAAAGTGAATTTTTCAAGAGGTTGATTACTTGCATTTATGTAATGTCATCCTCAATATCAAAACTTTTACCCTAAAAAACATCACGTGGATAAACTACTTACCATTGTGCCTTTGACTTGAGTAGAAACATGTCCCTTTCCACTGTCTAAAACAAGCTTGGATAAGCCAAAATCTGCAACTTTTGCATTTAACTGTTCATCTAGTAAAATGTTGGTGGACTTAACATCTCTATGGATTATGGGAGGATTAGCAAGCTCATGCAAGTAAGCCAATCCTTTGGCAGACCCGAGTGCGATACAAAGTCTTCTCTTCCAATCAAGATGAATACCAGATTTCCCTAAAGTCAGTGTTGCACATGTTAGTTAAGATTAGATGTTCAACAAGGCCTTAATACCATCTAAACTGCGAAGAAAAAAAATATCTGTTTTCCATGTACTTTTCTTATAGTTTGTTGGCGAAAACAAGACTTAACAGTAGAACTATACAAAACCTCAAGGAATGGCCAAGAACTAGATAGAACTATACAAGAGGCAAAGCCTCTTCACTTTTTTTCGATATACGTGAGTGTATGGATCAGCTTATGTGCATCTTGACTATTCTCATGGGACAACCGCCTGACCCTCCAACTTTTGGCTGACATGAAAACCCATATGAAACTAATTCCTATGTAGCTACCATGAATTTTTTTTTTTTTATATTCATGAGTTTGGTCAGCTTACTATTCTCATGGGACAACCGTCTAACCCTCCAACATTTGATTGTCAGAAGAATTCATATGAAATTAATTTTTAGGTAGGTGACCACTATGATTTTTAATTTGTTTTATATATAATTGTGAATGTCTGGGTCAGCTTACTATTCTCGTGGGAGAATCGCGTAAGCCTCCAACATTTGGATGTCAGGAAAACTCATGTGAATTAATTCCTAGGTAAGTGATCACCGTGATTTTTTTTTTCTTTTTTGATAATCGTAAGTGTCAAGGGTCAGCTTACGCGGATCTTGACTATTCTCACGGGACATACTGTCTGACCTTACAATATTTTGATGTCGAAAAAATTCATAGTAAACTAATTTCAAGCTAGATAGCTACCCACGATTGGACCAATCACCTTGATTTATTAATGCTCTTTTAACCACTAGGCTATCCATGATGGTTGAGTGGCCACCATGAATTGAAATCATAACTTCTTAGTTCCTCTTGACCATTAGGCCAATCCATGATGATTGCAAGCACTTCTACCCTTGCAATAAATAATCTCCATTCTCAATCATTTATAATCAAGTATGGAGGAATATCATTATATCTTAAATCTCAAACCATTATGTTGAATTGAACTTCACTCCTTACATTCCAACCATAAAACCCAAAGAAAAGAACCTAACAGCCAAATTTAGTTCATAACACGATTAGGGAGAAACAACACTTAACCATCTCTAGTGTTTTTCTTTTTCACATTTTAAAATTGAAGTTTGTTTATGGCATCTCGGTCTAATCTTACAAAACAATTGTTCATTTACCTTTGGAAACTAAAATCTCTTTATCTTTAATTTTTTTAAATCTAACTTTCATTTGTGAGAGAGTCTCCAACATAATAAGAAATAGAAAAATAAAATAATAAAACAAAAAAGCATTTAAAATTCCCATGTCTGAATCTCAATTTTGCATCACTTTTCTCACATAAATAGGCTATAAGACACCCCAAAATTTCTGAAGAAACTTACCAGCTAGGCTCTCTCTAAGTGTTCCATTAGGCATGAATTCATAAACAAGCATCCTTTCTCCTTGTTCAGAACAGAATCCCACAAGGCCAACAAGATTCTTGTGATGAACTCGTGAAAGAAGCTCAATTTCGGTATTGAACTCATGTTCACCCTGCATTGATCCTTGTCGAGCTCTTTTGATTGCCACTACTTTTCGATCTACCAGCATTCCTCTGTATACCTGCCAAGGAAGATGATGGTACTTAACAATCGACATTCAGGAAAGAATTAGCCAAGCATTTGTACATTTACCCTGCCAAATCCTCCCGAACCTATTTCATTACTCAAGGAGAAATTGTTTGTGCAGTTTCTAAGTTCGTCATAAGAAAACCATCTGGCTCCCTTTAATTGTGGTGCACCTCCATTATCATCTCCCCTTGACACCCAGAAAGCTAGAATGAATATCAAATTAACGCTATTTAGTCCGTGAATCGGTATTTAATATTTCGGATCAACCGACAACCATACAAACTTAATAGCATTGTGATAAAAGCTATAACCACTTACCATTACTAGGATTGGCCTTTTCTGCACATCTCTTTCGTTGAATTATGTATATTCCAACTCCAATGAGGCATAGAACGAGAAAGGCACAGCAAGCAGCTATTCCAATAACCACTTTGGTGTTGGTTGAAGTTCCTCTACCCACCACTTGAAAACATTTATGCTTTTAGCATCAGTTCATCATGGCTAATGACAAAGCATAACAACTAAGGAACTTTTTGTGCAAAAATGATTACTAAAATTACCCGAAAAAGGATAAGGAGATCCAATGAAATAATATGGACCAAACTTGTGAGGAGGTTTATAAAATTGACTGTTGAAAGCAAACCCAATCTTCTGAATGTCTATCCTATTGAAATACTTATTGTAAGGTGGAAAAAGTGCAAGCTGCATCTGAAGATAATCATCAACATTAAAGAAGGGCTTCTGAATAGAAGGCGCGAGGTTGAAATTTTCCAAGAGACTCGCTTCAAGCAAATGAAAGACAGATATATTGGACAATTCCCTGAACGAAGGTCCTCTAAAATATAAAGTCCCTTCATATGGATAGGCACATTCACAACTCCGTGGGTTCAACTTCTCGTCGCGAGGACACGACTTAGTTGCACAGTTAACTTCGGTAGAATAGTGGTCTGTTTGTTGTTGTTGAAGCTGGCAATAGTTTGTAGCTGAGTGGACATTAACTTTGCACACAGGATTTCCTGTCAGCCTATAACATGTGACACTCACATGAATTAATAAAGATAGCAGCTAAGTGTTAGTTAAAATAATTAAGTTTACCCCAACCTATCAGCTTAAGCTATTAGGTTGATTGATGGTTTACATAATTCAACGTGATATCAGAGCAGAAGTCTTGAGTTCAAATTTTTGTTGTGTCGTTTTCTCCCCATTAAAATTAATTCCACTTGTAAGACATTTCTTAAAATTTTCGAAGTTCGCAAGTGAGAGGAGTGTTAGTTGATATAATTAAATTTACCCCAACCTATCAACTTAAGCTTTTAGGTTGATTAGTGGTTTACGTAATTACTAAGTACAACACGAAAATCTAATATTGAGAAGAAAAAAAAGAGAACATTTTTCTCACATCAAAGTGTTAGTATATCCCGAAACAGAGGTAATAGAGGAAATATTGTTATTTTGCAAATCAACCAGCTGCAGTGGTGGGCTGCTGTCACCCATATGTAATGTCCCACTTAATGCATTGTTCTTCAGTTTTCTGTGACAATTTTTAGAATGTATTAAATTATAAATTGCAATTCAGAATCCAACCTTAATATATACAATAAAGCTTACAGCCTTACACTTGTTGTATATGTGGTAAGCTAAAGATTCCTTCCGGCAAATATCCACCTATTGACCCATATTCAACAATCCTGAAACCATGTTAGCGTAACATTTTGTTGGTTAATATATTAAATTTACCTCAACCCATTAACTTAAACTTTTGGGTTAATTGGTAGGATTTAACATAATTCAACAAGGTTTCAAAGTACACGGTCCTAAGTTTGAATCTCTACAAAGTCGTTTTCAAACCAATTAAAATCGAATTCTACTTGTATGACAATTTTCAAATTTCTAAACAATAAATAAGGGAGAGTGTTGGTAAACATAATTAAATTTACTCCGATCTATCGGATTAAGTTTTTGGGTTGATTGGTCATTTAACAAAATTAAATCTTTACTATATTAGATGTCAAAAATTAAAAAACGTAACAAAACTATTACTCGGATAAAAGAATTGTAAGAGAGCATATGAGATATTAAGTTTAACATGTGATGTAAGAACTTACAGACTGGTGAGAGATTGCAGATTTGTGAACCATTCCGGGACCGCTGATGGTTCAAATAAGTTGTTACTAAGGTCCCTATAAAGACAACACTAGTTAAGTTAACTGGTATAAGAAGATCAAAATGAAAATGTTAGATTCTTGCCATATGCTTACACGCAATTCAGCGAATTCATTTGAGTTAAATTTGGTAGTAGGCCTGATAGCTTATTGTTTGCTAAATTCCTGAAAGAAGCACGTGTTATTGGGGATCAAAGAGGAAGTGTACCAATAAAAGTGCAGAAGTGAAACATTATTGTAATTTTTACATGGTGAGTACTCACAAGTCAAAGACATTTGTTAGGTTGTTTAGATTTGATGGGACATTGCCCGTCAAAGAATTCCGATCAAGCCGACTGTTACATATTTGAACTTCAGTAAGTTGGAGAGAGAAAATTGCACAAGAAATAAAGGCTGAGTAACTTATACTCACAGAACCTCAATGGTCTTAACAAGTCCCAAAGTTGGTGGGATACTCCCAGAAAATTTGTTTTGGTCAAATAATCTGATGAAAGAACTGAGTAAGCATTGGGACAAAATATGATTAAACAGAGTTGTTGAGTTGATATCAACTTACATGTGTAATAATACGGTCTTGGAGCTAAAGAGTTTAGGTGAAATGGGACCTGATAGCTGATTTTTGCTGAAATGGCTGTAAATCACAAAGTCATGCTTTAATTTTGAAGTTCTTGGAGTGGAGTAGGGGTGAGAGGAAAAACCAAAAACCGACAAAACCAAACCAAAACAAATAGATCCAATGAATTAGTTCTATTTTTTAGAACAATATTGGATCATTCAGTTTGATATTTTAAAAAATCGAAATATATCAGTTTAGTTTCAATTCTTGATGGAAGAACCAATAAAAAAATCGAACCGAAACGAATATATAGATAATAAGAAAAAAAATATGTTGGTATTCAAAATTTGATGAAGAACCAATTTAAATGTGAAATATGAAGTAAAACATTGTAAATATTGTGATACATATGAAAAGTATTGTCTTTTTTGTTAGTAAAATGTAAGTCTTTAGAATATAATTAATAATCAAATTGAGAATGATACAAAAAAATTTGAAAAACATATCAAATTTATTATTGAAACCATAACCGAAAACCGAACTAAATAAAAACCGAACCCATGGTTTTGTCCTTTACTGGACATCAATTCGGACCCAATTATTGAAAAACCAAGGATATTGATTCGTAATCAGTTTGCAAAATCGACAAAAACCAAACTGAAAATCACCTCTAGAGTGGAAAGTCATTTAATTTTGTAGGTATATTTTTCTTTTTTTTTTCACACTTGTTTGCTTGGAAAAATACTACTCACAAATGCTTAGCTTCAAAAAGTAGATCTAAACCCGGAGATTCGGAGGTAGAAATTGGTAGACCACCCGTCAACTGATTATCCGCCAAGTCAAGCCAATAGAGTTTGGAGAGTTTTCCCAAAGTTGGTGGTATGGGACCAGTGAAATTGTTGGAAAGTAAAGACCTGAGAAAGATGAGAAATCTAATTGAGAAATAACAAAAAACCTAACAGTTTACTTGTTTGCTTATCAATAAATTGTTATCTCACAAGAAAGTTAGCTCAGCAAGATTGCCCAATTCTTCTGGAATATTACCACTAAATCCACAGGCAGAAAGGCTCCTGAAAGTTGACATTGTTAAATGCAAAAAACTATCTTAACACTAGAAAAACACAAGCATAAAAGTTGATTGGGATCAAATTTGTTTGGTTAGAGCTCTTTACAAGATATTCAAGTTCAACAAATTCCCTAGCGCTGGAGAGATTGAACCAGTGAGATCTCGATTGGATGAAAGGTCTCTGCAATTAACACCATTACAAAATTCATACATCCCAATTAACAAATATGAGACTGGTTCCTAATCTAAAAGACAAACTTTTCTTGTGTCAGTATGGTTAGAAACTTGGGACTCGTTTGGTAACGTTTTTGTTTCCTGTTTCTCGTTTCTGCTTCCTATTTTTTTAGAAACAGACTTGTTTGGTAACTAAAAACAAGAAACAAGAACTAAAAAACGAGAAACTAGAAACAAGAACATTACCAAACGGGGCCTTAGTGTTCATACTATTTCATATTGTAAAATGTTACATGCTCTTAACCCTAAAAACTAAACCAAAAAGAGATTGATGCAACTCACAATGATCTCAGTTCAGTAAGGCCTCCAATGTCACCACCAAGTTTACCTTTTAGGCCCATACTGGATAATCTCCTGAGGTTAGCACACATAGTGAGCGAGTTTGATTTAACCAAAATATTTAAAAGAAACAAAATATTTAAAAGAAAAAGGAACAGATCTGAAACCTCGACAAGTATTGATAAGAAGTGAGTAAAACTAAATGGAAGAGAAATGGAGTTGATGATAAATAATAGATGTTTACAATGAAATTACTCTTGAATTGTTGCAAATCACTCCTTCCCAGGGCGCTTGACAGGGGTCATTTGATGTTCCCCAGCTTGGTGGTATATTTTGCCATCCATCTTTCAAGGATTGAAGCACTGCAACTGCACCAACAACATGAGCATGAAGCTTATAAGGATCCCGTCTCAATATCTTGACATTGTTATCAATATATGCCTTGAACTTTGATATCCGACAATTACTTAGCCAGGGGTCCCACAGCTCGGTCAGCGAGCGGAAATCTCATAACACTCTCCTAAAATCCTAGCTCCTATTTCCATATTTCGGTTTTTATGTATTTGAGCTGTTTTTTGTAATAGGATTTCATGGGAGAAACTCTTATAAAACTCTAACCACTCTTTAATCAACATTCTTGCATTCGTCTTCCAAATAAAATTGTTCTCTCCTCTATCAGTGGACGTAGCTAACACACCATTAGTGAACCTCAAAAATCTGTGTTTGTCTCTCACTTTCTCTCTATTTTTTTATCTGGATTGTTGTTTCGATTTCATAACAATTGTTAACGATTAAATGCAGTCAACATGTACTTCAATATAATCACTTTTTTTGTGTTTAAAACCACTCCACATCATGCTCTTAATCACTTAAAATAAAATTATCATGGTATCAAAAGCGCAATTAAAAGTGAAAAGCAAACATTCAGTTGATTTTGAATGATCAAATACATGTTTTCGAGTAATTTTAAACATGAAAAAGGTGGTTTTAACCATTTAAAAACCACTACTAAACATCCCATTAATTTGTAAACCATCATTCTAACAAATTGCAGAGGTAACAACCAAAGCAAAAGAAGTTCAAACCTTAAGTCATATCTGCTGGTAACCCAAATGCTAATTTCAAAAGGTTAAACAAACAATAAGCTAATTGAACTGATATGTGATGATTCAATAAGGTAAACGCAAAAGAGAGTATTCCTTATTCCATATTCTATCTTTCTTCCCTTATGTTTCATTTCCAAGAGTAAAATTGAAGTATAGTGTTGAACAGGACAGTATTATTGTTGATTTTTATGGCGGTGAACTCATGAAAAAAAAGAGAGAGCACTAATTCTTTTTTGGATAAGAAATTGTTTCATTAAACTACGAAATATGAGGCCCTAAAACCAATTACAAAAGATCTCTTCAAGTCGAGAGGAGAGTAGGAAATGTATAATCATCAAAAACAGATTGGCTTTTGATCCAAGATACAACCACAAAAACAATATCATAACCAAAAAAAAACAGCAAAAGTGGATGATTTGTACTGTTATCCTAAAAAATCTTTCTGTTCTGATTCTTTCGCACCAAGATACCCCATGTGAAAGCTCAAAATCGAGAATGCTGATTCGCAAGGGAGATTAAGGGAGAAAAAAACAAAGAGCACAGGCAGGATAAGAAAACAATAAACAACATAATACAAAAACAAAGAGATTTTACGTGTTTCACTTAACCACGTGTTAGCTACAACCACAAGATTCTTCTCGCTCACTAATCATGGAAAATCATAGATCAAGGCATATCTCAACAGAACTTATAATTACAGTTCCAACACATCTTCATGTTTAACACCAACAATCAACCATGTAACGCCCGAGGTCCAAGATTTGGACGAAGTTTTGGAACCTGGACTTGGTCCCTATGGGCATCGCCATTCTCCTACATATTTTGCGACTCGGCCACGTCACCTACTAACATTTATCGCTTTAAAAGTAATGACTATTCCCACAAACCAACACTGGTTTTTTCAATATGCTTTGTTCTCACTCACATGCATCCTATAAAAAGTCTTAAAAGATTACCCAATCTAAGATTACTACAAGTGGCACACTTAACTGTGAAGTTCTTATGATTGAGCCATCGAAAAGAAAGATACACCTTGTTGGTACAAATCAATTCTTTTAAGTCCTTCTTAACTAAAGACTCTTATCCTCAATATCCCTTTCATTCGAACATGGACTCACTACACCTTGTCTGGGTTCAAAGACATCATCCAAATCCTGGACCACGAGCGTGACAAATCATAACCCCTAGCTGAACTATAAGTGATGTTTGAATACAGAGGGGCAACAAAAGCGAAAAGATGGAAGATGAAACAAAGAAATAAACAAAGAACCAAAGCAGGATAATGTTAATTAGAAGCTTACAATCGTGGGGATCGGTATAGGAAGAGGCCAAGTAGAAATAAGCCAAAAATAGAAGCATTTGATGAACTGATACCGACGGAATCTCCCTCATGTTATCGCTCCCACCACGCACACAACTTGATCGCTCTTTTCTTCACTAAACCAGAAGATGAAAAGGGCAACTTTTTTCCAATTACCCATTTCTCGTTGTTGGCTTTAATGCGGGTAGGTCGATGTAGTTATCGGCTATCACTGATATTTTGTTCCAGCGAAATCAATGCTCACATTGAGTGTTAGGTTGGACCTTTGATTGAACTACCCCTGTACTCAATGCATTAACTCTAAATCAGGCTTATTACTAAAATCTATGTGTGCTTTTCTTGCTTTCTCTCTATTCTTATCTGTTGTGTTGATTTCATCACAAATTACTTATTGGATAACATGAAGTTTATCACACAATCAAATAACCACTTGGATTTGATCCAATAACGACTTAGCATGAGGTTTACATAAAAAATATTTTATTTTTTTATTTTATTGAGCATTTAAGTAAGTTTATGTGTATATTGTTTATTTTTACCCCCACATTATCATACGATCCTATAACATTTGGGTGTTAATAAAATAACTTTTTGATAGGCTAGATTTTTTTAATCAATTTCAAAAGTTGTTCATGATGATCGGAGTTAATTAGTTCATCTTATCGATATAATTATGTATTCTTTGTCTTTTGAATGTGAAATCTCTATGTATAATAATAAAAGTACACGTTTTTATTCATGTTAAAGTTGTGTCGACTCATTCATAAACTATACGCATCAATCATTGGTAAAATAGTTCTCATTTTGGCTAGATATAAATTATCAGTTAAGACAGTTGGAGAACAATCAAAACTGATTTTTAATCAAAAGAATATGACTTTTTATCTACGCGACATGCACGTGCCAATTGATCAGGCGACAAAGTAGACTTAAATTTTGTGGACAAGACTTTGTTTTTTTTTTCCTCTTTATTTTGACTTTTTGAAATTGATATTAAAAATTTTTGGAAGCCGAAGATATGAAAATGAAATGTGCAGAAAAAATAAGTTATAATTGATATTCCGTTAAAGTACATAAATTT
>JBBMEG010000018.1:8235113-8248164 GCA_037832605.1 Cyclanthera cordifolia
TGGAAGCCGAAGATATGAAAATGAAATGTGCAGAAAAAATAAGTTATAATTGATATTCCGTTAAAGTACATAAATTTGATATTAAATGCAGTTGTTTGATAGATTTAAAATTAATATTAATTAAAATTAGTTCAATAATATTAATAATTATAGTGTAATAAAAAAAGTAAATATATTTGTAAAGTTTATATGAAAGTATGATATTTTTTTTTAAATGATTATAATAAGATTTTTTATATTTTTAGTGAAAATTAAAATTGATTTTTTTTTTTTTTAGTTTAAAAATTAAAATAGGACCCTAAAGCAAATAATTTATTTACCCAGTACCTCCTCCACGCGACTTTCTCCTTCTTCATCTTCGTCTTCAGCTTTGAGGAAATCCGCTCAGCATGGCAATGAGATTTGTGTTAGTGTGAGGGGTGAGAGCGTTATTGGTGACGACGCCATTGTTGATCTTTGATTGCGATTGTTTGATCTTTGTTTGCGATGAGCTTGCTCCAGAGGTATGGTCTAGAGTGATTCGGTTTTTGTCTGTTTCCAATAATTGAGTTTGAACCGATATTTAACAATACCATTGATTCAAATTTTTTTTAGTTCGGTTTTAGTAATGTTTTCAATTTCAATAAGAAAATTTGGTTTATTTTTCAAAATTTTTGTCCGGTTCTCAATTTGATTTTTAATAACAAAAAACAGTATTTTACATAGAGATATTGAGTGAATGATTTCTGGAGTAGGCACCTATTTTATGTTTGTTTTTTTGTAGAAAATAGTGGAGCGAAAAGGAGTGGAAGAATTGGAGTAGTTAACTACTTGGTTGAGGATTGATGTTAGTAATGGTTGTATAATTAATTACTTGTGTTGGGAATTAGTGTTCATAATAGTTGATTGTCATATTTGATATGAAATTTGATTAAATAATTTGACGATTAAATAGATGAGTGGTTAAAAGTAGCTTTTGAAGAGTGGTAATTTTAACCACTCCTCTCTACCATAAACAAACATAGCCTTTAAAGTGTTAATAGGGAGATTGTTGCAAGTAGTGGCGATAACTGTTTTTAGTTGTGAAGTTCGTTAAAGTGGATGGATATTAATCACAGGGAGTTTGAAAGGTTTTTTTTTTATGTTTGTGAGTGTCTCAACCAACTTATTTCATAGAGACAATGAGCTGGCTTTGTGGTTGTCAATAAAATATTATGAAATTAATTTAGGACTAAAATGAACAAATTTCATAGCTTAGGACTAAAACTGAATACAAATCTAAAAAATGAAAGGGTAGAATGAAATTTTAACTGATAAAGTTTGATCATCCCTCTAACAAGTACACTCCAATGAAGATGTTGAAACTGAGAAAGGGGACCCCTGAAGAATGGCACATATCATATATACTTGGTTTTTCTTATGGCACCTTTAAAGTTATTTATTCTATCATAGTTTCCATAAGCTTTGTTTTTCTCTTGATTGATTCAAGTGTTGGTTGTTGCTTGTTTCTATTTGTGTTCTACCAATCACTACTAACTGATTATATACACGACTTGATTACGAGATCAAAAGTGTAGCTTTTTTAACTTCCTTTTAAAGTTCATACTTCATATCGTTTTACTCATCAATCAAAGTAGTCTATTAGTCCCCGCTCTGAGTCTTCGGTAGAGATTTCAAGTTCAAAATGGTTTAACCCTAACCATTTTCTGGATTTCAAATACAAAGAATGATTGCCACCAACAATTATTATCACCAATAATTATAATTTCTTGCCCCAACCCCACTTAGAGAGAAGAAAATACTTTCATGATAAGATGGTCCTCAACTAACCTGTTAACTTTGGCTTCTATTATATACAAAAAATGTAAGAAGCTACAAAGTATTTGTTACATATTTACTGCTTCAGCCATTGACAGATCATGGTTTGAATCAACTTTTCAAATAACAAAGCTGGAAGAAAATAGTTCTGTTCGAAATAACCTTCAAAACTTGATATGACCATTCTGCAGCAAATTTCGAGCATTGTATAAAATGGTTCTGGTTTCCTCATTTAATGAATCAAGCAACCGCAGCTCTTTGATCTCTTCTTGCCATTTTTCAACACGATCCTTCTGAATGCTGGGGAAAGAATGAGAGAAAGAACAAGTTAAGAAAAAAAATTCTCAAAAAAAAAGTTTTAGGCTTTATATTCAATTTTCAACTCACCCTATGATTTTCTCATCAAATTCGTTGCTTAAATCTTTGAAAACTGTCTTTCCAGACTCCAGGAGTTGAGACACCTTCGTCAACAAAAATGTAATGTGGATGAGTAGAAAATATTTGCAGCCAGACAATGACTCAGAAATATTGCATATTATTGCAAATATAACCCAAGTTCCAGCTACATCCCATCAGCTAAACTCAAAAGGTGGGAATTAGACCTCTGACATTTATAAAATAAATCAGTTACTCTTCTCATTATGAAATGATTTTGAGATAAACTCATACTATCGAATTCGGATATAGACCATTAAACTCAAGTAGATATTCAGTTGAATAACAATTAAGCTTCAATTAAAGATTGGTGAACTCCTGGAGACAATCTTGAGGAAGCATGTTGAGAATTTCACATTCCTCGAATGGGAGAACTCCAAACATTTATACGATCAATGAGTTACTTCTTTCATTACCAAATAGTTGAACCACATACTATCTAATACAAAATGAATGTAGCCACCACCTACCAGTTGTGTGAAGCTTTCGATGTTATCTAGTAGGCGAACGATATTGGATTCCATCTCCTCTGATGGCCTAATGTCCGTCTCACACTGCTCATTTTCTGAAATGTTGGACATGCTTGCACCCTTTTCCTGCTCTTCCATCTGAGAAAATGGCTTTTTCATTTAAAAAAAAAAAACTGAAAAAATGGAATAACTACATAGAAAAAAGAATAAACATACAGCTAGTTTCATGCGTTTGCCTGCAAATTCAGAAGTGTTGCTTTCCATTACAAATGTGAAAAAATCTTTATGCAAAAATCTTGAAAAAAACTAATCAACTTAATTTAAGGATTTTCAGTTGCCATGTTCTTCACAAAGAGGGATACTTGGAGATACTTACAGAGTCTAACTCTATGAAAAGGTTCCCTTAATCAATGAATCAGCTCATATCAAAATACTAGGTTTTATTGATAAATGAAAATTATTACATTTATACAGCCCTCTAGGAGCTAACCAACTAATAATTACCCTAACTACCCCCCTAACTAATTAACCATATCAGATACTCATACGACAAAGAAGTAAAACGCTCAGTAAACGGAAAGGAACGGGTAGAAGAAAATAGTTAACACTCAGAAATAGAAGTACGAAAAATTCAAATTACAATAAAATTTCAAGTGAGGTCCTCAAACGTAAGGTTACATGCATCCATAGACCTTAAAATTCTTCTTGATAGCAGATTAACAAGGAGCAACTGTCACAAATTTTATTTGTACAATGTTTGCTTAAAATTTGCACTCGACTTTCTTTCGTCTTGCCAAATAAATATTATCGACTTTCTTACAAAAAAAAAAAAAAGTATTGTGCGATACAGGGAAATTTACAGTAGCAAGATTAGAAAAAAGGCAAATAAAATGGCTGAAACTCTAGGTTTCGATTCTAAATTGTTCGTGATCATCAAGAAACCTTTCTCAGCGAAATCGATTCGGGCGACTGTTTATTAAACTGTGATGATCGAATTTCAAGAAAAGTTGAAGTAATTGCAAATGGATCAACAGCAAGATCAGATGAATTTCAATAGATGGAGAAAATACGTACCTAGTTTCACTGGCTGGTTGCTTTCTCCACCAACTTCAGTTTTCTGACTTGGCGCGCTAGACGATGAGAGAATGAACCGCTCTTATTATAGTGTTTGTTGAGCGGTTACGATCGAGCGCTTCGCTTTTTTCTTTTCTTATTTTTTTTTTTTAGCTTATTGAGCGGTTTCAAAGAGCGATTGACTCAAAGCCACGTGGCGGAATAATATACGCCACGAGGCTTCAGTTTAAATTCTTTCCAATTTATTTTTATATATTATAATATTTTTATTTTTTTTTAACCAAATATCATATTTTAGAAAATGTGTTTCAAATTAGAAAATTTGTCATAATCAAGCTCTAAGTTTTCTTTTAATTATTATCTCAAAAAAAAAAAGTTTTCTTTTAATTATTGTAAACTTTTTTATCTATTTAATTTTTTTACTTTTAGAAAAAAAATTAAAATATAACATCAAGAAAATTATTGATTTCAATCCAATAAAATTAATAAAAATAATTAAATTTAAAATATTTTTAAAAGTTGTTACGATTCAAATCAAAATCTCATATTTTGTTACTATTCAAATTAGAAGATTTGTCATAATCAAGATCTAAGTTTTCTTTTAATTATCATCTCAAAAAAAAATCTTAATTATTGTAAACAATATTTTTTTTATATATTTAATTTTTTTTTTATATTTAGAAAAAATTAAAATATAACATCAAGCTAGAAAATTATTGATTTCAATCCAATAAAATTAATAAAAATAATTAAATTTAAAATATTTTTAAAAGTTGTTAAGATTCAAATCAAAATCTCATATTTTGTTATCTAATTTTTAACCCAAGTTTTCAAATACATTATTGTTGTTGTTAACACTAAATTCTATCTATTTTTTCTTTGAGATCCTAAATTATACATTTTAAAACTTAATTATATTTTTCTAAGAATACGTGTGTGTATGTGTGTTTATATATATTTATTTATTTTTTTATTTTTTTATTTATTATTATTATTTTTTTAAATGGAAAATATATTTTTAACAACTCTACTTGGATCCTCCATGAATTCACTTTCACTTGATATCAGATTTTGCGCCTCATTGTTTTCTACCATCGCCGATCATCTCACGATCAGTAAGTCAGTTTTGTTCATATTGTTCGTTTGCCATTCTTGTAAATATAACACCGGATTTTGATTACATTCAATATTTGATCAAACAAATCACCCAATACATTCAATTCCTTATCTTATATTCTGATATTTGTTGAGTTAGTCAATTATGTGCTTCAAATGCACTAGATTAATGAAGTCTTTTGAAGAGGACAAATTCTAGATCCATATTTTTATTTTATATTTTTATATCCATGACTGTACTTCAACTATTGTCATCGTTATCGATTTGATCTTACCATATTTGAATTTTAAAAAAATTGATACAAGGTTATCTTTTAGTATGTGATATTGAATATTATCACTCGAGGTGATTTATACAAATATTTTAGTGTACTCCCGTTTTAAGTTAGATAGTTTATTTTTCTCTTTTTGTTGCTCGTGATCATAATATTTGGTATGGATAGTCGAGATATGCGTAATTGGTTGAGATGGATTTGTGTTAGGAGGAAGCTAATTATGGAGTTTTGCCCAACTTGTGGGAACATGCTGCAATTTGAGTTGCCCAATTTGGGGAAACCTTCTAGATTCTTTTGCCCCACTTGTCCATATGTGGCTTCTTTGGAGAATAGGGTAATTAATAATGTGCTCTGTTTTTTTGTTTTTTTTGCCTCTTAATTTCTTATATTTGTGATTTAATTAAAGAATTTGTGTTCTAATTCCTTACAGGTAAAGATTAAAAGAAAGCAGCGTTTGATTAAAAAGGAATTAGAACCCATAATCTGTGATGACGATATGAAAAATGCTGCTCAAACCGAAGGTTTTAATTTTCACACCTTTCCTTTCTACCTTCGTTTGTGTTTTGTGTATTCCTTTTTCTTTTCTTTTTTCCAAATTAATTTTTAATTATACCTTATTTAGTCAGGAAAATTAATGCAGCAGTTCTATTTCCTTTAGTTAAATGTAATTTACGAAGAGTCTAAGTCATCCATAGGAATCAATTAGAAGAAAAAATAAATCTAATGGCAAAGTTATAATAGATTTAAGGTTTGGTTACGTTATGACCACCAACAACATATGAAGAGAATGAAAATAAAGAAAATTCTTAGTATTTGAACATATCATGTGTTGCTTTCTCTGCATTTTACTTTTTAATATTACATTATGTATGAAACTATGAATTCAAGGGATAAGTAATTCAACTCATTCGCATTCGGATCACGAATGTTTGAAATAAAATTGAAATCATATCACTGAGATGGGTTTTACTAATCGTCGGAAATTCATGGAAATTTTTTGACGATTTGACGTAGCCGTCGCCAATTCGCGCCTTTTTCCGACGGTTTTTTTTGTTGTCGGCAATCTCGAATCTTTTCTGACGGTTACATTTGCCGTCGCAAATTGCCACTTTTGCCGACGGCAAATTAGCCGTCGGAAAAAGGGTGTTTTTTAGTAGTGTACGTAGAAGTGCATCCTAACTTCAAAACTTAAATGTTTCAATGTAACAAACAGGAATCAATGCACGTTGATTAGTATGTGAATAGACAATCTAATAAGTTTTGTAAAATAAGTCCCGAAGAAACGACGCATATAGTTGAGGCTATGAATTTTGAGGTGTGTGTTTTTTGGATGTCTCCAGTTCGAAACTATTAGAAAGCATTTAAACTATATAACATTTAAAGTATCTTGGATCTGGACTTTTGGACATGGTATTAGACCTTTATATGTAGTGGAGATCATTTAAAGTCAACACAGACAAGCTAAATAGAGGTAGTACTCCTCCTTAGGTCAATGAGGACCTAAGGAGTTCTGATTAGTCAATTATCTAAAAATAAACTTTTGGAACATCTTGGGTCTGAGCCTTATGTTGTGGTATCAAGTGGACTGGAATTCTGATTTCCCAGTTAAAAAAAAGTTGCATAATATAGACAAGAGTGTGGATCATAGTTATTTAGAGTGTCTGTTATGGCTAATAACCTCTACCTCTTATTCTTCAATAAACAATTTATCTCAAACCTTCAATCTCAATAATGGCCTCCCACGTCCGCTGGAATTCAAATATTGATAGTTATTAATCATGTTAACTATTTCCCTGAACTTACAACTAGGAATTGCTTTATGTTCAAGCATGCATATGCAGATGAAATATTACAACAATTTTGTAGTTAAACAATATTGTCGGTGATTATAGTTGAGATGTGCGTGAGATAGTCTAGACAATCTTGATTATTGATATTTTTGTATATATATATATATATTTATTTATTTATTTATGTATATATATATATATATTAACAATAATGCTTTATGTTTATTTCTCCGCGTTTTCTAAATTGCCTTATCGTTTTTCCCATATAGCAACATGTCCAAAGTGTTCGTTTGGCAAGGCTGCTTTTATGCAAATACAATTGAGATCAGCGGATGAACCTGCTACAACATTTTACAAGTGCTTGAACCAAGACTGCAGTATTATTTGGCGTGAGGATTAATTGTTTATAATTAATTATTTATTTAATAAGATTATTTTTTTAGCACAATTAGTTGGAAGATTTGAAATCTTCATCTTGCTAATTGACGATATACGTCAATTATAGCTACATTCATCGTTCTAGTATTAAGAAATAAGAATGTTACTGATCTTTTGAATAAATATTTTTTTAAATAAAAATAAAATAAGACTAGTAGCCATTGGTTGTACTTTTAATTTTCTTTATTTTGTTATCCTATGGTATACAAATATTTTCAAATTTTCATTGGAAAACTAGAAAAATAGTTTTAGGAAAAGCAAGACAATATTTTTATTTATTGTCACAATAAAACATATGTTATATAAGTGTACGAACAAAAAACAATCATAAGGTGCTGGTCGAGTAAAGGCCAGCGAACTAACGTATCTCTCTTGAATCTATTGGACTGCGACTAGAACCTCCCGACCAATCTTCAGCTAAGGTGTTTGCATAATATCTTTTTTCTTTAGAAATGAACCCGAGATGGTCCTTTCTCAATCATACAAGATAATTTTGGTTTTTTTTTTTTTTTTTTTTTGAAAACAACCGTTATTATATTAACCAACTAAAGCACCTCCCGTACACTCCAACAGCCACCAAGGGGAGGACCCCCTCCAAAAATAAGGTCTCTCCCTAATTAGGATAGACAAAAAGTTTCAAACTCGCATGCACTTTTGGCTAATGAATCAGCCACTTTGTTGCAAGATCTACCACAAAAAGAAAAGATTATACTTACAATATCGACAACAATGTTGTTAAACTCCGATAAATCCATATCTTTACCCAACAAGTCTTTATCCCTAAAATTTTGCCTCTTTTAGCTTATAATATTGAACTATTTTTTTTTTTAAATAATTTAACGTTTTTATACTTTATAGTTTAGCCTTCTTATCTAAAAAAAAATTAAAATTTATTTTTTATAATATTTAAAACTCCATACAATCTAATAAAATTTAAAATATACTATTTTTTTTCATTTGTAGCAAATTTAATATATTAATGTAAATAATTCAAATTTTTTAGCTTTTAATCAATCACTTTACTCAAAATTATATACAACCAATAACTAATTTTTAAATACTTAATTTATTAATAAATAGACTATTTTATTATTTATATCAAATCATTTAAATTAATTATAATTTTTTTTATTAGAGTTAAATTCAAAATTTCTTTAACTTTCAAAATTAAAATTTAATTTTTAGTGACATTTTTTCAGGTTAATTTGTACTAAAAAAAAAAAAAACTTTTTTTTTTGTTTGACAATTTTTTTTTTTTATATAGACCATGTGTACCCAACTTTCAATTTACCAAAAAAAAAACGTTATCCTTATGTTTATCCGGTAGTGCGGGAGAGAGATATAATTGTTAAGCCCGAGAAAATGGGTGTCTTTCGAATACGATTGGCGTCAAATGGACGCAGCGATGACGTTTACTCATTTAAGCGTTGAACCAAACAAATACTTTGGATTGGTTCTTTTCCCCAAATCTCAACCCTCTTGTTGATCTCTCGATCTCATCTCTTCCCATTTCTCCCGATCACTCTCTCAGTTTCTTCCTCCTCCTTCATCGCCTGCCTCTGTTTCTCCTTCAGATTCTGATTCTTCCATCCAAAATAGCAGGGATATGGCGTCATCTCACTTCTATTCTTCCATTTCCTTGCTATTTTTGGCCGCCATCTTCACCTCTCATCGTCGGGTAGCTTCCCTATTTCTTAATCGCGATTTTACTTTCTGATTTCGCATCCCAGCTTTGATCTCTGCAGTTTTTTGTGTGTGTTTGTTGTAGCTGTTGAGTTTCGTTGAAACTGTGTATTATTTCATGTATCTTTGGTGATTCTCTTGATTTTGATTCATACGTTAGTTAGTTTGACGATCTGCATCTTGTTGGTGGCCGTAGTTTTGTGTACCCACTCTTTAAGCTTAAATCGCGAAAGTAACCGTTAAGTTATTCTGAAATATAGAATTAGTTGATAGTAATAATGTTATGGGGTTTAATTAATGTGAGTTTGTATAATTAAGTGAACAAGTACAAGCACTATTTATGAACAAGAACTAATCTGCCCCAATAACAGCCAACAAGAGCAATATCTGGGTTATGAGTTTAAATCCCTAACCTCAATTGATTTTGAACTAAAATTAATCGCACAGGTAACATAATAGTTAAATCCATTATAAATTGATTCAGCTCGCACAATCGCTATCACAATTTTAATTGAGAAGGATCTTTTAATAGTTAACCATAACTTGTCTTCACTTTTTTTCCTGTACGAGTGGAATTCCACCTTTCAATAACTCGTAACCTAAAAGGGGTCCTGTGGATCCGTTGCAATCCATGGCAGGTGAGGAAGTTGACTAATCGCTTTCTGTGAAAATAAATCTATCATACATGAAAATTACTCAATTTCTTTTTCTACTAAGAATGAATAATTCTTGCCTCTGCCAACACGTCTCATAGAGTTGTATGAAAATGTACACCACTTGGCAACTTCAACAAGAAACTTAAGTTCTTCTGTGCTACTCCCCTTACTCTGGGTACGTATTGCATCATCATGGATTTGCTTAGTAATTGGAGAACTAAGAGGTTATGAACTTATGCATTCAATGGCCACCCCTAGAAGTTAATTTCCTAACGTTTGTTACTTATTGAATTTATGGATTGTTCAATAATGGCTATAAAATGTTTAGTTTTAGCCATTTCTACACATCTCATGAGAAAGGTATAAATATCCATTTCTTATAAAAATTTACCCTATTCTTTTCTGTTGTTATTCAATATGTTGCTCTGTTAATAGCAGGTATTTGCAGAGGAACAAGTTATAAAGTTTAAACTCAACGCTGATATTCTTCAGGTACTACTTTCTGTTTTCGCAACATTGACATTTAAGCATTATGATTTTCAGTGACCAGATGACTTTTAAGCAGTTTGATTGAGCAGGAAATATGTATATAACCATTTAAATGACAATTCCACTTGTGTCCCTCTGAATTTTTTCAAAATTTTGCTTGAATTTTGGTATGACAAGACAAATAAAATTATAGGTAAAAGTTGTGTAATTATAAGCTTGACTTAAAAAAAAACAAACAAAATGGTTATCAACTGGATATTTAATTAAATCAATTAATCTTAGCGGAACTGCTTCTATATACATATGTACACCGTACTACATATTTGATTTAAACTTATCGTTTTATCAAACTTCACTGGTCAGTAGCATTTCTATTATACTGACTATATTGTTTATTGGTTTTTAGAATTAGTAAAATAAAAATAGCAATTTTCTTTTTAATCAAATATTGGTATTCTTCTCTATTTTTGTGAGCTCTATCTTTTCAATTTGGATAATTAGCTTGTTTAAATTAGTTATCAAGGTCGGTTTTATTAAGGCAGCAACCGTAAGAGTGTCTCCCATACAAAACTTGATTTTTCTTTTTAAAAAATTGTTATTACTATAATAATAAACTCCCCATGAAATTGTTTCTTATCCAAAAAAATAAACTTCCCTAATATTTTTCTTATGTCTTGTCTTGCAGGAATCTATTGTTCGGCATGTAAACGAACACCCAGAGGCAGGCTGGAAAGCTACCATGAACCCCAGTTTGTCAAACTATTCTGTAAGTTTCTGCTTCCTTAAGATTATTCTATTATTAATGGTTGGAATGTGATTGGTTTTCTTTGAACTTCTTAAGCATTTTCTTCTTTAATTCTTGTAAGAACACTTTTTTTATGTTTTTACGGCTTTATTTATTGTTCAGGTTAGCCAATTCAAGTACCTGCTTGGTGTCAAACAAACTTCTGAAAAGGATTTGAAGAGTACTCCTATTTTATCTCATCCCAAGTCTTTAAAGCTACCAAAAAATTTTGATGCAAGAGAAGCTTGGCCTCAGTGTATCTCCATTGGAACTATTCTAGGTTACTTACTCCATCTCACTTTACTGATATAAGAATACATATTATTTTCAAACAAAACATGCTGATGTTTTTATTTCATGTGTGAATTTCAAATGCTGAATAAATATCCTCCTAAAGATCAGGTAATTACTCTCCATTAATTCCAAGTATCTTCTTCTACAGTATTATGATTTATGAAAATTCTCAGCCAGCCTTTACATTTTAGGGGCACTGTGGTTCCTGCTGGGCATTTGCTGCTGTTGAGTCACTTTCAGATCGCTTTTGCATTCATTTTAACATGGTTTGCTGACTACACTGACATTCTTGTTTACCATAGTATTACTGTTCAATTAACCAATTTTTTTTCCTATTTATTGATGATTATATATTATATTTGGTTCAGAATATTTCTCTTTCGGTTAATGATCTATTGGCATGCTGTGGCTTCATGTGCGGCAGTGGATGTGACGGGGGTTACCCAATTGCTGCATGGCGATACTTTGTTCGTCACGGAGTTGTTTCTGAAGAGGTAACATGTAGCTAATTGGGAATAACATCTATAATTTAAGTCCTGTCATGTGGGCACTTTCTTGTTTTTGTTTACCAGATGGCTTTTAAATTCTGTCGCACTGACATAAGCTTTGCAGTGTGATCCATATTTTGACTCTACTGGTTGTTCCCACCCTGGTTGTGAACCTGCATTTCCTACTCCTAGATGTGTCAGGCATTGTGTAGATAAGAACCAGATTTGGAAAAAATCAAAGCACTATGGTGTCAACGCTTATAGGATAAAAAACAATGTAAACGATATCATGGCAGAAGTTTATAAGAGTGGACCTGTTGAGGTTGCCTTCACGGTGTATGAGGTAAGCAGAAGATCCAGCTTTGCACGTGGTTAATTTGCTCAAACTTGTGGAAAAATATTCTTTAGTTTATATCTTTTATGCCTCCCTACAGTCTGACTGCAATAACAAATTTTAGTATTATTAGATTACAAAGGCCATAATTTATTGAAGACTTCCAAATATCATTGTTAGTAATATATTTGTGAGAGTTAATTATAGTCAATCTACTATAACTTTTATAGCATGACCTTTTAAAAAAAAAAAAAAATCATTTTTTATCGGTCCACCGATTGTTGCCATTTCTTGAGAGTTGCGTGAAAATAGTCTTAAATTTTTATACAAGTAGAAGTCTTATTGGCTACCAATGTCCTCTACCTTTCTTTTAGTTCAAAAGTAATGCTTCTGATATCCACAGGATTTTGCTCATTATAAATCTGGAGTTTACAAACATATTATTGGTGATGTATTGGGAGGGCATGCTGTGAAGCTTATTGGATGGGGAACAACGGACGATGGAGAGGATTATTGGGTCAGTTGATACCTCCTCTAGCCTTATCTTCTAACTCGCAAGTTCGTAATCCCCAAATTTGTTGAGATATTATGTTAATTACGTTCATTTTCTTGTGCAGCTTTTGGCAAATCAATGGAACAAAGGCTGGGGCGATGTAAGTTTTCATAACATTTTTTTGTACCTTAAAATTTTGTTGCCCTAAGGCTAACATTTGGTAGTGCTTTTGACATAGCTAAAAGCACTTGATTTGTCATGAAGAGAAGCACCTCTCACTCAAAATCATTATATTTAGTTTAAAATATTTAAAGACCTATGAGAAAGCATCTATTAGAACAGAGAACTAAAGTGATAGGGTTGGGTCTTAGAAGAATTATAAATAAATATGAGGGGTATTATGGTAATTAGTTAGAGAATTAGTTAGGGTTTTTA
>JBBMEG010000018.1:8248264-8329794 GCA_037832605.1 Cyclanthera cordifolia
ACCTGAACAGAGAAGATTATTTTTTCAGTATATACCTGAGTTTGTTAGGATTTTCGATTATACATAGAGGGTGAGTGTGAGTGAGGGAGGCATCCAAGTATTGAGTGATTTTTTAGTGGACTTAAGAGAATTGTTCTCTAGAGATAGGAGGTTCCAAGTTCTATTAAAACTGAGTCATTTTGTAGTTTTTTGATTATTTGATATCAATATAGATATTGGGTTCTATCAATACCCACAAAATAGTGTAGTGTATGGTGTACCTATTTCATTGAACATTTTAAAGAGAAAAAAAAAAAAAAAAAAACTCTTCATTCAATGAATATTAATATTGAAAGAGGAAAAATCCATAGATAAATGTTAAATAAATATTATATTACTTGTAGTTACCTTGAAGAAAGAGGCCTAAGAATAGAAGTTTCAAGGTCCGCAACACAGCCTTCTGAGTTGCAATGCCTCTGCTTGGAATTTTCTGAGTAAAAGGGGAGTGGAAATAAAAATCAACATCTTTACAAGGAAAATAACAATGAAAAACTTCTAAATTTGGATAATTGGGGGTAAAAAGTAGTTTGAATAGTGGAGGGACATAGCAGGTGGGGTTGCCTCCTCCCCTACAGTACTCCAAATTATTCAAAACTGATTATAGAAATTCTAAGGCCTCAATGTAAAGTAAAAAGAACAAAATTTAAATTTCAAAACAACATTTAAAAAACATAAAAACATTTGTACTGTGAGGTTTAAAATTGCTTGTATGTTAAAAAAGGCAACAAATAAAGGTTTACCTTGTAAGCAAGGGCAAGAGAAACTCCAACAATGAATAGAAAAAATGGCATAACAAGATCTGCCAGTGTTAACCCATTCCATGGCGAATGATTTATTGCAGGCAAAACCCCACCAGCATATTCCACCACTATCATTAGCTGCAAACAAAGACAAAATGAACCAACTAATTTTTTTTTTCTTAGACAGTGGTTGAGCCTTCGTATGTCCATAACTAATATATTGAAATATGTTCACATAATATTCATAGCATTTTGTCTTTTGTAGTCTCCGTTGAAAGAAGCACAGAAAAATCACACTTAATAATCGAATTATTTTCCCTGCAACTATTTGAGATGGCATCATACAATCGGGACACCACTTCTACATACATCAAAACAAAACCAAATGCACTCTTTATGATCTAAGAATCATTTAGGAGCTATATGTTTCAAAGAAAAAGCTTCGAACAAACGTCAGCATTGTGCTCTACAATAATTGATACAGAATCGTCAGAATATGAAAAAAAAATTAAATAAAATTAAAAGCTCAGTGATTGTGTAATGTCAACCGCAACAAGGAAACCGTTGTCATGTTTCATATTCATCGAACAACATAAATGAAAACAAAGTCAACTTGTTGAACTTAGGCTACTCAATGTGTTCGTCACAATCTATGATCAGAAGCTGTTGTAAGAACTACTAAGAATTGTTACTTAAAAGAAAAAAAAAAAAAAAAGTAGGTGACGATCATGAAATCGCCTCTTAGTTATTGAAGACTAAGACTCTCTCGACTACTAAGTCACTCTAATCATATTAGTTCAAATTATTTTTAAAGCACATAATTAAAACAAAGTCAACTCGTTGAACTTAAACTATTCATAATGTTCGTCACACGCGTTGAACTACTAATAATTAACAACTAATTGAGGAAAAAAAAGCGCCAGTTCAAATTATTTTCTTTTGCTCTGCTCCTGGTGATTTAGGAGCAGAGCAAAAGAAAGCATTCTTTGGGTTGATCTTAAATTATCAAACTTGAAATATTACAAACTTAAATCAGAAAGTAAAATTGAGCTCCTCCCTAGCAAAATTTCAGGCCCAAAACTAATTTAAAACGAAAAATTACAACCAATCATTTCCTTCCAGAGAATTCCAAAAATTTCCATCAAGTGCTCCAGATAGTTGGGCATGGCGACATGCTACGTGTCCAAGCATGCTCAACGAAACTCAACCAATAAAAAGAAATCTTGACCAATTAAAAACCCACAATTATTAAAGTAATTAAAGCACCAGAAAGATCATGCTCGACACCTACAACGACACAGAAACTGGTGCTAGATCAAAATCAATGAAACTGATCAAAAGATGCAAATAGAACATTGCGTGTCCATCAAACATGGATGCAGAAAAAGAGTAAATGTGCAGCAAAAGCAGTGGTTTGTACACGGTTTTCTTTAGGCCAAATCCTGAGATAAAACAAACGTCATAAAAGGGTTCTTCGCCATTAACGACGACCAGCAAAACCATGAAACTTTCGGCGTCATCAATGGCCCCCCTGTTTTTGCACTACCAAACTATGCTTCTAATCAGCATCCTCTGTATATTTAAAGTTAAAATGGATAGTGACGAATTGAAGAACATGATATATTTTAATTTGGGATCACTTCAAACAATGGCTAGAACTTTTTTATTTCTTTTCGAAAGGAAAACCCAATTGTATAATATTTCATTTCCACAACTAAAATTCGGAAACGAAGGATAAATTTAGGCTTCAACTCTGCCCTAAAAAATCGCCCTAAATCAAGGAACTGATATCTTAATTCGACGATCAAAACTGCGATTAATACTAGCGATATGAGTTTTCTTTAAACCGAAACCACCCCATTAAATACTTCAATTGGAAAAGTCAAATGGATATTATTTCATCAAATCTCAAATTCTGAAGTCAAATACAGATATTAACAAAAAAAAATAGTAAAACAAGTCCACAATAAGACTCATGTTCTTCCCTCACATCCATGCCATTACGAGAAATCTAAATGGCTAATATCAAACAAAAAAAAGGGTTAAAAATATATATATCACACACACAAAAAAAGGAGAAAATCATTCCATCTAACCGAAGAACACAAACGAAAGCAACCATGAATAAACAAGACAAAATAAAGGATAAAAAAAGGGTAAGAAAACCTAAATAATTACCGCAACAGTGATGCCGCGAAATACATCAAGCGAAACAAGGCGCTGGCGTTGGTCAGAAGATTGAAGAACAGGGCGAACGTCATCAATTTTGGAAGAAGCGGCGGCCACGGCGGCGAGGGGATTGGCATTGTGAAGAGGAAGAGAAGATCTGGAACAAGAATCACGAAGCACCATCTCAACATCCTCCTCAGACCGATTACAGTGCTTAGAAACCGAAACAACAGTCATGGAATCAGGATTGATGAGAATCGCAGTGTCATTGGCAAGATCACAATCATCGGCTCCTTTGATGGGTTCGTACTTGCCCATATCTTTACTGATTGCTATTCACAACACCATAAATCTCAGAAACAAACCCAAATTGGTGTAGGGGAGGAAGAAGATGAAGAACAGAGAGAAAATCGAGAGATCAAAGGGGGAAAAAAGAGAAGGATTGTTGAAGGAAAAGAGAACCCATTAATGGTGGTTCCCAGTTTCCTTGAAAATACTTTGCTTCTCTTCTCTTCCGCAAACCCTTTTCGCTCTCTCACTCTCTCTCAAATTTCCATTGGCATCTCTGCTTTGCAACTTGATTATTTATAGTTCCAACCAGACTGAATGCGAGTGAGAACCAGCCCAGAAAAAGAACAAAAGTTAATCAAATAAAATTAATGCATAAAGCAAAGTATTATCCAATTATTAATTATTATTAAAGATGGAATTTATTAATTTTAAGGAGTCGTGGTGTGTGTGTGGAAACGGGGAATAATAAATGTGGGGGTAAAAAGTTTAACTGATGAGATTAATTATGATAATGACAATATTAATCATGATTTTGTTGGGAGCGTGAGAATCACGTGATTGAATTTGGTATGAATGGGCTTGGGCTGAGGGGGCATCTTCAATTTCAAACTGAATACGACGTTTCTCAATCTTTTCCCTAATAAAAATAATATTAAAATATTCTATTATATTTGCACATTTTCAAATGCTATTTCAAATTAATTTTTTTTTTTAATTAGGTTAATGTCATGGAAATTAGAGTTTAGTTCCTATGATTTGAAAATCTAAACTTTAGTCCCTATGGTGTAGAGAAATATATAATTTAGTCCTTGTAATTTGAAGAAATATAAAATTTAGTCTCTATGTTTTAAGAAATATAATTTAGTCGTTATGGTTTGATAAAACTTAAAAATAGTCCATGTATTGTAAATTGTAGGCAAATCATAAATCATAAGCAAATTAAGTACGTAAATATTATGTATGAATTATGTGTTTTTTGTCCAATTAATTACTTATCTAATACTTTCATCATTAAACACAAAAATAGCTAATTTTACGTATTTTATTCACCAACAATTACGATGGACGGACTATTTTTTAGATTTTATAAAACCTTAGGGACTAAAGTCTAATTTTTCAAACTATAGAGACTATATTGTAGATTTTTCCAGATCATAGGGATTATTGTATATATTTTTAAAACATATGAATTAAATTCTATCTTCTATCAAACATAGGGACTAAATTTATAATTTATCAAAAAAATTACATCCGTCAAACGAGTTTTTGATTGCTATCATTACTTATAAATACTTAAAATGAATTCTCATTCTATATATTAATTATAAATATTCTTAAAAAGTATATTAAAATAATTTTTTTATTGCAATCATTACTTTTAAATATTCAAAAAAAATTTACTACGATCTTGCTTATAAATACTTAAAATAAATATCCATTCAAAACAACGTTCAAATAAATTTGTAACAATCATAACTTTTATTTTGAAAGTACTTCTAAAATTTAAAAAATTCAAACATGCAAGACTTTTACTTTAGTTTAATTTTGCTTTTTTCAAATATTATTTATTTTTTTTTTTTTTTTGTTAATCACTTACTCTATCTTCTTATAATAAGTAATTCATTACAAAATTTTATAATTCAAAATAAATATTTTCTAACTGTTTTTTAAGATCCATTTAATAAATATTTGGTTTCTGTTTATTAATTAAAATTTATAACTATTACGTATAGTTTTTATTATTTTAATATTTATTTTTAAAAACTAAACTAAAAGCTTAAAAATAGCTTCCTTGTGGAGACTTTAGATTTTGTTCAGCTTTCAAATTTATTTTGTCTTGATTCATAATATGAATCATTTAATGTTACTAACTGTAATTATAACATATTAATAACTGAAATTACAAAATAAGAAAATATCTTTAAAATTCATAGAGAAACATAATAATAAAAAAATGGTAAAAAAATAAATGTTCACAGGATGCGAGACACGTGTACATGAATTATATATTTTGTTTTGACATGCGAATGCGTACTAAAAAAAATAAAATAACACATACGAATGTGGAGACATGTCTAATATGTTCGTTTGGTTTTTTGGTGTACGATCGACCGAGCATCGCTTGTTCATGTTTGAGCAACTTCTTTATGTAAGTGTTTGATGTCTTTGTTAATTATCTCAAGTTTCAAATTTATGGATTCCTAATAATGAAGAAGTTGAGATCATCTATTATAGAGCTTCCATGAACTCAAGACTTTAGTCTCAGTGGATCTTTACACGTGACCCTATATTCGGCTGTTTGTTTTTTTGTAAAAAAATAAGTTTTTTTATAATAAATCTTAAATTAAAAAAAACTATGAGAATTTAAGTCAGTGTGGTGAATGCTAGTGCATCACTAGTGTCAGCCGAGCTATACTCCATTTGATAACTATTACTTTTCAAAAGACACTAATCACATTTTCTATTACATTTTACATTAAATATAACAAATTTTTTTTTTTTTTGAACGGAAATGAAAAGAATATTTTTCATTTAAAAATAAAAAGTATTAATATTAAATTTTGATTAAACAAATGAAAGAGTAAAGAGTTTTATCATCAATAAATTTAAAAAATAATAACGATAATGTTGATGGTAGTTGACGCGGCAGTCTTTGATTCGATCGCTTCTTTTTCCTATCAACCACTGGCGGAGGATACGGCGCCTTTCCCCTCCTTCCACTTCTTCTTTATCCTCCTCCCTTTGTTTTTTTTTTTTTGTTTTTTTTTTTTTTATTAACATAATAATAATAAAAAAAAATTAGCCAGAAGAGTAGTAGCTCAACGGCATTAGTGAATGTTCATTGACCATGAGGTCACGTGATCAGTCTCAATATATTTATTTTCTCTATGTATCACTGGTGACAATTTAACTATACTAGCTTTGGCAAAAAAAAAAAAAAAAAGAAAAAAAGAAAAAAAGTGGAAAATCAAAGATTTAAACCAACTTGTTAAATATTTTATAAAAAACAAGTAAAATCAATTACTAAATTTAAATATTAGTATCAGTGTTGGAATATTTATTATTGCTAAGGTTAGTATTAATGTCCAATTATGTTTTCTTAATAGAATAATTAGCATGGATGGTGGAAGTGTAAGAAAATATTTACAATTATGGAATTAAATTATATTTTAACCATTTAATGTATTAATTACGCCAAACAAAACAATTCAAACAAGAAATTGGTAGTTGAGAAATTTATGAATATAACCACCTCAATGTACGGATGATAAATACAAAAACATGAAAGAGTCGAAGATTAAATTAGCTTCCAATTATATTTTATCTTATTTCATGGTCTTCTTCTTCGTCAACTCAATTACTTTTTTTTGCACTCGAAAAAGAAAAATGAAAAGTTAAATTTATTTGAAAGGTACCTTACCGGTGGTTAGGATCGATATTTTAAAAATATTTAGAATAAATATTTATTTTAAATATTTAGAAGTAATGATTGCGATAAATATGAATGTAGCTTTCAAGAACATTTAAAATTAGTCTTTCTAATGAGAATTTATTTTGAGTATTTAGAAGTAATGATCAGTAATGATTGAAGTTAAAAACTTGTTTGGAGTTAGTTTTTAAGAAAAATTAAAATTAGTATTTAAAATAAAATTTTATTTTGAGTATTTAAGAATAATGATTATAGTCAAAAGTTTATTTCGATGTAGGTTTTAAGAGTATTTAAAATGATGATTTATTTTGAGTATTTAAAAGTAATGATTGCAGTCAAATTCTCGATTAGAATGTAATTTTTTTAGAAGTATTTAATAAATACTAATTTGAGATACTACTTTAAAATCTCACAACACACCCCTTAAACTCATTTTAAAGTTGGAACCATATGCTTGTTACCAATTTCGAACTCCTACTTTGAGATTCTTCATTTATGACACGTTTGTTGTTCATACTTTTGAGATGCCATATTTTAAGTGTGTGTCAACTCCAATGTCTATCTCTTAAAAAGTATTTTGGTTGATTGTAACAAAATCGAATTGAATTTGATTTTCAGCATTAACTAACATTTGTGTTTATTTTTTGAAACTCCACTCGAAAACCTCCCATCCCGAAACTTCAAATCTTTAACCTTGTTTTCTTCACCCCCAACATTACGTCCACCCTTTGTACGATTGTCGTTGTTGTAGAGGTAAAGAAATAAGTCAATAAAAAACGATATGTATGCTTTCTCGAGTACTCTATATATCAAAAAGCTACGCCACTCCAAACTTCGTATCAATTAATTAAGTTGTGTTGGTTATTTTTCTTTAAACCTTTTGAGTTATCTTATTTTCTTCTCCCTTAAAGTATCATCTATTGAGACCACAACTGGGAAAATGGAATCTTCATCCATATGACTTTAAATAAAATCTACAATTAGAGAGAAATTAAATCTCTTACAAAAAAAATATTGATTTTTTATGTATAACAAAAAACAAAAAAACAAACAATAAATTCTATGGATGTTAAAATTTTAGAAGAAAAAAAAAAAAAAATTCAAATATAACAAAAACGGATTCAAATCAAATTAAATTGATAGCTCCAATCAATTAAAAAAACTAATTACTTCAATTAAATGAAATCGATAACTTCAATCGATTAAATAGAAAAAAATAAAAATAAAATATTTCACTATATATAAAATATTTTTAAAAATTTATTATAATTAAGATATGATGTCAAAATTTGCTATCTACCGCAAATTTTCTGGTTTAAAATCTGCAGAATAAGAGTTTCATTTTCATGTAACCAAAAACAAAAAAAGAAAAACCATTATAGTTTGACTAAAAATCTTGAAGAATTGCCCCTAATCCATGATCTAAACAAAAACCTATTCTCTTTATCCACAAAAACAACAAAAACAAGATCTCCTTATAACACAGTAGAAACTTTTACCAGAACAAATTGCCCAAATCATCCTTTACTGTGATAGATGAAGATCAAGCACCCACCTCCCTGCAAAATATCAATAAAGTTCTTTCTTTTTCACACAATGTCGAACTCCTACCAGTGCCACATTGAAAATTACCCACCCCCAAGCCTTGAGATGAAAGCAAATCTCAATCCACAAACACAAATACTTTTATCTTATGTATATCTTGCTCAGAGGAGATTATATGAAATGGTTCAGAGGCAGAAATCTCAAACTATATCTTGCTATGCCAGATTAACAAAAAAAAAAAACCATTTCATATGGAAAATCGGACTACCAAATACTTGGTGGATTGTTTTTGTAAGAACCCACACTTTCATTGAGAAAAATGAAATTGTGTTTGTTGTGAGCTATCAAAACATAAAAACAACGGAAATGAAAACACAGATACAAAGTAGAAAAAAGGTTGCTATGCATGCTCCTTAGACGACTCTTTAGTAGAGTTCTTTCAAAAGTGAAATATTAGTCGTCTATATTCCGGATCGAATCCTATGCTTAAAAGCAATTTCCAAGTCAAAGAAAGACTTAACCGAATCAGTTCTTTCTAGGGCTATGTCTTCAAAGTTGGCATAACGACTATTTCTGTCGGCCTTACAAGAGGGTGTAGCGTTCCAACTGACTCGAGCTACCTCCTTAACTCTACTTAAATGCTTTCGGGAAGCCTCTCCCGGTTAACGCCCCATTTCAAACACACATGCAATCGATTCTTTAAGAAAAATGAATAACTCGTTATGACAATAACTCCCAAAGAAACTATTCATATAAACAAATAAACATACGTACCAGAATCTTGTTTTTATCATGCCGAATACTTGAGCAATTATCTCAAAAGAGCTGAGTGAACATAATGTAAACAGAAAGGCATCCCAAACAAAAGTTCCACTCGTGCATTTATTAACGTCTGTGACAAGTACAATAACACAGCGGATTACTCCTTCACGATGCCCCAACTTTAACTAGGTCTTCAAGTGCCTTGGAGATCTGTTCCTCGCTTAAACCCTCTAGACGAGCAACCTTTTCAACCCCCATGTCTATCAAACAAAAAGGAAAAATAATCAGCTGAACTAACCAAAACGAACCCATAAAGAGATTATTGCAAAATCACATATCCTAAAAAATTTCATTCTTTCAAAAAAATAAATTTATCTAATGTTGCCACATTTAACGTCAAAGACTTGCGATGCAAGATATTAGCATTCATAAGAAGCATCTATTCTGATTGATAAGTAGCTAAAACAATATAGAATTTCCAGTGGTGACTGATGTCTGGAACTCAAGCTACAACCAAAACCAAAGTATATGCATTTGATATGCGTCTGATGATGTCGGATATGCGTCTAACACGAATAATTTGTCAAAAAATCAAAGTATCTGTACTTCCTAGGTATTTCCTTAGAAAGAAACTAATATGTAATGTATTGAGCAAACACCAGGTCCACCTCTCTCTACCATTTTCTCCTAGATTTATGTTGTTTCAAACGCTTACCTAGAAGTTTGGAACTCCACCAAATCTTCTAGAGGCCTAAACCTCGGAATCAGAAGAAACCTTAATGGTTTGGAGGTCCAAGAATGGATTTCTCTTATGGATACTTTTGTTAAATCAATGCTTAGGCCTGGGGAAGACAGCCGGTTATGGCTTTATTTATTTATTTTAATCTATGAGTGTGCGAGCCAACTTACACACACTAAGAATATTCTCAAAAAACATACCACGGTAAAAAATCTCTAAAAAATTATTTTCTAAAGAAGTGGCCACCATAATTGTGGGTTTATGACTCTGCTCGTTCGGCTGCAGTCACTTTTGAATGCTGTCACAAGAATTCTAGAATCTGTGGACCCAAAACATATGCAAATGCGCTTGGATGGACGGAAATAGAAATCATAAGTTCAAAATTTTCATTTGGGAGCTACTTATAATAAAATTGAAGAATTTTTTTTTTCAATGTCTACATTTCCCCAAGTTCACATTAAGTTTTTTCATCGCCCTATCTGCTCCTCCTGTCCCATGGACTTTTTGTTTTACTTTTACCTTTTCAGCCCATGCTTCTACTAACGTTCTTCATCTAGTATTTTTAGCATATCTGAAGATACCCACGTTCAAAGAAAGCTTATCTTTCCATATTCCTCCTGAAAACTATTCCCCTCTTCAAAATAATCATAAAAATCGTTACTAATGTTCTACAAATTATGTTGCTTATTTTTTCTTGTTTTCTTTTCTAAAACTAAAAGTTCTCAACTTATTATGTTCAGATGATTCAACTCACTCCTTCAAAGCTCCATAAGCCAAGCATTATTCAACGGGCCTAGCCTGCATCTTTCCCATCGAAAGTACTTTCTTGAGATCACAATGCTTTTGAAGAATAAGGTGTTCGAGAACTCAAACCCCATGAAGATGCATTGAATTCAAATCACCATCATGGTTTGGAAATCCAAAGCTGAACAACTAAACTTTGAGGAAAATCAGAGCATCAAAGGAAAGTTGAACTTCAATTTTATAATGAACGAGAAGAGGGTAGTTCTTCACCAACTATTACATGAGATGTCAAAATCTATGAAATTCAACTACTTCAAAAGAACAGAATTGCACAAACTGCGACAAATGAAATTTCGACTCGATGTCTAGGTTGTTTGGGATATTTCAAATGAGTAAAACTTTCAAGATCAACATAAACATCATCCTTGATTCATTCTTTTTTATAGAAAAAAAAAAACAATTCATTGTGTATGAAAGAGATACAAAAAAGACCTATCAAATGTAATTACAAGAACATCCTCGATCACTTCTTAGGAAAAAAAAACGAACAGGTCTTGATACTTTGATAAATAGTTGGTTTCTTCATGAGGGAAGAAAAAACAATGAGCTCTTTTAGTAAGCATATTTTGAATAAGATCAACATGTAGAACTCGTAATATGTGAACATGTTACGTTATCTATCTAACACGTGCAATTAACAAATTTGAAAGTAAAAAAGCAACAAGTTAAACTTAAAAAACAGAATTAACCGATAAATAAATCTGTACTTGCAGTTGTAAGAGGCTAAAAAAAAAAAAAAAATATATATATATATATATATATATATATGTTAAACTACCAATCAACTCAACATCCCCCACCCACTTGTGGACTTAGATATCATGTTGAATTATGTTAAACTACCAACCAACAAAAAAACTTAAGTTGATAGGTTCGGGTTAATTAAATTATATCAACCAACAATATCACTAGTACTCTTTGTCTTTTTTTTTTTCTTTTTTGTAAAAAGAAACATTTCATTGGTAAATGAAATAAAGAGCGTCCCTTTAGTAACATATTATGAACTACTCATGAGTGTCCCTCTAGAAAGATCATCCACCAGCTAAGAACAAAACAGCTCTTCTTAACTGTATATTTTCTTTTGAGGCCGAATGGCAGGCAAAGGGGAAAATGTGATACAGCGAAACTCCCATGGCTACAAATGTCTCCTTCATTTAGAAGGTAAAACAAAGATGTCAACGTATGAATAGATTCAATACCAGGTCCAATCGATGTATACTTTATTTGATATTGTTTTTGGGAGAGAAACCACAGAACCAGTCAATTTACACAATTCACAAAATAAAATTAAGAAAAGTTGCAAAGCTTAATGAAAGAAACCCAGAACGAATTCGATTAGATGGGGCATTTGCTACTACGACCTGATTATCGATCATAGGAACCTACCACTAATAGAAAAAGATAGTAATAATCCATGTAACAGAAGCATACCGCTTTTCAATCAATTCTAAGAAAAAAAAATCCATTGCGCTCGATATTCATGAAAAGAATGTGGAGGAAAGACAAGAATCTAGAAATGTTGAGTGAAGAGAGAAAGAGAGAGAGAGAGAAACGAAATGAAATCAACAGGAGGTGGAGTAATACCGTATCTAGCCCATAATTGCGGTTCGACTCCACCGCATTCGCGGATCAATATTGGAAATCTGGGATTCAAAGTCTTGAGATCCTTGTAATTCTTTTCTACAAACGCCCTGTCAAAATCAACAATCTCTGGAAATAAGGTCCTGGAGCAATGAATCGTAAAGCGGAAAAGGAATACCTAGCAGGAGCGCTTGAAGGAGAGGTTTGGCAGAGCAAGATTCGAAGCTCCTTCAAATTCTTGGATAGCTGTCCTCTCCATGCCATTTCTTTCTGTCTCTCTCTCTCTCAATGTTTGTGAATCGATTGAAGCTCTCTACCTCAGATCAATGAACTTGTTCCCTCCCAAATGCCTATTGCGACTTCGTTTATTTATGGGAAAAATGAATAAACCATTAAATGGCACGGAGATTTAGCGTTTGTAACCATTAAATTTTAAAGTTTTAATTTGAACAATTACTTACCGATTTCATACATGTGAAATGGTTAAAATTATTCAAAAAAATATTTTGTTTATCTTTTATCTTTTAAAACATATAACTTATAAATTTATAATTAAAAATGTATAATTTTTTTTTTAAAATGAGCATATTTATTAATTAGTTCATAAAATTTGAAAGTTTAATAACTTAATTGTTACAAACATCATACTTTTACGAGTGATTAGTGCAATTTTCCCTTTATTTTTAGTTATGTATTTTCTTAACGTATTATTTTTAACAATAATTTCAAAACTAATGTCTAAAGCTTGATTAATTAAATATGTTTATGATCTCACGGGTTCGAATCTCCACCCCTAATGGTAGTAATCTCAAAAAATTGAATAAATAAAGATCCATATTCTTTATGTTTTTTAATTGTTGTTGCCGGAGGATGAGTTGATTGATAAAAGACATTCTATGCCAATGATCTTTGAGTGAGAGTCCATGTTCATCTACTATTTTGAAGCTTCTTTTGCGAGGTCTTGTTTGTCAATGGTTATTGTGTTGATACAGCTAATGTTGAGAAATCTAACTCGATTTCTCTCAAATTCAAAACTAAATCACACTAATTTAAAGTGGCTCGGGAACTAACCTTACATTCACATCCAAATTGCACAGATGATTCCATTTAATTTTCTCTCGTTCGAACAAAATAAGAGAAACCCTAATATGAGCTTATATAGTGCTCTACAAAATCTCACACCCCCAATTGTTAGGAAAACTCTAACCAAACTTTACCCCAAGTTAAATACAAATAAGAAGTGAAATGTGATTCACCAATTATTGATATGTTGGTATCTATCATTCATGTAGGAAAAATGGTCGGTTTGAAAGGTGTCCATCATCCTTATAAAATATATTTTATTTATAGATTTTCTGTGTTGTCTTGGTTTGAGTTGTGGTTCGAGATCATGATTTTATTTCGAGAATGTTATTTCTTTTTAGGAAAGAATTATTGTAAGTCCGATTTTAATATTTAAAAAAAGTGCTTTGTAAAAAAAAGAAAGAAAAAAAAAAACTAGTTTCAATCTTCCATGCCAATGGTTTACCTATAAAACAATCAGCAATAGCATAACTCTAACGATATGATTAGAACCCTCCTATTTCCTAATGTTGTTAAATTAAATGTAAAGATATGAAAAATAATACCATAAATATTTTTTTATGCATGAGTCTATTTATACCATACATTCAACATTGTTACATTTGGTTGCCAAAACAATTCAGGTGAAATAAAATTGCTAGTAAATAGATTGAATTCATCTCTCGAAAAACCTCCATGAAATTTTTGTAAGGAAAATATGAGATAATAAATCAAATCTTTGATCATATGAAATAATAAATCAAATTTTCAATCATATATTAGTAAATATTCGTAGACTCAACAATTTTAAATTCTCACCTAATTGTGATTTATAGATAAACGTCACAATAACTTTAGCTCATAATTTCTAAATACTTGATGATTTACAAGATCTTTACTGACCACTAAGCTAACTCAGAATGATTAATAAGTATAACCATCAGAAATCAGATCAAAGGTGTTACTGCAACTTACCAACTGGTAGATTCTGTTGCACGTATGGCCCATAAACGGTGAGTATAATTCAAAATCATATCAATATCTGTATATTATACGCATCACCTGAATATGTTAGATGCTCAAAAAACTAAGGGCCATGACAACCTTCTTCAATAGGAAACGGAGAATCGACATTTCATGAATAATATGAAATGTACAAAAATACTAATATGACATAAGTTACCTGATGCAATTCCGATGCAATTCCAATTAGCTATAAGGAATGTAAGGTCACAATAGTCTGACCCAAGACATCATTCATGGCTTCAAAAGTTTCGGACCCATGTTTGAGTCCATCCATGATGTTACCACTTCTACGAGCAGGTCTAAATCCTTGGATGCTTCAGCTCGAAGGATTTTTGAGTCGACGCCTAATGTGTTTCCTACTTCTTTCGCAACCGTCTCCCAAGGCGTCCCGGAAGTTAGATTGGTAAAAAGCTCGCTTCCTCTGTTCACTGCATCCGCCATTGCTGGTGGTATATCAGGAAGGGCCTATAAATGTGCAAAAGAGATTAAAGCCCGCAAACTCAAATCCTAATCTTTTTGGAAATAATAACAATGGACATAAATGGAAAAATAATGATTCATTGTTCATAAGTGAAGAAAGGGGAGGGGAGGACCTGCTGCAAGGGTAACCCATGATTGCCAGGCAATGACCGTGTTGACATGTCCAGCATCGAACTAATTGCAGCCTCCGAGCTAAGCAACTGAGCTAGTATCTGAGTTTCATCAATTATATCATCCTTGAACTTTACGAGAAGATTCCGAGAGATGCCGTAGTATGACTTTATCTGATCATTTCATAAAAACAAGTTACTGCAAGCTTAAAACACGAGTCTGAGATTGTCTTGTGCTCTAATTGTTCATTGCAGACCACAGACACGGCAGGTATACCATTAAAACCTTGCGACAATATCTGACAATAAGAAAGACAAGAATGGCTGGGCAAAAGCAAAATAATTAGAGTAACATTCTGTTATTAATATTCTATAGAATATTTTACGTATAAAGGCATGGTAGTAATTAGTCAATATGGTTTTGCTTAAATAGAGACGTAGGAGTCTAAGAAGTGTATGAAATGTATTTGGTTTAGTCTTTGATAAAGACTTAGGGAGAGACCAAGCCCTCTCGAAAGGTTATAGAGTTGCGACCTTCTTTATCTTAACATATCATTCTATTGTGTTATCATTTTCGGTGTTTGTTAGGCCTTCGGTGACTTAACACATTCATTACCAGAACACCCTACAACCAAACTTCTTTATGAGCGGACAGCACATATGTTACAGTAATATATATGCTTCCAAATCCCTCGTCTCAAATGTTGTTAAATTAAAATAAATAAAATAAAATAGTTAACATCAACAAGTGGTAATCATTTTGATCGAGAAAAATACATCATATTATTAAGCGCGTAAATACATAAACGTACGAACTTTGAATCCCCTTCCTATACAAAAATGTTATACATTAAAAAGAGTATATTTTAATAAAATGCATCACTACTGTGTCCATGTTCTAGATTTTAACAAAAGTGATTACTTCATAAAAAAAAGTGTCATACTGTTTGTTTCTCGTATTCATGCTTCTTAAACTTTAGTAGTTTGGTAAAAGCTTATCCAAACAAGTTTTGTTTCACCCAATTTTATAATTGTGCAAGGTTTAATCAACCGAATTCCCCTATATTACTGAAGTAGAGTGAACCCAACTCAGAAAGAAAAAGAAAACAGAACTAAAAATAATGTGCATAAATAATTCGTAGTTATTTCGGACATACAAGTCGACGAGTTTCTTCTGGTTTTGGGATAAAATCTTCTCTTCCCCTCAGCAGGTCCATGTACAAGGGAGGGAGCTGCTCAACTAAAGGACGAACTTGCTTCATAATTGGAGGGTTAAGATTTTCTAATTGCTTCATTGTCATCTCTGCCTGCAGATGCATGTTAACAAAAATGATACAAGTCACCTAGTTGAATTACTTTATAAAAAAAAAAAAAAAAAATATATATATATATATATATATATATATATATATATTCTCGATTAAGAGATAAAAGGTTCAAAAGTTGGACTTAATAATAAATAAATAAAATCAATCCTCCAATTTTTATTAAAATTATAGTTTATTTTTCTCATAAAAAATGATATTCATAATTAAAAACATATATATTGGGTTAAACTATCAACAATTTTTTTCAATTTTGAATTTTTTCCCCCCAAAAAGTTCAGTATCTTTTCAATTTGATAAAATCACAGCACTCTGTTTTAATCATAAATATTAATATTAACTACTAATGATGCATTAGAATACGTATGCAATAGAAAGCTAAACAAGGGGTAAAAGGATAAATTCTTTTCAGCTACATCTAAAATATAGTTATAGATGTCTTATATGATGTTTAGGATCTGAAAGGTTCTTTAGAACTCCAGCTTTGCACATATAGATTGAGAATGTAATAGTTTTACAACCAAAAGGATCTAGGCAGATAAGTACATTTTTTTAAATCAAAATCTGCCAAATTTAGACTCAGAAAGTTGAAACTATTACTTATTGACAGGACAAGAGTGGTTAACCTAGAGAGCATCAACTCATGATAGTTTGTGCTCACTGCATAATTGATAATATTATTGCGTACGTCCCAGAATAGAATTTAGTTACGAAAGTTCACAATAACAGGCAACTCAAAACTACTTTTGGAAACTTTCAGCAGAAAGCTTTGGATAAACCATGCACGTTAGTCACAAGGATCATTAGAAGATAAAAATAGCTCACCCCTAGACGGAAAGTCAATGACGATGCAATTTGTGATAAGAGAGGTCCCATGCTTTGAGCCATTGGAACAAGCACTGGGGAGAATAAAGGAACAGCTGAGCTTGCCTCCTGTGAATAGAGACCTTTTTGTCAGTTCTCTAAATCCTAAAAAAGGTGACACACTAATAAACTTCACAGCATATGAGAGTAGAGTTCCATAGCTATTTTCTTTGAGGGAAAATAAAAGAAAAATTACTGAGAGAGAGAGAGAGGAATCATTCATACATCCCATTCAAAGGGGAAGAATAATTGAAGCTGAGGGGGGGTTGCAAGTTTGATTTATTAAAAGATGATGGTTTCCACCATTTCAAATGAATAGATAATTCTTCAACTTTTTAGGCCAAGGAAAACACATTACTTTCCACCACTTGCACATTACGGTAGTAAATTCTTCAATTTCTCTTTTTCAACAAGTTATTTTCATTTTAAGGTTTGATGGGGACAGGTCAATTTGTAACAAAACTTTAATGCCTCGTCCTAGACGCCTGAACACTACTGATCACTGATACTAAGGCTCTTCTCTTCTTCTCTTTAATCGATTAAAAAAACTAATCAAACAATGCACAATTTTAAAAGACAGATAAAAGAAGCTGCCAACAGTTCAAATTAAAATAGAAATGGGTTGCCCTCTAGAAACAAATTACATTAAGATTTTTTTTAATACCTATGAGAACGTATTTGATTCCTTCAACCAAACCCCTCATGAATTTGATAATAATCAGTAGTCTAACCTTTTATAAAGTAATTGCTACGCGTTTAATTACTTTATTATCAAAGTTATCAACACAATACTAAATATAATGATAAAGCAGAATACTTTTTTCCTCTCGATGAAAGGTTCAGTTTTATCAGCTATAAAATTTAATTATTGAATTATTCTGTGTATTTCTTTTTCACGTCTTAATCATGCACCTTAACCTTGTGCTTAGGACTATGTTCTAGTTCTACAAAACCTTGCCGCTTTAGTGTGCTTGCCTAAACACTGGTTTCCACGAACAAGAAGATGAAACAATTCTATTTTTATGAAGTAATAAATACAAACCTACTAATTGATACTTTGCTTTTCTTTATCCAGCCGTATGTTTGAAACTTCAAATTCATGTTTATGACTTGTGGCAAAGATACCTTGTTATTGAATGCCACTAGTACATTTCCACTTCTTTCAATAGCATATCTTGATCCTGATGAACAGATAAGTTAGCAATCTAACCTACTCGATTTACTGCAAACCAAATCAGATCCTGACATGACATAAAGAGATGTTATGATACCAATCAAAAGGTGGATGACAGATCCCAGAGAATGGCCAATACCGAAAGTGGGAAGATCTCGTACCTGCATGATTAACTAATTAACTTCTTCCTTCAAGGTTTCAGGGGGGAAAATGAAAAAGAGCACGTTGCTCATCACAAATGAAAGAAAGAGAAGAATGAGAAAAACAGAAAACTCACTGAATCGAGAAATGCCCGATGACACCTATCAAATTTAAACTGCACTTCATCCGCAATTAAGAAATAGTCAAATCCACTGGCATAGGGTGTTGCAATGATGAAAACACCTCTGATTCATAATGTAGTTTGGTCAAAATCTTCTTCATTTCTCGTTAATAAGGAAATAATGTACAAGGATTTGAAAAATTTGGCTCTGAAGTCCATTAAACCATTAAATGTAGTACAGCCAGATCCCATAATCTAATATGATATTTGATAAGCATTTCAAAAGCAAGTTGAACAGATCAAATGACTATAAAAGGAAGTTCGATATAAAAGTCTGGTTCAACGTAAAGGGATAAAACACTAATGAAGAGTCGAAGACAGATACCTACTCCATCACAACCGAGTATAGTACAGGTAAAGAAATAGTACCTTTGTTTTTTCTGAAACCATATATTACTTGTCGAAATAGGAAAAAAGTAATGTACTGGTCAAGAAACTAGAACTAAGAGCCTCATTTTTTTATATAAAAAAAAAGAAAAAAGAAAAAGAAATAAAAGAGCCTCACTTCTCTGAAAGGCGCTCCAAAAACAAGCGATATGTAAGCTGGGGTGCAGCTCCAACAAATGCACCCCCAACAAAATGTACAACATATTTCGGCGTAGAGTTTCGTGGTTTGAGAACCCATGCTCCCTGAAAATTTATAATGCAATTCTTAAGAGTTCAGGAAAAGGAAAAAAAATGGACATCTCAATTTCATAAGATGCAATTAGCTGATAAATATAAATATATACTGAAAATAATCGTACACATTGGTTAATCTTGAACCTTGATACAAATGTTAACTTTTTGTTTTTATTTTTTTATTGTATTTTATTTTTATGAATAATCTAACGTTCATTAAGAAAAATGAAAACATACTAAGACAAATCCCACAAGAAGGGAATCGAGCTATAAAAAGGGCTCCAATCCAATCAAGTAAAATAAGACCTAAAAAATAATTATAAAAAGACTTCACTACCAATGCCCAAAGGAAACATGACACCTTACAAAGCACTCAACATCACTTGACAAGCCCAGGTTATGTTGTCCTCTCATATCAAATATCCCATAAACCTTGCAACAAAAACCTGTTCTCACTAAAGGGTAGATGAAGAAGGAATGCCACAGTCATCTCTCTGCTTCTCCAAAGCTTAGCAACGAATGAGCAAAACCTCAAAAATGGAACTCCCAATTGTGCGTACAACGTAAGTTTCAAAGAATGTGATCTAAATCCACACTAACCTCTTACAAAGAATGCAACATATTGGCCTTTCAAATTGAGCAACTTCTTCAAAATACAATCACCACAGTCAAGAAATTTTCACCTCACACAATAAGGTAAAGATAGAAATAGAACTACTCGAGGAGAATGAATTCTCGAGATGCCGAAAGAAAGGCTACAAGAGAAACTTTTGAATAAAATAGGACTTCAAATGCAAACATCCCGTTTCCCTAGATTGAAACAAAACTCCCAATCACAGATAAAAGGAACTAGATAGCTGTCATTTCCCTACCATAAAAAGGATGAATAATCCCCATTGAAGGCGAGGAAGTGCTCTCAAAATGCAAAAGGAGAGCTGACCTGCCACTAAATGATTTCAAAGAGGAGAGTTAATATAAACAGAGAAAAAGAGAGAGAGGAGGCACCTATCCCTCAACCTCTTATCTCCCAAAAGTAAGTATCCTTCTCATCATCCACAGAAAAATGGGCGAATGGAGATTTCATTATGTCAATGTAGATTCATGGTATATTAGAAGTATTGCAAAAAAAGTATATTTACCAAAGATAATACCAATTGACCGCTATTGAAACATGAAAATCAATTAACACAAGAAAATATATGGTAATTGTAGATCACCTCAACTTCTGTCCAGTCTTTTAAACCACCCCAGGAATCTTGTGATTGCCTAACTGTGTCAGTTAGTAATCTGGAAATACAGGAAAAAACTTTAACTCAGCAACCGTATGCAAGAACACGAACTATCGAAATAAGGATTCCATAGACTTCATACAAGCAACACTCAACTAGTAATGGATGAAAGATAGATATCAAATGTAATTCATATATTTGAATTGAACATTTCTTATATGAATTGGGTCCCTCTGTTAGTTAGCTTACTCGGATCAATTGCCAAGAAACAAAGAACTTCTATAAACCAGATTGCTAAGAAACAGGGAACTTTTTGCTAAGATGTTGAAAAGTAGAAGACAGAGATGTACACCAACCAAGGAAATTAAAAAAAGCTAAACAATTGCAAGAAAATCAAAAGAGTAATTACATAAGTATTTGAATCATTTATGACAAGGGGTACTGCTGGAGATACTCACCTTGTGGCAATTCTCCCACATTGGAAAGGCGAGGATTCTTCAACATCTTTAAAAGATAGGGTGGACTACTCCTCTCCCAGCCAATTGGTTTTGAGATGGATGTCCACACTTTCTAATTAGCATCATAACATAATGTGGGTTATTAGTCCCCCGAAATTCCGAGGACCTCCCCCCAAGCGGGCAAAGACTTAAGCGGGTATTTCACGATACCAAAAGTTGGATCCGACCCAAGCGAGTTAGCCAAAGCGGGTATTCCAGGCCACAAATTCGGATCTAATTCAAGATGGTTTTCTCAAATATGGCGCCATCTTGAGGGGGCATGAAAGATAGGGCGAGCTACTCCTCTCAAAGCAAATTGGTTTTGAGATGGATGTCCACACTTTCTAATAAATGTTCCTTGCATAAGTATTCACAATTTGGGACCTAACATAATTCCATCTAATCAATGAATGTTCCATTTCCCAAGGGAAATAAAGCTGTACAATTCTTTCATGCGCTAGTACGATCCATTGGAGAGCCATAAATAAAATATGAAGATACCTCAATGATCTTCTCATCTTGGCATATCAGCTCACTAAGTCAAGCAGTACCTCCTCCCATCTCTTTTTTCCTTATAATGAAAACAGAGCTTTAATTGATAATTCTCCTTTACACGGTTGCCAATTAGGTAGGCCAACTATCGAAATAGTAATGATAGAACCCAAAAAAAAGGAATACGCAGATATACTCGCAGAGTGTGTCTTTGCAAATCAATCAACCAACTGTTTACTTCCCTCCTTATAAAGATTTAGAAGCTGGTCTATTGGATAATGTTAAATCATCAATCAATCTAAAATTTTAAATTGATGGGTTGGAGTAAATTAATTATATCAATCAACAAATATTCCTCCTCACTTGTGATCTTAAAAATTTAAGAAATGCACAATTCAATTTTAATTTGGGAGAAAACGACTCGGCAAGGATTTGAACTCATGACATCCATGCCATGTTGAATTATGCTAAACCACCAATCAACTCAAAAGTTTAAGCTGATATGCTGGAGTAAATTTAATTATATTAACCAACACAACACGATCTTTAAATAGGAAACGAAAAATCTTTCATTCATAAGATAAAAGTGTTATAACATTTTGGGCCCAGTTCTAAGCTGTTTTTTTACAAGAGATAACACGGTAATCTTCAATATTCTGCCTATCAGGAAGTTGAACCACCAACAATGACTCCTATAAGAAAAGATATGCATATCTGAAGGATTATCTCATCATCAGCTACACATCTGGGACAAAGAACTTGCATATGAAGGAAACTCCAACAAAACTGGTGCAAAGGGAAGGGGGAGAGAGACACATCCCAATTCGGTGATGGGTGGTGATCTTCGGACCAAATCAATTACCACTACACACTTTCTGAATCTAAGAATCAAAGTTCAGACTTACCAATCCAAGTGCGTAGCTGGGGGATGATAAGAAGTCAAATAGTCGTCTATCATAACATTTCTTGCACGTTTGTGCCAAAATTAGCTACTTCGCTACTCTCTCTTTCTCAGCCAGCTTATAAGCAACTTAATTATTCTTATGGAACATATTGCACAACCATACATTACATTGCCAATAATACCTATAGGTGGCAACTATGGATTGAACACCTTCGTAATTCAAAGATCCTCCTTAACCTCTAACCTCTACGCCAACACAATACAGACCTGTTATCTCAAAGTCCACTTTCTCTCTTTTTACACCATTAAGCATTTATAAGAACGACTCAGTTGAAGAGGGGGCATTAAATACACACACTTCGCGGATGAATTAAAGCAGGGCCGATAAAGGAAAGTACGAGAAACGTCCAACCAGCAGAATTAACTCAAGAAACAATTATAAATTGCAAAACACTCACCAAGCCGATTGATTATAACCATGGAAATAGCAACGAAATTCCCAAAAAATAATGGAAAAAAAAAAAAAAAAAAACTTAAACCAAAACGCAGAATAAGAGCAAGGAATGTAGAAAAAACCTCTCGATATCAGAGTATAGTTGCAATGCAGTAGAAGTAGAACGAGGTGGCTGTTCGTTGCCAGAGTCATAACTGCACTTGATTCGGCTACTTCGAATGAATTTGTGGCGTTGTTGACATCCAATTAGAGCTATTGGTCGCTTGAAGTTGTGAGATCGCTGTGATTGGTGGAGTATGGGAAGAGAACGCGGATGCGTAGGCTTCAGCAAACTGGCCATCGCCTATCTTCCTCGATTCAGCTTTACTTCATGATTATCTTTAGATTGTGTATGTTTGTTTATGGTTCATTTACTCCCACATTTAATTAGTTTTTTTTAATGTGATATAATTTTATTACAAAATAAAATAAACATGTGACAAATATTTTGTCGAACACAATTTATTAGTTTTTTCTCTCCTTTTGATAAAAAATAGTGAACTAACTGGAGTTTGTTATGAGATTTTGGAAGAGTATTTCAAACTAATATTTATTAAATACTCTTAAAAATACTACATTCAAACGAGATTTTGACAACAATCATTACTTTTAAATATTAAAAATCTTTTGAGTGTAATCATTATTTCTAAATACTCAAAATAAATTTTCATTCTAAATACTAATTTTACCTACTCTTAAAAATTACATACAAACAAACTTTTGACTATAATCACTGCTTCTAAATATTCAAAATAAATCTTCATTCTAAATACTATTTTTAAATACTTTTAAAAATTACATCAAAACAAGTATTTGACTGCAACATTACTTCTAAATATTCAAAATAAATCATCATTTTAAATACTAATTATACGTACTCTCAAATTCTCAATTGAAACGTTTTAAGAATTACAAAAATATATCTTAATTTAATCGAGATTCAGATGTTATTAAAAGAAAACAAATGAATAAACTAAAAAAAGAAAATCAAATTAATGAAATTAAAGTCAAGGATTTGATTGGATGAAGCTCAAGGGGTTATATATATATATATATATATAAAAGCTACGTCACTGCTGCTCCTGCTAGCCAAACACTGAAAGCCCCAAGTAATAATAGGAGCTAAAGGTCGATACACTTGGCTAATCTTTAGAGGTAAAGGTACTAAACAAACGATAATAAATCAAAGGTAAAGTGAAATATGTAATAGGTTTAATAAAGGGCTTTTTGCATGTATATTAAAAGTTAATAATAAATATTTAGTGTATAGCACATTTTGAAACTATTTGCATTTATAACAACTTTTTTGAACGAACGTATCAAAATGATCAAAAAGCCCTTGGCCCAAAAACTAGTTAAGTCGATCAGTATACTGATTGAAGTCAATCATTAGACTAATTTAAGTCGATCAGTATACTGATTGAAGTCAATCAATCTGCTAATTGAAGTTGATTAGTCTGCTGATTGAAGTCGGTCACTCTGCTGCTTAAAGTCGATCTGTCTAAGTGATTGAAGTCGGTTGATTGAAGTCGATTTATCCCATTGTCCTCTTACCCTTCAACGGATTGATTTTTGCAGGAAAAACTCCATTGAATCTGCTTTCAAGCTTCAATTCGCGGGTGGACTGATCTGCAATGATCGATTTCAATACCATCCGTAATCAAAAAGCATGAATCCAATGCTAAACTTCAAAAAATAAAAAAGCTGATCTCAATACTTTCCCACATTCTCTGTTTTGCACCTCTTCCTTTTTCTTCTCTTTTTTGTCATTCAAAATCGTTCTTCGATTTTGATTTTACTTTGAGGAACTGGGTTTTAGTTTCTTTCCATGGCAGAGGCAGTGAACAGAGTATCTATGATGCATCAACAAACCGAGAACACAGATGATGAAAATGATTCAACAAAGCTTCATCGACAACTTGAAGAGATGAAGAAAATGGTGGACGAAGCAAGTTTAAAGCTCGGAAACAGAGAATTCGCCATGAAATAGGCCAAAGAATTGGCAGAGAAGATTTCTTTAGCTAAAATCACAAAGGAGATCTCTGTTTTGACGCTTTGAAGTTCGAATCACAAACCGAAAGAAGAATCGAAGAACTCGAAAAAAAGTATCGAAATCCCATGGAATCAAAAGAGAAATCAAAATCAAGAAGCATGAATCAAAAGGAAGAATCAACAATTTTCATTCCAGAAATCGAAACAAAAATTTGAAGAATCAAGAGGAAGAAGGGAAAAGAAATCGACGAGCTCCGTTGAAAGAACCAAAATCGGAAAGAAAATAGAAAACGCAAGAACCATGGGTAAAACCAGAATTACAGATAAATTTATGCTATAATTATAAGGTCTCTTGCCAAATGTGTTATCACGTCAAATTCTCTTTAATAGAATTAAAAAAAAAAAAAAACAAAACAGAAAAAAAAAAAAAAAAAACCTACTAATTTCTCAAATTAATTAGAAGATAAATCAGCCCCAAAGGTTTACCAAACCCTAAAAGCCACCCACCCCAAACTTCAAAAGCCAAAAATACAGCAGTCAAAAGCCATATAATCACAAGACCATGATAACTTTTTTTTTTGTACACATAAATATTACATTATTTAAATTAAATACTACTTTAATTCAATGCCAGCATCCACAACAGCCAAAATATAACAGACCGGAAGAGTTAAGTAGATGACAATTAGTTCTTAAGCTGTACAAAATATTCAGTATTCACTCATTCAATCAACAACATCCTCATTATTATATACCAACAAAGTAACAGTCAACGAACAAATCTCTGTTGTATGAGTCGGTTGTTCAACTAACTTCACATTACATTTTCAGTTGGTTGGGATTGGTACGTGCGCCTCCTTAACTGCGACTCTGTCGTTGGCTGCTGCAAGAAGATTCTGGTCGGATCATTTGGATCGACATACCTGCAAGTAAATCAGCATAAACACAATCATACGAAAAGATCCAACTTGACCATGAGAGTTTGAATTTGGTAAGAATCAACGTTACTTACGCATGTCTCATCATTTCATCGACAGGAGTTTGCGCTGCCTGCAATGGATCCACTCGGGGGCCTGTATTCGCGTATTGACTGTATTGCCTCACTGAGGACAGCAAGTTGAAGAAGAGTGGCACAAACGTACCGCATCCCCCTTCCTTGAACAAAATCTTAAACGAGTGCGTCGAGTAGAGAGCCCTGTGCTGGTCTTCAGGCACCACCTGTAATAAGCTACTAATTAGGCTGTCTGAAGTGGGACTCGGGCATACTAGACAAGATTAGATTTAATAGTTGCCAATGCTTACAGGTTCGACTAAGCCAGAGATATTGTTGCAGAAGAATATTGGCTGGTTAAACTTTTCATCATGAACAAAGAGCTGCGAGCAACAAGCAAAACGTTATATAGTAATACAACAAAATGTCAAATAGAATAACGCAATCCAGAAGCTATTTGGGACTAAAAAAATATAGACAGATAATTATAATAGATGAGTCTAATAGGATTAATCAGTCAGTTGCTTCACGTTGAGAGCTCAACACATATCATTGTTCTACCAAGGCGCTCCCTTTTCACGAAGAATGATACAAGATCTAGAGAGCTTAAAGAAAGGCAATACTGAAGACTGTAAGATTAATTCATTTCATGTTCACAAAGCTTAAGTCGGATATCTGACTCAAGAGGAGGTAGAATATTTATGCAAGAATATTAGGTGTTTAAACGTGGGATGTCTTTTTCTTCACGCTTGAGAGGCAGCGTACTCAAAATGGCAAGCCTGAGGTTAATCCATGTTATGGGTGGATCAAGAGAGGTCATGCTTTGATGATGTAAAAAAAAGGAGAATATTTGAACTACTCGAAGAGGATTAAGAGGGGGTGTGCTTCAAAAACTATTATGTAGGATTGCTTAGGAGCAATAACCAAGGAGAGGAATATTCGAAGTGCAAATTGAGGTGAATCACATCCAAAATGATTGATGAAATAGTTTGGAGTGTTCAAGGTAATGTCTTAGAAGACGCTCACATGATGATATTAGAATGGAAGCATCCACTTAAAGATTGTGGATGCCTTGGCTATCAAGGAAAAAGAAAGTACAAGGGATAATTGTTAGACAGAAGGTGAAAGTCTAAATTTGGTTACTAAAAATACAAATGATGCAGTGAACTCAATAAAAGCTGGTTTAACTAACGGGAAGGGGAAAGGTCAATTGTAAATTTGTAATAAGTAACAAATCTATCTTTTAAGAGAATTTATGGTTTGGAAAGAGGTAGAAGTTAAAATTTGAGTGATCTGAGGAAGGAAAATGTTGCTGTCTTGGAGGAAATTTGAATTGATCTTTAGGAACCATGATTCCTATGATAGACTAACCTGACGCTGATGTGAAGAATTTTTTAAAAATAATTTTATAACTAATTTATAATTAACCAGGAAGGCAAGTAAACAAAAAGAGTGAAAGTACATACCAAAGGCATGTCAAATGCAGTAAAGTATGGATCTGGTTTACTCGACACAAAGACCATGCGTACATTAGACAAGTAAATTGTCCCTTTTGCTTTAGCACGGTCACTGTTAACCCTGAGAGAGAGAGAGAGAGAGAGAGAGAGAGAATCCATTATGATTATGCACCATTACTCCCATTAACATCCAAGTTCATCCAAATTGATACAGAGGAGGCCATTATTACAAAAACCTGATCAGAAGGGAAAATAGCAAACGAAAAAAGGAGAAACATGGAATCCCCATTTAACCTATAACAAGTGCATACAAAAAATATTTTCATAATGGATAAAATGTACAAAAGGAAATGACATCATTGTCGAGTTTCCTAGTACTTAACCTATTTTCCTTCCTAGTAGACCAACTTTTTCTACTAAACCCATACTTGTCAGTATATTGTCACACTAGACACTACTCACACACACACACCAAAGTCACATTTCTAAGAATGAGGTTAACCAGCGAGTCAGCGACAACATCCCTTTTTGACTCAAAGAGATGGTTTTATTGTTCATGAGATGATTGATTAGTACTCCCCTTTCATGGCCATTGCAAACCCAAAAAGCTTCAAACATTTTCTCTGAACATTTTCTCACTTATGATTGTTTTGGAAAGTTATAGACCGCCTCGTAAAGTTAAAAGAAAATCATTTATCCAAACAAAATAGGGTCATTGAGTGACACTAATACAGACTTAGCAGCTTGCCCTTCGAGTAAACATTATGCTACCTTCATATCCATCAAATTGAGCAAAGTCAAACAAAACAACGCAATGAAAACAAATCCAAGGAACCCCAAACATTTCTATTATTGTAATGCAAAAATCAAGTTCCTAAAATTCAAGGGTTCCTCTTCGAGTAGACATTATGCTACCTTCATATAATGAACCACATCCAAAACACATCAAATGTAATATAAACTCAATAAAATTACAAAAAACGATCCCACAATCAAGGTCATAAAATTTCCCTATGCCGGGAATCAACTCAAATTCGCAACTCGGATAATCCAATTCAACAAGGAAAATTTATAAATTCCATCAATATGACAAAATTCGAGAATCATCAACACAGCAAACCGCCAACCTAGATCAATTATAACAATGGATCGCGTAATAGGTATCGAAGAGGACATAAAAGAGATAAGGAACTAACCCGGGGATCTTATCAACCTCGTATTCGACGCCATCTCTAGCCAATACGAAAAGCTCGTTGGTGAAGGGAACTGGCATTCCATTTGGAAATAGATTAGGGTTGAGAGCCATGGAAGTCTGGAATTGAGCCGGCCGAGGAAGATCCGAGACTGAAAACTCGGCTCTCTGCCAAATTCCACGACTTTCTGAGATAATTCTTTATCGCACAGGCAGATCCTTCAGCAATGGCGAATTTTTGCGGGAAGGAGGCTTTCTTCTCGATGAAAATTGGATAAATTTGATGACGGTCGATAAATTAAGAATAAGATTAAAATATATATATATATATATATATATATAAATAAAATAAAAGGTTAAGATACGATTTTAATACCTTGTCCTTGAAAGTGTTCAATATCTGTTTGAATGCTCAAAAAAAAAAAAAAAAGTCGTTGTCTTATTTGACTTCTCAATGAAAAAAATGAAATTTTTTTTATTTATAAATATGATTTTGTGTTTCTTTGACCGTATTTAAGTGGTTGGATAAATGTTTATTGTTTGGAGGTAATTCAGTTCAATATCATTGTATTAAAAATTAAAAAAAAATAGTATTGAAGAGATTTCAAAAAAAAGAAGAAACTAAAGCGCATTTATGATCGTGTTGATTGTTGTGTTGTGCTATGATCCTAAATAAATGTATAGTCATTAAGATAGCAAGTATACAATAAATTAAGTTGTTATATTATTTGTTTTCTTTTTTTTACTTCAAAAGTGAATTAGGAGACTCAATAGAAATGCTAATATATCCTTAATGTCAGTTGAGTTATGCTTATTTTGACCGTTGTTATTGTTAATTAAAAAGATATGGTGCGTAAAGTTTGATTTATTTGATTGTACACATGTTTACTCTCATTTTGGATTTCATTATCCTTAATATAATTGTTATTATATTTGTGTTGCTGTCGGGCTGTCGCACCTATGATTACGAACATGTGATGTTGTTGATAATACATAGGTTGATGTTGAGTCGCATACTTTTGTTGTTGCCAAGTGATGATGTTGAGTGCACCTTGGTTACTATCAATGTGCCTTTCCTTAGTTGATACAAAAATGTTATCATCATTGCACTTTAGTTTGTTTCTTAGGCACCAAACCTTGGTTGATGTTATTAGTTCATCATGGTTGGTGACATGTTTGTTTATATTTAAACTTTGAGTCGAACTTTATCTATGTTGGATATATGTTGATTAAAGACATGATTTATTGTTCGTTGATATTATAAGTCGCTAGGTCAAAGTGAGCATAGTCAGTTGGCACTAGTAATACATAGCATCCACTCGATTAGTAATTTGAGACTTCTTTGTATCACTTTCTACGTAAGGTTTGTGATTTTTCTCTTTCGATTTATATTAAAATAAAGAAATATATATACATATATATATATATATTACTAGTCGCTAGAGACTCAAACATTTAACTAATGAATAAAAATATATTAATAGTCGTTACATTTTTCATTTTATTTAATGATATTGAGGCATTACTGAAAAATATATTCAATGATATTCGAGCAATTTGGAAAACATATATTTTTTTTTTATTTTTAAGTATTATGGTGAAATTTAATTCATACATGTAACACTCACTTAAGAGTAATCAAGAAAGCCAAATGAAATGATATTATATAATAATATTAATAATAAGATTAGCTCTTTAATTTTAAAATTCGTGTCTGTAATTTAGCACTGTTTTTTTTAATCTTGCTTAAATCCCCAAAATTTTCATTTTGTTTCTAATATTTTGTGAACATTTAATCTTTGTTTAATATGTCTTTCAACCTTCAATTTTGTGACTAGTAAGTTTTTGACTTTTTTTAAATAAAATATAAAAATTAATTGATCATTAAATCTTTTAAAAAAAATTAGTGTACTTAAAAATATGACTTTTTTAATTGACTAAATTAAAACTTAACTCAACATATAAGAACTAAAACTATTTTAATATAGGAAATGTGTCAAGTATAATTTTCGTTAAATTTTATTAGACTTCAACATTACTAATCTCAATTGAATTACGCTAACTTTGATGTAACTATATCTTCCAATAACATAAACTTGATCGATAAAAATGATTAAAATTAAATGTCATTTTGATCTACATATTAAAATATTTATTTTTAATCTCTATACTTTAAAAATGTCTGAGTTTTAATAAATCTTAAAAAACCATTAAAATTTTTGTTAATTGTTTATAAAAATTACTCTTTATTATTTTTCTCAATAAATTTGAGAACAATTTATATGATCCAATTTTAATTAAAATAATTCTCAAAATAAAAGGAGTGAAAATAATAATATTTTAACCTAAAGTATAGAAGTATATACTAAATAAGCATGATTTTCAAAGACATTTCCCACAACTTATTTTCTGTTTTCATCCATTTAATTGACTGAACTATCAATTATATTGAGATATATGGTGCTAATTAAAACATAATTGCCCCTAATTTTATAGTTTTTTTCCTCTAATAAAACCCATTAATTATAATTCCACCATTTGAAATTAAAAAAATAATAATATCACATTTATAGATAAAACCATATAGAATTAATTGCACATATACACATTTATATATATATGTATATATATATATATATGTGTGTGGGTTCAACAAAAACGGACAACGACCTATGGCCAACTCTTAAGCTACAAAAGAAAAGTGAGAGCAAATAAAAATTGCAGCTTCCATTTCATTTTCAATAACCAAACTCTTTTCTTTTCCTTGAAGCACAAAATCTTAATTATGTCTTTTATTTTGGTTTCTTCTTCATTAATTATTTGTTTTAATGCAAAGTTTTGGCATATATTTGCCAATTAATATGCAGTACCAATCATTATATATGTATATATATTATAAATAAAAAAGCTTATATTATAATATATATACACATATCCCTTTGAATTGAAAGTTTGTAGTGAAGAAAAATGATGATGCCATTTAGCTTGGTTTCTGCATGGAACAAGAGGCGTAGGCGAAAATCTTCACAAGAAATTTCAAACCCTTGTAAGTTTCAAAATAATTCATTGTGTGTTTTGGGAGTTTTTTTTATTGTGTTCTTGGCTGATCACCAATTAATTAATTAGTTTTGTGTTCATGATCATGATGATTAGGGATCTATAGACCGGTTGAGCTATGGCAACTTGAAGATCAAACTCATCAAAGACCTACAAAAAGGCACCATGGATCTAGTGTTTTCACGCTTAGAGAAATGGAAGAGGCTACCTGTTCGTTTAGCGATGCTAACTTGCTCGGGAAAGGTGGATTCGGTCGAGTTTATCGAGGCACCTTGCGGTCTGGAGAGGTCTGTTTTGCTTTATTATCTTCACTTCGATGTCCTGTTACACGAACGTTCATATAGGCGGAGTTTGTTTGAGGGATTTATATGGAGCTAATCATTTTATAAAAACTCCTTCCGAACGAGTTTCTACTACAATTTTTTTTTTATAACCACTCAAAATAACTTTTCATTTCCAATCATTCCACAATTTTACAAACAAAATACTTCTATAATACCGTTTTGTTCAAAGTCTCGTTTCATAATCGTTTTGTTATATATATTTTTATGCACGGTTTACATTTTTTTCGAGAAAGATTTGGATTACATTTTATAATTAGAACTCAATAAATAAAATGTTTTTAAAAACTACTTATAGTACACATATTTAAATCGATCTTACTTTTTTGTCCTGGTTTTTAAGAAGGGTGTTTATTTAATTTTCTTTGGATAAAACTTTGACATTTATTTCATTTTTGTTTCTGAATTTTCAAAAGTTCAACTTTAGTTTATGAATTTTAATCAAACTTAAAAGCGAAAAGAAATCAGAATATGACAAAGATCAAAGTTTATGAACCAAAATGATATTATATATAACCGACCTATACATGAATAAGTGCTTTAATTTCATCAAACTAGTAACCCCTAACCTAAATTAAATGAAAATAGGTTGTGGCAATCAAGAAAATGGAGATGCCAGCATTTAAGGAAGCAGAAGGAGAGCGTGAGTTTAGAGTGGAAGTTGACATTCTAAGCAGATTGGATCATCCAAATCTTGTCTCCTTGATTGGTTATTGTGCAGATGGGAAGCATAGATTTCTTGTATATGAATATATGCTTAAAGGAAATTTGCAACACCATTTAAATGGTTGGTTTTAATCAATTTTACAAATTTTTTTTATTTTAATTTTTTGGGTATTTATAAAGATTTGATTTTGTGTATATATAAATATATAAGGAATTGGAGAAGCAAAGATGGATTGGGGAAGGAGGTTGAAAGTGGCACTTGGGGCAGCTAAAGGATTGGCATATCTTCATTCAAGTTCTGCTGCTGGGATGCCTATTGTTCATAGGGATTTCAAATCCACTAACATTCTTCTTGATTCCAACTTGGATGCAAAGGTATGATCAAAAAAAAATAAAATAAAAAACCCATATTGGTGTTGTTAATTAAGAATATGAAATGGAAACGATTTGATGTAAAAATAATTTTCAAATTTAACAGGTGATTCAATATGATATCTGAGTAGAAAGTTTTGAACTTTCGTAGGTAACATGTCAGTGGGTCTTGTATGGATTTTCTGACTTACGAAAGGGATTGATATATATCAGTAGGTCAATCCAACCCGATGGACGAAAAAGAAAACTTTGAGAATTTAAGAGGAATTATGAATTCGATCTATAATGATCGCTTACTTATGAAGTAATTTTCTACGTAGTTTCTTAAAAATTAAATATTGTGGCTATGTTTGTTTTTTTGTAGAAGATGAGTGATTAATCACTACTCCTAAAAAATTACTCTTTTGTATTTTGTTGTAAACAACTACTTTTAACCGATCATCAAATGTTCTATCAAATCACTATATATATCAAATTTCACATCAAACATATCATACAACAACTACCAACACAAATCCCAAAACAAGCAATTAATTACCTGACTAACTACTAACATCAATATTCAAATAAGTAGTTAACTACTTCCAACTACCATTAACTCATCTACTCCTCTTTACTTCACTCTCTTTTCTCAAAAACAAACACACCCATAAAAAAAATGTCATGAATAATATATAAGTGATAACAATTATCTCTTATTAGAAAGTGTGAACATTCATATCAAATTCAATTGGCAACGAGAGGAGTAGCCCACCTTATCTTTGGAGGACTCCCCACCTTACTAACGTGAAACATTACTAGATCTTCTACGTGGACTCTCTATTAAAAAACAAAAATTAATAAAACAAAAAACCAAACTCGTGTCATTTAATATTTTTGTAATTCCCTATGGGAATTTTCAATGAAAAGTCTTTTTATTGGTGGGAACCCTAGAATTTGACTGAAACTACATCAATAATTTAGAATTATCATTTGAAATTGTTAGACTAGAGAATCTATTTTATGAGAATAGTGTTTGGTATGAGTTTGTTATATATATATATAATCTGCTGTTTGTTTGATAGATATCAGATTTTGGGCTTGCAAAGTTTATGCCTGAAGGACAAGAATCTCACGTGACTGCTAGGGTTCTTGGCACGTTTGGATACTTTGATCCTGAATATACTTCGGTATATGCTTTTAAACACAAACTAAATATCATTTTTATTCAAGTATTTTTGCTCATAATAATAATGTTTTAAAGTCTTTATTTTATTTTTTATACTTTAAATACAATGGAAAATCAAAGTACCTACATTTGAGAAAGTCTTGCTATTTTACCTTCGATCTATTATTATTTTTTTATTTTTTAATTAGGAGATTATTTGGATGCAACCTGAAAAAAGTGTGGTGTCGAAGTACGGTTGGGAAGACAGGCTACATCCAAATATTTTTCTTTTAATTATTAAATAGTTTAAATTAATTTATTTTAAACGCAGAATAAAATAATAACTCAACATTATTAGTGTATTTAACGTCAAGAATTTGAATGTTGTTGTTTTGATGTAATAGACAGGAAAGTTGAGTGTGCAAAGCGACGTATATGCATTCGGAGTGGTTCTTCTTGAGCTCCTAACGGGCCGTCGAGCTGTGGACTTGAACCAGGGCCCAAGTGATCAAAACCTAGTCATACAGGTAAATCCATAACTCATTAATTTTAATTTTATTATTATTATTAAAGAAAATTCTATTGGACTATTCTCTAAAATAGTTAATAAATTTTAAATTATTTTTATTCATAGTCATTAATATATTTTGATATTGATGATCATTTGTTAAATTTTTTTAAACGATCGTATTTGTAATTATTTTTTAGAGTTCACTGCTTTTGTATGTATATATAATTTTTTTTTAATTAAACAATATTGGAATGCAAAGATTTGAAAAAACGTTGGATCTCATGTTAGAAAAAAAAATGAACTAGAATCTTTTACGAAAGAAACAGAATATATATCACCTTTTGAAGCAATGAAGTATCGTTTAGCTAATGTTTAGTGTGATGGAAAGGATAAGAAGGAAAAGGTAGAGATCGTTTTCCATTATTTGACCCACCGAATTACATATTGTTAATCGCTAATTTACTCTTATTTTTCTTCATTTATTCATTTCATTCCATATATTAAAAAAAATTGAAAGGTACGGCATATATTAAACGACAGAAAAAAGCTACGGAAGGTGATAGATCCGGAAATGAGTAGAAGCTCTTACAAAATGGAATCCATAGCCACATTTGCAAACTTGGCTTCGCGTTGCGTTCGAACCGAGAGTGGCGAAAGGCCAACAATGGCAGAGTGTGTCACGCAGCTCCAAATTATTATCTGCACAAACTTACAAACTCGCAAGCCCTAAATTTTATTTTATTTTATCTTTTTTTAAATCTTCTTTAATCATCTTTTTGTAATTCCAAAAATTGTAACGGACGATGTCTGTTTTTTTTAGAGAAAGTAATTACAAGATTAGTCAAACATTTGCACGGTGGTATTAATAAATATTTATAATATAGTATTAATACGTATTAATAACTATGGACATATGCATTTGACGTGAATATGAATACGAAATTCAACGTTAATTGTGAAACCATATGTTATCTTTCTAGTCCGATATTTTGAGACCAGTTTGAGTCTGTCAGTTAATAGGAAAGCAAAATTTTCGATCTTCGTTCATAAAAAAATTACAATGAAATAAGTAACTTAATGCATTTTATAAAGGCGACAACATCTTTTATTTTAAATATGAGATCATCAAAGTGTCATTTTAAAGATCATATATTTGAGTTTGTTAAAATTATAAATTTAGTTTCTATGATTTATAAGAATTTAGAATTCAGTCCTCTATAGTTTAAAAATATTGATTTTAATCATTCTAATTTGAAAAAAACTATAATTTAATTTGTAAGCTTTAAAGAAAAATATAATTTAATCTATATATTTTGATTAAACATAAAAACCGTCCTCGCCGGAAATTATGTATATAAATATAATTTTTAATGTATTGAATGTTACTTTCTTTATTTATTTTTTGTTTTTGTCCCATCAAATACTCTCACCAATGAAATATAAATTAGTAATTTTTAAGTATTTTATTTACTAATAATTACAATCACGGTACAGTATTTTTTAGATTTAATTAAAACATACTAATTTTTAGTATATTTCAAATTCTAAATATTTTATAAGAACTAAAAATTAAAAACTAAAAACAACTCATGCAAAAAAAAAAAAAAAAATCTAATGCACGTACTAATGCACCAGACGACAAAATACTGGAAAATGAAGATATGAAGTGAAATGTGCGGGAAAAATATGTGGTGATGGACTTTTCCGTGTCTATGTAATGCTCTTTTCTTCTTCCCTTCAACTCCTGGGGTTTGATTTCTTCATTCTCACGAGCGAACTATCTCGATTTTGATCTCCATTAACTGCTCGCAGGAGCCAATCTCAGCTAAAAAAATGGCCCAACTCACCGCACACAGTCGGGTGAAGTTGCTGCTCAATGGAGACGGAGCTCTAATCGGGGCAGAACCGAAATATCGATCGAGGTACAAGCTCAGATCAGTACGAACCCTAAAACGAAGAATCCATTTATCCGGTGCCTTCACTGGATTATTTTCCCCTTCTTCTTCATCCTCGCCTTCAGCTTTGAGGAAATCCGCTCAGCATGGTGCGGAGATGTGCGTTGGTGTGAGGGGTGACGACGCCATTGTTGACCTTGATTATGATTACGAGTTCGAGAGTGACGATCTGGCTTGCTTTAGAGGTCTCGTCTTGGATATTTCTTACAGGTTGTTATTCCACTTTGTACTCGCTTTGTTTTTCTTTTTATAAATCGTTGAGTTCTCATTGATTGATGTGCTTATCCTGTTATCTGTTATCTGTTCGGATTTAGGGTAGATCTACTCCATTGTGATTTGGTTGGAATGCTATTAAGATGCTAACTGTGGCATATTTGTGATAATTTAGGAAGTTGGTTAGAAGGGATAGCTATAAATAGCGGGCGTTTTGGGGTTTATGAATTTAGTCTAATTTTAGGTATTGGTATATTGTAGGACTTAGGAAAGAGATCGCCGTCTCCACTACTGTTTTTGTAATGTTTGTTTGAAAATACTTAATGCTCTCCTACTACCTTTTACTGAGAAATAAACATAAAAAAAATCATCATTGACTTGTTCAGTCTATGGTGGCCATCCAGGCATGACCAATCCACGTTATTAATATCATACGAGTTTCTTTGACATCAAAATGTTAAATGGTCAGACGGTATGTCTAACGATAATTGGTAGAGGTGCACATAAACTGGACAGTCACAAATATAAAAAAAGAGAGAAACAAAAACAAATATGCTTGGGAGCATTACCTGAAACTACTAAAAAGAGTAACTCTTCTAGTCCTAGTAAATTTTGAGTTGCCCCTTTTTTCTTTTGGGTGAAATTTTGGGTAGAATTCAACTTCTAGACTTATTTATTATCGATATTGTCTTTTCTGTTAACTGTTTTACTTTGTCTTGCTTATTAAATCGAACCAGAAATCGCCACATTTTATTTCTGTTGATGTGGTGCAAATGCTAGCTTGTAGTAAATCAAATAGTTTTCGAACTTTCGATATTTCGAAATCTACATGGTGAAAGAAAAGAAATTAACTGAAAGAATAATACATCTCCTCGATCAAGACTTTTTGCTCAACATACTTTGTTCATTTCATACTAGTTAAATCAAACACATACTTCACTTAAAATTTCTTTAGGTGGAATAGATCGACTTCTACTTTTTTTATACACTTATTTCATATTACTTTTTTATCTCCATAATTTCTGTATAACTTGAAAGGTTTGCAATTTATCTTTTGCTATTGATTTCCTTGCTTCAGGCCTGTCAATGTTGTTTGTTGGAAACGTGCTATTTGTTTGGAGTTCATGGAGAAGGTTTGAATAATCTCTTTTACGCAGTATGTATAAAAATAGCGGTAATTGTTCCCAGTGTGCAAATTTCATTGGCTTTTTTATAGTTCATACCGAAAGTTTTGAAGTCATGTTAGAAAAGTACATAAAATCTGTTCCATTAACAAGCGTGAAAAGACTAACGGGAATGGCTAAACGCTTTGGTCTTTAAATTGTCATTCTCTGCAATTAATATATCTTTAGGAATTTGTTCCTAAGGGGTGACACAGTGATTGAAGACTTGGACTTTGAAGGTGTGCTCCCTCAAGGTCCCAGGTTCAAAACTCACCTGTGACATTAATTTGTAGACAGTTCCCATGTCTCCATTCCTTCGATGTCTTCCGGTCCTTGGCCTAAGGACGGGCGTGGTTACCCCGGGTATAGTGGAGCAAAACTTTGATTTCTCCGTTTTTTGATCAAGTAATTTTGAGTCTACTATAAATGTAAAAAAAAAATGCATGTTTTGACATGTCTTTATCTCAAACAGTCAAACCTTTTTTGGTTTTTCCAGGCTGATGTATTGGAATACTATGATCAGACCGTGAGTTCTCCAAGTGGATCCTTCTATATACCAGCAGTCTTAAGGGTATGCATAAACCATGTAACGGTTCTTTTCGTAGGATTTTAAATGTTATCGGTCTTTATTTCCATAACCACTAGAAGTTCAAGGCTTTATCTTTTGGGTAAATTATAAATCTAGTCTCTATGGTTTGAAGAAAGTTTGAGTTTAGTCCATATGGTTTGATAAATTAGAATTAGTCCCTATAGTTTGAATAAAGTTAGAGTTTAGTCTCATAATTTGAAAATTTAGAATTACTCCCTAAGGTTTGATAAAGTCTAAAAAATAAACCGTCATTCGTAATTGTTGGTGAATAAAATACGTAAAAACAAGTTATTTTTGTTTTTAATGACGAGAGTGTGAGATAAGTAATTGATTGGACCAAAAAAACACGTAATTCATATATCAGAAGTTACATTTATGTACTTAATTCGCCTACGATTTACGAATAACTCGGACTATTTTTTAGGTTTTATCAAATCATAGGGACTAAGTTTAATTTTTTCAACTCATAGGGACTAAATTTTATATTCCTTCAAACCATAGGAACTAAATACTATATTCCTCCAAACCATAGGAACTAAAGTCTGGATTTTAAATCATAGGGACTAATCTTTAACTTTCTTCAAAACATATGGACTAAATTTATAATTTATCCTTATCTTTTTTTACTTCAATCTTTCCCTTGTCAAAGGCCTTTGAACTAACTTTTTCGTCTCGTTTTTCAGGTTCCCCATTTATTGCAAGTTGTAAAGAGAAGAAGAGTCAGTAACACTTTGAGTCGTAAAAACATCCTGTATCGTGACAATTACACTTGTCAGTAAGTTGATAAATATAGTCACAGATTTGTTTGCTTCAACTTATTATTTTAAATTGATATGGAAGAAATTATCTTGAGATGCTTTGCTAATTTTGTGATAGGAACTTTTTCTTTTTCTTTCTTTACTAAGAATGGAACTTCATTGAGAAAAAGTGAAAGAATACAAGGGCACTCAAAAAATAAGTCCATGAAAGGGGGCCTCATTAAAGAAAATGGCTCTAATCAAGTAAAATCAGACCTAAAAATAATTATAAAACAATCATGTCACCAACATAAAGAGAAACATGGAATCTAGCGAGAGATCACACATCCCTAGGGCTTCTTTCAAGCCTTCTAAAGATTCTATTATTTCTCTCATCCACACTACAACACAAATCCGAGCTTGTACTAAAAACCTCCTCTTTTTCCGAAACGACGAATGTGGAAGGAAATCCTCATGATGAAGGAACTTGTATCAGTTATATAATGATTTTAAATTGCGGGTGGCTTCTTTGGCTTTTGAATATGGAGGTTTGGGTGTCCCCAAGAGATGGCACAATGGTTGAAGACTTGGGTTTTGTAGGTGTGCTCCCTTAAGATGTCGGGTTCGAGTCTCACCTGTGACATTAATTTGTAGACATCTTCCGTGTCTCTATTCCTTCGTTGTCTCTCCGTGCCTGACTTAGGGATGGGCGTAGTTACATCAGGTATAGTGAAGCAAAATTTCGGTTTCCTGATTCATAAAATAAAAATAAAATGGAGGTTTGGGTATTAGCCACTTGAATTGTTGAAACCAAGCCTTTTTATTTAAATGGGTTTGGAAGTTCTTGACTGAGTTCGATCAGTTTTAGTGCTTTAGGATTTCATTAAATTCTTAGCACTACTTTCAATAGAAAGTTTTTTTTTTTTTTCTTTGAGTACAACAGGAAGTTAGAAAACTCAAATTATATACTAAGATGTCAGTTTAGAAAAGTTTAGCTAGATTATTATCAATGAAATGAGGATGATAGTGCAAGGTTCTGAATGGATAATATTTTCTTCCAATTTTTTTTAATTCTTGTTATTTTCTGGAAAAAGGTTATATTAACTTCATCCAATGCATTTTTTATATGCTCTTGTTTTTCTTTGTTATTATTTTATTTTTTGTCTCAAATGGGTCTTTTATCAACAGGTATTGTTCATCACATGAGAGTTTGACCATTGACCATGTTTTGCCCATATCCCGGGGTGGAGAATGGACGTGGGAAAATCTGGTAAGTTAATATTAGATTACAAATGCTCACTGAATTTTCAATCATCGAAAGACTGATCCCGATCCCTAAACAGAGAGATGTCCAGAGATTTTCTTGGTTACAAAACAGAACTCAAAAACTAACCTAATAACAGGAGTAGAACTGCCAAATTGGAAACCAAACAATAACCGAAGAGAAAATGCAAAGAATGCAAAGAAAAAGTGCACAAATTTACGTGATTCACTAACGATGTGCTAGTTTATATAAGCACTCTCACAAAACCTTAAGACAAAATTACATAAATGTCTATGTGCTTAAACATAAACCTAATTACATATTTCGAATACAGTTTAATCTTGGTATTAGGCTTACCAACAACTCTTCATTGTTTCCTATAATCTTTTATGGTGTTACAGGTCGCAGCCTGCTTAAAATGCAATTCAAAGAAAGGTCATAAAACTGTAGAAGAAGCAAATATGAAGCTGAAAAAGACTCCCAAGGTATACTTTTTATAGTGGGAAATTGAATTAAAATATTATGGCAGAAAGAAACTTCTGATTTTCGTTCTTCGTTTGTGTTTTGATGTTGGGGGTGAGTCAAAACCCATCTGGTTGTGCTTAATTATCAAAATGTTTGATCTGGTCTCGTTCTAAAGAGGCAGCCTCATTGGTCTAATGTCTCAAGTTTGAAACCCTTGAATGAGATTAATTATCAATTCTTTTGTTGTCTCTCGGGTCCAGACTCCGGGATGGCATGAGTGCCCCGAGTACATAGTGAGAAAAGCTCTGATTCTCGATTATCAAAAAAAAGGGAAAAAGGTTTGATCTGGACTCACTGCATCTTGATCCGGCTTATTGTTTTTTGACCTTTAATTTTGCAGGCCCCAAAAGAATACGATATACTTGCCATTCCTCTAACCAGTACCGCAATTAAGATGTTGAAACTGAGAAATGGGACCCCTGAAGAATGGCGTCAATATTTGTCAAGTGAGCAATGACTTGTATTTATAATGGCACTTGTAAATTCTTGTTTGCACATATTGCACATATCTTATATACTTTGTTCTTTTAAGATTCTTATAGCATCTTGAAAGTAATTTATTCCATATGCATTTTGCATTTCTTTTTTCTTCTTGATTGACTTGATTGTTGTTCTGGTTCTCTTCGTGCTCTACCAATCATTTCACTATTATTTGATAATACACGACTTGATTTCCTGGACCAAAACGGCTACCATCTTTTCACTTCTTTTAATTAATAGGGTTTAATAGTATATTATCAATTACTGGAAAGAATAGGTGGTCTAAGGTTCGGGATACTGGTGCACATATACTGGTGCCTTCGGATATAGTAGAGCGAAGTTTCAATTTTTCGATTAAAAAATGGTGATTAAAAAATTGTGACTCAGCTTCACGTTTGAGAGAATTTGCCTCCAAAAGTTCCATAAAACCCTCCAAAAAGTTTCCATAAAATCCTCCATCTGCTTCTTGGACTTTCTTTTCATCGATAAACCTTTCCGGTGGTGTTTGTAATTCTCAAATTTACTGGTTTGAATAATCCAATAAAGTGGTCAAATTTATTTAGTCACAATATTTTCTACTATGGTGGACTTTTTTAAGCAAATAATTTACCATGCTATTACTTCACACACAAGTAAAGCATGTTATCTTATTAAAATGATCCAGTAAATCTTTTGCAAAGTAACTAGCCAATTCCATTTAGAACTTAAGTCATTTGGGTTGATTTAGATTCATGTAAACTAATTGATTTCTTTATTAATTGAACTAATGTTATTTTAGATTTGGTAAGAAAAGTGAAAAGTGAAACAATCAATTTCATTTTCACACTGTTCAATTGAATTAGATCATCCACTACTTATTTTGTTGATTTTTAGACCATATAAGTAGCAACCCCAATGAATTGAAAATAGTCTTTGAAACATTGCTTAAAATGAACTGATATATACTACTATTTTTGCCAACTATGAATGTAATAATACATTACACAACTTCTAAAATAAATGACATAAACAACATAGAGTAACTCAACCCATATTGGTTAATATCCCTTAAGCATGACACATATAGCCAAAGCGAGCATAGCTCAACTGACCCTAGTGATGCATTAGCATCGACTCAATCAGTAGTTCGAGTCTCTGTAATACCCTCTATGTAAGGTTTGTAGTCCCCTTTCCCTAACTTGTACTCAAAAAAAAAACAAAAAAAAGCATGACACATATATATACAACTCAATTTCTGGACTAAGTCTAACAAAACTTCTCTGTACTCAAACTCAAAATTACGCCAAAAAACAACCAATATAAGTTGGCCACCTTGCACGCGCACCACATTGGCCGCCTTCGATCAAGCGCCCACTTGGCTCGCAGTTTTAATACATAGACGACGATTTAGCTGTTACTTTACTTGCTGGCTACCATGCCTGTTGAGGATGGAAAAAAATGAGTAAATAATAAATTTAGCGTGGTTCGAAGAAAGTTAGAGTTTAGCCCATATGGTTTAAAAATCTAGACTTAAGTCCCTATGATTTGAAGAAATATAGAATTTAGTCCCTATGGTTATAAATAAAATCTATTAAATAGTCCATATTTTATTCATAAATCGTATGCGAATTAAATACGTAGATGTGATGTATAAATTATGTGTTTTTTGTCAAATCAATTACTTATCTCACACTCTTATCATTAAACACAAAAATAACTAACTTCTCGTGTTTTATTCATCAACAATTACGAACGACGGACTATTTTTTAAATTTTATCAAACCTTAGGAACTAAATTCTAATTTTTCAAACCATAAGGACTAAATTGTAGATTTCTTCCTACCATATGGACAAAGTCTAAATTATTAAACCATAAGTACTAAACTATAACTTTCTTCTAACCGGACTAAATTTATAATTTATCCAAAAACATTTACCAAGAAACTTTTTCTATACCTACTTTCTTTTGATGTTTACCACATTTGCAACATTTTAAAATGATGTGAAGTCAATTAGATGAAATAAGATATCGTCTAACTCTGAATGGGAGAAGTGACTATAAATTTTACCAGGGGACAGCATAAGCTTAAGCTTTATATTATAGGGCTTCAGTGGTACTAGGAGCCAACGTTTAACTCCCCTTATTAGCAGCTCCTGGATTGCGTCCAAACTGGATAATCATTGGCTTGCCTTTGAATACGTAACCATTAGCTAGATTCTGTCAAAACAATAAATTTGGCATATTAGATATTTGAAAACAGCAATTCTATAGGATTTCAAGCCAAAGAACATCCAAAAGAGAAGTCTAAGATGTTAATTGTAAGGTCTCCAATTGTGGTCACTTTCTTTTCTTTTCTATCCACTGAGTGTCCGTAGACCCTATGACTATTCTACCTTTGTCGAACCATACTATATGGTCAAGATAACTCATAAGAAATTAATTTCTAAATTGGTAGCCATTAGGATTTTAAAAGCTTTTATTTGATATTACTATATTTGGTTGTCAACATAACTCGTAAGATATTCATTTCTATGTAGGTGGCCATTAAGATTTTCAAAGCTTTTATTTGACCATTGGTTTGGGCCAATCCAACAGAGGTAATACAGAAAAGTTATTTATACAGGAATAGAGAAATTGGCATTTTGCTAAAACAAGCAAGAAATACCAGCCCTCTGGAATGGCTGGGTAGTTTTTAGGGTGATTCTTCAAACAACTTAAACATTCCCATACACGAACTCTAGACACCAATATCATATTTACTCAGAGAAGAAAGCTGATGACTGCAATTAATCCTTCCGAGTGAATAAATACAAATCACCAGAAAAGATAAGCTTTTGTACTTGTACAAAGTCAGCTGCACAGAACGGTTACACAAAATATCGTTTTAGGGTGTCATGTGAACTTATGAAATTCTTGAACTAAGAGATGAAGAAAGACCACAATTTTTACTCCACCACACTAGCTCCATGACTCTTCTAGCTTTCTTTTATTATATTGCAATCAATTTGAAAATGAACCATTACTTCATAATTCACAGCTTGAGTGGATTTCTGATTTTTCCTTGACAACCAAGAAGATTTATATATGTCAAGTGATCCTTCCAGAACGGGGAAAAAAATAAAAGAAAAAAAAAACCATAAAAAAAAACGTACCAAAGCATGTTGTGCAAGTTCAACCGATGGAAATGTTACAAATGCTTGGCCCCTCATTCTTCCCTCCTGAAATTCAAAATAAGAAAATTTTAGAACCCCTAGTCGTGATTAAATACATCCAGATTCCAGACAACCAATAACTAGTTTCTACTTTTCTTTCAAGAAATGTAATAAGAAAAGCACATTGAAGCCACGTTTACCATCCAAGTGGACAGGTAGGTAAACTGTTATTCAATAGTGTATGTCATATTACCTCGTCCGTATTTAATTTGATTCTTTTTTCTTAGCTTGCTATGATTTGGCACTTGCAGAATTTAGATACTTTTTTTTTTGTCATATTAGACTCGGATCTTTGTTAAGACTTTCACGTTAACAGGATTATTTCTCCCTTCCTCATCACCAAACTATTAGGCAACTGTTCCAGAGTATGGTTAGCAAGACCGATAAAACGTTTTGTTTATAAGAATTCAGGTTTTCATTGAGAAAAATTAAATAATATATTATAGAAAAAATACAACACTTAACTCTTCATTTTTAGAGGTCCATCCTTCATCATTAATTTTCTTTGATATCTGTGACTGTCTAGGTCAGCTTGTGGACACTTCAACTAATGTCACAAGACATATCATCCTTCGTCGTATTTAAACTTTAAGATAATATCTTTTACTAATTTCTATATACTGCGAACTTTTAATGGTTTGCTATTGCAATTCACCCTTTAAAGATAATGACCTAAGTAACATTTGATGAGAGAGAGAGAGAGAGGAGTTGACAAATTTTACTTCATAAATATTTATTCACTCAGGGATAGCCTCTGAGAATCAACTGATCCAATTTTGAGAACCAGATAACTACAAGACTATGCTTCTTCTACGAATTCCTTTATATGTTCTGGCCTTATTAGCTCCCCAATTCAGAGAATGAGAACTTTCCAGGTGTTTCTTTTTATCAAACTGTACACATCTGACAACAACTTCGCAGATATGCTTCAAGTAGAAATTGTAATTCGTGGTTAACCAGAAACTTCTTATCAAAGTGTAGACACCAGACAACAATACCTAACCTGCATTAGCTTCACAGTGAGAGCAGATTTGGCTTCATCAGTACCTCCAAATAAGGATCCTACAAAACAAAATTGAAAAGCAACGTATTTAACACCTCTAGTTGAAAAAGATAAGCATTCTATAAAATTTTACAATAAGAAGCATTAGAAGAGTGTGATTAATGTTCTTCATCAAAATACGAATCAAAAAACAAATATGTAGGCGTAAAGGTTACAAATGAGGTGGCCAACTTATAATTAGTTGCTCATTTTGGAAATTTCTGGATTAACATCTCGATATATTGATGCAATAAAAAGGCCCGATGCATAATTTTTATTGAAGACCATAAAATTTATTTTTCCCAAACTCTTGATGTCTGTTTGAATTTCTGACAGATAGGGGATAGATGGGATGGGTTTACGGAAAAACTAGATGAGGTCGATCTAACTAGTGGCCAAAACAGAATCCAAATGGCGCTTTTGAACACGAAGAACACCCAAACTCTTGTATTCAATTTTCTTCATTCCTCCTTCGCTTACTAATTCTGTCACCCAATTCACGAAAATAAGCCTAGAGGGCCCTGGTTTCACCTCATTTGTGTACGAGGTACAGGGGAAAAGAAGACCAATCAAGTTTGAAAGTTTTGAAAAGAGAGAATGGAGTCCACCCATATCCTAAATTACCTTTTGTTATTTTACTTTATGTCTTTTATTTCTTTTAGACTTTATTATTGTTATTTTTCCTTATTTCCTTTTTATTTCTTTTATAATAGGTTGAGGTATATAAGCCTCATAAATTAGGGTTTTAGGGTTATGCAATTTTACAACTTGTATTTTCTAGGAGAAAAGGGAGAGTTCTAAGGCCTCTTGAATGCCCTTAGTAGTGAATGAGATAAGTGGCTAGCCGGTTCTTAACATAATCCTTGATACGTGTGGAGGAAACTGGAGCCAGCCGAAAGCAATTCACTCTCACAATGATTTGAAGTATTATAACTTTACATAGCTTGAAAGATCATCACGTATCAACGCTGAATGTTAAGAAGAGAATGATGACAAAGCTCATGGGAAATCAAATATAAAAAAAACAAAAAACAAAAAAAGCAACAAATAATAAAAGAAAGATAGAAGGAAAGAGAGAGCTAATAAAAAAATCAACAGTGCCATGTATTTTCATATATCATATATGCATACAGACTGAATCAGGGCGAAGAAACTTACCAAATATATAGTAGAGGTCATCATTCACTACGTCTTTGGCTAAGTTCTTCATATACAGAACCGAAGTAGGACTCCCAGCGGTATAGTTCTGTCCACGAAATTTCCAACATCATTTTTATCGCACGTAAATTACAATAGATGTGGGAAAAAAAACCCAACAAAGCTCAAAGCAGAATTAAAAGGTAACTGTTACAGCTCAAAATCAAACCCTATTTTAATTTATATTTATAAAAGCAGTAGTTAAAAACCTGCCACTAGCATTAATGAAATGGTTTCTTATATTAAAGAGAAAAAATAAAAAGAAAACTCATCAAGCATCAACACAAGAAAGAATATCAATGTCCCAAATCCTATCCACAAAGCAGAAAGACTTAGAAGATCAGCATCTAGAGACTAACATCTTTGCTAACAAGAAATAAAAGATAACCACAAAGCTCATTAGGTGACAGACACCCAAAGAGAGCTATTAAACCCAGTCGTGGACAATACCTCTCTATAGAATTTTAACCCATCTAAAAATCCTCCTATTTCTTTCTCTCAAGCCAAATATTTCACAAGCAAATAAGATTGCGCAACCCAAAGAGCCGATCTTTGTTTCTATTTAAAAGAAATAGGAACCAGCTAATCATATCCAATGCCTTAAGAAGTTAGCCTTTTTATAAGCATATGTGGTAAGCTTTTATTTAAGAACAATGTTTAACCATTTTCAAAGCTCTGTGTGTGTCACTTTTGTTAAAAAAAGAAATGGAGTTTCAATATACCAACAAATTAAATGAATTAGGTTCCTACTTAAGCGTGAAAACATCACATGGTACAGTAGTAACAGTGCTACCTTAAACATTGGAAGTGATAGAATTTCTTCCGGAGGCAATTTGCCTCTTTCTAAATCTTCGAGTGTTGCATAGGATTTATGTTCTGTTGCTTCCTTCTCTGGCTCTTCGAGCTCATTATTCGTGGTATCCTCCTTTCCATCCTCTTTATCACCATGAACCACTTTAGGGGCAATTTTAAACTGCAACAATTACACAAGTGAATCTAAATGGATCTAAAATAAGATCATACACCAATTGGTTGCATCATATCATAAATCAACCTGAAACACAGGATTTTTCTTTTTTATCATCGGAATCTCTTTTGGGACCAATGTGGAAGGTTTCACCCCAACAGCCTCGTGAGCCACATCTTTGTCTATCCCAGGGCCTACAATTGTTTTGCACCTAGAACGTTTTTTTCCTGATCTAGTACTTTTTGAGACTCCACTTGAATTATGCTTTCCTTCCGCATCCTGATACACATTTGTATCCAATGAACCAGTAAGTTCCAAGACAAAAAGGGAGTATATTATATCTTAGGCCCCAAACAAATACGGAAAGATACCTTCTTAAAATAGCAAGAGAAAAATTATTAGGATATAAAATCAAACAGTACAGGAGAACTACGAGGATTTTTTAAAAAAATAAACAGGATGCAACTATTTCCCATTTAGTTAGTTGGGAAGCCCTTTGTAATCACCATGGATCTTGGATCCCTTTTGTAAATTTCATACATCAATGAAATTGACTAGCTAAGCTTCATAAATAGAATTGGATATTTGAGCAACCATAGCCAACGGCCAAGTAGATAAGGGAAGAAGAGAATTCCTACTAATCAGGGAAAAGAAAACAAAAAATTAATTACTGCATCACCGCTTTATCTTAATATGCCCCTGATACACCCCCAACCATGAAGGTGCACTCTCGGCGAAGGACAAGGAGGATCGTGGGATGAGGCTAGCTGGAATTTATTGCTTGTGGTCCTTCTGTGGGACCCAGAGTGTCTTTCTTATATTTCTTTATGCTTTCCTTATTTTATTTTATGTTGCTGCTGTAAGGACTATTTAGGTTTCTATTTTCCTTCATTGTGGATATCTGGATATTTTGTTTTGTGGAATTCTCTTTGAGAATTAGGGAGAGAATGAGAATAGACCTCTTGAATGACCTAGAGTTTGATATATAAATAAAATCGATAGGGTTCTATCAGCCGCCTAGAAACAGCTTCAAAACAACCACATTCCACCAACAAACCAAGAGCACATATATGCAACTATGTACTTGATAAAAAATGGGCAACCTCCATTTATCAATCTGGGAAAGTTACCTCTTCTGAGGACTCCATTTCTGACTCATCACTGGACACATTTGTTTCTTGAGGCATCGAAGTGGCAGGAGGAGGAAGTGGTGGCAACGGTAGTGCTGGTGATGGTGGTGCAGGAATGGAAGGTGGGAGAGGTGGAGTGGGTAGAGGCAAACGGAAAGGAGCTGGAATGTTCATCTTGTTCATTAAATGCAACACCTACAATTTAAAACTAAGTTATGAGTATTTGCTTCAAATGTGCTGCTAAACATATAAGTTGTCATTTCAGTGGTAAATAACAACCTGTGTATAAAAGCGAGGGACAGCTATGAGGGCATTAACGATGTTGGTCAGTATATTGCCATCAGGAGGAGGATATGCATACCTTAAAGAAATTTCCAAAATTTAATAAATGTACAACCAAATGCAATTGTCACCCAGAAAAACTTGGTAAAGAACAAACAAACTCAATCAGATCATTGACAATGAATAATGAAGAACCTACAGTAAGAAAATAATTTAAAGAAAATGAACTCATCCAAGAAAACAACAGGCGATGTATTCAAAAATATCATCAACATACTTGCAAAGAGTTTCAGTTTCTCCCCATTTGATTCAGGCACTTTTTTGTAAGAATATAGGCCAGTGCCATAAAAATGATTAAATTACAGCTCTAAAGAGAGAACTATATCCCTGTTTTTTGACCTACAACTTCCAGTGTAAGTCATATTCTCATTCATTATGAGTCATTGCTGCAAAATACCATTTTTTTATCTTCTCCAACCTTTTCTGTTTTTGGACCTACAAACTTACAATGATGATATATGTCTTTTTTTTATTGGAAACTGAGAATTATATTGATGAGATATTTGTACAAAAAGGGGAAATGAGATATCCCCAAAGGCCAAAGGTTACATAAAAGAGCTCGATTTGGCTAAAATATTATTAAAAAAAAGTTAAAGAAAGAAAACACAAAATTAATGCAAAGAGCTGATTGAGTCTAATAGGGATTCTTTCTCTAATTCTCCTCTGAGATTATTTCAACTTGAATTCATCATTTCCATACTTAGTATTTCCGATGACCTCAAAGAACAGCCTAGAACCTTCCATACCTTTTCCAACCGAAAATTACAATAACAAGTTTTAAGGATTGCACCATGATAGGCAGGGTCCAACTGAAGAATACTCCAGCAAGTTCCTTTTTTAACACGTGCACAGAAGCAACAAGTACTAATGATGTTTTTGCCTATGATGTCTGAGATAACAGAACTCCAAGGCAATGTCACAATTGATAAATTCCATGAATGCAAAAAATACAATTGGACAAATATATGCATTCTAGACAAAAGCCAAGGGGATGAGGTAGTGTATGCGTGCAGATACTGAAAACCAACACAAAAGCTTGAGTATAACTCTTTGCATATGTTAGCCAAACCCTAACTCTAAACCTTAATAGCTTGACAGTCTTGTACTTATAGAACATTTGATTTTTCACAAAAATAAGAGATCAAAATGCTGCCAACAAGAGCTTTAACTCTAATGACATCTTGTATAACCTAGCAACCTAGAGGTTATAAGTTCGAATCTCTCCCCTCTAATGTTTTTTAATACAATTAAAAAAAAAAGAGATAGATAAAAAGGTCATCAACTTCAATTCCCAACTTTCAAGAATTTGTAGACCTAGCATGCATAATAATACATTAGAAAATAGAAATTATAACGTTAGATGAAAACATTAAGTAGTAGTAAGAGCACCGTACTCAAGATGAGGAGGGAATGGATAGTCCACACCAAGCCTAGTAGCAATTGGCTCACCAAAATGCAGAGGCTTTGCTCTCATAGCCTCGGTATGATCTTTACTCCTGTGATCCTTAGATATGCCATCTTTGATGACAGCATTATCCATCTGAGAAGGTGAGAATAAAACAAAATCCTTCCTCGACTTGACCCAGATACAATCTGTTTAATCTATAACAATAAATCTTGTCTAGTAGCCCTCTCCTCAGTTAAAAGTTCACCAAGAAGCCTCAGCCTGCCACCATGAAGTACAACAATATGGTGAAGATTACAAAGCTCACATAAATGCTAGACTTCTAAAAGAAAACCAAATTAGAAAAAATGACATTTCAATCACTGAAAGCATTTTCTCACAAAATTGTTGTCTCACTTCCTAGTTACGGTTGCTCAGGCTAGAAGAAAGTAGAAACTTGTTGATAATAGCTATCTGATATTTGGCATTCAAACAACTTACAAATGAAAAATTAAGATATTAAAGAACAAACAAACAATCATTTGTTAATGCAGCTATCAAACCTTAAAGCAGCCGATTGAGTGAGAAACTACGAGAACAGGACGAACGAGAAAGCGAAGTTGATGTAGAGAGGAACGATTATCGTATCGTTGAATGACGATTCTTCATTAGAGAGAAGGTGAACACTGATGTCGAGGGGAATCGTACAGGCTAGCTGAGAACAAGCGAGATTACTGATGATTAGGAGATGGCCAGTGGCTCAACCGCGAAGGTTTACTTTTCCTTTTTTGTTAAAACGGGACGGGGTAGGTTTTTGGTTATTCTTTTTTTATTTTATTTTCTTTATTATATATATATATATATATATAGGGTTATTAAAAGTTTGTTTCTTTATTAAAACGTTTTATAAAATTAAAATTACTTTTTGCTTATGTTCTTTGTCGTAGGTCTCAACTTTTTTATGGTTGAAAATTGAAGATTCCCTCATTAAAAAATAAAAAATCAAAATCAAATTTTCGATCCTATACTAAAGAGAACTATACTCATTCTTAGGTCAGACATTAAGGAGACATCTAATGAATAAAGAGACACGATAGGAGATCCAATTTGAGACATTAAGGAGAGCCACCTTAATTTAATTATAGCACTTTAAATATTTCCTCTTTTTCGATATTTCTTGGATATTCTAATTTTGCCATTCACTGTATTTTGAAAAATATCTGCAATAGGGGTAATTTTAATTCGTTTTTTGTCAATTTTATGTCAGGTTGAACCAATATCCTTAATTCTTTTAATAATTGGGTCCAAATCAATATCCAAGAAATGACGAAACTATTTGTTTGTTTTTGATTAGTTCAGTTCGAATTTGATTCGATTTTTAGTTTGTTTCAATAAAATGTTTTGTGTTATTTTTTATTTGAATTGAATTATATTAATATCTCTTAATAAAAAACAAAACCAGTCTGTTCCTTTGGAAATAATAATAATAAATCAAAATGCAAAACCAACCAAATATTAATAGATAAAAACTTATCATTTGGTGTCACAAATTTTTTTATTCTTTTAAACCGATGAATTTAAAATATTTTGCGATACGAAATAGTGCTACATATGTTTTAAAAAAGACGTGCCTCCTTAATCATATAAGGACAAATTTTTCCGATATTAATATCTACTTGGTTGTATGGAACTCAATTATATTTCCTTTCCTTGTTGTGCAATCAAGGCAACAGCGAAATGTATCCAAAAGACAATATGTTAGTGTTAGTTTCCACATTAACCGAAGATGTGGTTAGGTAAGAAAAAATAATTATAATAAGTTGCTTTAACCAGTTGAGCTAAATTATGGTTGACAACTTCAAAAGCGGTTATTCTGAGTTATTAGAAATGACGGGTTATTTTCAATAGTTTTTAATAAGAAATTGTGCTAATAGCTCGTTTGGATGAAGTTGTTTGAAGACTGATTATAAAATTATAAAACTTTGAAGCAAACATGTCTACGAGTCGAGCAGAGTCAAATTCCAGTGCGGAACAACCAGGCCTAGTTAGATTGATTCACCAAGGATTTCATCTCCTTGTGGCTAGGCACTGAAAAACTACAAAAAAACTAATGTAAAAATCCATGAAACATCCCGTGCTTGTTCCTTACTAAACCGGCATCTACAGTATACTCCATAGCACATGCAAATCGCATCAAATCTGTCATCTGAAAATGATTAACGCCAACAAATTCGACATAGAACTGATTAAATTATGAAAAAAAAGATTTAAAAACAGTATTTATCAGGAAATGCATTTTTTAGTTATGATACAACCCTAGGCAAACATAAATCCTGGGACGTTTTGTGTATTGTTTTGATAACATCAGCCATAGACTGGACAACATAATAATATTTTTTCCTTGAAAATTAGAGTGGAGAAGGAAATTCTTTCATGCTAAGATGGGCCTTTAACAACCTGTTGCGTTTACTCCCATTTTTCTTACATAAGAAATGGAAGAAACTATAGTGAATTGGTTTCAGTTAAAATAACAAAAATATTCCGCCGAAAAGAGTAGAGCTCTAGTGGGATAATGTATGACTAAGTAATAAAGTTTCAAATCTCCTAAAACCAATAGTTGTTGAATTCGAAAAAGAAAACAAATATACTGGAAGTCAAACAATCTAACGAGTATTAACATATAAACAGAGTAGCCATGTCAACAGTCCAACAAATAACAACAATCTCAACCAATAGTCTTATTTACTTCTTTAGCTTAGCTTTTCTGTAAGTGAAAGCCATTGACAAATCATGTTTTGAATCAATTTTCAGATAACAAAGCTGGAAGAGAATAGTCTTGTTTGAAGTTACCTTCAAAACTGGATATGACCGTTCTGAAGTAAGTTTCGAGCATTGCATAAAACAGCACTGGCTTCCTCATTTGATGAATCAAGTAACCGCAGCTCTTTGATCTCGTGTTGCCATTTTTCAACATGATCCTTGTGAATGCTGGGAAAATGAAAGAAAGAACAATAATTTAGTTAAGAGAACAGTTTGAAGCAAGAAGGATTGAGGTCATATAGACAAAATCCAACTCACGCAATGATTCGCTCTTCAAATTCATTGCTCAGATCTTTAAAAACAGACTTTCCTGACTCCAGGAGTTCAGACACCTTAATAGACAAAAATGAAATGCGGATAATTAAAAAAATACTTGCAGCCAGACAAAAATTAATACAATACATATTGTTTCAATCTAACTCAAATTCAAGCTACTTCCCATCAGCCAAACTCATATGTCAGGCACACATGGATAAAACAAAACCACCACCTACCAGTTGTGTGAAGCTTTCTATCTTTTCTAGTAGGCGAGCTATATTGGATTCCATCTCCTTAGATCCCGTAACATCCGTCTCACACTGCTCATTTTCTGAATTGTTGGACATGCTCGAATCCTTCCCCTGCTCTTCCATCTGAGAAAATGAAAATTTATTGAACTTCTCACTTCCTTTTGCGTTGGAATGATAAATGAAGACACGGAAAAAAAAAATTAATCATACAACTAAATTCATGCGTTTGCCAGTGAATTCAGTACAATTGCTTTCCATTCCAAATATACAATTATTACCGATCAACGATCGTAATCATCAAACAAGAATCAAAGAGCAAGAAAACAAATATCGCACAGATATACGTAATTTATCAACTTGCATGCGTTAGTAAATTTTGGGTTAACTACGTGCACGAATAGAGATCAAAAACCTTTTTATTTAGGAGATAATAATACAACTGCTTGACAAACGAGGTTAGGGTCTTAAAAAAACTTAAATAACATACTCTCATAAAACCTTGATACGAGATATGACCCAAAGTAGATAATAGTCAAATACGAAAATATAAACTCATATATATATATACACACACACTTAGACTTGATAGTGAAATCGTAACGCAAGCATTTCAATATGTAGCAAGGTGAGAAATTCTTCATAACAATTATATATATATATATATATATATATATTCCTAAACAAGAAGAAACCTATTCGACGTCATTGGATTTGCGCATGCAGTGTGCTTCACAAATAGGGATATTCGTACGACAAGAAGTAGATTGATTGAACGCTTAGTAAACAGAATTTGGAGATAAGATAAACAGAAATTTGGAACCGGACGGACAGTAGTAAGCGTCAATAGTTAACACTACGAAATAGAAGCACAAAAATGTTCAAATTATAACGAAATTTCCAGGGAGGTCCTCAAACGTAGTTACACACGTTGATCGACCTTAAAATCCTTCTTGACAGCATAAGAACAAGGAGGCGCAACAAATTCAGCAGTCACAACAAAATTTTACAATGTCGACTTAAAACTGGCACAGTTGTGCGATTATTCGACTATTTTCCGTCTTGCCTACTCAAAATGAAGGTAGAAATCTACTCCAGATACAACACAACAATGAATTCTTCTGTTTTCCAGTATAAATATTTGAAACAGCAAAGAAAATGGCTATAATTCAAAGTTTCACCGATAATCAATGCTAAACTGTTCACCATTGGTTACCTTTCTCGGTGAAATTGATTCAAGCGGCTGTTTACTAAATTGTGATCGTCGAATTTTAGGACAACTTCAAGTAATTGCATGTGCAAGAAGAACAAGGAGATCAAATGAATAATGATACGAAGTATTTGAAAGATGGAGAAAATACAGTTCGAAATTCTCTTACCAATTTTCTCGGGTTCGAATGTCTAGTTCACCTCCGTCGGTATTGTGAATTAGCGCGCCATAATTAGAGAGAATGAAGCCTTTTTATACCCTTTTTCTTTTTCTTTTTTTCTTTCGGAAAACAGCCTTTTTATAAGTTTGATTTAAAATTAGAGACTTACCAAAATACTCAAATTTAGAAAATAATTATAAATATATATATATATATATATATATTTTTTTTTATCTATTTCTAAGCCCTCAAGCACCCAATTTTATATATATATATATATTATGAATATATTTTTAATATTTTGGGAAAAAAAATCAGTTAAACAGATATTAAAAAAATATATATATATCATTTTTTTTTAGAATACATGATCACATTATATATTACAAATTATTGTCACATATAGGTTTCGAATGAGATTTTGAATCTAGCATATCTTCAGAGCTCAACATATTAACTAACTGCGTCATCTTTTAGGGACACGTATCAATCAATTTAAACTTCTTTTTTTTTTAAGTAAAAGTTTAAGATGTTTAGTTGATCTCTATGTCCTGGAATTTGATTTAAACTAATCATTTCAACATTTTATGTCTACTTACTATGGCAAATTATGTTAATAACTAACTGATTTTTTTATATAAAATTGAATCACATGTAGACCAAAATCTTATAACCTTCATTTTTATCAAGTAGAGACAAAAGAAGTGTTTCGGTTGCAGGGGAGGCGAAGTAAACCTTTTTCGTATAGGTAGATAGGTAGTAACCTAACCTTCAAGAGTCTGTCGAGCGGGAGATTTTTCAATTATTAGTCAAGCGCGAGAACAGTAACAACTAGCATAGTCGCACCTATCAGCAACAAGACGACTACTCCCTGCACATCACTACAGTCACGAGGTTGATGATATTCGACTCCCATTTACTTTAAAGACAGTAATATTCACTGTGTATGAAAATTTAATATAGTTAGCACTCTTTAGCATATCTATTTTAATTATAAGAAATTAAAATTTAAAATATACTTCATACATAGCAAATGAGTCAAGTTTAACTTCGTTAAAACCTAATGAATACTACAAATTAATGTTACAGTAATGTCTCGAACCTAAAATATCGAGAGAACACACCTTCAGAGTTCACGCCTTTAACTAACTATGCCACCACCTTGGGGACTACTAACTATTCAGACATATCTCCATAATTATGTTAAAATATTATATCACTATAATTTACTTTGTTTTTTTTTTTTTTTTTTTACATGTTTTTTATTTTGTCAAAATATTATATCACTATAATATTACACTTAAAAATGATATCAACTTCTACTCGAGTCGACACAGTTACAGTTATATGTGCGTGTATATATATGACATTTTAAAAGTTCATAATCAAACAACCAACCAAATAAAATCAAGAAACAAAAATGGTTATTAAAGAATGGGGATTTTTGACGTATAGCAAAAAAAAAAAAAAAAAAAAAAAGTCAAAACAAAATTTAACTTATAGCAAATTATGAAAATATTTATATGTAGCAAAAAAAAAAAAAGTCATTTATATAAAACAGAATGTTCATGTTTCAAATCAGTTCAATAAATAGTTTCAAACAATTTTGCTAGTAACCTTGAATCAATAGTTTAACTTTATCGGATAACTTTTAATCAGTAGTCAATTGATAGATTTAATCTATTTACTTGATATTCAATCAATTCACTAATATTTTCAAATATTTGTTTGAAGTAGAGCTAGGTAATAATTATTTTTAAAATATATTATAATTAAAATAGATAAATGAAAAAAAAAAAAGAAAAAAAAAAGGGGTATAACTACATATTTATTAAAAAAAATTGTAATTTTTAATTTTAGGACAAACGGTTCTTGAAAAAAAGAAAAGTAAATAAAACATTAGGACAGACAATGAACGCGTTTCTTGCGCTCACTTCTCAAGATTAGGCGCCTCATTGCTGCCTACCCTCGCCGATTTCCGCTCGCTCTGTAAGTCAGTATTGTTCAAGTTCATTTGTTATTTCTTCTCAATAATCTTTCGCACTGCGTTGCTACAATACTGATTTCGATAAATTTTCTCTCGAAATCACATTCATTTGATCGAACAAATCACCCAACACTCCCTCATCAACGGGTCGCACCTTCTCGTCTAAAAAGGCGATCTATGAACGTATTGCATTTATTTGGGAGGCGTTTTTAGTTGTTTAATTCAATTTCTTATTATGATTTATGATATCTGTTGAGTTAGTGGATTATGTGTTTGATATGCATCAGATTATTGATCGATCGAGGGCCTAGCTAATGGAGTTTTGCCCAACTTGTGGGAACATGCTGCAATTTGAGTTACCCAGTATGGGTAAATCTTCTAGATTCTTTTGTCCGAGTTGTCCGTATGTGTGTTACTTGGAGAATAGGGTATGTGACGCTGAAATTTTGTTATAGTTGTTAGGACTCAAAGTCCAGTATGATAACTACTTAGTCTTATTTGTTAACCATTTGATTTTTTTTTTTTAATTTTTTAAATTTAAGCTTATATTTACTCAAATTCTCTAAAAATGATTTCATCTCTTCATAAAGAAGTAGGCAAATCTTAACCAACTACATAAATCAAAACTAGTATTTACAAACTATTTTTTTAGCTTTCAAGCTTTGGTTTGGTTTTTCAAAACATAAATAACACGTAAATATCAATATAATGAAAATCTTACGTTAGAGTAGTAGCTAGTTTTAAGCTTAAATTCCAAAACTAAAGACAAAAACCAAATGGTTATTATTCGGGACCTAGTTTTTTGTTTTTGATTTTTGAAATCTAAAACTAAAACTATTTCTCCAAATTACAACATATAGTTTTTATTACATTGATATCTACATATTGCTTATCTTTTTAAAAACCAAACTAGAATTGAAAGCTAAAAAAACAATTTCCTAATACTTATTTTGATTTATGGAATTTAATTAGGATTTACATACTTTTTTTACGAGAAGATGAAATCATGCATTAGAGAATTTGAGTAAATTCACGCTTAAATTTCAAGAACTAAAAAAATGAAAAATCAAATAGTTATCAAACCAGACTAACTTCCCACCTTTTACTTCTTATATTATTTGATGATTTCAGGAATGCATTCCCTTTGCTCTACTGTGCAGGTAAAGATCAAAAGAAAGCAACATTTGATGAAAAAGAAACTGGATCCAATAATTTCTGATGATGATATGAAAAATGCAGCTCAAACCGAAGGTATACATCTTTCCCTTTTAGCTTTATTCATTTTATTTATTTATTTTTTTTCTATATATTTTCATCATTGCTTTTTATTTTTTCCAATTAAATTAATACCTTAAGGATTTGGGAAAAATTCAGATAACTGACGCGTGAGATTCACCTTTGAAATTGTATAATAAGTGTTTATAGCTTGTATTATATGGTATAGGTGGGCGGCTAAACTAGTGTGGCAGTTCTATTTCCGTTAGTTAAATGCAATTTCAAAGGGTCTAAGCCACCCAAAGGCAACAAGTAGCTAAAAAGAATACGAATGGCCAAAGTCGTAACCAGTGTTTTAAAAAGCGCAAGGCCCACAAAGATGCTGGACCCTAAGGCGCCGTTTTTTTTTCAAGGTGCAAAACATATATAAAATTTGATCGCTATATACATATTCATCCCTATTACTCCTTCATTGGCAATAATTAGAGAGAACTGATAAGTGAAATGACGATTAGGGTTGACGATTATAATTTAATTGTTTTTTTAAAAATAAAACTCTAACGTTATTGTTGATTGAATTTGAAATTCAAAAAACATATAGAGAAAAATAAGTAAAACATTAAAGATTTACTTAGATTTTAGACAAATAAAAAAAGTCCACAAGGCGCACTACTTGCGGGCCTAAGGGTTTCAAGAAAGGCCCGTGCCTTTCGTGGGCTGTTTTATCTGAGCCAAGCCGAGCCTTTCCATGGAGAGGCGCCAACATTGAGCCTGGGGATTTTTTAAGCTTTAGGTCCGCCTTTTGGGCTTTTTAAAACACTGATGTAACACGGCTAGAGTAAAAAAATAGTTTGGGAGCCCAAGAAGAACTTTCAAAATTGACAAGGTCCCAAATTTCTTCCTGAAGATTCTCTTGTTACTTTCCAATCAAACCTTCCGAAAAATGACAAGAATACGGTTGTTGACATAATTAAATTTATCCTCTATCAACTTAAACCTTTAGGTTGATAGGTGGTTTAACCTATTTCAACATGGAATCAGAGCTTTAAAATGGTTTTTTAAGCTATTGGGCACAATAAACTTCAAAAACAGTTCCATCGAAGCCATCTACTAAACTGACACTCAAGAAAATGGAGAGTCAATTCTTACTTCATTCTATAAAGGACAGTCACCAAATGAGATAGAGGGGACAATGAAAGCTTTGTCCTTCAGATAACATGGCTAAATTGATGGATTTCGCAGATAAGAACAGACCGCGTGATTTCTAATTAAAAAACTTACTTGCAGTAAACCTTCCTTTAGGTGTTGAGACTTGAGAGTTTTTGCTCCTTTATTTCATTCATCCATGGAATTTTGCTTCTCTTCTCTACAAAGACAAGGGAAAATACCTTCTTAGTCTCTAGGTTTGAAGTGTAGTGCCTATTGGGTCCCTAAATTTGAAAATTTAACACTTTTACCCCTGACAATCAAGAATGCTCAATTGCAGTCCTTGTGTATCTTTGGAATTTATTTTTATTTTACATCAATATTAAAACAATTACTTCATCAATATATCAAAATTTATTACGAATAGTCACTAACTCATTATTGTAGTCGTAATAATCAAAAAAAAATTCTAGAGCTAAAATTGAGCATCTCTAAAATGTCAGGGACTAAAATTAAACATTTTTTAAATGTGAGGAGTAGAAGTGTGTGATTTTGAAATATATGGACCAAAAAGAAACTACATCTCAAACCTAGGGACTAAAAAGGTATTTTTCTCAAAAGACAACCACATGAGAATAGTGCACTTTTTGGGAACCTTAGACTTCCAAGTAATTTCACAACTTTATTGGGATAAGGTCCTGTATTGAGACGATGGAACAATAATGATAGTTGGCAGAGAAAAACCATGTGGGAGCGAGGCCGTATATTCTAGAATCTTGGCTGATGGAATGATGGACGATATTTAAAAGAATGTCGCTACCAAATTTATATGTAGAAAGGATCTCTTCTAAACTTCAAATTACGGTCAAGGGTATCCTTATTCTATATGTATGTGTTTGAAATGCCCTTAGATAAGTGGTTTTTTAGAAGAGTGTTCACAGATAAAGTGAATTGGAGAGTCCCGAGGGGTGGTGCAGTGATTGTAGGCACACATGCTTGATCAGTGAGACAAGATAGCTTCATACCTTATACACAGAAAGATAATGCAGGAGGAATTAGTAAGGGCGAGTTGAGTCATAAGTATCTTCAAATATTTAGGTGATTGGAGATTTTATAACTTTTATACGTAGATAATAAAACAATAGTATCTTCAAATTGTAAGAGTGAGATGAATCTTAATTTCTCCAAGATTATTCAGAATTGTAGAAGATTGGGGTCAAAATATCATTTTGAATGTAGGGTTGTTGCTACTACTTTTCCAAGGCTTTTTTGTTTGTCCACCAGCCTAAATATTACGGCTGCTCAGCTTTGGAATAATTTTCATGCTGTTCGAGACTCGCGTCTTCGGTTGCGTTGCCGATCAGATATTACGGTTGCTTGCTCAGGCTTAGAGTAATTCTCATCTGCTGACTTGCTTCTACTTTGAAACCTAAATGAATGGTCTAAGTAAATCTGATCTTTTTTCCCTAGTTATTTAGGACCAGCAGATGACTCTTGGTTGTGGCATCTGGATCCTACTAAAGTTTTTTTTTTGTAGTGAAATCTCTGATGAATGATTTAGTTCATTTTATTGGTCCTAGTTCGATCAATCTGCATTTCACTCTCTCTGAGATGCTTGTCATCTCTTTGCCTCATTTCTGGTATTGAAACCCATGCTTGATGCTTTTTGTTGGTATATGATTTTGCCAAATCATATATCTGTGGACTTAGGTTGGGTTGATCTAGTGGTCAAAGAGAGGCTTCAAGATCCAAGCGGATATTTGGGTTGAGTATTTAGATATAGTATTTATTAAATACTCCTAAAAAAACTACATCCCAACGAGTTTTTGACTACAATCATTACTTCTAAATACTCAAAATAAATCATCATTCTAAATACTCTTAGAATCACACAGTCCAAACATCCTCAAAAAATTATTGGCTTAACCTATAGTGACCACCTAATTTAAGAAATAATTTCATTGCATTTTCTTGACATTCAAATGTTGTAGGGTCAGACGGTAGCTTGCTTCTCTTCAATGGATGTTTTATTTTACCCGAATGTATCCTAATTTTCGGCCTAATTCTTCTTCTGATTGATTCAACCTCTGATCAAAAAGATATAATCTCTTCGACAAGTTTAGTAATGAGCATAACGGCCCTATTGTTCCGATGGAGAGAAGAACCTATTACCCGTGAGACTAGTTGATGTGCACGTAAATTAGTCTAGATACTCTCACTCTCTCTCTATATAAAACTAATAACATATCTGGTATCCTAGCTTCAGTTTTTGTGGGTGATTCTTTCCATGATGGAAGTAATTAGGAATTGTTTTATATCGTATGTAGATGCAATATTACAGAAAATGGGAAGTTTTAGTATGACCTCAGTTGTTTATTTCTTCCTAAAGTGGCATTTGTTTTCATCCCATTGTGTAGCAACATGTCCAAATTGTTCGTTTGGCAAGGCGGCATTTATACAAATACAGCTGAGATCGGCGGATGAACCTGCTACAACATTTTATAAGTGCATGAACGAAGACTGTCGATATAATTGGCGTGAGGATTAAACCATATATGAGTTTTAAATTATTATTATTTTTTGAGATCGAGTTTTTATTTCTGGGTTTCTCTATCTTTTCTTCCTATCCAATGTAGAAGTAAATTCTTTCAATCAAATATTTCTTACCTTCATAACCTTAGAATGCTCGTTTTGTAACTTTGAATTCTTCATTTGGTTTAAGATATGTGCACACTTCACCAGTTCCAGAAATTACATTTGATTATCATTTTTATGTTTAATAATTAAGGTCTACTTTCTTATTACCAAAAGGTAATTTTTTTTTTTTTTAATTTTGTTATTTATATTGGAGATCTATAAATACTACCTTCATTACAGACAATAAATAACTATATTTAAACAAGTTATTATAATCATAGTAGCTCGTTTAGATGTAGTTAAAATTGAGATTTTTTTTTGAAGATTTGAAATGAGTGGTTATTAACGAATAATTAGAAATGAATTATTATGAATGAATCGTTAGAAATTAATGATTAACTTCAAGTAAACACTAACTAGAAAAATATTTTAAGTGATTATAAATTATGAGTGTAGTAATAAGTCAGGTAATATGTGATTGTTTTGCTAATAAAAAATAATAATCTAAAAAAATGATTATAATTATTTATTTGGACATTATTGTTTTAGAAAACAATCTGGAAAACTAATTTATAATAAGTTGTGAATTACCGTAAACAAACTCCCTTACCTACTCTCTTGACTTGGTTTGCCGTGACTTTTATACGCATGCACGCTTTCGTCAATTGAAGAATAGAAAAAGAAACAGGTGATATTTTTGGTAAGGGATGTTTGGAAGTATTTAATGGGTCAAAATATTATTAAAAATTACGTGAAATTAATAATTATTTTTAAATATTTAAAATAAATCATCATTCAAAATACCAATTATAATTATCTTTATTTATATAAAAAAATACATCATTAGTTATAAATATTTTTTAAAAAATAATAGTTTCATGAAAATTAGAGTTTAATTTAGGTGATTTGGAAAACAAGACTTTAATTTATATGGGTCAAAAAAATTTAGATTTCTTTAGTTATGATTTAGAAAAATATATAATTAAATCTGTATGAATTGAAGAAATAGAATTTAATTTTGATAAAATCTAAAAAATAGTCAATGTAATTTCATAGGCGAATTAAGCAAATAAATATGATGTAAGAATTGTGTTTTTTCTTCATTTAATTATTTATTTAACACTCTCATCATTAACACACAAAAATAACTAACTGTTGCGTATTTTATTCACCAACAATTTTAGACTGTTTTTTAGATTTGATCAAACTTTAGAGATTAAATTCTATTTTTTCAAATCATAAAAATTAAATTATAGATTTTTCCAAACCATGCAAATTAAAGTTTAGATATTGAAATCATAAAAAATAAATTTATAATTAAACCTTCGCAAAAATATATGTTTGTTTGTAAAATTGTGAAATATTTATTTTAAGCGTTTAATAATAAGAAGTTATTGTGAATTTTTATAAAGAAAAAATTATAATAATATTTAAAGAGTGATTTTATGTTTGAGTTTATCTGTTAGGACAGAGATTTCGATAATCGCGAAGCCCGAGAAAATGGTTCTTCTTCGAAAACGATTGGCTGCCAATGGCAGCAGCATGGGGTACCAACATATGGGCGACGTTTAACTTCAAGCGTCCAACCATACGGAAACTCTGTATTGGTACATTTCCCCATATCTCAACTCTCTATTTTTTGGTCTAAATCCGAAATTCATCTCTTTGATCGCTCTGTCTCCATCCTCATTCATCGCCTCTGTTTCTCCATCAGATTCTGATTCCGCCATCCAAATTAGCAGGGAGATGGCATCATCTCACTTGTATTTCCCCTTCTCCTTGCTAGTTTTGGCCGTCATCTTCACCTTTCATCATCAGGTAACCTTTCTAATTGCTAATCGCTTCTTTGTTTTGTAGTAGTTTTGAGCTTAGTTGAAACTCTGAACTATTTCCTGTATCTTTGGAGTTTTTCTTGATTTTGAGTTGTACGTATATTAGTTCTATAATCTGCTTCTTGCTGGTGATCGTAGTTTACTGTGCCCGTAACCTAGTTATAACTGTATTCTTAAACGGAATTTTACATTTCAGCAACCCTCGACCAAAAGGGGGTCCAGTGGATCCATTGGGATTTCATGGAAAATAGGAAAGTTGGCTGTAACCCATTTCTGTGAAAATATACACGAATATTTGTTAAATTTCCCTTTAAGAAATAATGGAGAACACTTGGTTTGGCAACGATTCTCAGAGCATTTACTGAATATTTTCACAACTTAGCAATTTCACGAAGAATTGTGCTACACAACTTTTTATCACCTACTCTCGAAAAATTGGCCGGTTTTGAAAGTTTTCAGTAAATGGTGATTTTTAGTCATGTTAGCTCATTTCATGAGTAGATATTGTTCAAGTACTCATTTTGTTTTTTTATAAAAATCTATTCGATCCTTTTCCATTGCGATTCAATATGTCGAATGCGTTCATAGCAGGTCAATGCGGAAGAACAAGTTCTGAAGTTCAAACTCAACGCTGATATTCTTCAGGTACTATGTTCTGTTTTGCAACTTTATGGTTTTGAATGGATAAAGATAGTGACACTCATCACACTTCTTTATATGCTTGACATAATTCATTGACAGCGACTTCTAAACGTTTTGTTTAAGCAGAAAAGATGTATAACCATATTCAAGTAGGAATTTCATTTCTGGGTCCCTTTCGATTTCGTAGTTTTTTTTTGTTCATGTCAATTCGTTTAATCTGAACTGGACTGCATGCATTTTTTATGCACTCGTGATCCTCTATCAGTTTTCTGACCAGTAAACATCTGAGTACATAATTGGTTTGGACTCATTGTTTTATAAATTTTTACTGGCTACATATTGATGTTTTATACTAATAAATAAAAAAATAAGAATCATTCTTTTAGTCAAATATTGTTATGCCGGTATATTTTAATGAACTGGATCTTTTTTTTTTTTTGGGTTAAATAATTTGTTTCAGGTTGAGTTATGAAGAACATGTTTGATTAACGTGAAGCGTCTCTGACATAAACTGTCCCATATAATACTTCCAATTTTTTTTCCCTTTTTTTATTATTATAACAAGGAATTCCTCTAATAGTTCTTATGATGTGCTGTCTTTCAGGAGTCCATTGTTCAGCACGTAAATGAACACCCAAAGGCTGGCTGGAAAGCTGCCATGAACCCAAGTTTTTCGAATTATTCTGTAAGTTTCTACTTGCTTAACACTGTTCCATTAGTTATGGTTGGAATTTGTTGGTTTTCACTGAACGTTCTAAGCATTATCTTCTTTAATTTTTGAAAGAACCCATATTTTGACGTTTTGATGCTATTGTTTATGGTGTAGGTTAGCCAATTCAAGTACCTGCTTGGTGTAAAACGAACTCCTGAAAGGGCTTTAAAAAGTACCCCTGTTTTATCCTATCCCAAATCTCTAAAGTTGCCAAAAAGTTTTGATGCAAGAGAAGCTTGGCCTCAGTGTATATCCATTGGAACTATTCTAGGTACATTCCTTCATCTCACTTTACTGATATAGCATACATATTATTTTCCAACAAAAACATGCTGACGCTTTTTCATCTGTGAATGTCAAATGCTGGATAAACGTCCTCATAAAGATCAGGTAATTATTTTTCATTAATTTAAAAAGTCTTCCTTTGTTATGATTTATGAAATTCTCATCCAGCCTTTACGTTTTAGGGGCACTGTGGTTCTTGCTGGGCGTTCGCTGCTGTTGAGTCACTTTCAGATCGCTTTTGCATTCATTTTAATAAGGTTGCCGACGACACTAATATTCTTCTTCACTAATTAATGTTCAATTAGCCAAATTTCCTTCCTTATTAATTGGTAATTGAATATAATATTTTTTTCAGAATATTTCTCTGTCGGTTAATGATCTTTTGGCATGTTGTGGCTTCATGTGTGGTGACGGCTGTGATGGGGGTGACCCAATTTCTGCATGGCAATACTTTGTTCGTTATGGAGTTGTTACTGAAGAGGTAATGTGTAGCTGATTGAAGAATGACACTCCATGTATAATTTAAGGCTCGTCATGTGGGATTTTCTTGTTTCGTTTAACACGTCTCTTTAATTCTGCCCTTTGGCTGTTGATGAACGCTTGAAATAACTATTTATTACCTTGCAGTGCGATCCATATTTTGATGCTATTGGTTGTTCCCACCCTGGTTGTGAACCTGAATATCCTACTCCTAGATGTGTCAAGCAGTGTGTAGATAAGAACCAGATTTGGAAAAATTCAAAGCACTATGGTGTTAATGCTTATAAGATTAACAATGATCCCTATGATATCATGGTAGAAGTTTATAAGAATGGACCAGTTGAGGTTGACTTCACGGTGTATGAGGTAAGAGAAAAATCTTGCTTTGCACTTCGTTTAATGCACTCAAACTTTTGGATAAAATTTCTGTAGTTTATATCTTTCTACCTCCCTACTTAGCAATGATACATGCTCTATAGCTAAAGCTTACATATTAAGACAGTAAAGATGGAAGCGACATTAGGGTAACATTGGCAACCAATGTTTTAAAAGGCTTCTGGGGCTTACGCCTTGAGTTTTACCTCAAGTTGAGACTTTAACTTTTAAGTGACAATTATTGATTGGGCATTTTATGTATTTTTACACAATTATTATGTTTTACCGTACATGTCTACACAAATTTGAAATTTCTATAATATTTTAAAATTTTAAATTAAAAATGAGGCTTACACCTCTCACCGCCTCAAGACTTACGCCTGCTCTCTCCAAGAAAAAACAAAGCCTCGAGACCGCCTTTAACCTTTTAAAACATTGTTGGCAACTACATCCTTCTTAAAAAATACACCGGTATTAGAGTAGAACCGAAGACAACACAGTCTGTTGCTTCTAACTTGCGGTCATTTGGGCTAGAGGCCTAACCAACTTTGTAAAAGCGACAGAAGAAGGCTGTTGAAAATGCTAAATATGATGCCAAAATGGATTATATCCCTTGAATAGCTAATTAAGGGCGATAATCTTCAAGTCTTTAGTCTTCTCATTGTGTTTTTGGCATTTATTGATGGTTATGTAGAAATTTATCTTAAAATGTTACGCAAGTAAAAATCGTATTAGCTACCAATATCCCGTACCTTGCTTTTAGTCGTAAAAGTAATGCTTCTCAAACCGATTTTCAGGATTTTGCTCACTATAAATCTGGGGTTTACAAGTATATTACCGGTGATGAATTGGGAGGTCATGCTGTGAAGCTTATTGGATGGGGAACAACGGATGATGGAGAGGATTATTGGGTTTGTTGATACACTCCTTTCGCCTTATCTTCTCAGTTCGTAATCGCCAAGTTTGTTGAGATATTATGTTAATCACGTTCATTTTCTTGTCGCAGCTTTTGGCAAATCAGTGGAACAGAGGCTGGGGTGATGTAAGTTTTCTTGACATTTTTCCTAAGGTTACATTTGGAAGTGCCTTTGTCATAAAAATATTTGTGAACAAGTCCACGAGATGATGTAGAATCAAATAATAACTATCTTGGAGCAAGATAGTTGTAAAGATGACCTTAAGTAACTAAGAAGTAATGAGTTCAATCCATAGTTGCTAACCTAGGAATTAAGTTTTCAAGGATTTTTTTGACATCTAAATATTGTAGAGTCAGATAATTTGTTTTGCAATAATAGTTAAAGACGCGCATAAGCTGACTTGTACATTACACTCGCGGATAAAAAAAGTAGAATTAAATAATTTATTCCAAAGTGGATTTTACTAAAGTACTTGTTTTGAATTTACTTTCTGTCTGGCTATAATGCATTCAAATTTAAAATTTTAGGATGGCTACTTCAAAATAAGAAGAGGGACGAATGAGTGTGGCATCGAGGAAGATGTTGTTGCTGGTTTGCCCTCGTCTAGAAATGTTGCCATGGAGGCTGCCATATGACCTAGATATTGCTGTTTGACAATCAAGTATTTTCTCAACCTATGATGTGTTTGAATGTGTGTCTTGCTCTTTTGGGTAACAACTATTTATGCATATTAAGTTAGTTAATGCTTTGCTTAATGTTTCCAAGTATCTATGTTGTGTTGTACCTTAAACAAATAGAAATATTAGATGTCTCAAAAGAGATATTAATCAAATAATGTGCTAATATCCTTGGAAAATGATGGCCCATATAATACTTTCCCAATTTTGGATTTGGTGGGTTTCCATTCTTCTACCAATTTAACCCATTTTTAAGTTGATTTATGATTTTATTAAAGAATGCTTGATCATATAAATTATCCATTAATGGTATTACTTGTGTTTATTAGATAACAAAAGAAATGTAGCTCATGACTTGGAGCTTGTAAGTGCAAATTTTCATTCACATATATATTTAGATTCAAATATAATCTTGAATTTGGACACACCAAATCATAATGGGTTGACTAAATGGTCAAGACGGGTTTTATGGCTAATTAGCTAGAATAGGCTTTTGAAGACAATAACTCAAGATTGTATATATTTAGATTTTTATTTATATATGTGAGTATTCGAATTAGTTTGTGCACTTTGACTCCATATATATGACTTGAGTTTTTGCACTTTTTTGTATAGTATTTGCAAGTTATAATGTTATCTTTTTTTCTAACATAAACTTATATTAAAGTGGAGAGGAGATGTAATAAGTTGCCGTTTTTTTTTAAATTTTAGTGGATAATGTGATAATTGGGAATGGGTTTAATTTTAGTTGCCATTTTTTTTAATTACCCACTAAAAAAAAAAAAAAGGCAATTTGAAGAGATGTACGAATGTAGTATCATAGGCTATTATGAACCTCTCATTTCATGAAAACATAAAAGAAAAGGCTAAATGGGATATTATTTTATGCCATACAAGAACAACATTTTCAATGTCAATATCAACCAATTTCTACACTGTACAGCTAAATATCTCCCAAGGCTAAGGGAAATAAAATATCTCCTCAGACAGTCGAAGATAAATTGAATTTTTGAAAGTTGATGATCAAAATAAAACAAAATTTGAAAGTTAAAAGATTTAAATATAATAAACTTTTGAAAGTTTAAAAATTAAAATGAAAAATTTGAAAATATACAAACCAAAAATGATATTTTAATCACATATAAATAAATAAATAAATAAATATATATACATATCCACGTGCATAATTTTGGTAGTACCACGTGTTGTTCTACTGCACTTTCACCTTCTTTATCCACAAAACCCCAAAAGCAAGGGTAAATTGTAAAATGGGGTACAAAATTTGTCTTATATGAAAATGGATGACCTCCTTTATCCACTCTCTCAAAATCAGTTTTTCCCCCAATTTCTCAACAACCCCACTTTCTAATTCCTCATTTTTTCGATTTCCAGAGAACCATCCTTGATTCTAATGGCCGACGCTCTCACCAAGATCAATTTTCCCCCCTCTCGGCCTTGTTGTTCTTCTTCCCATCATCCCCACCCGCCGAAATATGGCCTTAAATCCCTCGATTCTTCTTCGAATTCGCAGCGCCTTTCTTTGAAATTACCTTCCACCTTGCGGCCCATTTCGAGTACTGATTTCTATGCCAGAAGAATCGAGCTTGGAGATGCTAAGGGTATCTCCAGGATTTCTGTTTCTCCTCCACGATCTTCGACCGTATCCCATGTTGGCACCTTTGTAACCTTTATTTCAACTTTAACGCCCTGTATTTTTTAATCTTCTTTTGATATTTGAGTTTTTGTTTTAGTATACAGCTTTTACCTCATTTTATACGTTTCCTCTTGGTTGAGTTTTTTTTATATTGTTTGTGTCATTAGGTTTTCTGTGTTTTGTTTTATTGGATTCTGATTGGTAAACTCCTAAGATCATACATGACTATCACCCATTTATTAGATAGATAAATTACTTATTTCTTTCATCGTCGATGTGATTCTGTGTTAAAAATCCATACTAATCTAATTTATCGTAGCCCATTAATTGGTATTTGGTTCAATGAATAGAAATCGAGATCCTATCCAATAATGGTAAACCCGAACAGGCACCATTTTGAGATCCATCTTGAAGATCCTATATAGAAAAGTTGAGGAGATTTCCTAGCATTTATCCATTATAAGATAGATAGAATTATTCATCTCATGGTCAGTTTATAGTCCATTAATGGGTTTTTTATTCAATAAAAATAAATCGAGATTCGATCCAATAATGGTGAACTGAACCCGAACAAGCACCATTTTGAGAGGTATGTTGAGTATCCTATATTGGAAAGATGAAGTTATCTCCTTGCATTTATTAGATAGATAAGTTAATCCTCACATTGTCTATTGGTGTTGAGTTGGAACCTCATTCTAATCTAATAATAAGCAATGGTGCAAGTCCCAAGGGGTGGCACGGTGGTCGAAGGATTGAGCTTTGAAGGCGTGCTCATCTCAAGGTCCTAGGGTCAAGATCCACCTGTGAAATTTATTTGTAGACACTTATGTTTTTTCATTCTTTTGATGTCTCCAAGTGTCTGGTTTAAGGATGAGCGAGTTATACCGAGATTTTTGATATTCAAAAAAATAAAATAAAAAAAGCAATGTTGCAGAAAAAATGTAATTTGGTTCATTATGAACAGAACGCACTGTATACCTATGTTTTTTTCATCCTTTTCCTTGTCTGGAATTTGTACAGCTAAATTCCTATTTCTTTTATATTGATACTCCATATATGGAAAATCGTACTCTTGTAATTTATTTTTGGTATTCTTTCTCGGTTAGTGCTTGATTATGTACAGTGTACACTAACTGTTATCCTTTTGTGGATGTATAATAGAATGGCTTTCTAACTCCAAAAGCTCAGAAATGGTGGGAGAAACGGTTACAACCTAATATGAAAGAAGTGACCAGCGCACATGCTCTTGTGGATTCGCTTTTAAATGCCGGCGACAAGCTAGTTATTGTCGTTTTCTTCTCCCCTGGTTGCGGTGCCTGCAAAGCTCTTCACCCAAAGGTCTCCCTCGTTCTTTATTGTCTAAAAAAAAATGGTTATCTTCTAACATTTTCAAGTCCTGAAATTTTATATCATATGCAGATATGCCAATTTTCTGAGATGAATCCAAATGTCCAATTTTTGCAAGTGAACCATGAAGAACACAAATCCATGTGTTATAGTCTTGGTGTTCATGTGCTGCCCTTCTTTCGCTTCTACCGTGGTGCTCATGGTCGTCTTTGCAGCTTTAGCTGTACTAATGCAACGGTAAGAAGCTTTAAATCAATTGCAGAGTGTTCTGGTTTTTGTAATGTTATCATATCATAATGTTTGACTGTGGATTTATGCATGTCTTAGAATGCTTTGGTTTTTTCTTCAATTCAGTCTACTTAAACTAACAGTTGACCGTGGTACCAAACTAATAAGGTTAAGTTGATATAAGTAAATTTACCTCAATCTATCAGCTTAAACTTTTAGATTGATTGGTGGTTTACATAATTCAAAATGGTATGGTATCAGAACATGAGGTATTGAGTTCAAATTTCTGATGTGTCATTTTCCTTCCTATCAGCTTAAACTTTTAGGTTGATTGGTGGTTTACATAATTCAACACATTTAGATGTAGAATTTTTGTTCATTTTGTGAAGATGCCTTTTTATTTATCAGTTTCTATAGATCGTTTATCCACGTTTGAAACGACATTCGATATATAGAGCTGTTCTGGTCTCATCTGTGCCTTCAGAGTAAATTTTTGTTTTGGTCTTTAATAATGCACTAGTTTCTCCATCAGTTGATTGATAAAGAATTGGTATGATATCACAGATAAAGAAATTCAAGGATGCACTAGCCAAGCACAACACTGATCGATGCAGCCTCGGCCCCACCCAAGGGTTGGAAGAGAAAGACCTCGTGGCACTCGCCGCCAACAAAGAACTCTCATTCAACTACACGTCTAACCCTGCAAAAGAAGCTCTCAACTCTATCCCTGCCCATGTTGGAGGCGTAGAAATATCCGAACCAGAACGTTCCCGTCCAGTTTTGGAGCAACTTCCTCTTCCTGTACCTTCAAATATCCTCAAGTCTGTTCAAACCTCCAAGGAAAATACCTATGTGGGATGAAGCTGACACACATATCCTATTTTTAATTACTAGTGCTTTTGCTTGTAAATATTTAGGGGTTCTGGTCCTATATTTAGAAGACCTTAGACCCAGTAAAGTCTTAGGGTTTTTTCCTCTTTTTTGGGTTGGGATCCAAGCCTGCTGATTCTTTAAAATATCAGCAGCCAGCTGTGTGATTGATTATATATATACACTCATACGTATATGTATATATGTAAGTATGTGTGTGTATATATAGTTACCATGTAGTCCGTACATGGCTGTATATAGCTTCTCTTCAAGATTATGAATACAAGAGTTTTGAAAAACTAATTAGTACTTGATGTGCAAATTGTGATAATCATTTAATTTTTTATTTTTAATTATTGAATGATATCTCCATTTTACTTTGTTTTTAAAAACTAAATCAAAGTTGAAAGATATTCTTCCGATTTTTTTTTTTGATGTATGAAATTTAGTTTAGGTAGAGAATTTGAGTAAATATAATTAAAAAAAAAAAAAAAAAATCAAATTGGTTATAAGCTTAATTTGTTCATTTATTTATTATTTCTTGCCGAGTATTGTAATTTGTTATTCTAGACACTAGGGGTGAAAGAAAAAAAAATCAATGAAATTGGATCGAACTAAATAGATAAACAAGGAAATAATAACACATATTCGTGTAGTGTCGTGACGCCATTAGCAATTTACGTAGTCTTCTCAAAGTCTTAAGCGAGCCCTCCTTAGCACAGTCAACCTAGTTCTCACGAGACAACTGAGTTGGACTGAGCCTATGAATTACGAGGTATACTATTTTGGACGTCCTTGGTTCATGACCGTTATGAAGCATTTGAACTCGAAAATCCTTGAGTTATCTCAAATCCGAGTCTTGAGACGTGGTATCGGATCTTGGGGAACAAATTTCCGATTTTCCAATTTTCAAAAACGAATCTTTTTTGCCTTGATTGAGAAGCTTTACTTTGCACACATGTTTTCTGGTTCTTAATTTTGCTAGAAATCGAAATCAGTTAATTCCTTTTGCACTTTGATGGTTCATTCTACGGTCTCGACGTTACACAAATTCGTGCAGGAGAAATTGTATGTCTATATATTATAAGCGGATATTATCAATAAATAAAGTAAAAACAAAGTTGAAAAATAAATAAAAGAAAGAAAAAGTCAATTAATACTAAAAGAACATATTAACTTTTCTTGTGGAACCTAATTAGCTTTTACCTTATGATTATTGATAAGTGATATTATTTCCTTAATTTTGAAAGGTTATTTTTCTAGATTTTGGGAAGCATGTTCTTACTCCAAATTACTAAATTATTTTTCTTCCATTCTAATGAGTGTAGGCACCAATTTAATCATTGATCTTGCTATTTACTTTACACATTTTCTGCAAAAATAAATATATACTCTTTTTTTATATATATTTATTTTAGGAGTTCTCATTATTAAGACATTTCAACAAAAAAAACATTAATATCAATCATTAATATCAAACATTAATATCTGATAAGATTCATATATAAAAAATAGTAAAACTAAAAGCATATATGAAGAAAACATATTATTGATTTTATTTCTTTTTTAGTTGGATTATTGGAGTTGCATTTTCCCATTATTATTGCTAAAAAATGTTACTCCATCAATCACCTTCCCCTAATTGGATTTATTTATTTATTTATTATTATTTATTTATTTATTTATTTTGAGTTGATCAGTTGGTTATAGAAAATGACAAACAATTTGGGTTTAGTTTTGAACCTTTGTTGTTTATGAATAGAAGAAAATGCCTTTTTGAAGAATATGTCCCTTTTTCCCACTTTTGGTAGAAAGGTGTTTATGATGGATGAGAAGTGCTTTCTACCAACTTACTAATTACGCACTCACCTTAAACTATCGAAAGATTGGTGGCGTAGTAGTTTTATTGTTTGGTGTTAATCCAGTTCAATTTTTAAATATTAATCGTAGTTAAATTTTGGAAATATATATATCAAACTATACTAACGAATATTGTTTATATAATCTTTTTTGTGATATTATTCATTATCTTTCATCTATGGTAATTAAAAGTCATTGGTGCAAAAAAAAAAGGTTTATGATTTAAAAAATCGGGCAGGCGAAAACATTAAGAGTGACATTGCTAATTATTCAAAAAAGATGACCCCGGGTATATTGCTAAGGAGGGGCTCGCGTTTGATTAGCTACTGGTGCATGCGAATAACCAACAATAAAGATTGGTACGACTCAAGCCCGAACAAGTAGGGTCAATAGTTTAGCATTTAGGCTGTAACACTTAGCAAGGTCCTGGTTAAACGAAGCCGAGGACATATTACAACCATTTTTTATTAAATAATGACACCGAGCCTTTGTGGCAAGCATTAAGTCGTCGCGACTCTAGTTGCTTCTACGTGTTATATTCTCTTCTTCTGAACTCACCGTAAAGGCTTCATTTCTCCTCGAGGGACATGAGAAACATAACCTGGCTAGTTGGATTCGGGCTCTTTCATCGGATAGTTTATGTTCTCAGTCATTTTAGGTGCGATCCAAACCAATATTGGAGTCAAATAAAGAGTATGATTATAATTAGTTTTTTTAATGAAATAAATGTACATTCAAATTATGATTGCATGAAGCATATTAAGTCAATAGAAGAATTTTATTTTCATTGATACATATTATAAGAAATATATTCTGATGGTGATCAGTTTGGTTGCCAACTAATATATGAAAATGGTATGAGAATATATGCTTGAAAAATACATGTTGACTTGGTGGGGAGTTTCAGAAAAATGCATCCATATATAATATAAATCTATAGAATATTATATTATTATTGTAATTTTGGAGATAAGAAGGTAAATTAATTGTTAATTAAAGTGAATAAGCATAGCTTATAAGATATGCTAATCACAAAATTAATTAATTAATTAATTATAAATAAAGAGAAAAGAAAAGGAAAAGAAAAGAAAAGAAAAGAAAGGTGGGAAAAAGTTGTGGGAATTGAGAACCCATTTTTTGTGGCATTAACAAGAGAAGAATATATTAGTTCTTGACTTAGAGAATCTGACCCTATAAAACAATATACCATATATGTATATAATATATCTATTCTATATATATATATATATATATATATTTATATATATTATATTTCTTAAGATCATCTTATGGTATTTATTCACGAAGATTCTAATGTTCTCATTCTCTTTTAATATGGAAGGAATATAATATATATATTTTTTCTTTTAGCTAAAATATTTGGTTTTACAACTTTTTCGCCAAACGAATATCATTCCGTGGTCATTTCTTACTTTCCTTTCTCTAACGTTGCCCCAACCCATACTCCATGAAGTACTATATGTTATAAACACAATACCACACTTAGAATAACGAAACATATTATATTTATCGAGAAGTACTCCCTAACTACATAGCTGCACCAACAGATAGAGCTGACAAAGCATGGTTGGTTTAATCGAGTACTGCTCCTACTCCTGACGAGCTGTCTTTTCTTTAAAACGTTCTCCTCTTTTCTTTCGTCTCCTAGGCATCGTCACACATTAGATTTAACATACTATTTTTAGATGATCAAATTGCATTCTTTATATATAATTTCAAATAACATGACTCGTATTGATCAACTCGTATGAAGATGAGAATTACATAATCGAGTATATATATATATAATATGTATATATGTATATATGGAAATAAATTAATTTAGTGGGGGAAGAAATTAAGTTGATAGTTGGAAAAGAGCACCAAATCCTTGAACCTTTTTGAGTGTATATATTCCCTATCCACATGCCATCACCTTACTGTTTAGGAATTCCATGCTTTTCAACTCAAAAGCTAAAAATTCTTAGATTCCTCCAAACTTAACTCCATATGTTAAATATATTCTCTAACTAACTATGCCATTTATTTATAAATAAATATAATATCAAAACTTTATATTATAATTTATTTTTAATAAATAATTAAATATGTGTCTAATAATTAATTTTTGATCACCACCCCCATTATGTTTAATTAGTTTAGTTTGAGTGATAGATAGGCATATTTAGCAACAAAGATTGCGTTCAATTCCCGAGGATTCAGAATCTTATTCATCAAAATATTGGATTAATTATTGTATCATTATATCAAAATATATGATTAAAACAACAAAGTAACCGATTAATGAATCATTTCTCATGTTCGGTCTATTCATTTACATCATATCAATTATTAATTTAGTCCCTTTCACAGTAGTCACTTATGCCCTCTTCTACGATAAAAAGTTTGAAACGAAAATCTCGTAATTTGATATATTTTTGAAAACCGTGATTTTGATACCATGATAAATTTGAGAAAGACATTCTTATTGACTTTTCACATACATAGTATATGAAATATCAAATCTTAAAAGGAGCATGAAAATAAACATGACAAGCTTTAAAATAAAGTCAATATTGCACATCGTGCTTCATTTTTTGTCAATCAAATTATCAACCCGAACATATAACAAATATAATGCTGAAGTTATTGCATCTCACTAATCTCACGGATTTCAAAAATTCTGAAATTGATGCCGATCTTGCTACCAAACATAATATACCGCAACTACGATACTTTATTACACCACTTGAATTGCGCGAATTTTACGAATTCGTCAAGTTGTCATCGTCACTGATTATAATATACAAAAAAAAGATATTAAACATATATCATATGAATCACGATAAACAAAAAATTCTTTGGTACCATAATAAATCGTCTTACATTTACCTTTTGATTTTATATATAATATACAGAATATCAAATTTCAAAACGTTACTCATAAATAATATCTAACAATATCCTAATAAAATCATATAAAAAATCTACTAATATTCATAAATAACAATCGAATTTAATTTGGGAGATGGTATTGTTTTTTAATGCATTAAATTTATAGATTCAAAAAGGAAAAAAAAAAGAAAAAGAAAAAGAAAATTGGGAATCTAGAAACCTAGCCAAGGAGGCCACGAGTTTAAATTGCAACAATAAATAAATAAATAAATAAATAAATAATGTTTGGTTGAGGCCCCACTTGTGCCTTCTTGCCTTTAACTTCGCTTTGGATTCGACGGGGCCGGCTGCCTATTTTTTTTTGTTCTCATTCTCATTTATTTTTTTATTTTTATTTTTTTGTTAAAATTTCATCTTTGCTTTATATTTTTAATTTTATTCCATTTTCATTTCACAATATATTAAGAAAATTCATAAAATACTAATTTTATAATTGAACCTAAAATTTTTATTTCAATTTTCTTACAAAACTTATAGCCCGATTCAATGTATATGTAATAATCATGTATTAGACACGTCACTTTTTCATTTTTTTCACACTTTTTTTACCACTAAATTAACTCCATAATTAATAATATTAACAATTTTAATATAAAAAATTATCTCCAACATGTCTCTCAAATGACGTCATTTTTTAGAAAATCATCTTGAATTAGATTCGAATTTATGATCCAAAATATACTCGATTTGAATTTGAACATTTAGAATCATCAAATGTCTGCTTGACCAATGGGTCTTCAAAATTTCTAAATTAATAACCTCAAGCTCTGGTACGTATTAAAAAATGTGTGTAAAATAAAATTTTAATTAAAAAAAAAATAGAAACAACTAATTATTAGAAGATTTGAAGTTGATTCACAAAAATAGAGTAAAACTTAAAATTACAAAAACAAAAATAATATTTTAACATTTATTTATTTATTTATTTTCTCTTTTTGGCTGAATAAGTACCAAACTTATTGAAGCAGACAAAACAGAATCAATTCCTTTATTCCATATTCCTTTCTTCCTTCTTTTTCTATCTTTCTCTTCTATGTATCTAATTTTACAGTCCCAGTTTAGGGTTCCTTTTGGTTTCCTTTCGAATCTTCTAGATTCTTCCACGATGGTCTAATTCTGATCTCCGCTTAATTCCTCGGTTTCGAGTTGGAATGGTGCACACGCTGCCCTAGATCACCCCCGGTTCGGTTTGCTGGTCATTTGATTCTTATCGTAATCTGTCGGCTTAAACTTTATTTAGACGACTTGATGTATGATATTGCCATAAAAGGTAGGAGGTACTGTTCAAATTACTGCCTTGTTTCATACTTTTTTTTATTTATGTAGTATTTTACATGCAAATATTTTGATTTTGTAAATAAACCTTAGACTTTAATCCATCACCTTATCTCTTTTTGTAAATAAATAAATGGATTAGGAAATAAATGGAAATTAGGAACAATTGCTCCACATAATTTGTTGTAATTTTTCATGAATAATAAAAAGGAAAGAAATTATATTGGAGAGAAAATTTCAAATAGAGCAAAAATCAAATCAAATATATCAAAAAGTGGAAATGTCCACTCACTTTTGACATTATTTATAGCCCACAAATTGATATTTTCAGTCAAATAAAATTAATATCTTCCATTAACCCTACATCAAACAACCAATCGTTTCGGTGTATCTTCCATTAAGTTAAACTGGTTGAGTCAATCAATTAAACTAATGGAACAGTACAATGAAAATTAAAATAATTTATCATACATAAAATATTCTTAAAATGTTGTCAAAATTAAACTAGGAATTAGTCTTAGAATTTAATACATACAACGAATTACATAAAATATAACAATTAGAAATATGGTGTTCAATAAGAGCAATAATTCAACAATATACACACCCCGAAAGAGTTGATGGTGCAATAATTTGATTATTTGGATTTAATCGAGTTCAACACCAACGTCATGGTTCAATCCTAGAATCAGTATACGCCAAAGGACCATAAGATCACGGGTTCGAAACCCCACTCCCAAAAAATGATAACACTTTTGGATTCACTATTCTTAAATCAGATTTCAGTTTCATTTTTATTGAACTAAGCACTAGTTTGAGTTTAACGAGCTTTAATAATGGATTATGTTTAAATCACAAATCAACCAAAACGTTTAAGCTGATAGATTGAGGTACATACGTAAGTTTGATTAAATCAACAATCACGATGTTGGGAGATGCCATCTTTTGGATGTTGCGAAAATTCGTTGCTCTAGTACGTTAACTTCATAATGTATTCCTCTAAAAGTGGTTGTATTAAGAATTTTAAGTAAAGTGATTAATAACATATGCTTAAGCATCAACTTTATTTTTTTGAAAGAGTCTAAGCATCAATTTGAACTTTTGAATTTGATGGTTGCTACTTGATTGAGCATAGATAGCGTTAATTTATAGTAATGAATATAAATGAAAACTACTTGATATCATGAAAATGAAAAATGAAGTTTATATATTTATGTATGGACATTGACAACACACAAATAAGCTGCTATATATATTGGCATAGAGAAAAGTGTAAGAAAAATAAATAAATAAATAAATAAATAAATAAATATATATATATATATATTTCAAAAGAATCTTGGATGGGAGGAAGGGGAAGGGACAATGGATTCTCCCTTATGAAAAGAAGAAGAAAAAAAAAAAAACTATATACACAAATAATTCCAAAGAATGGGATTCCATTTCCATCCAATATAAATTGATCTAGTAATTAATTTAAAGGATTTTTAAAGATTAAAAGAATATATTACAAATTTCATGATAATCATTTTCATATGTGAGTTAATTTCTTTGCTTAGCAATTTGTCTTTTCAGAATAGTTTGAAATGTACGCAGGTTGGTAACTTTAGTATATATAAAAAACGTCACCTTATAAATTTGGTTCATATGTTTTGAAAAAAGGGTTAAAATTTAGTTTGTATGGTTTAAAAAACTATAATTTAATCTTCGTGGTTTAAAAAAAATGTTTTAAAATTTGAAGTATAGACATTACCATTCATAGACAAAAAAAAAAAAAAAAAAAAAAGTGAAATTTTATTATTCATGCATAAATTATGTGATTTTTTTTGTTTAAACACTCACTTAACTCATATAGTTACGTGATTGATCACGGTTTTTTTTCGAGTTTTTATGGAGCTATTATAAATACGTTTTTATAATAACTTTTAAACATCTTTATTATTACAAATTCTCTTTAAAAATCACTTAAAATAACTCAATCATTTTTAATGACTTGAAATAATGACTTCTATAATTATTCATCCATAATCACGATTTTTGAGATGTTAAGGAAGTATAATTAAGACTAAATAAATAAAAAATTAATTAAAAAAAAAAAAAAAAAAAAAGGAAGAATGAGATTCCAGTTGGAAATTCCCTCTAGGGGAAAAACGAATTTTCTTCCTTTAGTGAAATGGGATCGATTCTAGCACCAAATGAAAGGCCTCCAATGTTTCTAATCTAAACAAACATATATATATATATATATATATATGAATATATATATATTTATTTATTTATTTATTCCTTTGCCCCCCATTCCTTTATAAGTCCTCCATTTTCTTTCCCCCAACCATTTGATCTCCCAAAGCAAACTCAAACTCAAACTCACACAAACTAAAACAAAACTTCTTTGAAAAGCGCTTAACATATATAACTCTCTCTCTCTCTGTCTTCCCTTTGTCCCCCTTTTCATTCTTCTTCTTTAAACTCTCTCTGTACTCAATCTTTGTACTTCTCAAGAATAAACCCTCCCTCTCTACTTCTCATCTCTATAAGGTAATTTTGCTAATTTATTTTGATTTAAAAAAAAATGTTGATATAATTAAATTTACCTACCTTATTATTCGATAAAAGAGCAGTATCTCAGTATCGTATTAGATAGTTATGAAGTTGTATGCCTTTTAGCTTTTGAATGTGAAGGTGAGTGTGTAGAGAAATGTACCATCATCATCATCATCAACAACAACAGCAACATAGAGGTGGGAAGAGCATGCATTCAAATGAAAGGCATAATTTGTTTCTACAAGGTGGAAATGGGCCTGGAGATTCAGGCCTTGTTCTTTCTACTGATGCTAAGCCCAGGCTTAAATGGACTCCTGATTTGCATGATCGTTTTGTTGAAGCTGTCAATCAACTTGGGGGAGCTGACAGTCGGTTTCTTTCTTTTTTTTTTATTATTATTATTATTTTTTTTTTTAATTCAACTCCTTTATTTATTTATTATTATTATATTTATATTTTGCAGAAGCAACTCCTAAAACTGTGATGAAAATCATGGGCGTTCCTGGACTTACCTTGTACCACTTGAAAAGCCATCTTCAGGTACAACTTTTTTTTTTTTTTTTTTATATATATATTTGTTTAGATACTATA
>JBBMEG010000018.1:8329894-8341564 GCA_037832605.1 Cyclanthera cordifolia
TTTCAAGTCCTATTAAAACTTGGATTATCTTGTAGTTCTTGGTAATTTCGTTATCAATATATTTCGGTTCTTATCATAAAGATCAAAGTAATTGGTTTGTAAGAACCATTTACTAAAAAATGTTCAGAAATCACAATGTATGTAGCAAACTACTTGCACTGAGTGTCTGTGTGTGTGTGTGTGTTACTATAATGCATTTGATTTTAAATTTTTAGGATGGCTACTTCAAAATAAGAAGAGGAACGAATGAGTGTGGAATTGAGGAAGATGTTGTTGCTGGTTTGCCCTCATCTAGAAATATTGCCAGGGAGGCTGACATATGACCCAGATGTTGTTCACAATCAAGTATATTCTCAACCAAATATATTGCTTTTGGGTCAGAACTATTTATTCATATTAAGTTGATTTGTGCTTTGCTGATTGTTTCAAGTATCTGTGTTGTACCCTTAATGAATAGGAAGATATAATGTCTGAAAAAGAGATATTTATCAAATAATGTGTTAATATTCATGGAAAATGATGTCCCATATAATACAGATCCACTCAGCATTGTTCTCTTTGAAAGACTACACTCAAACTAATTGGATTGGGACTTTGGGAGGGTTTTCATTCTTTTACAATTTGGCCCCCGAGAACAAATGTAAAGAATAGAAATAGAGTTGATTTCTAGTATTTGGTCCATGAGAATCATTCACTCCGTAATTATGTTTCTTCAAAATCATTATTTTATTCTCTTTCTAACTACTTTTTATTATTTTCTTAACAACTTTTTATTCTCTTCGTAGCTATTTTTCGTTCATATCATATTCATTATTTTATTTTTCTCATTATTCCTTTCATCACAAACACAAATAATCATTCTCCTCATAATCATTCTCTTTCCTATTCTCCCCTAATTCTCATACCCTTCATAATTATTTTCATTCTACTTTCTCATCGGCACCTAACACTTTTCTATGTTAGTGCATATGAAGCTAAGTGGTGTTTGGAAAGAAGAATGAGTATCATCAAGTAAAGGATGACAATATACCGTATAGAATGGTTTGTTTATGTTTGGAGTGAACTAAACAATTATCTGAATTTTGTGTGGCGTGGAGAGAATAATTATATGTATTTGAGTAAAGAGAATAGATAGGAACAAAATAGTAAATATATGAAGAATAGAATAGATAGGAACAAGATAATAAATATATGAAGAATGCAAAGTTGTTAGCGAAAAAACAAGATAGTAAATATATGAAGAATGTAAAGTTGTTAGCAAAAAATCAGATCATGAGAAGAATAAATAGTTATGATAGAGATAGATGATTGGAAGTAGCACAAACATGGATAAGAGAATTATTCTCTGATAATCATTCTCATTTTTTTTTGCCACAAACATCTCAATATCGTTGATGTTAGGGTAACTTAGAAATTTAGTTCCTATGATTTGATGAAAGTTATAATTTAGTCCCTATGGTTTCAAAAACTAGACTTTAGTCCATATGGTTTGGAAAAATCTACAATTTAGTCCCTATGGTTTGAAAAATTAGAATTTAATCCCTTAAGTTTGATAAAATCTAAAATATAATTCGCGGTTTGTAATCTCAAACAAAAAAAGTATATAAAATTACTCTCCAAGATAGCTTGATAGGATTATTTGAATTATTCTGGGATGTGTTTGTTTACAAGAGTACAAAATAAATGAAGCTCAGACTTAGAGATGGGAAGTGTAATTTTTCATTCTCAAAACCAATATGCTTACAAAGGACTCAAAGGAGACTATAGCTTTGAATTGAAGACAATGATTTGTAGATGAAGTAGTTTGATCTTGAGTTTCATGTTCAAGTTTGACTTCACTTAAATGAATCTTGATCTTGGGATGCAACTTGGGGGATTTTTTTTATTAATAGTAAAAGTTAAAAAAATAAAAATAAAAAAATCAAATATAACAAAAAAAAAAATAAAAAATAAAAAAATCAATCAACTTCAATTGAAAGCTTATAAATGATAGTTTTAGTTTTTTTTTTTTTTTTTTTTTGAAAAGGATAGTTTTAGTTTTAATTAAGTGAAACAAGTAGATTTCAATCAAGTTAAACTAATTGGAAAAAAAAAGGGATAGATTTTGAAAATGTATCTAAATTGAATTGATCTTTGATATATTTTCATTTTGAAAATGTATCTAAATTGAAATTGGAATTGTTATAGATATGTAACTTTTACCTCAACAATTTTAATTATAGCATTTTTTTCTAAAATATATTAACTATAGTAGATTTTGTGTATTTTTTTTCTTGATATTTTAGAATGGTACTTTTTCTTCTAACTTGCTATTCATCATTTATACTAATTATTTTTAGTCATTTGAATTGATTACTTTCAATTGATCGCTCAATCAACTGATAGAGCTAACAGCTTTCAATCAGCTGGACTAATTAGACAATCAATTACTTGATTCGAAGCGTGAATATTTTAATGGTTTTACATAGATTTTTTTTTTTTTTTTTTTTTTTGTGCTGTAAACGAATTTTCAATCAAGTAAATTGAAAATATTAAAATTGAGAGGACGTGTTAATACTAAATTTATTGTTGATTACAAATATGAAAGAGGTGATTGGATTTGGAGAAGAGAAAGAGGAAGAGGAGAGAAATAGGAAAAGTTGAACTACTTATTTATTTTTAGTGCATCAAAACTTCTTTCAAATAATTCCTCTCAACTGCTCTCCAACATCCCGTCAAACTTCAAATAAATTTTTTTTACAAAATTTCATCTAAAACAAATATCTTCTATTCTAAACACAAATCCTAAAAAAAGTTTTGCAACTCTTCTCTCTAAAACACAAATTCAAAAGCAAGTACTTTATATCCTTTAAATCACTCAATTTCCTTTTATCTACTTCCATTTGCTCTCCTCTCCTCTCCTCTCCTCTCCTCTCCTCTCCTCTCCTTAATCCCAAAATTCAAAGTCAACCATGAACTAAATTGCTCCAAGATTTATTCTCCTAACCAGTTAGCAAATGAAAGCAAAATCATAGTAAAAGAGATTTAATAAACCAAAATATTATTATTTTAATTTATAATGGTTTTCGCTTACCAACAAATTTAATTTTTTTTATATAACCTATTTTTTGTAGAGTTAATCAATATATTAAATGAAAATAGTCAACTGTGAGTAAATTAATCCACACTTTCACAAGTATGAAAAATTGCATAATACTTTTTTGAAATAGATAGAGTAATAAGAGAGAGGCGAAAGTGAAATTTTAAAAGAATATGGAATTTTATAAAAGAATAGATCTTAATTACCCTACCCCTAAATTAAATCATTCAAATTCTCTAAACCAACATGATTTAAAGGAAGAATTATAAACAACCATGAATTAGAATTCTAAATAGAAACCTATTTAACATCTTGAGTGATTGGGTTGGGAGAGAGAGAGAGAGAGGAAGAAGATAATCAACTCTTTATTTTTAAAACATCAAAATATCTCTCCAGCCTATCAAATTTGATATCGAATCTCATCTAAAATAAATATATTTTCTCTTAAAACACAAATTTCGTTAAAGACTGTTTCAATTTTCCATCTTTAAAACACGAATTTTCAAACAAATACTTCATATCCTCAAATTACTCCATATCTTATTCTTTCATCACTTTCTCTTTCTTCCCTCCTAAACTCAACATCCACTCACCCATAGAATTATTGGCTAAAAATATAATGGTGTCCCGTGTCAAAGTAAAGCCAAATTGTACACTCAATGAGGTGGCTTATTATAACACACTACTTTAGAAAATCGTAAAATAAATTTACACGTGTGTGGACTAAACAAAAGGCCAGGCCAATAATTGGGCAACTTAAGATTCTTTCTCAATAATCAAACCTTCAAAAAGTGTGGATAAAACAACTTCCATCACTTGTGGTGTTTGTGGCCATCATTTTCAGCTTTAATTATTATTATTTTTTTCTCGGTCAGTCACAATAAGACATAAAAAAAAATTTAGACTACAAATTAATGTCACAGGTCTCGAACTTGGGATCTTGAAGGAGCATACATTCCTAACCAAAACCTTCAACAAACTACCTCACCCATTGGAAAATTTAATGGTTTTGGATTTATAGCCCAAAATTATGTTCAATCTAAGATAAGATTAAGATGTATATTCGTTGAATTATAGAGTTTTTTTTTAATCGACCTAAAATTTCAAGTTGGTAAATATCTATCAATCTGTTTAACTCGATTGTTTGTTTGTAAAATTGTTGAGTGATTATAAATTATATATTATTTTCAATTACGAGGATAAATTATAGTATAAATTTTTAAATAATTATTTTTTTTAAGAGTAGACAATAAAAACTAATTTATAATAATTTTCTAAATATACTTTAAATAAACGGCCCATGTGTGTCCGAACTTGAATCCTATTTTTTTTAAGGTGGGTTGGATACAATAAATTGTTTTTTTTTTTTTAATTATTATTGGAACATGTATTTGTTATTTGTTTTTTTTTTTTTAAATTAACACAATAACTTTAATCGATAATTCAACCTCAAATAATATTATGATACATACACCCGAAAGATTTAAACAAATATTTTATAGAATTTTGAAGGTGACAAAATCAACAAAAATTATTACATATACTTATGATATAGATTAAAAAACAATATTGATTTTTTTTTTTTTTTTTTGTTAACTTGAACCAGACGGGATTTAATTTTAGATTAATTCAAAAATCAACTTAATTATATATATATATATATATATATAAACCATTTATTTTAAATACGCCCCAACTTGATTATCCAATCCTAACCTATCAATTTGGATTGGCTGGTTTTTTGAACTTCCTAATAAAAGTAGTTTGGGATGAATAATATCACCATACTCATTATCCAAATAATCAATAGTTCTCCCAATAACTATTATTCTATGCAAAGAAAACATAACTTACGTAGATATTAGTAATATATTAATCTTTTTAGTTAACGTCTTTCAATTCTTTTTGTCAAAACCAGCATATACCAGCTGACACTAGTAATGCATTAACATCAATTTGATCAGTGATTAGAGTTTACATAATATCTTTAGGTAAAAACAGTAACTCAGTAGCATCAGTATATACTAAATGACTTTGTTGTTATGAGTTCGCATCTCCCTATCTCCAAATGATGTTATCAATTACAAAAAATGCTAGTGGTAAGTTGGTTTCATTGTTCGAAAAATTTAGCTCAAAAACATAATTACGAGTTCAAAAGTGAAAATCATGATCCATGGGTCTAACTCTTTTGAGTTAAAACCATCAATTTGTGTGCTCTAATCTATACTATATTTAAATAAGATTTTGTTATATTTTAATTTAATATATATTTTTTGTCATAGAAGTTTGACATCCATTTTTTTTAATTATTCACGAAAAACCTCAAAGAATGATCTAAAAATGGATAATTAGTTGTGTGTTTTTATCCAAAATGAATTTGGATAAATTATCCAATGCCGGTCTGTATCACGGTGGCACCACGTGTACTTCTCCATGGCCCCATCTGCACTTTCACTTTTTTATATCCACAAAAAAAAAAAAAAAAAAAAAAGAGAGAGAGAGAGAGAGAAAGAAGAAGGAGAAATCCTAACCAATTTGACGTTGCGTGCTCCACTTATCCACTCTCCAAATCCCAAAATCCTCGCTGTTCTTCCTTCAACCGCTCGATCTTTCATTTCTGTTCCTTCACCTACTGATTTCCCTCGTCTTCTTCTCCAGATCACCTCTTTCTCTAGTTCAATTTACCCCGATTTCTCACCAAACCCACTTCTCAATTCCTCCTACTTTGTTCGATCGACGCTATTTCAAGAGATTTGTAGTCGATTTCAATGGCCGGCGCTCTCAGCAAGATCTGTTTTGTCCCCTCTCGCCCTTGTTCCTGTTCTCTTCATCATCTTCCTGCGCCGGTTTATGCCATTAAATCCCTCGATTCTTCTTTGGATCCATTGAATTTGCAGCGGCTTTCTTTGAAATTTCCTTCCACCTCGCGATCGTTTTCGAGCAGCGACTCCTATGGCAGGAGAATTGAGTTTAGTCAAGCTAAGGGCGTCTCCAGGAATTCTGTTTCTCCTACTCGATCTTCGACGATTTCCCTTGTTGGTACCTCTAACCCTAATTTTAGCTTTAGCGCCCTTGTATATTTTTGCCATTCTTATGATAATTAGGGTTTTTTTTTTTTTTTTCATATACAGCTTTTATCGTTTGTTTATGGTGTTAAATTCTGTTGGATTAGGATTCTGATTGGGAAACTTAGCTCAGGGGTCATTGAACAGAACTACTTACTGTGTTTACCTATGTTTTGTATCCTTTTCTTTCTCTGGAATTTGTACAGCTAAATTCCACCATTTTTATATACATATATGATAGGGTTGGGTCTTAGAAGAATTAGAAGAATTATAAATAAGTATGAGGGGCATTATGATAGTTAGTTAGAGTGTAAGTTAAGGTTTTTAGTTATAAATAGAGATGTTGTGTAAGGGGAAGAGGATCCATATTTTGAAGAATTTCATTAGGGCTCTTAGAGATGATTCTCTAGAGATGGAAAGTTCCAAGACCTATTAAAACTTGGATTATCTTGTAGTTCTTGGTTATTGCATTATCAATATAGTTGGTTCTTATCCATATATTCCAATTATGGAAGAATCCTTATTTATGTGATAGATTAAAACCATTTGATCCCTCTAGGCTTTCAAGTTTATTCCATTTTGGTCTTGTACTTTTAAAAATTCAATTTTAGTCCATGGACTTTCAAGTTGCCCTAGACATTCTAAAGTCCAATTTTAGTCCATAAACTTTCGAAATGTTTTCATTTTAGTCCCTAGAATTGAAAAAAAAAAGTTTAAAATTGGTTCTATAATAAATTTGAAGTTGATATTTTTTAAATTTGTTAAATAATATTAATAATTTTTATATAAATAAAGAAAATGTGTACAAATTTATTAAATTTATAGAGAAATATGGTTAATTTTAATTAAAACTTAACAACAATTTTCAAATAAGGACCAATTTTAATTTATTTTGAAAGTTTAGAGACTAAAATTTAACATTTAAAATGGATTAACTTGAAAGTCTAGGGACTAAAATAGGACGAACTTGAAAGTCTAGGGGATCAAAATAGAACAAACTTGTAAGTCTGGGGGATCGAAATAGAACAAACTTGAAAATCTATGAACCAAAATAGAACAAAATTGAAAGTCTAGGGACTAAAATGGAACAAACAGGGACCAAAATTGAACTATTGATAGTCTAGGAACCAAAATGAAACAAATCTCAAAGTCTAGAGACCAAAACAAAATTTTAACGTGTGTGATATATTTTTTGTCATTTTGATTGGAAGCACTTGATTATGTACACTTGACTATTATAATATATCCATTTTGTTTACTAAACCTTTTGTTTCTATTCTTTAGACTGGCTTTCGAATTCCAAAAGTTCAGAAATGGTGGGAAAAAGGGTTACAACCTAATATGAAAGAGGTGACTGGTGCACAGGATCTTGTGGATTCTCTTTTAAATGCAGGGGACAAGCTTGTTATTGTCGATTTCTTCTCCCCTGGTTGTGGTGGCTGCAAAGCTCTTCACCCGAAGGTCTCTGTCGTTCTTTATTGCTCAGAAAAATGGCTATCTTCCTTGTATTTTCAAGTTCTGAATTTTGTATATCATATGCAGATTTGCCAATTTGCTGAGATGTATCCAGATATCCAATTTTTGCAAGTGAACTATGAAGAGCATAAATCCATGTGTTATAGTCTTGGTGTTCATGTGCTGCCCTTCTTCCGTTTCTACAGAGGTGCTCATGGTCGTCTTTGCAGCTTTAGCTGTACTAATGCAACTGTAAGAATTCTACTTTTGTGATGTGATCATATCCTAATAATGATTGTGGATTGACGTTGCTTGAAAGGAGCATGATTTTCCTAAAATACCTTGGTTTTTTCCTCACTGGTTTACCTTACTGCATTAGGACAGGAAGTAAAGAGATATCATTTTCCCTATGGGTTCAGATCCCAAACGGGGCGGGGAATCTCTCGGTGAATGGGCCCAAGGACGGGGTTGGGAGAAAAATTTTCCTCACGGGCTAAATGTGGCAGGGGACGAGAAATGCATTCCCGTCCCTGTCTTCCAGATCTTGGCCCCAAATGCTTTTTTTTTCTTTTTTTTCTTAATATTTTCCTCTATCTTTTATACCTTGAATTTTTAGATCAAATATATTTGTCGGTAAAATTATATATATTCAAATACGTATTTTTCTTTACTAATTCACAATATAATTGAAATTTGATAGATATTTTCTTAAAATATTTAATTATATTTAATTATTACTTTAAAATTATAGAACAAAGAAGAATATATATATTGAAAAATTCTTCACGAGGAACCCAATCCCGAGCAATTCCTGGTGGTGAATTTTCGCCCCGATCCCGGGGAAAAATAACGGGGAATTTTGTGGGGATGGAGATTAATTTTGAAAGTGGAGACGGGGTTCACCCTGCCTCGTCCGGTAAACATCTCTAGTTGGACTTTTAATGGAGTTACCTGTTATTTATGCATTTCAAATTTTCATTCAAGAATATTTGAAATGTTTTATTCGGCATTATTCTGTTTTGTGGTTTCATCTGTTATTACTATCAAATCTCTGTTTTGTGGCTTCATCTCTAACCTTAAAAGTATCAAATGTCTGTTTTGCTCTGCTAATGCACTTGGCCTTTATGAACGATTGATTGATAAAGAACTGGTTTGATATCACAGATAAAGAAATTCAAGGATGCATTAGCCAAGCACAACACGAACCGATGCAGCCTCGGCCCCACTCAAGGGTTGGAGGAGAAAGACCTCATAGCACTTGCCGCGAACAAAGAACTCTCGTTTAACTATACGCCCAAACCAGCAGAAGATGTCCCCATCCCCGTCCCTACCCACATTGGAGGTGTAAACATATCAGAAAGAGAATGCAGCCAGCTTCCTCTTCCTCTTCCTTCAACTAGCTTAAAATCTGCTCAAAACTCCAAGGAAAATGCCTATGTGGGATGAAGCGGACACCGATATCCTATCCTTAATATGAGTGTTTTTGCCTCTAAAGACTTAGAGGTGGGTCCTATATTAACCAGACCCAGTAAAAGTTGTAAGTTTCTTCCATTGTTGCTTTTATTGGGTTGGATCCTGGCTTGCTGATTCTTTTGATTGTTAGCAGCCTGCTTTTATATATATAATATATATATATATATATACATATAGTTACTCATCTGTACATAGTTGTATAAAGCTCTTCTGCAAGATTATGAATACTATATTTTCCCAAGATCGTAATTGGTAAATTGATGTGAGTTGAATGAATAAACTTGTGCACCTTGATGGATATCTCCTTTTCTTTCTTTCTTTTTTCTTTTGATAGAATTTGATTCATTTGTGAAAATGATAGAAATTTAAAAAGGAAATAAAAGTATGGATCACACACACGTGAGCAAAGCTAGAGATAGAGACCATTTTCATCAACGAGTCTGCACGAACCAACGTTTGAGCAAGTTTGGAATAGAAAAATCCCTGCACAACTAAACTCCATCAACCCAACTATAGTTGATTTTCGATCACGCCAGTCGAAGATTAAGATGTGCAAACTTTGTGTTATATTATAAGACTAAACATGTTGAACATGATATCTATTTTGTACATTATTCTATTCTTAACTTGAACCTCATCTAGATTTACATCGAGTTGTTGATGTACATATGGAAGCTTTTCCTACCCTCTATTTTCTTAAGTACAAGTGCTCAATGTCGTGATCTATTTACCATCGGTTTGATGTGAAGTTTTGAGAGAAGTCCGAGAGAATGTTTGTATGTTCAATCCAAACTCGTGTGGATGGCATTATTACGGGAGAATTTAGAGGTTTTAATATATGGTAGTCCAATAAAGTTAATGTGTAGTGGATTATTGAGGTTGCTCAAACCCGTGCTGCGAGAGTTTTTCATCTATATTGTGAGAGTCTTCTTGTTCATATTGAAAATTTGAGACTTATCTATGTTTGAGCAACATAATTTACTATATACATACATAAATTTTCTCTAAAAAATTTGTAAAAAGGTCGGTGAAGATGGAGGTTGCATCCACGGAATCGTTAAATTGTTTATGTTTTTTCTATTTGGTCCTTTCAATATTGAACATTTTTTGAACATTTTTTTTCTTTTAACATTTCAATAATCTTTTATTTTAGTCTTTAACCTAACAAAATTCAATAGTGTGGATTTGGTCTGATGAGATGAAATATGGCATAAATTGGGGTGAGAAAATTCAAATGCAGAACTTAGTGATGAATTAAATTGTGGATTTGATCAAATAAAAATGAACAATTTAATTCACTTAAAAATAAGAAAACCCAACAACTTGCATTTAGGTGACTATTTTGCGCATGATTAACAAAATACAATAGCATAACTCCAATAATAATATACATAATTTAGTAATTATTAGATTGCAAATTGGAATTCTCAAATCTAAATGTTGTACAAATAAAAATAATATACAAGAAAAAATCACGTCAATTATAAACAATAACTAAGTATGACGTAATTAATTCCAAATGACAAAATATAAATGAGTTTTTGAGTTTTACTAAATTTAAAATTTAAATTATACAATTTAGATATAGCTTCATTTACCTATCTCGACAAGAAAATAGTTTCAATCACATAGTATACGACTCAATAACATGTTTAACTCGTGCATGATGCTAAATTGAATTATTGTTGAACAATAAAACCAACCTGACACTAATCATTTCAATAGAAAGTTTAGATTTTCAAAGACTAAATTTTAATTTTGTTCATATCATAGGGAATGTGTGTGCGCGCGCGTGTGTGCGCACGCGCGTGTATATATATATATATATATATATATATATATTAAATTTAAGGCTAAATTATCAAACATAGCCACATATTTGGAGTTTTTTCTACGTTTGCCCTAAACTTTGAAAATTGTTAAAAATACTCGTGAACTTTACCAAATATTTCATAAATGTCCCTATCATTAAATTTGAACGTAAATGGTTAAAGTTAGTTTTAAAAATGTCATGCAGTTAAAAAAATAAAAATAAAATCCTTCCTTTTAAAAAATATTAACATTTCCACAGTTATTATGTTTTGAATGAAAATGTTAATATTTTGTTTTAATAAACATGTCATTGATGTGTGTGCATGTGTGTATATATATATATATACAAAAAATCTTATTCTAAATTAATTAATTTCAGTTTATGTATTTTTTCATACGTTGATAAAGATATATAATTTGAAAGACCGAATGTGATTAATTAAAGTATACAAATTCAAAATTTATAATCCTGACCATCTCTTGATCAATAAAATAGGAAACAAGAATAAAATCGTTATTAGTATGTTTTTTTTTTCAACCTTTGTTGAGACAAGTTTGAAAATCTAAATCAGATTGACTCATAACATATTTATTCACTTAAAAAAAAAAATTTAAATGTTAACCTATCATTGTTTTATTTGAGATGTCGATTTATAATTGGGTTCTTTATATCCATAGCCATATGGAGAAACTCATTTACATTCCTGCAAAAAAAGTAATTTAATTGCAACCATATCCATTTCCATTTTTTTGAATTTAATAATACATAGGATTTGACTAGAATAC
>JBBMEG010000018.1:8341664-8438467 GCA_037832605.1 Cyclanthera cordifolia
GGAAAATTACCATATAAGTGCAACAAGGGCAAAAAAGAGATTGGCATTAAAATCATTTATGTATAAAAAATCATTTGGATATCTTTGCAATTAAGATCAATTTGGGATAAAAATGTAATAATTATTTACTACTTGAATATTCATGTTAAATTCCCTTTATAATTTTAATCATTTAAATAATTTAGTTTTCTCATTGTTTTAATTTAATGTCCAAATCTAGAGATGAATAATAAATTCTCAATGACTTCATAATTGCTTACGAATTAAGACTTTTTATTTTAACATTACATACAGATTATCCCCAAGGGATGACTCAATGGTAGAGGCATGAGACGTTGATAATGCTTAATATAGAAAACTCTTGGTGAATCATTTGTTTTGGTCTTATAACATGATATCAAACTTTGATTATAATGAGACTCATATACACCATAGGCGGCAAAAATTTGTATTAGTCCAAAAAATCCCCTTAACTTTTCTCCACATCCCTACTTTCAATGTATTGAAAAACAAAGGTAAAATAATAAATACACAGAATAAATGATAAACAACAATTACAACAAAACTATATTAATAAATTAATTTCAACATCATATTTACTATTCAAATAATTACACAATTAATATGTATAAAAAGTAATTCATAAGTTAAAAGTATATAAAAAAAAAATATTACAAATAAATAGGACAAGTATTTGAAACAAAACTTTTAACCTATTAAAAAAAAGAAAAAAAGAAAATTAACGATATAAATAATTTATAAAACTATATTATACAAGAATATTTTAGAAACATTTTTAAATTGGAGGAGCATTTTTAAAACCAAATTTTAATGTTTTGTAAAATTCATAAATATTTGTGAAATAATAATTAAAAAAAAAAAAAAAAAAATTGAAAGAGCAATGTTAGAAAAACTCTAAAACTTAGGAGGGGGTTTGATAATTTAGCCTAAATTTAATTAAGAAAAAGAATGGTGCGGAGTGACTAAGCCATCGGGCCTTTATTTATACCCACCGTCTCATTTGTTCTCCAGTATCGATCGTCTTCTTCGCAATCCAACTGTTCTTCAGCCCTTCCACAACAATCCTTAAGCTCCGTGTTTTTGGATGATTTACTTCTGAAATCGGCATCTCTGATTCTGAAATGGGTGCGAGTCGAAAGCTTCAAGGAGAGATTGACCGAGTTCTTAAGAAGGTCCAAGAAGGGGTCGACGTCTTCGACAGCATTTGGAACAAGGTTTGTTTTCACCACCCATCCACTTGCTTTCGTGAATGCGATCTTGGCGTGTAATTTTTGAGCTGAGTCTTACTTTTTCTTGTCTGCATCGATTCTAGGTTTATGATACTGACAATTCCAATCAGAAGGAGAAATTTGAGGCGGACTTGAAGAAGGAGATAAAGAAGCTTCAGAGGTACAGGGACCAAATTAAGACATGGATTCAGTCCAGTGAGATCAAGGACAAGAAGGTTTCTCTTCTCTATTTATTTCCTTACGTTTTTGAAGTTTGTTTGTTATCTGCGGGCTTGATAAGTTGTAACTTGTAAGCTCAACCACATTAAAAGTGGAGTGGATCTTGAATGGTTGAGGAAGTTCAGTTTTGTAGGCATTTGGTCTTTAGCGTTCAACATTAGGAAAATGCCCAATCTTCTTGGGATGGAGTTGGCCACAAACACTCAAAGGTAGTCTAGACGTTTGCAAATGAATCATCACAAGATCTCCAATTTATAAGGATTGAAAGCAACGATGCTTATCAGCGAACAACTTATAAGAAGCGCTTGTGGCCTCCAAATGGCCGCGAACTTTCTTATGGGGTTTTGTGATACGTTCTTCTATTTCCTCAGCCTCCTGGTGAACATTCAAAGTAGTAGGTAGTGTAGTGTAGCAAGATCAATTGTTAAACGTATAAGTTTAGTATAAACTACTTCAAATGGGGACTTCCCTATAGATCGGTTGCACATTTGGTTATAGGCGAATTCCTCTTGAGGCTAAGCTTATTTCCATTGTTCAGGTTTTTCTCCACAAAGACAACAAATCAAATTACCAAGTGTGCGATTAGTGACTTTGGTTTGCCCATCTGTTTGATGGTGATTAATGGATCAAATTACCAAGTGTGCGATTAGTGACTTTGAACATGTATGAAACTCTTTCTTAAGATTCTTCCTAAAGTAGCTTAGAAATTTAACATCCCGATCAAATACTATAGATTTAGGAATACTTAGCAATTGAATAGTCTCTTTAAAAAAAACAAATTAGCCATTGCAATAACATCAAAAGTTGTTCAACAAGCCAAAAAATGTCATTTTTCTATAGCGATCCGCTATAACCAACACAAAATCATAACCACGTTGTATTCGAGGTAGATCCAAAACAAAATCCATAGAGAGGTCTTCCCAATAGAATGTGGGATGGATGTGTGGAGTAACGACCTGTATTATGTGTTTGACCCTTTGTAGTTTGACAAACAAAACACCTTTGTACTAAGTGACATCCTTTCTAAGTTGTGGCCAAAAGTACCTTCCTGGCTCAAGCTCACGTGTTTTATCTCTCCCGAGAGCATTTAGTTCCTTTATCACTTGCTCACGTAAAGATGGTGGCAATTTGAACAAATAACCATCAACTATATGAAATCACTTGGGTTAACATGGTGGCAACATTTGTTCCAAATATCACTAAAATCAACTGCATACTCATATAAAGACGGCAATTCTTCTAATGCTGTAATGTCACCTCTTAGTAAAGTAAGTAGAGAATATTTCCTACTACAGTGTATCAATTACCTTATTAGTGTTTCGAACTTTATTTTTAACAAGTAAATCAAGTTTTTGAACATAAGTGATCCACCTAGCATGCATCCTGTATGTATTTTTTATGTTTGTAGAAATTAAGGGAGAAATGATCAACGCACAAAATGAGCTACTTACCTAACAAGTAATGTTCCCATTGTTTAAGTGCTCTAACCAAGGAATAAAGTTCTTGTTCGTAAGTGCTCCATATTTTGCCTAGATTCACTTAGTTTTCAATGGGGTGGTTTCCTTGTGACAAAACAACACCTATTATAACCCTTGAAGCATCTACAACTACTTAAAAAACTTCATTAAAGTTTGGCAAAGCTAAAAGAGGAGTGGCACACAACTTGTCTTTTAGGTTCACTAAACTATCTTTTCATTTTTGTGTCCAGCAACACCTACCTTTCTTCAAATATTTGCTTAATGGTGCAGTGATTTAGTTAAAATCTTTGATGAATTTATGATAGAAAGAAGCTAGTCCTAGAAAACATTGGATATCTTTAGCAGTTTTCAATGGAGGTCAATCTTTAATAGCTGTAATCTTAGAAGGTTCAAAATAATGAAACCTAAAAATGTAATTTCTATTTGTAGGAAAGAACACTTCTTAAGGTTGATGCTAAGTTGATTTTTTTTCTTTCTAATGTTGTGAATAGAGTTCTATGATGTTCTAGGTGTTCTTCCTTAGACTTACTGTACATCAAAATATCATCAAAATAAACCAGGTGCATTTTCTTCTGTTTTTTTTTTGCAATTGTTTGCATTTTCCTCTAATGTCATGGTTTTACTCTATGTTTGTGCCAGTACTTCAACTTCCTCCACCTCCGAAGGTGAGATTCATTTCCAGTGATCTATTTTTTCTCCTCTTTGCTTTTGTTTCTTGATCGAGGATGTGATTGGTTTTCATACTGATTTTCTTCTACTTGCTTAGCTCTTTTCCCTGATCAATCTTCTCCTCTAGATCTGATTTTGGTGCTTCTACTATGGTCTCCTTTGATTTTTCTTTCGGCAGCGACTCAACTTCAACAACCTTGATCATCTCCTCTTTAAGTTTCACTAAACTATCTCTTCTCAGTTTGGAAGCTTCCCGCTCCACTTTTCTTCGTTCATCCTCATCTCTAAGTTGTCTTGATTCCTATCTCCAAGAATTGATCAAAGCCATCATATTGATGAATTCCTTCACGAACAAACTGTAAATTGCTTGCATCCATGGTCAGAATCAACTGTTATTGATAACCAACTGATGCAAGGTATCCACCAAGCTTTAGAGGAACTTGGACTTCTCTATCCTGAGAACCATTCTCAAGCCCTAGTTCTTTTACAATTTCATAGGTGCCTAACCACTCACTAATCCTCCCTATTTATAACCGTAATATGTAACCAACTAACCACCCCTCTAACTAATTGCACCTGTGGACCTAATGTATTTGTAACATTCCTAAGGTCCCAAACCTAACACATGGATGGTTGGGAATTTAAAAAAAAAAAAAAAAAATATGTTGATGGATATAGTTAAATTTACTGCAATCTATGAGTTTGAGCTTAAGATAATTCAACCTCATATCAGAGCAGGAGGTCCTGAGTTCGAGTCCCGGCCAAGTCATTTTCCTCTTCAATTAAAATTCAAGTCCACTTGTAGGGTATTTCTCAAATTCCTAAACCCGTTGGCAATTGGTTTTGAGTTGCAATTCCATACTACTCTACTATGGTATTAGAGTCCATAAAACCTAAACAAGTATATGGGTCAATAAAAATGTAATTGAGATCCTATCAAAGACCGGTGAACCCAAAAGGTAAGAAGCACGGACACGGGACACAGACACAAACACGGCGACACGTCTACTTTGAAAAAACTAGGACACAGACACGTTTTGGAAACGTCAATATTTTATATATATATATATAGCACAAAATAATAATTAGGATAAAATGTATTGACAATTACACTAGAACAAAACATGTCATGTTACTAGTTACATTACCTAAATTCTAATATCCAACAAAATAAAACAAGTTAAAGTAGATATTAAAGAGAAAATAATTAAACAAAAATCTAAAGTTATCATTTAAAATCTCGATTGTATCGTCATCTTTATCAACATCATTGCAAAATTCAGTCTCCAAATCTGGTTCATCCAATAACAAATTTGCAATTTCAAGCATGCCAACATCTTCAAAAAAATCAAAGTCATGACCAGCAATATTCCACGACTTAGTCTCTCCTTCAAAGTATTATGGAACTCTTCGTAACAAAAGGCGAAGATTGCTATGAATGTATACTAAATCTTATGCTCGTTGAGATGTCTTTTTATTTCTTTTCATAGAGTTAATAAATGAATACATGCTCCAATTTCTCTCGCAACATGAAGATGAAGAAGATTGTCTTATTACTTTCCTTGCAATTTTTTGAAGCATTGGTGCATAAACCCCATGAGTTGACCACCCATCTCTAGGATCAATAGTGTACCTCTGAACAATGGAATCATATTCAACAAAATCACTAGTAGAAAACTTGGCAAATTCTACGGTCAATGTTTGGCGGTCTACAAGGTCACTAAAATATCTTTTAAAACACTTCATTGTCTCTCGTGTTAGCTCAATATCTTGATGCGGAGCCACTCGATTAGAGTCTTCTGTAAGCCACTCTTCACTATAATACCTAGATATATAAAAAATTGTAATTAATATTTAATTTGAATCAAAATAAGCATAACAAAATACTAATTGTTTACCTCGGGTTTAAAGAATGTGCTAAATAATGCAACGAAGTATTGTTTTTGTTTCAACGATCAACAAGGATTTTGTGCACCACATCATAAAAAGGGGAGAAGTCAATAGATTGCAATCCTTCATGTCGATAAATTATTTTCTTCACGTTTTCAATCATGCAATCCCACATGTCAAAGACTAAATGCAAAAACAAAACGCATTTGTATCACACTTTCTAATCATGTCATAAATAGGTCAAGTGAAGGAAAAAATATAATCAATCTTGTCCCACCATAAGTCATCCAAAATCAACTCTTTTACTTGTCTTGCCTTAACCATGTCATCTTCTTGATAATTTGTCCATTTATCACTAATGACCATAGCTCGTAAACCACCTTTAATCAACTTGAATCTTTTCAACATGATGATAAATGAGGCAAAACGTGTGTCAGCAATGGAAAGCTATTTAAGAGACACAAACTCATTAAACATGGCAAGTCTCTTCAAATGGTTCATGATAAAACTTTTCACTATCATAACATTCCCAACAATATCAGAAATGCAATTGCATTCTCCATGTACAACTTGATTGTTTTCGACATTCTTAACAATACATATGTTCTTCAACGCCAAGTTTAATGTATGCACTACTCATGGTGTCCATGTGGTAGAGGGAAATTCTGCTTCAATTATTTGTTCTGCACCTTTGCAATTAGCAACATTATCGGTTATGACTTGCACCACGTTTTCATAATCAATTTCATTAATTACTTATTTCATTAAATTATCAATGAAATATTTATCTTTGGTCTTCTCAGAACAATCCATTGCTTTAAGAAACATTGGTTTTCCTACCGAAATCGCCATAAAGTTAATTAACAGTCTTCTTTGAGAGTCACTCCATCCATCACTCACAATATTGACTCCTTTCAATCACTCACAATATTGACTCCTTTCAGACGCCATTCACCTTTGATGAGAATCAATAATTTCTCTATATTAGCCTTTTCATTTCTTAGAAGACTCGTCCTCAAGGAATTATACCCCTGACGCAAATATCCAGGCAACATTTTGTTTGCCATATAGTTAAACACGCGAATAAAATATGGATTTCTGGCTAAATGGAATGGCAACTGAGCCCTTCTTGATATCGTGTCAATAGCTGCATTGCCCTTAGAAATTTCCGCCTCCACTCGATAATTTGTCAAGTCTTGTTACATACTGCCAGAGGGGTTTAGATTCATCTTCAATATTGAACGATGTTAGTTCTGCTGACGGATTTGAAGATGTTGAAGAGGCTGATGCCATTCTAGATTTCTAACAAAACAATAATTTAATTATTTGAGTGAATCGTAGAGTCATATTATTTTTAAGCTTAAACACACTCTTGAACTGGCTAAATCCTTAGAGTCATATTAGTTTATGCTTCATAAGAAAAATAATTCCTATGAACACATTATCGTAATTTATAAAAAACATTGGAATAAAAAATAAGTTATCAATAAACAACATGAATAAAAGATAAAAACAAAAGGTGAAGAAGAACAATGATGAAATAACAACATTCCAGCCAACAAAAATAATATTCACAAGTTTACCCTAAATGAAGGAAGAAGAACATGTGGAAAAAAAACCAAAAGTGAATAGATACATAGATGGGAAAATAAACAAAAGGAGGAAGATGAGCTCTGGAAAAGAAAACAAGAATCATGGTTGTGAATAAATTGGCAGAAAAATGAATAAAGAAAAATGATTGGCAAAGAGAATGAAGCAGCAAAAAAAGAAAAAAGAATACAAACCTTTCACAAGATTGCAGAATAATTAGATGGAAAATATAAACAAAATGATTTATCTTCACTTCACTCTTCACACAGCAGCCGAGCCTGAGAAGTCTTCCAGTTGATGGGTAAGAAGCCAAGAAAATGAAGAGAGGTTTTTGAGAAGATGATCAACAATGAGAAAGAAAAGAAGTGGCAAAAAATAAAATAGATAAAGAGTGTTGAAGAAGTTTCCTTATTTTATATTATTTTAGGTTAATTTTGTTCTCTTTTCTTAAGTAAACATAAAAAAAACGTGGGGTTGAAGGGTGGGATGAATAAATTAAGGGAAATGGGCCTTTTATTAATCAAATATGTGTTCAAAAAAATGGTCAACATGTCCTTCCCCGTGTCCATCCCATGTCAGAAATTAAAAAAAAAAGAAAAATGAACACTTTAGTTTGCGTGTCCGGCCGTGTCCGTTTCCGACACCGACACTCGGTCCAAAACGAAGTTTTCGTTCTTCTTAGCCCAAAAGAGACATCATCTTATGGGATTGTTGATTTCCACATTGGAAAATGATAAGGTCTCCCAACCATTATAAGAGACGCGAGCTACTTTTCTTATAATCAGTTGGGTTTGAGATGGTATCCCGCGTTATCAAATAGCCACCTACTTAGAAATTAATTTCCTACCAAATTTTTTGACAACCATATATAGTATTGTCAGATGGTCGTCTCGAGAGATTCATCGTGGTGTGCGTAAGTTGGCAAGAGTACTCGCGCATGTAAAAATTCGAAAGTTTAAGGATGTGCACAAGTTTTTTTAGTTCAACACCAATTAAGGGTGTGAGACTCTGACACATAGTTTATGTCAGTTGAGGTATGCTCTTGTTGGATTAGGAATCTATACCAGATTGAAAGCAACGAACACTATAATAAGAAAGACACTCAAAAGCTTGATTTTTGTCTCGAAAATGTCTTATTCTCTTGTTCATTTAGCCGATACGAAAAAGCTTCTTCTCATTCTCGAAAGGGAGGGAGCCTTGTGGGAGTACAAAAAATAAGGCCTTTTGGACTGCGTGGTAAATCCTTGCCTCTTTAGAATAACAAGAGCACCAACGGAGAGATGCGTAAATAAGACAAGCTTCAGGACCCCTTAGTTTTGGTTGGTTCAATTATTTTAGAATTTTGTAAATACTTCCTTGAGGCAGGTTACTTCAATTATTTGAGAATTGAATTAATATTTCCTTGAGACACTTAACTTTGAAATAAAATTTAAATAGTAATTCACTGAGACCCAACTAGAAATGTGACATTTTTTGAAGTTTGAATATAGGAGCTTCTATTCTTATACCAGGTTGATGTACCACTTAAACTCAAAGCTCAAGATTTTCACGAGTTGCAGATTGCGAATATCACTTCTCTTAAGTAAATTGAAAAATGCTTATGCAGCTGACTATTTGGGCTTGAAAAAGGCTCATGTAGCCGATATCTCTTCTCTACGAGGTAAGCCCGAATAATCAAGATGCAAGAGCATATATAGGTTTATCTTTGATCTCCAAAGCTAATTTTATTTGGAGTATTGTGGTCAAGACTACTCTTCCGAGTTATGAATGAAAAGTAATTGAAGGGTTTTTGATAATAAGCATCTTGCTCGGTTTGAACGATGTGTCGATTTGAAGCTGCCCTTCTCAAGGTCTCTTCACTTCATGAAGCTCTCTCTCAAAATCTTCTGTTTGATTTTCTCTCCAAAATATTTATTTTAATTGGATATTTTTATATTCATTCTTAATATTTATTATTGTTTTCTGGTTATGTACTTCTATTCACTTTTATTCATTTTATATTCGAGCATGCTATGTTCAACACTTCTCACTGGAGCTCTCTACCCAGCGCATTCAAATCCTTCTGTGTTCAAGACTTAGTAACTAACTGAGAAACTTTCCTTTAAGCTTCACTTTTGTACTGTTTGTCGTTTTACTTTGTCTTTGTTTTCTCTGCCTTGTAATTTTAACTTTAGCTGTATTTCCTATGTTGTATTTCTTCTACTTGACTTCCCTTTGAGGTTTGTTATCCTTTTGTATTCCTTTCCTTCTTTTAATGAGAAGTTTTGTGATATTTTCGATTAATTCACTTTTATTTATTTTGATGTATTTGTCCCTTAGATCGACCTTCTTGTTGCTTTTGTTTTCTCTACTTCATTGTACTCCATTTGCAGTTTGTATCTTTAAGCTTTAGTCTTTTTTTGTTATATCAATGTGATGTTTCATCTCTTCTTCCAATCTTTTTAGTGGACTTTTCTTGAGAGTCTCAAGTTTTGAAATGTTAAGAACCAACCTTCCTATTTCTAAGATCTGTGAAAATTTTTAGCTAGTTATCCATCTCTTATTCATTCTAATACCCTGTCTTGATTAAATATACTAATTTATAATTATAATATTTGTGTTCCCGAAAGTCGACCTTGTGGGTTGAGGTTTGAGGCTTCTTAGGTGTGCTTCCTTAGAGGTCTTAGGTTCGAGATGCACAATTGAACTTGTAAAATCTCTTGTTGTCTTCTAAGTCGGAGCCTTGTGATGGGCGCGGATGCGGTTGGGTATTGAGGAATGAAGCTTCAACTTGTGGTTATAAAAGATTTAATATTTGTATTTTTATTCCGTATGTAAAAAATATCCAATAGGCTTTCTTGTTAAATTTTCATTTTTTTGGTGATAAAAATTCTAGATGATGGAGAATAATTTTTTTTTTTTTTTTTTTTAATTTTAATATTTGTTTGCACAGGTCAGCGCCTCTTATGAACAGGCTTTGTTGGATGCTCGTAAACAGATTGAGCGTGAGATGGAAAGATTTAAGGTCTGTGAGAAGGAGACGAAAACCAAAGCCTTCTCAAAGGAAGGTTTAGGTCAACAGCCTAAAACTGTATGTACTGAATCTCTGTTCATTTTCCTCTCTGAGCTTAAATCAATTAACTTCTGGGTAAATGTTTTTCTTTTTTCTTTTTAAAATGAGAAACAATTTCATTTCATTTATGGAGAAAACTCCAAATCAATATAAATACTGTTTAATTTTGTAAATTACCAATCAACCTAAAAGCTTAAGCTGGTAGGTTGTGGTAAATTTAATTTTATCAACTAATACTCCCTCTCACTTGTGGACTTAGAAAGTTTAGAAAATGTCCTACAAGTGGAAATTAATTTTAAATGAGGAGGAAAATTACACGGTAAGGATTTGAACTTAGGATCTCAAGCTCTGATACCATGTTGAATTATGTAAATTACCAATCAACCTAAAAACTTAAACTTATAGGGTGGGGTAAATTTAATTATATCAACTAGCCCTTACTATTGTTGTAATAACATGAAGCAAACAATCTCCCCTATTTCATGAAATATTCATGATATACTTATAAATAGCTGGAGATCCCCTTTGTAACTTCGGACAATATGTCTCTCCATTGTACTTTCATAATTATAATGAAATTGTTTCTTATCCAAAAAAAAATATGGACCATTTTGCTAGGCATTTTGTAAATGGACATATAGTATGTGAGGAGGTAGGATAACACCCTTCATATAAGGGTAAGTCTACCACCCTTTGAAATGTGGCATTGTTTCCATGAAAAGTATCTTCTCGAATTTCTCGATCATAGGATCTCAGAAACCCGATGACCCAATGATTTTGGACATTTAGGGGGAGACGAAGATATGTTAGGGGCCAATACCCTTTCTTAAATCCATATTGTTTTAGCTGTGTTCTCTAGCTCAATATCTTTTATGTTTATCCTAATAGTCTCTGATTTATGCACACTGATGTTATGGACTGAGGCGAATTCAATGATTTTGACCTCATTAATCAACTCATCAGTAGCTCTTATGTCGTCTTCGGAGGAGAAGAGTATCATCAATAAACTGTAAATGTCGAACATTGTTGTTACCTGAGTCCATGATGAAGCCCTTAATGACACTGTGATTGACTGAATGGATAAGCAAACTGCTCAAACAATCCATATCAATTATGAAGGGGAACAGTGATAGAGGATCACCTTGTTTAAGCCCTCTCATGGCTTGGAATGTGCAAGTGTGTGGTGGAGATACATCCCTAAATCCATTGTGCCCAAAGCTTCTCTAAACCTTTTGCTTTTAAGATGGCGTTCAAAACCCAATCAACCTAGTCAAAAGCTTTTTCCATATCTAACTTCATTACAAAGTCCTTTTTGTGCCTTCTTTCCTATTCATCAATCATCTTGCTAGCTGATTGACTGTCCTTTTTGGATCAAGAATCTGTCTTCCACATATGCTGATTGAGTCTGTAGGAGTGTGGGGTAGAACCAATTTCAATCTTTCTGATAAGACTAGCAATAATATTGTACATGCTAGATATGAGACTAATGGGGCGGAGATTGCTAACCCTTCTGGCGGCTACAACCTTTGGAATAAGGCAAATTAAAGTCTCATTGAGACTTGCATTGATGATACCATTCCTTAGAAAATCTTAGAACACTCTTTTGATATCAGATTTTAAATTGTTCTGTGATTTAGTCTTTTATGGCTTTCCCATATTTTTCAGCTTCTATCCAAGTGATATTTTCAGAAATATTGGCAGTTTTCTATTCATTTGGATTGTACACTTTGTTATTTGATCTAAAACGTATTGGTTTTGGATATCTTTTCTGCAATAATTGAAATTAGTACTCTCGTCTATCATTTTAGTATTTAACTTTTTTTAACGGACTCTCAAGGAAAATTCATGTTGTTCAATCAGTTATTTACATATAACTAACTAGTGGATAGTAGGTTTTTCTATCCATGTGAAATTTGTTTATTATTTATATTGGGTCTAATGAAGCTTCTGTTTGGTTTTCAATTATAGGATCCAAAGGAGAAAGCTAAATCAGAGACACGAGATTGGTTGAACAATGTGGTACGGAATCCCCTTGTACAGAATCTTTGTATACTCTACTTCTGTACTGGAGAATAATGTGTTCGATTCAAGAATCAGCTTGCTGTTCTTAGTTGCAACTGCTGGGGCTCCAGATTCTTGGAAAAGAATATTTTTTTAAGTAACTAAAATTAGGTGCTCCATTTTCCAAGACTTTTATAGCAATGGCTTGATGCAAATTTCTGCCAATTAGGAAGTGTTATCTAATCTTTTTGTGTGGTGGGGAAATCTCACTCCCCTCATTTCTACCCCCTTGACAATGAAATGTCTTTTAAAAAAACCGTTCACTAAGAAGCTTTGTGCAACCCACACATCAAATCAGAATCTCAGCCTTACCTGAGTTCATCTCACTTTTCATTGGCATCTTGTTGAATATATTTGTTCTACGTGAAATGTCTTTTGACTACTTCCTCTCGTCCTTCAAGTGTTCTTGGCATTCACTTACAGCTTTAATTCACTGGACCTTCTTTCATCCCTTATACAAAGGAGTCCTATCATTATTAATATTAGTAGGCATTTTAAGGTTCTGGCTCATTTTTTATTCTTATTTTTGCCACGTTTTACTTGTACAAGTTCCTTGAGTTTGATTTTGGGTGGCATTATATGGCAAACGAGTGTTCCATTCACATCATGTTCGCTGTTTTAGAAAAATCTCTTCTTATACGCAAGAGGTGGGAGAGTAATAGGATAGTTTGTTATGGGAGAGAACGTTTTGCATGAGAGTGTTGTAGTAGTGGGTCTCCTAGTTATTTGGGTAAATGGTAGGATGTTTGAAAGCTTAAGGAAATTAATTTTTGTTGTTTATTCTTGAAAGTGTTCTCACACAGCTTTACAACCGTCAGCCTGTTTGATTTGTTATACCGATTATGAATCCCAACCTCATTAGTTCATTAACACCGAAATTTCGAGGAATTTTTGGGCTTTTATCCTCTCCAATTTCGGAGGGCACACCCTTTTCCTCAACTCTGCACCAGACATTCTTGGATTACTTGCTGTTGGTGCATCCTTTCAAGAAGGAGAAAGAGCTCCTTTGGTTCAACTTCATCTATGCTTACTTTTGGATTTGGTGGAATGAGCGCAACAATAGATTGTTCAAAGAGGCACACGTCAACAGGGATTTCATTTCTCTTCTTGAATCTATCATTTACTTCGCTATGTACTGGTGCCATACTTCCTCCCCTTTTGGTTACAATGAATTATCCTCTTCAATATCTCAGTGGAAGTGTTTCTTGTTACGTATCAATAGTACTTGTACCTTATTCATTTATTAATGAAGGTTTTGTTTCATATAAAAAACAATAATAAAATCTCTGTCCAATTGCTTAACAGGCACTCAATGTTTTTATCCTGGTTAGGTTAGTGAGTTGGAATCTCAGATTGATAATTTTGAAGCTGAGATGGAGGGTCTGACTGTGAAGAAGGGGAAATCAAGGCCACCTAGATTGGTAAGTAGTATTGTACTCTATATTTTCTATAACGATGTGTTATTCTTTTCTAGGACTTCCGGTTTATAATATTCTGTTAATTTTTCTGTTACAGGTTCATCTTGAAACATCTATTACTCGGCACAAGGCACATATAATGAAGCTGGAACTAATTCTGAGACTGCTTGATAACGATGAGTTGAGTCATGAAGACATCAATGATGTCAGGGAGTTGTTAGAAGACTATGTGGAAAGGAACCAGGTTATTTCTCCTCCCACTCTTTTAGCAATCATATTGTTGTACATGTACATTGCACTCTTTCTCCTTTTGATAAGAAAACAACATTCATTAAGATAATGGAAGGCCTAAAATATTGACCTAAATAATGAAGAAGACAAAAACTATTACAAAAAAACAAGCAAACGAAAGCGAAAGCCGATTACAAAAGATTCCTCTCATTGATCAGAATTTTTAATGAAGGATCATTGCGGAACTCTGAAGATAAGAAACCAATGAGGGAGGTAATGGAATGCATTGCTGACTAGACTTCTCAGAATTCATAAAGTCTCCAATTTCGCTTGAGCTAAATATTCTCTATAATGTGCATTTTGGTGGACAATACGGAAATCAAGGAATGACAATACATTCTCAGACAATCTCCCCAAAAAAGAATACCTGATGGAATCTATTACATTTCTTGCAATTTTTTGGGCTCATTGTATTTGTCCATTTAAAGACTAAAATACTCCGTTTGCTCATTGGAAGAGCCTTTTGTAACTACTAATAGCTCTCTTTTGTAACTTTTCATTCATCAATGAAAGTTTATCGTTTCCTATAAAAAAAAATATTCTCTACCAATGTTTTTAAAGCTACTAGGCTTACGCCTCGAGGCCTGCCTTGTGGCAAGACTCTACCGAAACTGTTATTGTTTATTTGACTATGAGCCCTACTGAAACTGTACTTTTATGTCTGACTCCAAATTATTGTATGACAATATTTCAGTTAAGGAAATATCAAACTCACATTTTAGCCATTGACTTCTCAAACTTTGTCTGTGTAGGATAATTTTGATGAATTCAGTGATGTGGAGGTTATTTACTGTTCATTGCCACTCGATAAGGTGGAATCCCTTGAAGATCTTGTCCCAATTTGCCCTCCTAGCCTTGCGAAGGTAAGGACTTCTCATCCCTTTGCCTTTTTCTTTTTTGTTCCCATTTCATATTATCAATGTAGGTGACTAGAGTTTGTTTCCTCCATTTCATAATGTCAATGAAATCTTTTATTATTTAATTTTTTTTTTAAAATCAATGAAATACATCAAGATAATTTCCAACCAAAAAGTGTGTTTTTCCCATTTAATTGGGGGTGTTGGAAATGGAAAGCCTATCTGTCACCCATGAAGACACCAATAACCCATGGGTACAATCAATCCATTATATATTTTACTTTAGAATTTTAAATATTTGATACCTGATGAGTGGGCTATGTATTTTGTCTTCCTTAGATTGATCTTCTAATAAAACCACCCTGTGTTAACTTAGTATTCAATAAGGCTAATGTAAATTTTAAGAAGTTTAAATGCACGGGTTCAAGACATGCTAGTTTCGTACCTAGAATTTACTGTCCTAGTTTCTTTCTTCTCCTTATTATTGATGCTTCTTCTGCTCCATTGTTTTTCAATCCTCCCTTAGCAGCCCAGATGAGAATACAGAGTCCCTCGAGTGCTAAAGAGGTTAAAAAAAGTTTCAGTGCAGCTTATCCATCCCTTATCCTCTATGGGAAGAGAGCCTTTCATCACTCACTGTGGTTAATACTTTAGATCCTGATTTAATTGAACAAAAATCTTCACGCATTTGACAAAAGGATAATAAAGAATCGATGCAAGGTTCTTGTATGATCCAAAGAAGTCATAAAGAAAAGAATTTGAACTTGAGACATAAGCCTAAAGTGCCTTTAAGTTCTTTAGGTTTTTTGATTAAAACAAGTTGGAAATTTAGTATTAAGTTGATATGTTAATCTTTTGACAGGGCACGCCAGCTCTCAACTTGAAGACTACTCTGCCAACATCGGCAACTCAAGTGCCGGTATGTCTTTCTCTAATAATATTTATATATATATATTCACTATTCCAAGAAAAAAAAAACGACAGATACATTTTCTTAGTTATGCAATTGATATTATAAAGGGGTTTAGATGAATTTGAAAGGTATAATATGTCTATTAGCTATTCCTGACTTCATTTGTTGATTTTTTTACATCTTATTGATGCATGATCTTTAAACGTTCAAATGGTTTTAGGGCATTTGGACAAGGACAATATTATGGAAATTTATTACCACTCTGTAATTTGCAGTCTTGGTCTTTGGTGGCAGTTCAATGTAAAATGCCTTTTCCTGTTTGACTGGAAAAACTTTCGTATTTAACTGTAGAGTTATGTAAGGCATGATGGGATTTGCTTGCATGTAGTTAGTTTTTGTAACATCCATACCTTTTAATTTGTTGTGATGTCAGTGAGTCAAACTCTTTAATATTTTGAATTGGTTAACAAATGTTTATGGTCAATTTAGTTTAATTTTTGGAGACGTTATTGATACAATTCTGTTTTGGTCAAAGTTTTTAATTTAAGCCCTTTATTGTCTTGTACATTGAACCTTGTAGCATTTGCATTTAAATTAATGAGATACATCAACATGGTTAAACAGAATACGAAGACATTTGTTTTGCCTTTTAAGTTTTAAGTCTATAACAGCCTCTTTAACTGTACTTCAGGATTAAACAGAATACGAAGAAATTTGTTTTGTACTATATATCGTACTTTATAGTTGCTGCAGTACATTAGTAATGGATGGTGGAATTTTCAGGTTACTGCTGCTCCTAATCATCAACCACATACTGTTATTCAGGATCAAGTTGACGATTCAACTTTGCCGGATGGTACCACTGATACTCTTTTGAAGACCCCACCTCCTAAGAACAGTGTCCTTGGTTCGTCTGCGGCTTCAACACCTACTGGTAACCATGCAGCCTCAACTTCCTTGAATGGTGCAGTTCATGGGTCTGGCTTGTCTCCTACATCAGCCATTCTTCCAGGTACAAGTGCTGTTCGTGCTGTATTGGAGACTACCGGTGCTCTTATTTCTTCTCCTGTAAATATGCCCGCTTCTGCAAAGGATGAAGAAATTTCTAGCTTCACTGTCCGTAAGCTGTCTCCATCATTTTCCGATTCTGGCCTTGTAAGGGGTGGTATGGGAAAAGGTGTCATTGCTAATCAACCACCCTCTAGTTCCTCCCATACTTCGGGTATTGTGGTTCCTAGCACTATAACTCTTGGTAACGTTCCTTCTACCTCTGATGTTACAAAGAGAAACATTTTGGGAGCTGAAGAACGGGCTGGTAACAATGGTATGGTTCAGTCTATGGTTTCTCCGTTAAGTAATAGAATGGTTCTGCCTACAACAGCTAAAGTTAGTGATGGATCGAGCACTGCTGATCCTAGCAATGTTAGTGATGCAGCAACTATAGGAAGTCGAGTTTTCTCTCCATCTGTAGTTCCTAGCATGCAGTGGAGGCCAGGGAGTTCTTTTCAAAATCCAAATGAAGGAGTATGATATTTTTTGCTCACTAGTTCATTCAAAACTTGAGCTTATTTTTAGGTGTAGTTCTTATTAATATGGATTATTGAATTGCTAATGATTAGTGGGAAACTTTTAGATACAATGAAATAATTTGTTCGGTTGATAATGGATTAATTTATTAAGGATGAAGTATTACTAAGTTATTTGTTTTTGTAAAAAAATAATAATAATATTTTTTGTGCTATGCTCGGTTGAGGTATCTAGAGGATAGAGGTTCAAATCCTCAGCTTCACATATGTGGTACTAAATTAAAAAAATAAGATAAGTTAGTTTGAGCCTAGGTGATTGTTTCAAGTTTGTTCTGAACCATGATTGTTTCATTAGCAACAAATTCATATATTGTTTGCGGAAATTTGTTTTATTACTGAAGATTTTATATTATCTTATATCCCATTTTCTAAGGTGCAAAATTCTTGTAATTGATTAATCTGTTCGGTTACCTTCATATTCAATCTGATTCATTACTGGCTTATTCGTGGAAGTTAACTATTTCATCTTTGGGGACAGTTTCGTGGAAGAGCTGAAATAGCACCAGATCAGAGGGAGAAGTTCTTGCAGCGTCTCCAGCAAGTTCAGCAACAGGGTCCTAGTACCCTTCTTGGCATGACTCTTGGTGGAGGGAATCACCAGCAGTTTTCTTCGCAACAACAAAGTTCACTTCTACAGCAGGTATTAAAGTAATTTAATATTTGACTATTTACGATATTTTTGGTATATATAATATATAGCTAATATTATTTATTAATTGATACTTATGATCCACGATACTTTATGACAAATTTAATTTTGATGTGCTTTCTGTTTGAGTTAACAAACTTTCCACTTTGATTGTAACAGTTTCATCATTGAAACTTAAAACCTTGATTGGAACACTTTCGGATATCAATGAAAATATTTTTGTTTCTTTTTTTTTTTTTTCTAAAAAGAGGACAACTTCTAATCCCTTCCCAAGGAAAATCTGATCTTGCTAAGAAGAAGGCTAAGGAAATATGCGACGTAATCTACCTCTAGTCTGTTGCCCAATACCCCAACAAGACATCCTCATCTTGTAGTCTCAGATCAAGCTCTGATTTAGGATTGGATTAGAGGCTGTTACTGATGGTTTTAATTTTAACACCTGCTGTTCTTCCTTAAATCCTTTTTGTATGGATCATCTTGTGCTGGATCTTGTCATCATTGTTAGGTTGTTGGATTGGTCTTTTTTTTTAATTCTTGATATGGCCCTATGATTGGTCCCCTCCCCTATTTTTTTTCTGTGTTCTTCCCCTCCCTTATTCTCTCCGTTGTTCTTCCCTCCCCTTTCACTAGTTTCTGGTAGGCTGTCATTTTCATTCATCAATGTAGTACCTTGTTTCCTATCAAAAAAAGGCGTTGGTACTCTTTGATGTTTAATGGTTTTTTATATTGCATTCTTATATAGTTATGTAAGTGTTGCTTGTAAAATGTTCTTCAGTTCATAAATGCCTAAACCTAGCGCTTTTTATGTGAGACAATAACATGGTGAATTATCAAATAGTGGTACATCTTCTGTTTTACATTGAAATAGAGAGTATGTGAAGTGGATAAGAAAAACCGCTTTTAGTTTTAAAAGAACTGGTATATGGAAACACTAAACAGAGATATTAGAAAGAAACAAATTTACATTTAGTAGATTAGCTCAATTGGTTAAGATATTTTATCTCCAAAAGGAATGTTTGAGATCTGAACCCACATCTCCGCATTTCATTGAAACCAAAATTGAATAAGCTGACCTGTCTGTACACCATAATACTAAGGGGACAATTTTTTTATTGCTCTTTGGAATATTTTTAATTGTACAGTTTTTTGTGTGGATATTTATGCTTGGTGATTCTATGCTGAGTCTTGTCCACGCTTCGCATTGTTCAATATTAACAGTGATTTGTTTTGATGTATTTGCAGTTCAATACTCAAAATCCATCTGTTAGTTCTCAAGCTGGTTTGGGAATTGGAGTTCAAGCACCAGGAGTCAATGCTGGTACATCTGGTTCATTACAGCAGCAGCCAAGTTCCTTCCAGCAGTCTAATCAGCAGACGTTAATGACAAGTGGGGTAAAAGATTCTGGTATGGTCTGGCTTCTTTTTTTCATATTCTAACATGTTAAGACTTCTTCATCCCTGTGAGATGTCCTTCATGTTCAATTTTTGCATTGGTGAAGCAGGCACAATTGAAATTATGGTGCCCTTGTGCCATTGTTTGGGACGAGGCTGGAAACTGTAAAAATAGGATCTAGTTGAGAACCAACCAAAAGAGACTATAAGTCAACCAATTGAGGATGACCGACGAGCCGAACTCAACCAGACCTTTACTGATAGATTTAGGAAAATGAAAAAAAGGCATATTATGGAGGACAATTTGAGAAGTTTAGGAAAGTGGTGGATAAAATTCAATTTTAGCCCCTAGATGGTGGCCATTTATTTTGATAAACAAAATTGATAAATTCTAGGGTATTAGATATTGATAACTCATAACTGAAACTGAAAGCTTACCTTTTCCCATAGAATTAAGACATCAAGACTGACGATAAATTCTTGTGTAATGCACAGATGTTGCCCTTGCAAAAGTTGAGCAGCAGCAACAGAGTTTACCTGAAGATACTACGGAAACTGCGGCTGGTTCTGTTCTTGGAAAGAATCTGATGAGTGATGATGATTTAAAAGGCTCATATTCAGTAGATTCTCCAGTATGTGGTCTACTGTATTCATCGTTGCTTCAGTCAGTACATGTTAAAGTGTGTTTATATATTTATATTGAGATGGTAAAACTTTATGCCTTGTGACATGTTATTAGATTATTGAAATATATCAAGGTAAGAAAGTCATCCCCACAAATTTTGGTTGATTGGTGATTTAACACGCCTGCCAGTTGAGCGTTGAAATTGATGAAATCTGGGGGTGAAAAAGAAGGGAGGAGCAGATGGAAAAGGAAAAAGCTCCCTTGTTTTTTTTTGAAAATATCTTTCAGCAGAACATAATTCTCTTTTTTGTCCCTACGGTGGCGTAGTGGTTGAACTTGAGCTTTGAAGCTTTGAAGGTGTGCTCCCTCAAGGTCTTAGGTTCGAGCCCCGTCTGTAACATTAATTTGTAGAAACCTCCCGTGTCTCCATTCCTTCGATGTCTCTCGGTGGCTGGCCTAGGGATAGGCGTGGTTACCCCGAGTATAGTGGAGCGAAGCTTCAATTTTCTGGTTTCATAAAAAAAAACATTATTCTCTTTTTGTTCTATTAATCTCTCTGTCAATAGATTTTTTCCATCAATCTCTGAAGTTATTGACTGCAATAAGACGTATTCAAAGTCTTCAGAATCCTCCGTCTTCAGTCCAATTTTCCAACTCTTACAAAACTTCTATCTTTTCCAACGAGTGTGTCCTTTCTTATTTATTTAAAGTTGAGAATAGTCTTCTTTTAGAAAGATCAGATTATGGAAGACGTTATAAGTTAAATGAATGCTTCAAAAGATAAGAGTGACAAAGATCATGGAAATTTGAAGCTTTCCTGCATGCAATGCCATCATTTTGGAGCTTTCTTTTTTCCGCTTACAACTAAATGACTAATGTGCTCTCCATGGTTAAGCCTTAGCACAATCCTATCAATTTCTTTATTATACTGTGGTATCATTGCAAGTCACATCTAAGTAGCCAACATCTGTTTTCTCAGAAGATGGAGTTGGAGGTCTAATGCAGTATCAGCCAGAACATTGCTTTTTTGGCCCTTTCTAGTAGTGTTAAATATGTGTAATTTTAAAAACAAATATATCTGAATTTTTGTGAGAGGTTTTTTCTCTAACTTATTTTCTGTTGGTTATATTCAGATTATTTAATTATCTTGTAAATATAATAAGGAGTATTATAACTTATTATATTATTATTTTATTATTTCTCCTATTTTAGTTAGGAAAGCTTTTCTATTTAAGTCACATTGATTGTATCATTATTGTGTGTGAGAAATAAAGTAAAGTTATTCTCTCCTAATATTCTACATTTTCAATGAAATATTTGTGTTACAAAAGCTGTACTGTATTGCTTGATATTTGATAACCAAAATTTTGATCTGAATTTCTTCTCTAATTTATATATTTAGTTAAGTATTTGTGTTACAAAAGCTGTACTGTTGCTTGATATTTGATAACCAAAATTTCGATCTGAATTTCTACTCTGTTTGCTGTAGGTTGGCGTGCCTGTTTCATTGACTGAGACTGCTTCAGTGTCGAGAGAGGATGATCTTTCTCCAGGTCAACCTGTGCAGCCTGGACAATCTTCTGGAAGTCTTGGTGTCATTGGCCGAAGAAGTGTTTCTGACTTGGGTGCCATTGGTGATAACTTTGGGGGATCCTCGATTACGACTGGAGGAATGCATGATCAATTCTATAACTTGCAAATGCTAGAGGCTGCATTCTACAAGCTACCTCAGCCGAAAGACTCAGAGCGCCCAAGGAGCTACACTCCAGTTCAGATACATATCTCATTGTCCTCTGAACTATTTTCTATATATTTTATTTTGCACTGAACTTATTTTATCTACAGAGGCACCCTGCAGTTACTCCTTCAAGCTATCCTCAAGTACAGGCACCTATTATAAACAATCCTGCTTTATGGGAACGATTCAGTCTTGAGACCTATGGCACTGACACGTTGTTCTTTGCATTTTACTATCAACCGGTATTACTCTATTCATATTTTTACGTAATGCTAAATATTTTTGGCATTCAGTTTAATCATATGCTGAACTGCAGAACACCTATCAACAATATTTGGCTGCTAGAGAATTAAAGAAGCAATCTTGGAGATATCACAGAAAATATCAAACATGGTTTCAAAGGCATGAAGAACCAAAAATTGCTACAGATGAATATGAGCAGGGAACTTATGTGTACTTTGATTTCCATGTTAACAACGATGACCTTCAACATGGATGGTGTGTTTACTTATTTCTCTCCATCAATGTTTCTGTTTGTTAACTCAGTTTCTTTTTGAAACAAGAAACAAGTACATTTAGAGAATGAAAAGAAGCAAAACCTTCAAATACAAGTCTCAGGAAGAGAGAGAAAAAATAGAGATACAAAAACAAAAAGACGAAAGCCAAAAAGAGAAAGAAATCGGAGCAAAACAAAAGACAACAAATTACAACAGACGCTCTGAAGAGTCAAACATAACAAAACAAAAATAAATAGACAGACTATCAAACAAAAGTCTTCGAGCTTAATTCTTCAAGGGAAACTACAGCTACAAATCGGCACCAATAGAAATTGAAGGAAGCAAAGGACTAAGGACATGCTAAATCTCCCTAAAAGTGGAGTGATTTAAAACCAAACAAAGAGACGAAGAACTGGCACAACCAAGAAAGATTACTGGAACTTCAATTGGCTGAGCATACTGTAGATCCGTGACATTCCTTTAACTGAATGCCACAAGTAGCAATAATGTTGGCCAACTTTTCAAGGATTTCAATTGAAGCACACTGCTGATTGACAGAGGGAGTTAAAGGAGGGGAAATAGCTAGTTTAGCTAAATCAGATGGAGAAAATAAAATCCTCTTGAGCATGAGAATAACTCCATCCAAATGATCGTATGATGACTTAATACTGCCAACACTTAAATTGTCTTCCATTTATGACTCAAGATGAGGGGGAAGCTCAAAATCTTTGAGAGAAAGCAAGACAGAAAGAAAATTATGATGGAGAACAATCCCATGATTCATAGAGCTATGGAGCTAGACGAAAGAGTGGAGGGCTAAAAGGAGAAGGAATGAGGAGAGGGAGAAGAATGGCCCAAGGAAGCTGAAGGAGGGGTGGAAGGATCAGGAAGAAAAAATGAAAAATGAGTTTCGAGGCAATGAGGGTCTAGGACGTGATTTCAATCTAGGGAAGGGGTAGATTTGTATCTTCTAATCAAGTGAAGAGGCAAGGGATTGATAAAGACAAAAGAGGGCATTAATCAGAATCAGATAATAACTGAACGAGGGAGGCTAAAGGGGACAGCATGAGGGATATGAGAACTGGGCAAAGAGGGGATGAGAACAATAGAGGGTGAGGGGATGGTCAAGTGAATAAGGGGATTAGGGACGGAAGAGAGAAAATTTGGGGTAGTGGAGGGAGAAGGGGAAGATTAATCAATATGAGTTCATCTATAGAAGGGGCAGGAGGTAGGAAGGGATTTTTGGAAAATGAGTGAATTTGCTTGGAGGCTCACTAAATTGAGAACCAAAACCTTGCAGGTTAGGATCAATGCCTTCATCAAGCATAAAATTCATAAAGAGATTAGATTTTAAAGAAAAGGGTGGGCCAGAAGCCACATTGTCACCAAAATGCTAGAAACATTTCCTTTTCACCATAATAGTAGAAGGCATGAAATCAGAAAAGTTTCTCTTCTCTTTAATACGGGCTTGAGAAACGTTAATCAAATTAGGAGTGTCATTCAAATTAGATTGTCATAACTAATTTATTCTTAGCCCCCAAAGTAGTACCCAATTACTTCAAAAGTGTTTTTATGCCAAAGGTTCAACGACAAGCTAGAAATGAAAATCCATCAACCATAGCCCTCGATGAGATGGGGGCGACTGTGGGTATTAGAGTTCCGTTTCTCTATGATTAAATGATAGATGTCAAAAGCAGTCCATTTTTCCGGAGAAGCAATGATACTTGATGAATCACCACCAGAAAAGGAAATTAGGCTCTCATCATTGAACAAATGATTGATCTTATGGAAGACTAAAGGAAATTAGGCCCTCACGATCACTGGGATGCAATTACCCTATCTTGGTGCATTAATTTTAGAAGATTAATCTCAGAGGAGGAAGAAGGGGATTTCAGCAGACTTCTGGCCTTAGTGTCTCGGCTTTCAAGAAACTTCTGCGGACAGAATTAATACAACGGACAGAATTCAATCAAAGTTACCACTTTACTCGTTATCTCCTTCGATTTGTCCTCTATGTCTTCTTGACTCAAAAACTTCTGCTCATCTGCTATTCCTCTGTTCGTTCTCAAGGCGTTGTTGGTCAAAATTGTTTGTGTTATTCAAAGTTAGTTGGGTCTTCAACGGATGCAAGGAGAATATCATTAGTCTCATGCACGGTTCCAGAATGTCAAAAAAGGCTAGAATATTGTGGGCCAACGCCTCGAAGTCTCTTCTTTATGAGTTATGGTGGGAGCGTAATCAACGAATTTTTGGCAGTCTTAAATCTTCTTGGGAGGTCAAATTCGAGCGTGCCTTGCTTAACGCCTATCTTTGGAGCTCACAGTCCAAAGTCTTCAGCTCCTACTCGGTTTAGGATTTCCTTTGATTCGCCTTATCATTCAGTTTTGAAATGTTTTCTTATCTTTTGTTATATTTTACTCTTTAGCTCTATTTGATGCTTTATCTTTTGTAATTTCCCCTCACTACCTTAGGGGTTGTTATCCCATGGTACTTCCCTACGGGGCTTGTAATCATATTGTATTCCTTTTCATACTCTTAATGAGAAGTTTGTGATCTTTTCTAAAAAAATGATTGATTAGCACCTTGGAGTTGTAGAGATTCGAAAGCGAAACGAGCAATAGAGATAATTCTCTTGTTCAATACAAAAATGATTGCTAAGTATAGAGCTTCTAACAATTTCCATGTAGACCAAACACCGAAACACAAATAAGTACAAAAAACACATCGAAAGGAAGACCCAGACAAGATAAGAGAAAACAGAACTATTAGAAAGTGTGGGCATTCATCTCAAAACCAATTGGCTATTAGTGGAGTAGCCAAAGCTTTGAGGACCCCACCTAAGCAGGCAAAATACTTAAGCGGACATTCCGCTTGGGTCGGATCCGAAGTATGGGATCATCAAAATGCCCACTTAAGTCTTTGCCTGATTGGGTGAGTTTCTCGAAACTTTTGGAGACTATTAATCTAAAGTTCTGATACCATATTAGAAAGTGAGGGCATCCATCTAATAACCAATTGGCTATATGAGTGGAGTAGCCCACCTTATCTTATATATATGTTAAAGAATCCTCACATTTCCAATGTGGGACAAATGACCACAAGGTGAGTATTTCTAATATGAACACTTTGATGTACAAAATAGATCAACAAAGAAACTTGTGAAGAGAAAACAACAAAAAGACTAAAATTTAGAACAAAAATCAAACCGAAAGAGGGAACAAATGTACCGACTTGACACTAATAAATGGAAGACAAACTAGACAAGAGGAACAAATAAAGACAAACACTAAAAGGTGCATTCAACATTTCAAAAGTTGAAAGCAGAGAACAGAAGAGAATTTAAGGGCGCAATAGACTCAAAAGAGCTACAAACCAGACGAAAACTAAAAACGACTTCGCAAGCGAGACGAGCAAAACAGACATGACGACAAAGGAAACAAGAGACTAATGCGAAAGAACACAAAAGGAGGAATAGAACACGAATGGAAAGGCAAACAAAGTGACAAAAGAAAAAACGTAAAAAAGGAAACGCTGAACTTTGAAGACTCAAGTTATGGCACAAACGGGAAGTCGAGGAAAATAAAAAAGAGGAAGCTTATAATTTGTTGGCCCAGACCTGAATGCTGGAAAAGCTACTCACAAAAAAACTCAGATGCAACGGTAGAGGGGTGAAAGGCGGAAACATGACGGAAATGGAGACAGACACGAAAGAACAAGACAAACATCGGCAAAAGACTGGCAGGATGATCGGGAGTGGGGGGTTTAGGGTTTTTTGGTAGAGATGACTAATCAATCTGCTGACTTTTTACATAGAAAGTGATTTATTGTTCTATAACACTTGTAGATGCTAAAGAACTGATCTGATGCCATAAAAATATGATCATGAAATTTAGAGCGTAATGAAGCTTGTGATGTCATTTCTTTTTATTGTTTTAGAAATTAATCAAGTCAAAAGAGTCCAAGTTCCTAACTCAAAAGGTCCTCGTATATACTACATTTCTTTGCCAAAAAGTTCTGGCACAGAGGTGGTTTTGTTTGGGAGTTTTAGGCTCACAAACCTGGGTCTTGGATGACGCAGGTTTTGTTGGAAAACTGAAGACCTTGAAAAATCTATTAAATCTCAAAACACGTTTAACTGAACACCTTAACATATTCACTTTTTTTCGCCCTCAAATTATGTGTTAATTGTTGGTAACTATATTTGAATGATTTTGCTCCGTAGGTGCCAAAGGATTAAAACCGAGTTCACGTTTGAGTATAACTACCTTGAAGATGAACTCATTTTATAGATGAATCGGCATTGATCAAAGTGATTCAAAGGTTTCCGAGGTTTGAACTATCCCTATCTTTTTGAAGTGCTTACTCTTTTTTTTTTTTTTACAGAAAGAAGAAAAGTTTGATTTATTCTTAGCTTGCCAACTTTGTTTTAATTATAGTTGTGGGTAATGGCCCTAATGGGTGAAGAGCCTGGGGCTGTTTGTTATTGTGGAAATAGGGTGGGAACTAGCATTGAGTGCCAGTTGTAAGTGTGTGTGTGTTTTTTTCCTCTACCAACTGCAGTCGCTGTTGGGCAGTAAGGTGCTGCCTGCCACATTGCAGGCGCCACGTGGCGCAATCAGAAAGCGCATGAATGACTTCCAAAATAAAATAGTTTTTATTTTTTTAACTTTATTTATTCAAATATTTTTTTAAAAAATTATTTTTTATTTAAATATATTCATAAATGTCACATCATATAAAAAAAAACATTTTTCACAACTACTCCATTAAACTCTCTCCATCCAAACAAAAATTAATAACTACTCTATCTAACACTTTATCAAAACTCTCAAACAAACAAACATTTAACAAACACTCAAAATAAACACTCCATAAAATCTCTAACAAGCACTCCGTGGGAGTCTTTTTGCGATGCTTTGAATTCTTTTTTCACCGACTTCAAATGAAAGTTTAAAATAATGGCTGGTTATTTTCTGGTTTTAGATTTTACAGTTTAAAATAATTGCTGGTTATCTTCGATTTTCCTTTTCTATTTGCAGGTTATTCTATATCAGGAAAGGTTACAGTCAGTTAAAGGTGGAATCTACCCTTTTTGTTTCCCCTTTCCTTTTTTATTGTAAAGGAGACAGGGTTATCAGTTATAAAGATAATATATTAGCATGTCTGTATCATGTCTTTTTTTATGGTTTTCTATTACAAGTTTAACCACTTTCTCATATCAGACCTCTTTACAAAGTCCAGGTTAAAATGAATTTAATCTCACCCATAGCTTTAGTCTTGAATCATATTTTAGGTAGGTTTAGTTAAGTCTAATTATAAGTCAGATACTTTGTTAAAACTTGTAATGTAATCTTTTATGTGTGTTTCTTACAAAGTTCATACTTTTCCTGCAATAAATGTGTTCTTGAGTTATTTTAAGCAGCATGGACCTATCATATGAATATATGGGCCTTTTCCAGTGTAAAGATAACATTTAATTTCCAAGATACCTCCTAAACTTTTGGTACAATGATATGAATGGATGAGAAAGCAGAAAGGAAAATTTGTTTACTTTTTTTTTTCTCGAAATGGTTTGTGACATTTGTCTTACATTAGAAAGTTCAGGCTACTACCAATTTACTATGTAGTAAAGTTCAATGTGAGTATTTGGTTTCTCAGAGTCCGATCCAAGCGGTTAGTTTGGACCTAGTTAACTCAAGCTGGTAAAATTTAAGAGGGTATTTGATCTAAAAATTTAGATTCGACCTAAGTGAGTAAGCCTAAGCATGAATTTGGTCCTCGAAATCAGATCTATTTAATATCATATTAAAGTTCATTAATCTCAAATATGTATTTAGTCTCCGATATATGATATAAGTGATTTCCTCATCAATTAGTTTATTATGATCATCAATTAGTTTATTATTTAGTAAAAGTACTCGGTTATGATTTACTAATTTGGTTTTTATAATTGTACAATTTGAGTTAAGGGCGAAGATTTAGTTGAGGAAAAATTAATGAGAATGATTCTAACTGAACAATAAATTAGGAATAAAAAGATAATGATTATGAAAAGAATGATTAGAAAAATATTGATTCTCGAAGATTGAAATAGAATTATTCTCATTTTCCTCCTATATCCATTTGTCGTACATGATCTTTCTAAAGTTAATAATGTCAATGATGATATTTGTTCTATTGTTACTACGATGAATTATGAATCCTTAGATTTTTTGCTAGTACAACATTGTAATAAAGTACTTTTATTTTTGTAGAACTATTGTTTTTTGGAACCTCCTCTAGTGAGAATGTCAGGTGAGCCGAGATGAAGCTTTTTTTGAGATATACAATTTTGTATTTGATCTCAATTTTTTTTTTTAAAGGAAACGTAAATTGCATTAATCGGTATTTTCCACCACATTACAAGATTTTAGGTCAACATTCAGAAAAGGAAAGAGCCAGAAAGGGGGCTCCAAAAACCATACATTGTTTTGTTTCTCTCTACTAGCAAAAGAAGCAAGTTCATGGGCAACCCTATTTGCTGATCTCAATTTCTTTCTATTGAATTGAATATTCATTTGAATTTAATAAATTTTGATATCATATTAGATAATGTATACATTATTTAAAACTAATTAGTTAAGAAATGAATAGTTCACCTATCTTACAAATATTCGGACTTCACTTTTTTAATATGAGATCCTTAACAAAAGGAAACCTTTAAGATCTAAGAGATTATAAATTCTATCAATAATGATTATTTATCCAGGAAATAATTGCTTATAATAGTTTCTCATGCGAAAATTGTCAAACGTATTGGTAAATTGGCGTGAACACTCACAAATATTTTGTTTTAAAAAAGTTTCGTCATTAAATTACAATTTTCAATTCAGAAATTACAAAATTTGTGCGTCGCCCTTGCTTTATGATATTTAACCTTTAGCACTGGCAATATTAAGACAGAAAATTTCCTAATTTGACGGTGAAGTTATATAATTCAAATGCTTAAAGATTCAACATACCTTTATTTGGTAATAATAATATTTATGAAATAGTCGCAATCTGGCTTGGTTAAACTCTATTATAATATATAATTTAAAACTAATAATTATGAATTTAATTTGAATTATGAATATTAATTTGTCTCACTCTTGACTCGAGATTGAGAATTTGTCGCCACTAGTGGGAGACATCCTCCGTTGCAAGGGAATCTTGTCCTTAACTTTTGAATTATTGAAATCTTTTTATGAGATTACCAACAACAATTTACCTCTTACAGCATATAAAGGTGGAATGATCATCGATTTTATTTGCTAATTATCAAATTAGTTTAATTCAGAGTATTATTATATCAAAGGTCAATTCTAAATATTATTACTGAACTGAAGAAAAAAACTTTAAATGTTTTGGTAGAGTCCATCCAAGCAAATAAACATAGTTTGTATGTTAATATCCATTACAATATTCTCTAGGTTTAGTATTTGAATATGTAGCTGATATTTAGGATATTGGTGAAGATTTACTAGAAGAACTTTTAATATTTCAATTTTATCCAGGTATCAGAATCATTGGTACTTATGATTTAAAGTGTTGGTTATTAAAAATTCTATAGTATAAGAATTATTTGACAATTTGTAAAATTCGTGCAATTAATATGACGTTTTTTTTAGCATCTTATTTTACAGTATATTATAACGAATTTTGTGAAATAAGCGTGATTTTTGTGGTGCAATAGAATATTGTATTTGTGGTATATTATGTTCAACTAAAAAATAAGTGTGATTAGTGCTAACTGAATTATTTTGCGTGTGTGTATATATATATATTCAAGTGAAATATTTTGTTTGTTTGATTTAACAATAATAATTGATTACATATATTATTATATATTCTCTTCCTTTCTCCTCCCCTTCTCTCTCTCTCTCTCTCTCTCACCTTCACGTGTGATTCAGATTAAAATGCAATCCACTAAAAAATATCATTTATAAATTCACTTATTTGATTACGTCGGCCGCCGACCAGCATGTATAGCACGTACTAAATGACGATAATACCCCTGGGGTATTTAGACGGTGAAAATTATTATATATATATATCACAATTATTTATATGAAGATCCTTCGAAATTTATTGCTTTGTTTCTTTTCAATTATTTTATATGTATTTTTGAATATGTAGTGTTGATGTCAAAATTTGGTTTCTACATCATTTGCATTCGTGCAAAAAAGAGAGTATTGGTGCCCAGTGATCATATATTTTTCTCTCATCTTTTATTATATTCCTTATTTTCGAGATTTTTAAGGAGATATTGAGATTCTAGGTCCATCTCAATGCGTAAATCAAGATTTTGATGGGTCTTACTATATGACATGCGAGGTCATTAGCATTGTGGGGCTCGGATCAAGCACCGCTCGACCCATGGGGGCTTGAGTCGATCGGGCGGGTTCCAACCCACTCGGGGCTCGGTTGGGCACCTCATCTCTTCCTAAGCTCCTTAGCAATGCGTTCCCACCCGTTTCGGACTCCGTTTCCATTTCCTTCAGTTTACCTAACCTCTGGATTATTATTAATTTCGTTAACAATATATATAGTAATACTTGTGTGAATGTAGATGCAATATATTGTCTTAGTTAATAATAATAATAATAATAAAAGAAGATCTTGAATAGTAAAAACATATATATCTTAATTTACATGAAGTATACGATTTTAACAACAACAAAAAAATCACGATTTTGAATTTCCATTTCTACAATTTAGAAAAAAAAAACACACACACACACAATGATTTATAGAAGGCATAATAAAATGTTGGTCAATCAAATAAAAGAAAACGTGATAGGCAAAGAAATTTGGTTATATTATAAAGTATGGATATAAATACTACTCTGATTAATTTTAAGTTAGGTCGATATCATTTAAAATAATGTAGCATATTAATTATTTGCAAAGGAAATTTTTTTATATTATTAGCATTTGAGGTAGATACTTTAATGTTATTAGTCTACCTTGCAAAGTTTATATAGTAAGAATAATTCTTCTTATTATTTAATGTGGGTTAATTAATTTAGCCTTATAAATATCATGATTCACTTCTATGCATGTTATTAAGTATAGTGGTAATATATATCAAGAATTCATTTTTTTATTCTTCTTTTAGAGACGATTAAAGTAGGCATAGGTCATGTGATAGGACTTGAAAGTTGTGATTTGAATCTCTCTCTTCTTATGAGTTAAAAAAAATTTAATTTGTCAAATCACAGCTCAACTGGCATTGATGTATTAGCATGCACTAGATGAATAATTACCTTATTTTCTTAATTTAACTATAATTAGAATATCGAGGGCTCGTATAGTAAACCCTAACCTATAATCTCTTAATTATTAAAGCTTATATAGCATATGAATTGTATTAACCTAAATATAAAACCCTGAAATAACATGCCTGGGTACCGGCATTGGCGTCAGTGATTCATCTGTTCTGCTTTTCAACGCCATTTTCCACACAATGATATAATAATGATTATAATTCTTCTTTTCGTTTAATTGTTAATATTATTCTTTAATCCACCTTTCACTTATAACTGTTGAGTTTAAGGCCCCATTTTTATCTCTGAATTTTTCTTCTCCCCACTCTCCACTTTCTCTGCTGGCGGTTGTGTTTTCTCTTTTCCAACTTCACGTTTTCCATAAACCCCTCTTCTCCCCCCTTTGATTCTCTTTTCTTGAACTCCATAGCAAATTTTACTACGCCATCACAGTTTGTTCTTCTCTACTTCCTTTGTTTCATTTGTTTCTTGTTCATCTTTTTTTGGGGTTCATGTTCTTAACTTCTTCTTCCTTTTGCCCTGTTTCACTCCAACCCTTTTTTCTATCTGCATTTCCTGATCTGGGTTTGTTTCCATTCCTCTTCCCTCGTTCTATTTCCATTGATTAACGTTGGGTTTTTTTTCTTCTTTGCATAATCAGTTTGTTTAGATCACTTTCATTTGCTCTCCTTTTGAAACTTCATCTGGGTATCATTAGTTTTGTTGTTGGATTATTTTTTCTCTCTTTTTTGGGTTGTTTTAGAGGTTGGAAAATGGGAAGATTAGGATTTCTGAAGTGGGGTTTTATGTTGATTGGGGTTTTGGGTTGTTGCGTTGAAGGTCTTGGTGTTAATTGGGGAACCATGGCCAATCATAAATTGCCACCTAAGACTGTTGTGCAGATGTTTAAGGATAATGGGATTCAGAAAGTGAAGCTGTTTGATGCCGATCAGTCCTCCATGGGAGCTTTGGCTGGGACTGGTATAGAGGTCATGGTTGCCATTCCTAATGATCAACTTGCCGCCATGGGAGACTACAAGCGAGCTAAGCAATGGGTGCAGAGGAACGTCTCTCGTTACCACTTTGATGGAGGAGTTACCATCAAGTAATTCGTTCACTTTCGATAGCTCTTTCTAATCTTTGAAAATTTAGTGTTTCCTTGGTTTTGATTCTTTTCTGCTTTGTTTTTCTTTAATCTAAGTTTGTTCTGTTTTCTCTTTGAAACATTATTTTCTTATTCGTGAGTGCCTGAGTCAGTTTACGTGTACTTTGACTATTCTCCCGTGATATATACTACGTCAAAAAAACAGGCTGAAAATTATTTCCATATCCGAGGAAGTCACTGAGTTTGCATTTGCATATAGATGATCAACTTTGCATCCTTTGGATTGTTGTTTGAAGTTATTTATTTAGTGTTGTTGAAATAAGCCTCTTCTATTTATGAGTAATCTGAGAAACAGGATTGGAGAAAATTTTCCTATTGGTAATGGATATTGAAGTTATTATTTCTTTAAGCATTGACTTTTTAGAAGTTAATCATAGTACAATTTTGTAGATCGTTGGTTTCTAGTTTCTGACAAGGGTGGAAATTCCTTAACTATTTAAAAAATTGTGGATGTGATTTACTTTGACCGAGAATCCTTGGACAGATTGACTTTCTGCCAATGAGTTCAGCTCATCTGTTTGTCTATGAAGTTCAGTGTTCTGTTTCTTGAAATAGATCAACAACACATAATATTTTTTTGATATCCATGTGTATTCGGACAGCTTATACGCTCTTCGACTAATTTTAAAGAATATACGGTCTGACCCAACAAAATTTAGATGAAAGGAAACACATAAAAAATTAATTCTTAGGCACGTGACTAATATGGATCGAAAGCACGATCTTTTGTTTATTAAGACTTTTCTGGCCACTAGTCTACTCAATGGTGGTTAATAATACATATAATTAGTGCATGTGAAATCTCTCTCTTGAACAGAGGGCTGTCGTTTTCTTCGTACACAATAATTTTCTTATGCAAATATCCTTCCTTGAATCCTTGTGAGAGATTACTTTAATTTTTTTTGATGGAACTACTTCACTTCCCCCTAGTTCTTAAAAGGAACAGATTTGAATGTAATACTGTATTAGGCTGCATATAAATAAGTAAATCACAAAATACAAACAAGAGAGAGAAACCTTGTTTGAGTTCTTAGCTTTGATCAAACTCTTGGGGAAGGTACATTTTATCTTTGATTTGAGATGTTCACCTGCCTATTATGTTTAAATTAGAATATTGATTGCATTCTGATACTTTCGGTTGAATTATGTAAACCATCAATCAACCTAAAGGTCAATTTAATTATGCCAACTAACACTCTCTTACTTTTGGATCTTAGAAATTTGATAAATGTCCTACGACAAGTGAAATTTAATTTTAAATGGAAAGGAAACGACTTGGCAGGGAATTGAATTCAAGACTTCTGCTTTGATACTATGTTGAATTATATGTAAACTGTTGATCAACTTAAAAGCTTAAGTTGATAGGTTGGAGTGTCAGTCAAAAAGAAAAGATTTTGGGAGATTGATGATTTTGTCTTGGGGTTTTGAGAAAAGAACTAACCTCTTCTTATTACTATGCTGTTTTTGTACAGATACGTTGCTGTTGGAAATGAACCATTTCTATCATCTTATAATGGATCATTCTTGAATGTCACCTTTCCAGCCCTTCAGAACATTCAAAATGCACTCAATGAAGCAGATCTTGGAGACTCCATCAAGGCAACTGTGCCCTTAAATGCCGACGTTTACAACTCCCCGGTTAATAGCCCATACCCATCGGCCGGTAGGTTTCGTAGTGATATCAATGGACTCATGACTGAAATGGTCCAGTTTCTTAGCAGGAACAATGCACCTTTTACTGTAAATATTTACCCTTTCCTTAGTCTTTATGGCAACGATAACTTCCCTTTCGATTACGCCTTCTTCGATGGTGCAAGCAATCCTGTTGTTGATGTTGGCTCTGGTATTCAGTATACCAATGTATTTGATGCCAACTTCGATACATTGGTTTCGTCTCTGAAAGCTGTTGGACTCGGGGACATGCCGATTGTAGTTGGCGAGGTCGGATGGCCAACCGATGGGGACAAAAACGCCAATGTGGGTAATGCTTACAGATTCTACAACAGCCTTCTACCAAGGCTTGCAGCCAATAAGGGCACCCCTCTGAGGTCTGGATTCATTGAAGTATACTTGTTCAGTTTTCTGGATGAAAATGGCAAGAGCATTGCTCCCGGAAACTTCGAGCGACATTGGGGTATATTCGGGTACGACGGTCGACCAAAGTTTCCCATGGATCTTTCCGGTAAGGGTCAAAACAAATTACTTATGGGAACTCAGAATGTGCAGTATCTTCCTCAAAAGTGGTGTATGTTCAATCCAAATGCAAAGGATCTCAGTAAACTTGCTGATAACGTAGATTATGCGTGCTCGTTTTCGGATTGCACTTCACTCGGATATGGATCATCTTGCAATAATTTGGATGCTAATGGGAATGCATCTTATGCATTTAATATGTATTTCCAGGTGCAAAATCAAGATGAATTGGCCTGTAATTTTCAAGGTTTAGCCACCATAACTTCACTGAATCTTTCCCAAGGTACTTGCAATTTCATCATCCAGATATCTACCTCTACCCCTTCCTTTGCTGCTTCTTTGGTTAGTTTATTTGCATCTATGGCTGCCATGTTATTCACAAGGTTGCTATAGTTTTCTTTTGTAAATATGCTCTAATGAGTTCCCATTTTATTACTTTTTTACTTCATTTTTTATTTCTTCTAATGTATTTGTAGGTCTGACATTTAAGTTATTGATTAATTGATTGATTCTATCCAATCACTATTCTGGTTCTGGCCATGTGCATATATTGCATTTATAGTCAAAAATTTTGTTGAAACATTGATACATAACAACTAATTTAATTACACAAATCTTTTCAATATAATAATAATAATAATAATAATTACACAATTCAAGCAGTATATTATATCAGAAATGGAAATAAGGATGATAAAACTCAGTGCTTGGATGAACAATAGTAGAGTGATTATTTTAAATGATTAGAAATTAGGATTATTTTGAATGGTTTTAAAAGAAAAACTTCGGTAGTAGCTCGTTTGGATGAAATTGTTTAAAAAATGATTATAAAAACTCATTGTTAATAGTTTCGTAAAAGTTTCAAACAAACATCCGACAGGCATAGAGAAGGAAAGAGTAGGTTCTATTTTACACTAAAGGACCGAAAAGTTGAAGCTTCAGGCACAGCGTGTCGGTGTAGGTTTTTGAGACGGAGAGGGAAGTACATGAATGAACCGAGTCCACATCCGACAGGATCGAACCTGTGACGCTGGTGTTAAACTGAATTAACATTAAATAATGAAATTACTGCGCCACCAACCTTTTCGGTATTTATGCTAATTCTTGCATTTAAAGAAGTTTTATACATGTATAGTGATATGCTTTAATATTTCCTTAGAATTAGATGGGTTAGTACGTGTTTATTAGACACAAAAAATAAAGCTTAAAAGAATCCATTACATTTATAAGAAACAAACTTCAAAAAAAAAAAAAAAAAACCCCAAATGGCGCCATGAATACTAAAAAACAAACGCACAATAAACATGGATACAACTAAAACCAGTCAATGAATGATGACAAACCTTCGCCATTTTCAGAAGCTAGACAATGCCGCCATTGACGAGCATGACTTGACCATTGATCCACTCGCCATCATCGGACGCCAAAAACCCGACAAAAGATGCCACGTCTTTGGGATGCCCAAGCCTCCCCAGGGGACACTTTTCAATCATTTTCTTCACTGCCTCCTCATCCATTGATCCGTACAGCATCTCAGTCGCTGTCGCTCCCGGCGCTACACAGTTTACTGTTATTCCTGTCCCTCTCAGCTCCTTTGCCACTACCTTCGTCATGGCCTCCACTGCTGCCTTTGATGCTGTGTATGCCCCTATTCCTGCTGTCGCTGCTGCCACCGCCGTTGATGATATCAGTATTATCCGCCCACCACCGCTGCGTTTCACTCTGTTTGCTGCTTCTCTGCAGCATAGGAAACTCCCCCTTGTGTTTACACTGAAAAACACACTCACTTATTTAATAATTTATCGTAATGCATATGGTTAATTTACCCTGGTATTAGAGCTAGAAGTTCTAGCTCAAAACTCAAATAAAGTAATTTTCTTTCCTAATCCATATCCATAACTACTTGTTGAGTATGATGCAAATTACCAAGTCTCTGTTTAAGCTTTGGGTCTAGTTGTGATGAATTAAAAGACTTTAGGATTAAAATGAACTCATCCATCTATAGAAAATTAAACATTTCCTTAAGACATGAAGAGGAAGAGGGACCTGAAAATTTGGTCGAAAACCTCCGATGAAGTATCCGCGATATAAGGGTAAGTAGGATCTGAAATTCCAGCAGAGTTAACCAGGATATGCACTTGGGAACCGAATGCCTGCTCGGCTGCATCAAACAGGGACCTCACTTGCTCTGGATCAGAAACATCCGCGCGCCAAGCAATGGCTCGTTGGCTTCTCTCGGCAGCAGAGGATAAATTGATCTCAGCAACAACTTGATCAGCTTTGGTTGAACTGGAGACGTAGTTGACAACAAGGCGAGCACCAAGAGCAGCAAGGTGCAGGGCAATGGCTTGGCCGATGCCCCGAGAGGCACCAGTCACAATGGCGACTCGATCCTGCAGAGGCAGAGCAGCCACGGCAGGACCTGATTCTGAAGCCATTGTACTTGTAGGAGGTTGAGATTGAGAAATTCAAGTGAATACAAAAGTAGATGAACTGCTCATTTATCTATATCATAATAGAACGTGACAACAACAAAAAAAGAAGCAAATTGTTGATTTCGATTAGTATTAGAATATAGGGGAAAAGAGTGGATATATCATACAAAGACAAAAGCTTGTTCACAAGTTCTTGAAAATAGAGGAGCACATGTAAATATTTTAGTTGCTACTTGTACTTGATCACGTGTTCATTTGATAATGAATTTGGGTAAAATATGAAAATTGAAGAGGAAATAATTACATTACAAGTTATCATGCTCAATAACTTGAGCGCCTCTCCATTGTTCGCCAGGCTTGACTGTAACAGGAACCAACATGGAAGCAGGGCCAGTGCATACAAAGTACTCTTTGCCAAACTTATCAGATAATGAACCAGGGCTTGATACGTATATGTCTTCGAACCCCATTCTTATCACTCTGAAGAACAGCTCTCGTCCCTGAAATACAAAAGGAGTAAGGAGTGTCTTCAAGATGAGCGTTTTTCGTAAAAGTACTTTACTTCCCTTGCAAGTTCTCAAGTAAAAGAGATAAAAAAATCAGTTTTATGTAAGGTTTACACTTTTAAAGTGAGTCATTAACGGTCAAGTATTTGGACCCACTCAAATAAATACTTCAAATACTTAGAGCCAAAACTACTCTTAAAGTCACGAATGTGAACATTTGGCATACAAAGTACTTGAGCCATGCAAAAGACACTTCCAAAGATGGACTTCGTGCCAAACTTGAAGACACAGTGGGAAGCTATGCAGTAGCTATTTCTTTACCTGATCAAGAGTCTCATACTTTGACGGTGTGGTATGATATACAGGCTTCAATCTCTCTGCTGGTGGGGCTGCATAAACTCTGCTGAACTTGTTCTTCAACATGGTGAAGGGCACATCTTGGAGGTTCCACGAGCCTGCCTTTTCCGGAGGCGAAGAGCCGAACGAGAACCAATCAGGGTCCTCGGCCTTCATTGCTTCTGTTGGAGACAGTATTTCGAAAGAGGAAGATAGAGGAGGGTGAGAGCAGTAGGAGCATCCTTGAAGACCCTGGATGGCTGCTCCATCTCGTCGTTTGAACTTGAAATGACTCAGTATCGCGCTCTTCAACATCAACGGCTTCAGTCCCGTGTTCTTCACAATCACAGCCGTGGCCATACTTTCTGAATAGAGAGTGACAATGTAAGTAATATCCACTTGCTTGCTACTGCAGCTTAACTCCACCTGCAACAAAACCACCAGGGAAAAAGAGATGAAACCTCCACATACAATCCATTCAATTAAACCAGTAGAGTTATAAAAAAAATTGAATATGTAAATAATAATATCGTACATGAGTTAGGTTGGTTCAGGTTGAGAAAATTTTTGGACCGATTCAAAATTTTGAGTTAATCAATTTTTCAACTCAACCCAACCCATTTATGGACATGACCCAACCCAGTCCAACCAATTATTGTACATAATTCAACCCAACCTAATTCACTAACCTATACCATTCTATATGTTTAAGCAACAAACATATATATATATATTTAGATTTGATTGATTGAGTCAATGAATAGTTTTTTATTTAAATTTAACCAAAAAATCTACATAATAACATTAATTAATCATTCAACTTCAATTTATACCATTATATATATATATATATATTATAAATTATGTAAAAGATTTTTAGAGAACAAAAAATTTAAAGATAATAATAAAATAAAATAAAATAAATATATGCATATCTAATTATGTTATAGGTAAATAAATATTTTTTAAATTAATAATAAATTTGGGTTAGCTCTGGTCAACCCAAGAACCAATCCACCATAATTTTTCATTTATTTGAACCCAACCCAACCCGTCAAATTGGGTTTGGTTGGTTCGGGTTATTCGGATTGTCCGGTTCTTTGAACACCCCTATCACGATTACTTAATCAAAGGTCTTGTCTCCTGGTCAGTGAGCGAGAATCTATGACATTGGGTTTATGTTTTCAAATTTGGGCCTTTTATTGTAATATGATTTTATGAAAGTGCACTATATAAACTCTCTTAAAACTCTAGTCCTATTTGATCGACATTCTTGTGTTCGTTTTTTTCCTTAATAAAAAAGTTCTCCCCTCTGCTCGTGGACGTAGCTAACACACTTTTCGTGAACCAAATAGATTTGTGTGTTTGTCTCTCGCTTCCTCTCTATTTTATCTTGATTGTTGTTTCAATTTAATAACACATTCAATGCAAATTCAAAATTTTTCTAGTTTGCATCGGTCAATATGGATTTGAAAAAAGGTGTCATTTTTATATGAGTGAACGTCCGAGCCTATTTGTGCACACTTCAACAATTCTCACGGAAATACCGTTTGGCCCACGTTTGAATGTTAAGGAAATCCATAAGAAGTTAATTTTTTAGTATATGGCCACCATAGATTAAACCCACAATTTTAAGTTTCTCATGACATTTTTTACAACTAGGCTATCATGGTGGTTAAAAAACTTTTAAATTTTCTCCTAAATCAAACAGTATATAATCTTCAACCTGAAATCAAGACAAAAGTAGAGTGGGCATTGGGCAGTTTGCACGCGACTCGATTATTCTAATCACATTTGTCGAACTTTATTACATTTGGTTTCCAACAGATGAAGTAATATACAAAGGGTGGAGTAATTAAGCGATGCAACCAAAATCAAATACAAAATAGAGCTCAAATCCAGCAGACAGTACAGTACACAAATGTCGTCAGTGCAGTTTCTACTCTAGCAGTTTCAGAGCAAAATAATGAGAAAAACAAGGCATATGAATTCATTCAACAATTGATCCAACAAAGAATCAAAATCCAAAAATAAAAGACAGTTCAAATTTCGTTACATAAAGGATCTATACCTGGAGAGCATCAATAGCATCGGAATCGACATCTTTGACGGTCCAATCAAAAGAGGGAAGAAGAGAGGCTTTGGAGGCAGAATCGGACGCGTCGTTAATCACAAGGCCAATACCTCCTTTTCCGCCATTAGAAGTGAAGAGAACTTCCTCGAATCCATCGTCCTTCCAATAGACTTTAGGTTTGTAGGAAGTGAGATGAGCATCGGAAATGTGGAGGCGTAAGGAGCTTCCGTTGCGGACGGTGAGATCGACGGCGGGAATGCCATTGGAGTCGTGGAAGTGGATGCCCTTGCGGCCGAATTTGTCGTTGAGGGAATCGGCGGTAGAAAGGGAAGTTGCAGAAGAAGAAGAAGAAGAAGAAGCCCTAACAATGTTTGGCTTTGAGAGAGGAAGACAAACCAGAGAAGCCATGGGAGATAGAGATAAAGGGAAGGCATTAATGGCTTCCACACACATTTGATTTTGAAGAGTGTCCTAATAGCTCATCCATTTACTCTTCGCTTTGGATTTCTATTTTCGTCCCTTTATACTTTATCCAATCACAACGGCTCTTCTTTTAACTCTCCATGTACTTAAAATTTTCTTTTTCTTTTTTTCTTTTTCCTTCCTATTTTAATACTAGTATATAAAACGTTTGTACTTAGACTCCATTCCTTTGATGTATCCCGGTAGCTGGCGTAAGGACGGACGTGATCATCCCGAGTACAGTGTGATTATCTATTTTCAAGAAAAAAAATAACGTTTGTACTTGTATAACTAAAAAAAAAAAGCTCACCTTAATTAGCCTATTAAACGTTAATGAGTAAGAAGTTTATGATTGAACTAAGAGAAATATTTAGTTCATGTGTAGCCATGACATAAATATTGATGTCCTTATATGTGGCACAATATCAACAAGGTTTATTTTCATTTTTTACTTTTTTTTTTTTTGTTGAATTGTAGTTCATAATGTGCTACATGTATGGACATTAATATTTAGGTTATGCAAATATTTCTCTTCAAGTAATACAGATATAACTTTGATGGTTAAAATACCATTTTGGTCTCTAAACTTTTAGATTTGTTCGTTTCTAGACTTTCAAAAATTTAATTTTTAATCTCTATACTTTAGTTTGTTCAGTTTTGGTATTTACACTTTCAAGTTTATTTCATTTTAGTCCCTAACTTTTCATAATAAATTAAATTTGGCTTAACTGGATTTTTTTTTTTTTTTTTTTGTTAAGTTTTATTTAAAAATTATCCGTATCTTTTTATAAATTTAAGAAATATGTTACATATTTTCTTTATTTATATTAAAATTATTGACACTTTTGAACCTATTTAAAAAAATTATCAACTTGAAATTTATTATATGGACCTTTTTTTAGCTTTTTTTTTTTTTTTTTTAATTTTAGAGACTAAAAATGATTTTTTTTTTTTTTTTGAAGTCGATAAACTAAAATTAAACATTTGAAAGTCTAGAGATCAAAATGGAACAAATTTAAAAGTTGAAAGTCTAGAGATTAAAATTAAACTTTTAAAAGTCTAGGGGACAAAATGAAACAAACCTTCAAATTTGGGAACCAAAATGATAATTTAACCTTGATAAATCCTTTAATCTTTAATTGTTGAGTTAAAAAATTTTATAGTATGAGCTGCCTAAAATTTAATTATACTAAAACACAAAAGAACTAAAATTTAATTATACTAAAACACAAAAGAACAATAAAAATTGAACATTATCATGTTATCAAAGGAGATTTTATTGAAATAAAAAGTAATGCATGAGTAAGTTCTTTTTAAGACTCAACTATTTATCTTAATTTAGTGCTATCTAGTTTTTTGATCATACGAAATTGAAGTATCTCTATGCTGATCAACTACGCTTTTTAAGGAAATCAGTAAATAAAATAAATCAGTAAGTTTCAAAAGAATAACAAATTTTCAAACTAATCTCTCTATCTAATTTCATACCGTTATATGATAAATTAATATTAAATAATTGCAAAATAGTATTTCACAATGATTTTTTTTTTTTAATCATAGTGACAAAAACCAACATATATTTCAATTATAAACAATTCACTACTTGTCTGATGATCAACTTTATAACAACTTGACTTTCAAATAAACTTAGAAAAACACAATCGATTACAACACCCAAACTTACAAGATTGTATAGGGAAGCTTTCTATCAACAGCTTTGACAATGTTGAGTTTCCTTGTTCAACAGAAATTTAAGGGATTAATACTTACATGATATCTTACAATCCCTTCAAAAGGTAGCAACAAATGACCCATCAATGATCATAATCCACTAAAAAAGACAACCAACAATATGATTTATAAAAATATTTAGCATTCATAATAATGTTTCAAATGCATTCTTAGCAGAAACAATGAACAACTCAATTCCTTATTCAATCTACTTTTTTTCATGCATCATTAGGTCAATCCTCAAATGGTGGACAACTAAATATATAGATTGGGTTAGATTACTCTAATTTAATATGTTGAACCTAAAGTCAAAAGAGAATGAGTCCACACTACGCTGAGTGGGGTTCGGCAATAGGTTTGAGTCTATGATTGGAAAACTTCCTTTTCTCAATCTTGATTCGCGTAGAAATTCAGGACCTACGGTACTAGTTGAACCGGAGAGAACAAAATTCATACCGGTGTCATATAATTACTAAGCTGAGTGAGATACCATAGGATTAGGTACCATATGAACAGGCCCGGCAAAATCCTTGTATAGCCTCTTCGATTTCTCAATAAAGAGAAATATAGATAAACAAATGATCTAAGATGTTAAAATACTATAATTTACTTGAAAACAAAATATAACAGGATAAAGAAAGTCCAGAAATTGACTTCTAAGATTAATAGAAACAGGCAGATCATAAATTGATCTAAACACGTTAAATAAGATGAATTAGAAACAAGTTCATAAAGACAAGGAATTTGGGAAACCCAGCAACATATATTCATTTGAGTTAAACACTAGCTAGCACATTCTATCCAACAAACAAAACCAGTGTACAAATAAAAGTCATAATAGGTAGTGGCACCGGTAAAAAGCCACATTTTTACCAAAAACTACCCTCACAAGAAACCCAAAAATGTAATAAAAATACACCAGCCCTAATTATACAAACCAAACCATTAGGTATATTTTCATCAAAACTTGCGAGGGTGTGCAGATGCAGAGTAAATAATAGAAGTAAGCCAAATTAAGATTTAGTCCTCATCCATCCCCGCAGGCTGCTGTCCTCTCCTCGGGCCTCCAGCTGGTTTCGACATTATTATCTGAACCGTGGGGAAGAACACACATTGAGGAACACATTTACGAGACACAAATACTAAATTACCAAGTTCCTAGCTACTGCTTCAAATTCAAGCAAGCAACATCCCTAGATTAGATCTTTTTACAATGTCCCAAAGCCAAAAAAGCCAAGCACCAAAATTTATATTACACATGGCACATCTTAGAAGTAAATCTATAAGGCATGAAATCGTGCCAAATGGTTAAGGCAGGCTACTCAAGTATGGTTCAGCAATACTTGTGATTTTTTGGGGGTGTGGGAGTTTTGTTGGGCTGGTGCCTATGATGCTCGTTGTTCGAGTGCATCTCCTTCTTAAGGCTTTTCCTAAAAATCCTTTTTTTCATGTGCATTGTTAAACTCAACAATTCTCTCCTGCGGAGATCCTTGGGTGAAATTTCTAAAAAAGTTTAAGGTTTTTCTCTTACTTTAAAAAGGGTGGTGAAAAAGGTGTCTACTTTTTGTACTCTATGAGAAAGGTGTATACTTCTTTTGTTTTTATGACCAAGAATCAGTTCTCTCCCTCTAACTTAGCTTGCACCTGTACCAAAGCCCGAACTCAAAAGATAACAAAAGATTTTACAACTTAACTCAACTCATGTGTCTGAAACCTCCAATGGAACAAACCTTGGAACTCCAAGGCTTCAACGAGAGAGACCGCCTCTTGTGTATAATTTGTGGGACTCTAGTGTTGCATTCTTACTATAATAGATAAAATAGTCTTGCATGGATCACGTTCTTTGGTGGTGGGAGACTACTTCTGTGGTAAGGAATAGGTTTTTTATGATGTTTTTAGCTAGCGATGGTGTGTACTACGTTGTCGGGGCTTTAGAGAAAAAGAAACTATAGAATCTTCTGAGTTTTTTAAAATAAGAAACAGTTTCCCAGAGTTGAATGAGATTAACATAGAAAAGTTGCGAATTGATAACTAGAAAGGGTACCTGGTCCACTCGAAGGACAGTACAAGCAGCATCTGCAGCATACTTAAGAGCAAAGAACCTAGAAAATAAAGTGAAAAAGAAGAAAAGCCAGACAAAAGAGGCTGTCAGTCAATATCCTAATGAATTTTCAAATAAAAATAATTATGAAAAAAAAAAACAAGACCACGCGAAAATCATGCATTCAACAGGAAAAAATTATGGTACAATGAATGCCACTTGACTGACCTAAGAAATCCGAATTACTGACAGAGACCTGCCGATCAAAATGGAGTACATTCTTTGTTTGAGAAAACGAAAACTTGTAGGAAACTAATTTCGTCTATCATCATGGTTCGAATCCATTTTCTCCAAGTCGAACCCATATTTGACCATAACCCATGATGGTTTACTAATTTCTCCTTGGTACTAAGCTAACTTCTGGGAAATGCTAAAATGGAAGAATTTCCTTGTAAAACATTTTTTCTATATCATTCACATAAACGCTCTTAGTAAGAGTTTCGAGGAGAGATAGACCCCCACATCCTTCTGAAGTTTCAATCTCCTACTCTAAACTTGAGCAATTCTCTTTCTTTAAAGTGAAAATCCAGGGAAAAAGATCTCTTCCTCACTTTTTTTACCTCACTACTTATTTGATGGTTAATCACCGACTACTAATACTAAATATTGTGCCTAAGTTTTCCCAATCTCTCCATGATTCCTTTTATTGCTAAGCCTTCATCTGACAAAAATCGATGATGGGAAAAACTTATATCAGTTAACCAGGCAACAAAGATTGATCAACCGTCCAGTATGATTCATGAGGTTCATGAGTCAAAATTCATTATCAAGTTTGGGAATTAAGCTAATGGCACTACTACCAAGGCCAAAATTGATCTTTCAAAATGCTCTTGAAAGGGGCGCCCTTAAGCAAAATGCAAGTCTACAAGAGATACATAATTATATATTTCTAAGTAGCATCGAACTAAGACTTTCATGAGAACAACCATAATTATTCATGTTGCAAGAGGATGAAAACTAACTTAGTAATGTGAAGATCCCAGATATTCAACGTGGAAACATCCTTGCAAATCCCTTCCTCCAAGTCTATACCCACTCTGGTATTTCCGGATGCATGCTCAGCATACAATGAGGATATTATCTCCATTGCTTTTAGCCCAGCATTTTCAGAAAGGATTTTTGGTACCATCTCAAAACTTTCTGCAAATTTTGCAATGGCATACTGATCCAATCTACAGAAAGAAAAAGAAAAGACATTCAGCATTTCTTCAATAATAGAATATAATAACTCTTGTACTCGTAACAAAACCTTGGAAACAATTCAACACATTGACCAAATCAAAGAGTGAACGTGCATTAGTCTGGATTAATAAGAATGTTCAATGAGCTAAAATAGACACCAAGAGCAGACATTACAATAATTTCTGTGACCTAGAAATATGAGTGGAAAATCTTAAGCAAGCATATGATAGAGACCTTAAGAAACTAATATTAGTTCTTTTCTTTTTTTTATAGGAAACGGTAACTTCACTGATTAATGAAAATACAATAGATACAAAAGTTCACATTAAAAACAGTTATGAGAGATGTTGAAAGTAGGCGAATAAGAAAGATAGATCGTAGTTACAAAAAGGAGAGAGTCTATGACTCCAAAACATTCAGGTATGTATAGTGGGTTAAGAAAACATTTCCAATGGCGATCAAAGAATATTTACAAAAAACATCTCATTCCTAGAGTTAACATTACATTATTGCCCTGAGATTAGCTGAGGTGTATGCAAGTTGGCTCGGACATGGACATATTTTAGTCTATAATATGTTAAAGGTGTAATAATGTATGTTGATATTAAATCTAAAAGAATGAAAATAAAAGGAATTACCCTGTTTCTTTAAAAGAGAACTCCTTCACTCTTCTTGCCAACTCAATTTCAGTAGCTGCAGCTCCAGGTACTATGCGGCTGTCCCTCGCCATTGCCTGACAAAGAAAATCTTCATGCAAGCTCCAAATAATTCCAAGAATAAAAAAAGTGTGTAGAAAAATACTTTGTAGGTATTAACTCCATCATCAACTGCCCGTTCAAGATCATCCAGTATACTATCAGTACTTCCACGCAACACAACTGTTGATATGGAGTTACCCCCCTCTTCATTCTTAACAACCGTGACCTGCAATGGAGTATCAAGAAGCAAAAAGAATTAGTTGTGATGCCAGAAATAAAGAAGAAAATGATAGAACTGTGCAATATAAAAAATAAAAAAATAATTATCGAACAAAGATACATACCCTAACACCACCAATTTCTTCAACTGAAACAGAATCCACATGACCCAAGTCATCTGGATTTGGCTGGCTAAGCTTCAACTGTCGTTTGGTGAGGGTGGGGGAACCATGTCAATGTCAATGTCAATGAAGAAAACACTCTTGCTTAATCAATAATAAAGCTAAAACATGCTTACCATAGCTACAGCACCTGTTGTACGACAAAATCTCCTCAACTCAAACTTTGAGCTAATTTTTAACACCATAAGCCTGCAGGGAAACAATTCATGAAAAAAAAATTTTAAAAAGAGAAAATTAAAAAAAGAAATTATTTTGGATAAGAAGATTAAAAAAGGAATCTGAGGAGAAAGAAATATCTGATCTGGATAGCTTATCCCTACCCAACACACAACAAACCAACTCTTTCCAACATGCATCAGCAATGCAAATTTGTACATCAAAAACTAAAAAATTCATTTTAAATATTAAAATCATTCAGCCGTGCTGTGGACATATTTGGATGTGTTACAAAATTACAACATGCATGAACGTTATATGGAATTAATAAAAATATTTGAGAATGATAGATGTCCCATATTTGCAGAAGAGACATTGGACAAAGTAAAAGAAAACATAACAATCAAGATCAGTTATGTTTTTTATTAAACAGAAATGAGATTGATGCATGAAAAATCTTACAAAAGTATTTCCAAACAAAACCCCCTTTCACTTAATCTTGAAACTTCAATGATTTTACTCACACTATAATAACAATTCTTTTAGAAAAAAAAATAAAAAAGCTCTCAAAAAATGGGCATAGAAAAAAGAAAGTGAACTACGATAGGATCTCAAAGAGAACGGAGACGGACTAACAATAAAAATATCATCACAAAGAATAACAGATGACTGGTAAATCCTTCCAGAAAAAAGATAGCCGGTGGTTATAAAATTCTGACACTCCTAAAAGGAAGTGTGGAACATAGCCCACACCTTACTTATACTTTCAAGTCCCCTAAACATTGTCCCAATCCTACACAGTCATCAAATGCTCCATAGGAAGGCAAAATAAGGTCCACTCTTAAACAATCCACCCTAATCCTAAAACAAGAAACAACACACACTACTCTGTAAACCTTTTCTATTCTGCAACCACATTCTAACCATTTTATTGGAGAACAAAAACCAACAACGAGATGGAAAACTCAACATACTTGTAGCGCTCACAAAAATGTAAAGCCATTTCCCCAACAGCCGCTCCACTGACAATTACTTTGGCCCCAGAATCCGCAACTGCTTTGATCAGCTCTTCAACTTTAGCTTCCTCAGTTTTTGCATAGTTTTGTAGCTGCAATTGGTAGCATATGTATCAATTGATGCTTGAAGAAAAACTACAGATCCAATAGCAAAAGAAGTCCTCTAAAAGAGTTCAAAAGTATAAGAATGTCTTTTTTATAAGAAAAAAAATAAAAAAGCATATCTGAAACAAGCAAAACAAGAAGACATTTCCCAATAAAAAAACAAGAAATTGTCAAGAAGCAGGGCTTCATTTCTATTTTCACGAGTTTTGGAGAAATCTTGATAGAACTTAAAATCTCTTACAACGTCTAATGATTCGATTTAAACGTTGGTTTCCAATGATTTTTCAAATTATCCACTAGATCTCATTATTTTGGATTGGAGCATAGCCTGTTGAAACATGTTAAATCACTAGCCAACCCTAAAGTTTAAGTTTAACGAACACTTTCCCACACTTATAGGCCAGAAAATTTGGAATACCATCAAGTGGAAATCAATATTAATTGAAAATCAAACGACTTGAAAATGGTTTGAACTCAAGATTTGTTACTCTAATATCATGTTGAAACATCTTAAATTACCAATCAACCCTAAAGCTTCTTAATGGTTGAGATAAAATAAGTTATATCAACCAACAAAGCCTCTTTCGACATTGTTTATGTCTCCTTTTTTGGTTATTTTTTCTAAGCCTTTAAACTTGCCTAAATTAAGATTGTTGAGAGAAATGAGAACTTTCGATGAGTTTTCTAATTTAATTTCATTTAAAATCCAAAAATAAAAATAAAGAACAAGGTATTTGCCACATTAAGGGTACCTCATCAGAGAAGCAAGGCGACCTTGTGACACTTTTTTTGTTGTGGTTTTCAAACTACTGTTTATAAGGCAACACTTAAGGGAGGCCTACATGTGATACCATTTCAACATACCTTTAAAACAACATTCACAAAAACAGTGTTCACAAAGCAAAGTATAGATTTTTCAACTTTCTACCTTTTTTTGAGAAATTTCTATCTATTTAATAAAATTTTAAATATAAAAAAATACAAATGATAAAATAAATACAACTGCCATTTGAAAATAGCGAGAAAAAAATAAATTAATTAATTAAAATTGAGATTTACCTCCTCAGCGGTGTGAATCAATACTGTTCCTTTTGTTTCCGTTGCAGATGTATCAACGCCACCGGCAAATACAGCAACCTTCAATAAAATTGAGTATTCGAAACCAAAATTTGGTAGAATTTCACACATATATAAAGTGCAAGACGAAATAAGATTTTGAAATTCTTGTAAGACAAAATTTATATTACATATGACACATCTTGGAAAGAACTCAAGGTCACGGTTGTACAATGACAATCTTGAGAACTCAAGGATAAATTGTACAACCTTAAAACCAAAACCTGCTCAAGTAAGATCGTAAAATTAATAATACACATCAAAGTAAAATGCTAGTACATACAAGTAATATTGCACTGAGAAAACCAAAAGCAATGCAAGTCAAAAACAAGTGATGATTCCTTATCACAATCACCAAGACAGATCCCACCAACAAAAAAAAAAACACTTGAGAAGAAAAATCGGTTATTAATCATAATATTTATGCATTGCATACATGCAGCCTGTCATTTAAGACCACTTAATGTAAAGCAGAAAGATAACAGCACAGTTATCCCAGATGCAGATAAATTTTTTTATTTCTTAACTTCCTCTCGAATCTATTTTGTTTCAGCATGCAGGAGGAATTAGTCATTGGAATTTTTTTTTTTTTTTTTTTTTTAATATGCTAATTCCATTTCTTAAGGATGAAATGTCTGGTTGTCATTAAACCATGAAAAATATTGCAACGGTTTCCTGATATGAACTTCTGATATACAAAGGTTAGTATTAACATCCTCTCAATAAACTTCTCCTTAGCGAATCACCATCCTCTAATATAGGTCAGTACACTAGATGGGAACAACACCTCATGAAGCAGCGTCAAGATATAATTACTTGTTTTTTTCATAAAAAAAAAAAACAGTAAGCATATGAAGAGAACAAATGAATTATATAAAAAGAAGGTGATCATCTAAAACTACAACACCACAAAAGAACATGAATATAAAATAGGCAAGTACATATGAAGCACGTTCCTCATAATGGAAGTGCAAGTAGATGATCATGTATACAGCATACCTTAGCCTTCTCAATTCGCTTTATACTTCCGACAGCATCACTTTTCAAGACCATGCCTCGCACTACTGAAGAATTATGTAAACCACCTCCTAATAACTTTGCAACTCGAACATTGTCGACATTAAAATTTGTTGGATTCTTGGGACAAACTTGAATACATGCCTGAACATAACACCCAAAAAAAAGAACATGAATTGCAGTGGGAGAAGGTTTATGGGATAATTTCTCGATTGTACAAGAGTAGGCAATATACATCAGCAACTAGAGAACAAATAAAATCTTCTAGACCAAATTGCTTGCTGGCAACAGAAGCTTTCATTCGCGAAATAACTTGCTCTTTGTTACGAACATCCATGTTCTCTGAACTTTTCTCCACTAGTTCATTCAAAACCTCAATAGTCTGAACAAAAGAGAAGACAAGATATCATGTCAAGGTGATAAAAGCTCATCAATGAATATATGAGAAACCTTATTGTTATTTTAATTTTTAATTAAAATGAGAAACCTTATTGATTCCTTTTGTGTAGCCACTAATTATTTCGCTAGGGTGCAGACCCATCCTGATGAGCTCTTCAGCATTTTGTAACAGCTCCCCAGCAAATGAAATTGTCAGATTAGCTCCATCGCCAATTTCTTCTTGTTGAGCTTTACCTGCTAAAACCAAAATTTTGGCTGCAGGATGCTGAACCTCTAGTTCATTGACAATTGTGGCAGCATCATTTGTGACAAAAAGTTTGTCTAGATGATTAATTACCATCTTATTCATTCCTGAGAAAAAATCCATAAGAATAAGGCCATTAACACCAATGTTTGTCATCTTACTGTACTCCTTTTCATAATCTTAATGAGAAGTTTGTGTTCTTTTCAAAAAAAAACACCAATGGTAAGTTTTGAATATATTTAGAACAGTATAACAAACTCTAGAAATATAACATTATACATACACACACACACACTTGTATTGAGTTTTATCCTTTTGATGCAAGTAAAATTACCTATAGGGAGTTATTCCCGATGATGCCTTCCAAACCCTAATCCTACCAAGAGCCCCGAACCAATGACACTATCTAGTTGTAATTGGATTTTTTTAATAACAAATGTATTCGGGAGGTGGTTTGCATAATTCTTCAGAAATTATAAATTTTCTAAGTAACGAACATGTTACTTGTGACATAGAATATTTCCCAACCAAAAGTTCAACATAAAACCCCAGACCCACACCCACCATATAATCATATATGAGTGTGGAACTGGAACTGTGGATTGTTGTCATACGCAAGGAAGTTCAACAGATCAAAAAAATAAATTACAAGATAAAAGTAACAATGGTGTACTAGCGATTTCACCTAGGTAGTAGTAAAAGAAAGTAAAAGTCACCAGTTAAGTGCACCTGTGCAATACAATTCCGATGGAGAATATATACTTAACATGGGTTCACAAGCATTAAACCAATCATGTTACAAGGATACATGTCCGTCTGTCCTCGTAAATCTTATTGAACTTAGTTTTATTAGTAACAAGGTAAGTTCAGTAAGGTAAACAAACTGCATAACATATTTTTTATTCTCCAAATTTACATGCTGGCTGGGTTAACAAACTTAGTACATAGTAATGAAGTGTAGTGTGATTATTTTTAGCTCAACAACGTGTAGAGGATCAAGTAGAAACTAACTCTTTATTAGAATATAAACCCTTGTAATTTCGAAAAGAAATAAAAGATGATCCCTTAAGTAGTTAAGATATGATTAGGTTATTTTGCTATGAGATATGATTTGGTTACTGGTGCGCAGGTAGCGAACTTCCGAATGAAGATTTTAAATTAACTTAAACATTGTTAATCTTGCCTATTCAGCCTTCGTCTTAATGGCTTCAAGGATAATCCGGTAGTTTAGGTAGTATTTTTTGCCGATCAGGAAATCTATCTCCGTCCGTCTTCATAAAAAATCTTGCAAGGAGAAACGAGGCCCTCCCTTAAGTGGCATGTGAATAAAACCAAAATAATAATAATAATAGAAATAACGCACACTAAAATTTAGTAACATTTCACGAATGAAGGCGATTCACCAAACGAAGAACTAAATCGTTGAAAGCAATAATTTAACCATTCACAAAAATTTAGTAATTTGTTGGAAGGGTAATTTTGCACTAATGAAGACGATTCGCCAAATGAAACAGAACAAGACCGAAATCGGAAAACCAATAGATGGGCGTGATTACTTTCTCAATTGAAGAACAACAAAAGATACGAAATGGGTACAAAATATTGGGTTTGAAGATCAGAGAAAACGAACCATTGGGACCAAGAGATGTTCGAGTAATGGTGGATAGCTGTTTGCAGGCGTCGATGTTCTTGAGAACGGCTTCATCTAAGCCCGAGAGATGCTTGTGGCCCTCTTTAAGCATTGATTGAATTCCATGGGACGGCATCTGAAAACCCATCTTCGTATTCCTCAGAGAAGCCTGAACTTATGAGATCGAGAAACTCAGCAGAAGTCGAGAAAGGCAAATCACAAGAGTATGAAGGAATAAATGCAATGGATCGAGAAGGAGAAGCTGGAAAACCCTAGCAAGTTCAGTACGCAGTAGGACTGTTAAAGAGAGCTTTGATTATGGCGGATGAAGAGAGTGAAGTGTTATGGGACGAAATGTTTTTGCTGAACGAAGTTGCTCATGGGATGTGCCCTAATTTAATACTCCATCTTATTACAAAAATTTTCTAAGTTATAAATCTAAACAATTTTTGCTAAAATTAGCATAATGCAACGTACTAGTCCAGTACCTATTGCACTTGGCCACATACTCGTTCAACTCCGTTTTATCATGTTTTTATTTTATGTTATTTTGTCATTATTACATGTTAGGATAATTTCTTCGTTCTATTGTAAGTGTTGACTTCCTCATCATTTTCATATGACATCGATATGTGCCAAAATATACTATAGGAATATGATTTCTTGAAGATTCCTTCCTATTAATTATTATACGATAAATGCAATCATTGATATGTTCTTTATTGTATCTTGTCATATAGTTTTCAAAGCATGTCTAAAACCCTCTCTTCTTTTTTCGAAAATATTTTCACGACGTCCGTGATAGAGGTTGCACATGTTATACCACATGCTCTGTCATTTTAGTTTGGCTGACTTGCTTGCCGGATTAGAACAGGTGTCACACAGTCGTTATTCCGATACCTCTTAAGTGTGACTGTGACACATAGCTCAGCTGATACTAGTGATGCATTAACATCCTTTAAAGAAAAATGCAATATTGGTTGTTTTATTCAAGATTGGAATGGGTATCAAAGATCTGATGATTGAAGATAGAGATGGATTAGCATATTTCTATTAAGTTTTTCAGGACTTGACTATTAGGCAGAATCTCTTATACGTCAGAGAGGTTGAAATTCAATAGCTTTCTTCAATTTGATGACTCTCTAGATATATATGGTATAAACTAGCTCTTTAAATTTTATCAATGTATATAAACGAATTAAACAAAATTTGATTCTAGAAACTATAAAAATTAAATTTTATATTTTAATTTCTTTGTGCCAACTAAATTTATAATTTACCTCATATTTAACTAAATTAACACTTTTTATCATGTTTTTTATTTAAAAAACACTAATTGTTTGTTGAACAATATTCACAGTTGTAAATTCATGGACAATAGCTCCTAATTTAACCCCTTTTTTTATCAGTAGTTTTTTCTTGTTAATTATACAATAAGCTATAGTTATAAATAGAAATTCCATATTATTCATTATATGCTTCTAAATCAGAGGTTCCAAACTTGACGTGAATGAAAAAAATGTAAGGACGAAGTGTGGAAATGTGATTAAAAGTTAGAAGCTCTGAATTAGTCAGTGAAATATTATGGTTCCAATTTTTTTTTTTAGTAAATTATAAAATTTAAAACTCTAAACTTTAGGGGTTGTTTGTTTTGAGTGTTTATGGAGATTTTATAAACGAGCTTTTATAACCACTCTTTAAAAACTTTATACAAACGAGCTATTATTATAATTTATTATTTATAATCACTCAAAATAACTCATCATTTCTAAACACTCAAAATAAACACTCCGCAATTTTACAAACAAACACTCCATAAGGTTAAATTAGTCTCTATAGTTTTGATAAGTCTACAATTTAGTTCATATGATTTGAAAATATATAATTTAGTCCATAAAATTTGATTAAATCTAAAAATAGTCTAGGTCGTTTGTAATTGTTGATGAATAAAATATGTAGAAATTAATTGACTATGTGCTTAATGATGAGAGTGTGAGATAAATAATCGATTAAATAAAAAGAATAACATAGACTATTTTTTAGGTTTTATTAAATCGTATAGCTAAATTATATCTTTTCAAATCATAAAGACTAAATTTTATATTTCTGCGTATCATACGAATTAAAGTCTACATTTTTGAATCATATAACGAAACTCTAACTTTCTCTAAATTAGAGGGACCAAATTTATAATCGACCGTATTTTATTTTCTTCATAATTATAATTATTGTTTTCCACATAGCTTTTCAAAATTCTAAAACAATCTAAAAGGGAAGATTCCAATACATGACAAAAACATATTTCATGTAATATGTTTAATATGATAGACATAACCTAACTATAACTTTACTGTTTCTTCAAAAAAACAAAAAAATCTATAATTTAACCCTCTATTTTTCATATATATTTGTGAATGTTTATAACCGTATATGCGCACCTCGGTTATTCTCGTATATGTCTTAGACAAAGATCAATCCTCAAGAGGCTATTATGAGCTTGAGAAAGTTTTGTGAGACTTTTTCACTCAAAAGTTTGACTTAAAAACTACAGTCCGTCTCGACTATTCTCACAAAATGTATCGTTTTTAATTCTATAACTTTTGAAAACCAAACAGATTTATTTCATGTAATTCTTCTTGTTTCTATTTTTATAAACCTTTCTAAGCAATGACCAAATTTTGAGATATTATTTTTAAAGAACTATTTAAGGGATGTTTGTTTTGAGTGTTTATGGAGATTTTATAAACGAGCTTTTATAATGACTCTTTAAAAATCTTATACAAACGAGTTATTATTACAATTTCTTCTTTATAATCACTCAAAATAACTCCTCATTTCTAAACACTCATAATAAACACTCCACAATTTTACAAACAAACACCCCCTTTGAGTTACTTAGTATGTTTCTATCTTTTAATATATATATATATATATATATTTTCAATAATTATGTTACATATTTTCAGTTGACAATAAGGATAACTCAACTAGCATAAATCTTGTTTGCCAACCACAATTAGCTCAACTGCTTAGTTCAAATATCCACCTCAATAGTTAATCACAAATTTCAACCACACTTGTTTTTTTTTTTTTTTTTTTGAATTCAACCACATTTGAGAATGAGCAATTTACCTTCATAATTTGTTATATTAGTGCATAAATTGAATTCAAGATAATGAAATACATACAAATGCATAAGAAATATATATAAATTTCTTTTTCTCAAACCAACTTGAGAATAACTCAACTAAGCAGATGTTTAAATCTCTCCCCTATTGACAAAAAAATCATACCCTTCTGTTCAGACGTGAATCCAATTAAAAAATCGACAAGTTGTTTTGGTTCTCTGTCGACTAATTTGTAATCAAACTTTAGATTGCAAATTAGAAATAACATAAACTATAACAAACTTTTAGATTAAGAATCATTGAACTGGATAAAATTAATATACTTTTTTTTTTTGAATATAAGTTATAACAAACGTTTTCATAATGTGTCACCTTGTAATGTCTTTCTCTGTGGTTGTATTTGTGCTTCCAGCAAATATCCATCCTGAGCAAATTAGATTTCAGAAGTAAGAGGAGATCAACCAACCTCAAAGAGGCTAATCACTAATAAACTAGTAGTCTTGTTTATATGTATCATGATTGTCACTCCAACTTGAGCACATCTTGATAGTTGTCACCAAACATAACGCATAAACCTAGAACATTTCAATATCAAAAAAATTTCATGAGAAGTTAATTTCTAGATAGATGACCATCATATATTGAACGCATCATCTCTTAGTTATTAAACGTCATTCATGATCATTAGGTCACACACACCATGATGATACTAACAAAATAGTTATTGTTCAATGAAGAATTTCTCAAAAAACAAAGAACATCCTAAAATGTTAGGAATAGCTCAACCAACATAAGTGTTTATGACAAAGAGCTAATGAATTTGAATACCTATGTTACTGTTGAACTAAAAAATCATCGGGAAATGAAGTAACATCCTAAAGGTCATTCATGATCGTTAGGTCACTCCATGATGGTACTAACAAACCAATGGTTTGTTAGTCATTGCTCAATGATGAATTTCTCATAAACAAAGAACGACCTAAAATGCTAGGAATAGCTCAACCAACATAAGTGAATGTTCATGACAAAGAGCTAATAAATTTGAATATCTCCGCTACTGTCGAACTAAAAAACATCCAAAAATAAAGAAATGTCGAAGATAGATTTTTCAACAGCACAAAACTAAGTTAACATCTTCAAAAAGTACGTATTAGCTCCATTTCAAACAAATGTGCCAAAATGTATGATGAAATACGCATATTTAAAGGAAAAAAAGAGAGGCCAGTTCTAATCTCGCACCCAAAAAAATAAAGAGACGTTCATCAGAATAGAGCATACCTGGGCTTGTGGCTACATTGAGATGTTAACCTCTCTCATGACTTTAGCAGCATCCTCTGGGAAAACTGGATTGATGTAGCAACCAGTTCCAAGTTCAAATCCCCCTACACCAGAAAGCTGTGGAACAATCTGCAAAAACCAGTGGCTGTAAGCCAACTCTGAATTAGAAGCCTGTAAGGGAGAAGTGTGGATCATGAAGTTGAACGGAGGTTTGTTCAGCTGCAGAGACATCTTTAAGAGTGTCAATTTCAATAGCCCTCCAAGATCAACAGCCTGTGCTGCATATGAAATGCAACAACATCATATTTCAACGCTCATTTTAACAATAAACTGAGCTTTCATTAAGAAAAATGAAGGTATACACGAGAATCCAAAAAACTTACATAAAAGAAACCTAATTAAAGAAGGAAAGTAAAAGGAAACCAACCCCGCAACATTATGTTTGTCGTGACTTTCCAATGAAAACCTTGCTCAATTCAGGTAAATTTACAAATTTGATCTTAGTTTCATAATGATAATATATTATACCGTGTACTTTTAGAATTTTATCAATATGCTTTGTACTATGACATTGAGTACTTTTATTATGAAGAATTTCTAAGGACGACCTGATTTTAAATTTTGTCAAGTAATAAATCTTGTTATTAACCATTATGGGTTCTTATCACCCAAAAAAAAAAAAAAATCATCAGTTGACCCAGTTGTTATGAAGATCTTGAAGAACCAAAAGTTTACGGGGTCAGTCAAGTTTCATGTGAGAACAGCTTTGACGTGTACTTATGTTGGCTTGGATATAAAAGAAAAACATAATAATAACAGCCAATAAAAGCAATGACTCAAAGACAATGGTCATGACCGAGGTCATAGATTCGAATCTCTCACCCTCCTATGGTTGGTGAACTCAAAGTAATTTTTTTTTTCTTTTTTGGAAATCGAGATATCGAAGTTTCGCTCCACTATACTCGAAGTAGCCACTCACATCCCTAGGCCAAGCACCAGGAGACATCGAAGGAATGGAGAGTCTCAAAATAAATATTGTTATTAACTCGATAAGTTGTTCAAGTTATTGATAATGTAAGCAATCAAATAATGAAGTTAACGAACAAATTTCATTGGCCACAAAAATCAAAGTTCTTAACGATATGAAAGAAAGTATTTAAGATATAGTGATTAAATAGACTTAACATTATTCAGAGACAAACTTATGGTTCAACATTTGATTACCTTCTCTTGGTCCAACTCATGAAAATGAGAAACGTGGTCACGAGGAACGATCCAGAGCTCAAAAGGAAAGGCAGCTGCATAAGGAACAACCGAAATGAAATGGACTGATTCATCAACCAAAAGATCCTTTGTAGGAACATGGCAGATGCTGCATTTCCCCGTCTGATTGAAATACTCCTTCATACCATCAATTCGAGTAGAAACAGAAGGTGGAATCACTGGAAGACCCACGATCTGACTATGGGAGTGAGTCATTGATGCTCCAGCGGACGCCCCATGATTCTTAAACACCTTTCGGAGCAACAGAGTGGAAAAAAAAAAAAAAATCAAACCCAACTGACAGATATCAATTCATAATCCTAATGCACTCTAAATGTTCGATGAAATGCAAATGGCACAGCACAGAAGAAACCACATGGAGATCATCTAAAAGTAAATCAAACAATGAACCTACAGAGAACAAAAAGAAGAAAAACCTGAACATATTTGATGCCACCATCGGCTGCGAGCTGCAGAATCCGTTTCTTATAAGCAAGAAGAACCTGAGCGACGTCCTCATGGATCAAATCAGAGAGATGAGCGGAATGAACAGGGGACTCAATGATGACGTCGTGGAATCCATAGCCGTCCAACAGGCAAGCCCACAATGGAAAATCGGAGCTAGGGGAAGTGGAAGAATCGAAATCCTTATCTCGGCTGAGCGCAGGATAGAGATTCTGGATGACGCGAACTTTCCAATCGGAGGTTTGAGGAGGAAATCTGAAGATCTCGGGAGCGCAGAGGTGCTCTTGGCCAATGCAGAAGGGGCATGTTTGGGGAGAATCGGAAGAAGAAGGAGCTGGGGATTTGGATTTGAAATCGGATGGTCGCTTCGCTCGAGCGGGTGAGAATATGATCCAGCGATTCGTCACCGAGTCTTTGCGGAGTTCGGGACGGCGAGAATCAACCGGCGACGCCATTATCTACGCTGTGAAAGCTTGGGTCTGTGCTGAATTGGAGAGAAGGGTATGTTAACAGTAACATCACTCTTCCCTGCCGTGTGCACGTGATTGTGTTTATTTTGAGTGTCTATAAACTATGAGTATCAAGAGTTATTTTGATTGATTATAATAATTCATTTATAAATTAAAATAAAACCTACTGAACATTCCATGTAAAAAATATTTTTAAGAAATTAACTGTTAAGTGAATACTAAAAATTCAATCAATCATCAACTTCCATTTTAATTTTAAGTTGTAGATCCTAGTTCAATATTATTATAATTGTTATTAAATAAAATACGTAAAATTAGATATTTATGTCTAATTGATGAGAAAGTTAATTGATTAGACAAAAATTACATCATTCATACATTTAAGAACGAAGTTGAACTATTTTTTAAAGTTTTTCAGATCTCAAGAACTAAATTCTATTTTTCATGACTAAATTCTAAGTTTCACCCAACCATAAACACAAAATTCTAGATTTTTAAATATAAGAATTAAACTATTATTTGATGGACAAATTGATAATTTACCATTTAAATTTATCAGGCAATTTATATCTAATAAATTAACTTTTAGAAAATAGTTTCAATTCATCCAAGATCAATAAAACGACTTAGATCCAATAATCCCAAACTTTATCTTTGACAATATAACCATAAGCATTTTACACTTCATAAGGTGTCTCAAATATTGATTCTCATACTTCCTTGCAAGATTCTCAACTTCGAAACTTTTTTTTTTTTTTTTTTTATTACACTGAAACTATTCATTCTTTAACAGAGCTAAGTTGCAAACACTTATTTTTCCTTTTTCAGTTAGAACAATTTAGAGGAAGGGTTCAAATTCATAACCTGCTGATCGAACCCATAACCTACTGTTCATGGATGTACTGACCGTTGTCGTAGAGCTATTGTTCTTATAAGTTTATATAAATATTTAAACTCAAAGACTATCTGAATCAATAAACATAAAGCCAATTGCAGTTGCAGCTTTCAGGCTTTTGATTTCCATGTTGATACTCTTCTATCTTCTATATAGCATCAGTGTCAATTTTCTCCTACACCATTCAAATTTACATCACAGAGAATCTTGCTGTACACACAAATACCTCAATTGGTAAAACACTTTCACATTCATTTGAACCGAACTCCAACCGAAACGATCTTGCACCTACAATTGCCACTTCTATGTGCAGTGTTCGATCACGAAGCATATAAAACTGCATTATGTGCACCTTTGTTTGCAACTACAAAAATCAACTTCAGTTCAAATCAGCTTGGAGCTTGATGGACATGTATAGAAGAGTGAGAACAGCCCCTTGAGGGAGTGGTGCATATCTAGCAAGATTTGATCCCACCCACATGGCCACTACCACAACAGCAACTACATTGCTGCTACTTTTCCCACAGACCCAGCTTGCAAATGAAAGACATATAGCTAGTAAAACACCTGCTCTTCCACCCAAAAGCCATGCGATTAGATACCCGATCTTATACCCAGCATCCAACTTCTCGTCGAGCAACGCCAGCATGCTGCTAAAAGTGAGGGACAATCTGGAACCGAATGTTTGTAGTAGAAATAAAGATAAAAATGTTGATTTCAGAACTTCAAGGAAGGGGCTTCTAAGTTGGTAGTTGCTTCCTTCCTCCTCATCATCTTCATCAATGTGGGAAGAATCCTCTTGGAAGCTATAATATTTCTGATATCTCTCATATTGTATCTTTTGCTTCGGTTCAGCCCATCTATAGGTTCTCGGTTTCTCTTCAAAATCAGAACTATAATACCTCTTTTCTCTATATCGCCTGTCGTAATTTTCTTGAAGCTTTAATGATCGGTCATACTGAGCTCTTGTCACTTCATTAGCCAATACCTGTTCAGAAAGAAAGTACGGAGCAGATGCTGAGGGTTCTGGTTTTAAGCCCAAAATGACATCGATTCTCTTGACCGGCTAGCAGAGTGAGTTTCCATATGAAAAAAAGATGGTTTCAAGCAAAACTTTTTGAGTGATTTACAGGTTCATACTGACAAATCTATGGACCCATTGTTCCAATTCCAATATACCAGAAACACTAAAAAATCCCAGGGAAGGGAGAACGCAAAAAATCATTCTTGCAACTTACCATCCACAAATCAGTGAGTATACAATATTAAAATTCCAGGGAAAAGGAAACACAAGTCATTCTTACATCAATAAATTATCGAAACTTGTCTCAATAAACACTAATGAAACCAAACATTGACACTAGTGAAACCAAACTCTTCCACTAATCAGCAACACAAGCATGTTTTCTAAACTTAAGAACATATATTCTGATATGAATCAGGATGTCCTTGCTCTAGGAACAATCATGCAGAACCAAGCAACTACAACTAGCTTTGATTTCCCCATAAAAATAGAGGCGAATTCAATCCAAGAAGATCAAGGCAGTAAAAATGGGGGGGGAGGGGGGGTTGTAAAAACTCCCTACAAGAAGAAAATGATTAGAGTTTATTTACTACTGTAGTTTTTTCTAACAAGGTTAATTTTAGGTGTTTATGTTTGGGCCACTGACATGACTTCAATTAGGATTGTTAATTATTGTTTATTTAGAGTTCACCTCGATTTGTATGTAGAATTGATAGCTAATTGTAGTTATTTGGCTATTGAATGTGTGATTGGTCTTCAAGGTAAGAAAACGACATCCTGGTTCATATCATATTCCCGTACCATCAAATAATTGGATAATGCTTACTTTTGACTTCACCAACTGTGGATTGTGAAATGAAATGAAATAATCTCCATCACAAAAAGGTTATAAAAAATAGAATTGTGGTAGAAAGATTCTCACTTCATATGCATGACGTATGCTCTTGAAGGCATCAACAGCTCGCAAATCCTTGCTAACATCAGGATGATACTGCAGTTCAAAATAAAAGTACATCAGGTTGGTTGTTGTACTAAAAAAAGTACCTCAAGTGGTGGCTATTTTTAGCAGGAGCTGACAAAAAAAAAAAATTAGGAAAAAGTGCCTGAGAAAACATTTGAGACAATGTCTGAAGTTCGAAAAAAAACAAAAAACAAAGGGGATTTTATAACCCATCACCTGTACTAAAATTCCTCTCTCCATCTTAAAATTTCAGCTCAGAGATTTGACTTGCAGTGCCATTAACCTATTCATATTATAAATCTAATACGCAACCTTTTTGCCCTGGTAAGAAACAAAAATATCAAGGACTGACACTCAATCCACAGAGAATCTAGTTCCCATGCTTAGTTTGAACTTTGAAAATATCTCAACCCAAGGTCTGATATTTTTCTCTCCAAACATGAATACTTACTTTTTTATTTATAAATGAAAAGCAAAAGGTTGCTATTGACAGTATCAAACAGAAAACCACCCACTACAAACTTGATAAGCTTTCCATGTAGCTTCTAATAAAATACACCAAAATCAAAGAGAAAACCACCCACTACAAACACGAAAACTTGCTTCTTCCAATCAAATACACCAAAATCATGATTGCAAAAGCTTCTTTACTTTGAAAGGAATGAATACAAAGCATTAGAAACAAGTTATCTTCAAGTGCATATTGAAAATTCCATGACAGCCCAAAGGTCCGACTTTAGAAATTGACCGGCATGGGCTTTCCAGCATTTTACTTGTTACCTTCGCACCCCACCCGAACTTGAATAACACGATACATCTCTAATAATTATATTTACAACAAGTAAAGAAGAAAAAGGATATCGCAATTCGTAAGTGTACTCTAAGAGTGTCTCCAATTCCTCCTCTTTGTCAGCCATTCAGAGAAATGAAGAACTGAGTTCTCCTTGGATATAATCCATCACCCAGATAAACCATTACGAGCCAAAGCCCTTTGTTTATAAAGTATCACCTCCAAGAACTCCCAATAACAAACATACATCCTAAGCTTTCTCTAAATCAACCATACAGAATCATCGTTCCTAATAATTGTTTCAATCCATGGTGGACAATTATATAAGAAATACAAATTTCTTCGACTTTCAAATGTTGTAGGGCTAGGTAGACGCTCAAGGTCGAGATAAGCTGGTTCGGACACTCACGAATATAAAAGATTAAAATAAAAGAATATCAACAAGAGAGAGACGGCATAAGCAAGTGTTGGTACAATTTTGATAACATCGAGGGAAATCCAAATCTAACGAATTACACACAACCAAATATTTTCTCAGACCATTCCAGATTCCCAAACTGACTCCGACGCACCGTATACTTCTCTAGTCAGGATATTCCAAATCGTAAACGAATAAATCCGATAGCTGAAACGAATAATCGAGACAATCCGTATTTAGAGTTACCTTGCGAGCGAGGAGGCGAAAAGCTTTCTTGATCTCCTTGGAGGATGCAGCACGAGCGACGCCGAGTACCTCGTAATGGTTGCGGTCGCCGTCAATGGCAGCGGACCAGGAAGCGACGATGGGATTGGATCGAGAGAAGGAATTGGCTGATTTGGAATTGGGGTAGCAGGGGTAAGTCCGGTGAAGAGAATCGGCGATGAGGGAGGAGTAAAACCCGATGGCGGCAGAGGAGGAAGAAGAAGTGATGAGGATGGGGATCGGCCCCAATAGCAAATGCGCTTGCATTATGCTTCTGGTTCGTTCATGGAGGGCGGTAACCAAACGCTGTTTGTGGTCTACGGAACTCAGAGTTCATGCAAGTTTCTAACCTCACCTGCATCTAGAGGTCCAACCTAACACGGTTCTATTAAATCGGTTGAGTTAATCATCATTTTGAGTAAATCATTGTTACTAATCCAATTTAAGAAATTTTTTTATTTTTCTATTTTAATTATAATATTTTTTTAAAAAATAATTTATATATAAAAGATTTTTATTTATTTTTTTAAATTCCAATTTTACCCTTTTCAATAAATTTATTGAACACCGCTAATTGATTGGAGAGACGATTTTTTTTTTACATATAATATTTTTTATACATGAGATTTTTTGATTTTTTTAAATTCAAAATTAATGTTTTTTTTTGAAGGATTTATTAACACTAATGCCATTGAATTACATTTCAGGGCTACTATGTACAAAATTAAACCAATTAGAGGTAGCCACGTCAGGGAAGAAAGCTGAGTGGAATCCACGTCGACAAAAGTGGTGGGGTTAGAAAGAAGAGCATGAATTAGGATTGGATTGGAATCGTGGTTCAATTTCACAAACAGAATAATAAGAGAGAATACAAAAATCGGATGCGGTAATGAGCTAATGGATGAGATACGATGCTCTTCCACGCGCGAAATCGAGGGAATAAAATTGGAAAAACTGATGAATTTGAGAGAATTTAGTGCGCAATAGTCGCTCAACGCTACCATTGTCTTGTTCAGATTCATTATTTCTTTCTTACATTTCTTCAATTTGTTCTTCACCATTGCCGAATTCTCTGTTCTCTCATCTGGGTATTCTTTAATTTTCTCCTCTGGGTTTTGTTTCTCTATCTCTCTTGTTGTGGATTTCATCTTTGTTTCATGATTGATTGCAAATGTACGTTTTCTTGTTTGCCTCTTCATCTGCTGGAATCTGTCTTTGCATGTCACTTGTCTATTTAGATTTTCCATTTTAAGGGCGTTTTATAAAATGATTGTGCTGATTTTATATCTTGTTAATGGGTTCATTTCAACTTAACCTTCATAGATCGGTCAAAGGGATCTGGTAAATCATAAAATACTTGGATGTTATGTTATAGTTCAATCTATGATGATCAAAATGTAATCATTAATGTCATGCGATTGTCACGTGAAAATAGTATACGCGTAAATTGATTGAGACATTCGCATGAATAGGAAATAGAAAAGACTCAATTCAACTTGTTCAATTTAGCCATGACTATGGGAATTCGGAACAATGGTGGCCGATGAAATTTGTGTGCTATAATATTCTTGCCCATGGTCTTTGATTTGATTCCCTCCTGTAACTTTATTAAGGCGTGAATAGTCGCCGTACTTGTATTATTAAAGGCAATATATTTATATAGAGTTTACTTTCTAACCCTAGTCTAACTGGCCTAACATAAATAATAACATATAAACCTAATATAATTAACTCTAACACCTCCTTTTTGCATTTTGATTCATTGTCTTAGCTTTATCATGCTTCTCCACCTTTTTGGCTGAAGAGAGAAATGCACTAAGGATTGTTGAAGGTTCCACAACACCCTTCTTGTCATGAAGGTTCTCTTGGTTTCAGCTAGATCAGGAACAAAATGGAGTTAGAGATGGAACATGCAATGATCAAAATATTTTGTCGATTATCTTTTATGGTCTTTAGAATAAGATTCATATAGAGTCCCCTTTCTAATAAACCTATGCTATGCTAAGTAAGGCTAATCGAGAGCGAAAAGGAGAATAAAAATTGTCTTTGTAATTCATATTATTTTTTAAATCCGTCAGTGACCAAGCTAGTTTACGTGCACCTCGATTTCTTTTTATGCGACAAAGGTCTAATCCTAATATATTTGATTGACAAGATAACTCGTAGAAAGTTAATTATTAGATAGGTGAACATTATGGATTGAAAAATCTTAGCACCGGTTGATTACAAGACCCTTATTTGACCATTAGGTTAGACAAACTCAAATGCTTGTTGTATGAAATTCAAATTTTGACACCTACCTCGGAATTAAGTTTCCTTGGCAACCAATTGCAATAGTGTCAATTGGTTGTCCCGTGGGAACATTCAATGTGTTTATAAGTTAGCACAAATACTCGTAGATATCAAAAAAATAGGTTTCGAGAAGGGTTAAGGATAATAAAGATTTTAGGTTGAGAATGACTTGATATTAGTGATCCCAATCTGATGATTGATTATATGAGTTTTAGATGAAGGATATTTTGCTTAACTTATAACGTTGTAAAATGATCAACTAACTTGTAGAAATAGACGATTGATACACTCAAATGGCTGCTGTGGGAAATGGAAATAATATTTTCTGGCACAATTGTCCTGTTGAAAAGCCAGATAGGGAGAAGCTTCTCAACCAAAAAGGCTGTGTTGTATGGATCACAGGCCTCAGTGGATCAGGTCTGTTCTCATTTATGTATTACACATTTGTCATATAAGGATGAAATGTTTTATCTTGTTTTTCTCCATAACGTTTCTCGTAATATTATCCTTCTTCGTGGACTGGTGTTTTGACTAAGCCATTTTCTAACAATGTCGATGCCTTACGCATTGTTAAGTTTCCAGTTGCCTTTATCAGTCATGCTTTATTAGATTCCAGTGGAGACTAATTGGTGATTTATTTAGCAGTGTCTTCAATATTTGTTACATTTTTCCATTGGCTTGTATATTTAGCAGCACCTTATATATACCTTGAAGTCACATGCAGTCCTAACCTTCTCCAGCGTACATTGACATCTTTTTCGAACCAAACTAACACCAAATGTCTCAATAAATCTACTGCAAAATTTTGTGACAAAATGACACTTTAAAATGTTCTCCAGATACTTAAGTCTTTGATTATACGAATTCATAAAAAAGTTCTTGATTATACAAAAGACACATCCTTAGCCTAAAACCAAGGAATGAAAGTTGATTGAGTTTGCTGAGAGACAAACTCTGGCGTCCTTGCCCAAGGAGAGCAATGCTGGAAATGCACCATACATAGACATATACTTGCAATGAACATATTTTGCATTGATTGCAATAATTTTAAAGAATTTCCAAAGATATATAATAGTTTCATTTCTTGACTTGCTTGGTGAACTGTTGAAACAAGTTGAAATACAAATATGTTTTTGCGCAAAGTAGCAAACCAACACTTTATAATTTTTAATATACTCTCTCCTTCATCGTGGTTGAAATTTCTTAATTGTTTTGTGATTTATGGGTGCTTCTGATAGAGTACTAAGGGCCAGCTTCCTTTTAATATTTATGCATTTCAGGTTCAAATCATATATCAATCTTTTGTTGTCAACCTATTTCTTATTATTTTTACAAATTGAAATTTCGTTGCTTTTTAAAAGATGACTCATGAAAAGACTGCAGAAGCAAGTTAGAGCATTTCATATTAATGCTTATAAAACATTTAACCATCATGGAATGATCTAATTGTCAATAGGGACCTTGGAGAACTAAAAGATGATTGGTTCAATCCATAGTGATTTCCTATGTGTTTCCATGACATCCAAATCTTGTAGGGTTAGATAATAGACCCTTGGGAATAGTCAACGTGTGCGTAAGCTAGTTCAGACACAGTCGGATATAAAAAATAATTAAAACATTTGAGTAACCAGGTTGAGGGAGAAGCAATGCTGAAGAGTGGATGAAAGAATAGAAGTGTCTACATTTAGCAAATTTCTCACTTGTGAAAAATTAAACATTCTTTTAATGCTGTTCTTTCAAACTTTTTTCTTTATATATTTTTATATTTCTGGGAAAAGTACTGTAGACTTTTTTCTTCTATATAATCTATTTTTATATTTCAGGGAAAAGTACTGTAGCTTGCTCATTAAGTAGAGAGCTTTATTCAAAAGGGAAGATTTCTTATGTGCTTGACGGAGACAACCTTCGGCATGGACTAAACAAGGATCTTGGTTTTAAAGCTGAAGATCGTGCTGAAAATATTCGCAGAGTTGGTAAGTATGTTTCCTTTTGAAATAGCATGAATTTGACTAGAATATTTACTTGGATCTTTAATTCATGTCAGTGGTAGTGGCTTACAAAGATCTTTACATTGTTTTATTTTAATATATTAAGATTAGTGAATGAATTAGTAGAAATTGAATAGATAGGAGAAATTGCCATATTTCAGTAGTACGTAACAAGAAATTGAATAACTAAGTCTAGGGGTCCAGTGAGACGAAAATGAAAGTTGAGGGGAAAATTTTACTTTTTCCCTTAAATTTTTCACCTGGAGCTTGAACTAAAACCTTGGAGAGCATTTAGACATCCCAAGTCCCTTTTTTTTTTTTTTTTTTCGAAACTGAAAAATCGAAGTTTTGCTAGACTATACCCGAGGTAATCACACCCGTTCCTAGGCTAGGCACCGCGAGACATCGAAGGAATGGAGACACAGGAGGTACAAATTAATGTCACAAATAGATCTTGAATCTGCGATCTCGAGGAAACCTACCTTCAAAGCCTAAACCTTCAACCAGTCCACCACCCCTTGGGGACTCGACATCCCAAGTCTTAACATGTGATATTCTTGTTATGTACTACTGTAGTGTGTTCATGCATATTTCAGATGTTAATTATTCTCTCCTTGTTTGGGTGTCCAACACAGGGGAAGTAGCAAAACTTTTTGCTGATGCTGGTTTAATATGCATAGCTAGTTTGATATCTCCATATAGCAAGGATCGGGATTTCTGCCGTGGATTGTTGCCCGAGGCAAACTTTATCGAGGCAAGATTTTAGAGGGGTTTTAGTAATGGCTGAATCAGAACTTTTTGTTTCTTGAACATGGAATTGCCCTTTGTTTGTTCAGGTGTTCATGAACATGCCTCTGGAATTATGTGAGGCTAGAGATGCAAAGGGCCTCTACAAACTCGCCCGAGATGGAAAGATCAAAGGTATACTTAGAAGAATCCATTTCAATAAGGACTTTATAAATCATAAAATGTTTTGAGTTGGACTCAATCTATTGTAACCACCTACTTAACAATTTTCCGAGATGCATGTAATCTGGTATGAATACTCACAGATAACATAGAAGATAGAAAGGAAAATTAACCATCACATTGCATTGCAGGTTTTACCGGGATTGATGACCCGTATGAACCGCCTCTAAACTGTGAGGTACACCATCATCTACCATGCATACTTATCTAATCCCTGTTCAAACATTGTCATTTTCTTAGCAAGAACAAGTCCAAGACAGGTTTATAAAACTTGTACTTAATGTTCTTCTTTCAGATTGAGTTAAAGCAGAATGACGGAGTTTGCCCGACCCCGTGTGCCATGGCGAAGCAGATAGTGGATTACTTGGAGGAGAAAGGATTTCTTCAAGCTTAGTGACAACCTCCGGTTGCAGACTCCTTCGACCTTTGCCTCGACCGTCGAATGGTTCCATTGATCAGTGATGGCTAATATGTTAAAGAGGCAATAAATACAGAGTATAATCTTGAGGTTCCTAGAGCAATGGATACAAATTGTAATTTTAGATGATAATGTATATCTGATGTGTGTGGAACGAAGAATTGTAATAGAGAAAGATGATAATTTTATGAAACTGCACACTTATTCTTTCAGTTAAGTAATGCAATGTAGATAGTAGAAATGCCATCCAATTGAAAATGCACACGTGGAAACTTTCTTTTTTCTTCGAAAAAATTGATGCTAATGCATCATTAGTGCCAGCTGAGTTATCTTCCCTTTGGCATATTAATTAGTTCTCAATAAACTTCAATCACTATTTATAGAACTCAATTTGTCTCTTCAATCAAAGTTACTTATTGACTTCAATAAATAATTTTTATTAATGACATTAAATTAGATTTGATGCGAAAGATTAATCTATAGATCTTTTGTATAATTTATCAGTTTTCAAAAGTTAAATGCAATCACTATGTGGAGTACATAACCTTCATTAAAAAAAAATTGAGATATAATTTTTTTTTTTTTTTTGTACATTATGAATTTTAATTAGTGTGACTACAAGCTAATCAATAGATATACATTTGTGTCACTATAAACTTGATTGAGTGACATCAATTGAAGCCGAAGGTTATTAAATTTATAATATGCCGAGGTCCACCAATTTTAAGAGTTAAAATAAATTTGTAAAAAAAATTATATTTATAGTATTTTTATGCGAGACGTACAAGTATTAAACATGTAAAATAATTAAGCAAATAAAAACTTTACAATGCTATCTTACAAAAAATTGACCTTTTGAATTAAAAAAAAAAAAACGTACAAAATTTATTGACTTCGGTCATCACCAGTTAAAAAATTTGATATTAGAATCAATGAATAAATGACACCGTTTAAAAATGTTATTTGATTTCAATAAAACACAATATTAGTGAACGTTGGAGGGTTATGAAATCACGAGTTCCAATCTCTCGATTCTCGGTTGTTTTAATCTCAAAAAAATAATAATAAAACAAAACACAATATTAGTACCTATTAATTTGTCAAATATGTTATAGAAAACACACAATCATCGATGTATTCTCATTTTTTATGACTAATTATCATCTCTACTACGAATTATAAGTTGCTCAATAGTGATATGAGCACTTAGATAGAATGTCTAAATTTTACAATATTTAGATGTCATGATGTTGGAACTATTTAAGAGGTCACCAAATGTCTGATAGATGATAAGTGACATTGATATCAGACTTTTAAATTTTAAAATTGATATAAACACTCATGGGACTGTTTATGTTTATTCAAAGTTTTTATAAAACCATTATAAATGAGTTTTTATAATCACTAATTATAAATCTTATTCAAACAAACTATTATTATAATTTCTTCTTTCTAATCACTCAAAATAATTGCTCATTTCTAATCACTTAACAATTTTACAAACAAACAACTCATAAGAAGATGCGAAAGTCAACTGAACACTTTACCGGTTAAAATAGTTTACGAAAGTGAATAAACATAGATAATAATTTTAACTTACAGTATGTTTGAAATAAAAGTATTTCATTCAGAGAATTCTGCTGTATTTTCTTTATATCCCATGTATGTTTTTTGTTGTTATGTATGTATTGGTTTCATTATTTGAAAGTAAATTAAATCTGTATTTGTAATTAAAAAAAACAAAACAATTTTAGAAGAAAAAAAAAAAAAGCAAAAAAGAGGGAAAAATGTCCAATTACAATCAATCCACCGGCGGCGAAAAAAGAGGCGGTAGAATCGTCCCTACGGCGTCGGGAGTTGAAGCTTGGTGGTGCAATCGAACAACGAACGAGGTCCAAAATTCCTTCTCCCATTTCTCAATCGAAGCTCAGACATGGTGTTGAACAGTCCGCTTGTTGTTTTGGTTGCAAACATTTCTGCCGATCTCTGTCAATACGTTGCCTGTAATCCCGAGCGCTTCAGCAGCCACCATGTTCTTCACCTCATCTTCTGTTTCCCTTTTCGCCATTTCCGCCTCATCTCCCTTTCCCTCTTCTCCACCCTTTCCATTCCTTCACTTTCTTTTTCCTCTTCCGATCCCGGCGATCTCGATCCCTATGATTACAATTTCCACTCCGATTGATTTCCTATGATGATTTGTGTTCTACCATTTTCATCCCTGTTTGTGATTTGTAGTCTAATGATTGTTCATTCTATTGGATGTTGTATCTCTCTTGTAAACTTAATTATATTTGTGTATTTATACCCAATGGAGATCGGTGCATTGGATTGTAAATTTCTTTTTCGTTTGTTTGACTGTTGAAATTTGGCGATTGAATTTTGTGTGTCTGCTCATGGTTCTGTTCTTTGGATCTGATCATTGATGTTGTTGATTTTGTTGATGATGAAGTTGTGAAAATATCATGTATCTCTGTCTGATTCTTTGATGCTGATGATTAATTGATGTGGTTGATTTGTTCCTAGATTTCCTTCCATTTTTTATTCCCTTATGTACGAAGGAAATGGTTTCTTTTGTGTACCAGATATTATGTTTCTGCCTTCTTTTTCCCTTTGTGCATTGATTGAGATGGTGCTGGTGATCGATTGCTTTGATTCAATAAGGGGATTCGAACGGGTAACCTCATTGCTAGTAGGTCAAACATCATTGTATTGGAGCTATCCTCCTTTTTCCGTTGATTGCTTTTATAAGTTGTATTGTCCCTTGCAATTTTTTCACCTTATATATTCTGGTGGGCTTATTTAGTTTTTTTCTTGCACCAGGCTTATGTCATTTCTTTGGATTTGGGTTTATCTAGTTCCTTCTTGAACAAAACTTGCCAACTTTCCTAGAGGTAACCCGTACATATTGTGTGGATAATAATATGCTACATAAGTAATAAGTAATGGAATGACGTAAGAGCATGTTTGGCAAGGATCCTTTCCCGTCGTTTGCCCCGTCGAGTTCTCATCTCATCGATCATTAATTTACTCTCCCTTCTCTTCTTCTATTCCTTCCCTCTCCTTCTTTTTCCGTTTCTTCTCTTCTTGTCTCGTCCCTTCTCGTTGTAACCACGCATGTCCTAAAAAAATGTTTTTTAAAATATATTAAAAAAATGATTATTTGACCAGTTAAAGAGAAATGATAAATTGAACGTGTGACACATTACTCTTCCCACAAATGGGTGAAAAGTATATACAAGGTAACTCCCCGGAAGTTAACAAATTTTGCTCTTTTTTCTCTAGCCGAGTTGAATCTCGAGTAGATTGTAATATTTCCTGTGTTTTCTTTCAATTTTGTTTGAAATTTCATTCTAATTCTTATCAATACGCTTTCTATGACTTTTTGTGCTAAGCCTTCACGATTTATTTGATATCTATCTAAGAAGGAAGATTCATTTTTTCTGTTTAACGCTTGCTAAATTAACATCTACTTCTATTTTTCTAACGGAAGTTTGGTTCAAACCTCTTTTTCAGTTCGACATTTCTTGCGATTTACTTGAAGCTGTAAACTTCAATTTGAAGAAGAGTGTTCTCTTGGAATTCTATTATTCTGGCGTTCTTTTTTTTTTTACTTTTTCTTTTTTTGTGTGTGTTTTGGCTCGACAGAAACACCAAACAAGAGGACATTTCTGCTTAAATGACAACTTCAGGTTAAACTCAGCATATGGCGACATTTACTCATATTTAGGATTTAAAAATGTTAAAATGGTCTATATGTTTCTTTGTTTTCTAACCTGTATAGTATGCTTTGTTTTCTAACCTGTATAGTATGTTCTCGGTTTTGTTTCTTCTTTTGCTGGTTTGCTCTTTCCTGCAACTGTACTGTACCCATTTATTTTTTGCTAAATAACCTTGTTTTATCATGAAAAAATTGTTTCTCTATATTTGTTCTTCTTGTCTCTCTCTTACTAGGGCATGCAAGAGGGGTGTAAATGCCAAAGAACGCCTTCATCCTCTTTGTTATAAAGTCTGGAAGATGCTAGAAGATAAAAAAGTTCAGTTGAAGGGAACTTAATACTGTCATCAATGATTCCAAAGATAATGCCGGAAAGCTGAACTATATTTACCTATAGGTACGTGAATAATTTCATAAATTCATATTAGAGTCATACATTGCATATTTAACACATGAAGGCTCCTGCGTTACATAGAATAAGAAAAAAATATTAAAGTAATTTACTTTCATGAAATTAAAACTACAAAAGATCCATTACTTGTATAATGATATCACATGGTATAAGAGACTATTCAGTTGAAATATGGAATGCTATCATTTAACATTGGTAGCTAGATGCTGTGGATGGTTGCTAGTCCTTGTTTAAGTTCTAGCATTTTCTCTAGTATTAGATTTCCAACTTAACTGTTTATCCTTAATTTATGTACACGTCCTTTACTTTTCCTAGTTAGTTAGTTCTTTTGTTCTACAGTTTTTTGACTTGGATGTACCTATGTTATTTTAACATGAAGCAAATTGAACATGTCCAAATCGTGATTTTTATAGTGGTGTTTTGATAGATGGGTTTGGAGCGGGACACTCCCAACTTCATAAAAAAACTTTCATAAAACCTCCAACTATAATATAACTTCTACTTGAACCACTCATTAGCTCATGAATCCAAACTAAAGTTTTCTACCTCATCCCAAGGAGTGGCTTGGTCATCGAATATTTGAGTTTTGAAGGTTTACTCACTTTACATGCCCATAATCTTAACATTGATTGACAAGAGAATTAATACAAGAGAAGACGAATACACAAGAACAAGAGAATACAACTAAAATACTCTATTGAGATAATAGAGTTACAATATCAATCTGTAGCCTTTCAAGAAGGCTACTCTCTCCCAATGTCTTTGCCAAGACAACAATACCAAATTTCATATGTTCTCCAAGTGTCCCTTACTCACATATTTATACTAAAACCCTAAGTATTAACGACTATTCCACCTTTACACATTATATTAATATCATAGAACTATCCTCCTTAGGGGCATAACATGCTCCCTCCAAGGTCTCAAGTTTCTATGACATCAATTTGTACATCTCATGTGTCTCCATTCGTTTGATGTCTCCCGACCCCTAACCTAGGGATGAACGTGGTTATCCCGATTATAGTGGAGCGAAGCTCCAATTTCCCGATTTCCAAAAAAAAAAAAACACTGGAGTTTTCTACGACAACCACTCATAACCTTTCATACCAAACAAGATTTTTTCTTCTCCAAACTACTTCAAACCCCTCTTTTTCCAAACCCCTCTATCAAATGCAGCCATAATGTTCTTTTGATCTATAGTTTGTTGAACTCATTAGGTGCTTCGATGTTACTTGTTATTCTTGCATCTATCAATTTTACTGCAGCTTGATCCTAACTCTTGACCTTGACTTGGGTACCCATGTCATCCTAACCTGAAGCAACGTGTAAACATGTCAAAATTGTGATTGTTATGTTCTGGCTTCAGTTAATTGTTGACGGGTATAAGAATTTTGGCAGCATTACCTTATTTCTTCAGCATTTCTTTCTAAAACAATTTTATCTTCAATTTTCTATGAATACTTTCTTTATCTTGTTTAGAAAAAAAAAAACGTTATTAAAATTGACTATTAAAGAAACACATATGTAATTGGTAGTAGTTTTTGACTTATAGCTCCTATTCATAAATTTGGTGGGTAGTGGGTATTTAGTGATTTGGTAGAACAGAGAAGTAGCTGAAATGTGTTGTTTTGCTCCAGTTTCTTGGTCTTTTGAGAATATGAGGTTGGCTTAGTTTTTGTTTAGTTGTCTGCCACTTGGAGCATGTTGATGATGATTTGGCATATTTATACAAAAAGACTAAGTCTATTTGTTTTGTGTTATCAATGAGCTATCACAAATGAATTTTTACGGATTCTTCTTCAAACAAGCATATTGAATAGAGTTATTCGCTCAAAATAATAATTATTTTCTAGTCATTCAAAATAATCATTCATTTTTAATCATTTATAATATATTTATTTATAACTATACATCTTTACTCATTCATTTCTCGCTACGAATTTCTAACAATTTAAAGTAATCATTTATTTTCAATCACATTCAAGTGAGCTATTTGTCTGCAATTTCTCTACATAAACAATCATCTAAAATGAGTTATTAATTGTAATCTCTCTTCAAATAATCAAGTTCAAATGAGGTATTATTAAAATTCAAATTTATAATCACTCAAAATAATTCTACATTTATGATAACTCGAAATAATTACTCCAATTTCACAAAATAACCCTACATTTATGATAACTCAAAATAATTACTCTAATTTCACGGGCGAACACCTTCTTCAGGTCCTCATTCGAGCATCCATGCCCTTAGTAGGCATTTGATGTCGATGTCAATGAATATTTATTAAAATTATAAATGAAAATTTAAAATAATTAATAATTAATAATGTTTATTACATATTTATATACATTTTGTAAAATTATAAAGTAATTATAAATGAAACAATATTTTAATTTATTAGAAATTTGATTTTAGTATCAACTAATTTAGATGAGATTATTGGTAGAGAAATTACGATTAATATTTCATTTGAATGATAATATTTTGAAAGAATTTAATAACTCGTTTGAATATATTTATAATGAATAATAAAAAATGAATCACATTTTTAAGTGATTAGAATTGAATAATTAAAAATAAGTTATTATTTTCAACAATTATAATAATTTATTTAGATGTAATGGTTGTAATACCTTCTTAATAACCTTAAACAAACACCCCTATATGTTTCATCATTTTATTTAAGATATAAGCAAGATATGACCTCAATTATCTATCCCCCAATACACAATCCATTTAAAAATCGACCATACACTATAATTTATAAATAGCAATTTATTTGTTTTTACAATACATTTTATCCACTTTTATTTTTAATCTTTAATTCGTAAGCATTAAGCAAGTCTTTGCTTTTGCTGCTCGGCCTAAACCTAATTTTCAAAACCAAATTCTGAGTCATAATTCCAAAAGGGCATAGAGATTGAGAATATCTCATTTTCTCTTCTTCTCCTTCTTCATTCAATTCAGTGTGTTCTAAAAATTAAAAGGGTTAGCTTCAGTTTCATCCTATATTCCATTTCATTCTGACTCACTCTCCATGCTTCCCATGGCTTTCAACCCTGTTGGCCTCTGCAAATTCAGAACCCCACAAAAAAAAAAAAAAAAAAAAAACATTTTCTTCAACTTCTAACTTCAAATTCAACCCATATGAAAAACAATTTCATTTCACAAATTCAATTTGTGTACCTTTTTTGTACTCATCTCCTCCCTCACTTCGTATCTCTCTTGGCTCATTTCATTTAGCCATGCCCCAGGGCTCACCAGCTGCCACCAACAAACCAACCCCAAACACCATAAACAACCAAACAAATCTAGGGGTCTTAGAGTTGGACTAAAAATATTTTTAGGATCAATTCAATTCAGGTTGTCAGGTTATTTGAACACTCGTAAAACAATCACATAGAGTATGTTTGTTATTTTTTGTAGAAAATAGTAGAATAGAGCAGTTAATTGTGGTTAAATACTTGTTTAAGAATTGGTGTTAGTTGTGGTTTAGTGTTATATTTGATGGAGTGGTTTGATAAGATTTGATGGTTGGTTAAAAAAATATATTTACTATCAAATTCGAAAGAGTGATTTTTGAGGAGCAGTGATTAACCACTCGTCTTTTACCAAAAACAAACATGGCCATTGAGAGAAACAAAGAAAAAAACAAAATGGGGGCGTTGCAGTGACTTACAAGTAAGCTTCTCTGAATCAACTTGGCTCTCTTTTTGGGCCTTTGTGGGAGCTTGCAGCCCTTCATGGCCAAGAAGTCTTCCTCCTTTTCTTTGCTTGAAAGAGCTATAAACAGCTTTGGCCAAACAAACTCTCTTTCCTCCACCTTTGTGTTGCCATTGCAATTGCTGTTTGTTGAGATCCTTCCATTATCCTCCACCAATGCGGTCGATCCTCTGGTGGCGTAGTAACGGTCCTCCTTCTCCGACGATGTGCCTGCACCGTTACGCAGGGTAGCAACGCCCTCAGAATTCCTGTCACCAAACAGATTCACAACACACAAAATTGTTTTACCTCATATTTCTGGGAAAACACCTCTCTTCAATTGCCCTCTCTTTGGGGTAGCTGGGCTGGGTAGGAGGAGAAGGATCCAACAACACAACATAATCACAAATACATGAACCCAAATAGAGCCCATACAAACACAAGTAGTAATGAATCAACCAGAAATTAACATAAAGAAAGAAAAATACTAATCCTCAATCCTCATAATATAGTTTTTCTTTTTTAGTAAATTATAAATTTGATTATAATTTATTTTTTAATAGTTTTAAAAACTAGAATCTTGTTAAAACTAGAATTTAGTTTAAAAATTAGAATTTAATCCATACAATTTAATGAAATCTAAAAAAATAGTTCATCGTGAATAAAATAAGAAACTTACCAAATTAATCAAATAGAGAAAATAATGATAAATATAGTTACTTTCAGAAAAAGTTAATAAATATAATTATTGTATTAATGTGTATTATCACTTTCTTATAATACAATAATAATGATTATATTGGCAACTATTTTATAATTTGACTACAATTTCTGAGTTTGAAATAATAATCAATTACATCCAAAAAAAAATTATTATTCATACATTGAAATTTATATATCTCCGCATAAATAAATTATAAATCTTAAACAGTAAATTCTAAATTTCATCAAAATTCCCTTTTTTTCCTTTTCTTTTCTTTTTTTTGAATCTGTTTTCTCGGGAATCAAAAAGAATGCAGTGGAACAGAAAATAGGCGTGAATTTTTGACTGACCTTGTTAGGCGATTAGGTTGGAGTGGGGTCCTTTGTTTCTCGACACAGCGACCAACTCGAGCTGCGATTTTCCTCCGCAGGCTACCGCACCATCGCTCAGAGATCTCCGGGTCTTTGATTCTAGCACATCTCGGTCGCTTCCTCTTTCCCCACTGTAAGAACGCTTCCGATTCTGAAGGCTTACATTCTATCTGATTCTGATTCAGTTTCCTCACCTCCGTTTCCATATCTGCAAAGAGGGAAACAACGAGAAATTCGTAAATCTATTCGGAAATTCGCAATGGACTCAACAGAACAAACAGAAGGAAGCGGATTATATTCTTCCAGAACTCTCCCTGTCTAAATTCTCAGCAAATTACATACAGAGATAGGTAAAACGAATTAGATTGAAGAAGTGGAAGAATCGAAACCTAATAACGAGATCTGGTGAAGTACACACCCTCACTTAATCGAAGACTGTAATTGATGGCTATTAAATCAGAACGCATGTGAGCAGAAGACGAAGATGGAGGAGAAAAACTTACAATGAGAACAGGAAGATTCGTATCAACAATACAAGAAGGGTAACCCGATGATATGAAACACAAATCTCCAAAGGAAATTGAAGCTCGATTGGTTCTTCAATCAATTCGGGTTTCAGGTGTGGTAATTTTCTGCATTGCAAGGGACAAGGGGGTTGTGGAGTGAGTTTGGAGAAGCAGAGCTTAGTGAATTCTGAGCTATGGCTATGGCGGTCGTCTTCTTTGTTGTTGCTGTTTCCGTTTCTCTCTTTTCTTCTTCTTCGTCTTCAATCTCGTTTCTATGTTGTATATCGCTTCCCCAGTGATATTAAAAAGGTAAGAACATAAAAAAAAAACAAAAAAGAGAAATAAAAATTTAATTCCCATCCTGTCCTATGAGCTGTACTATCATGGGCTCAATGGGCCGCCCGATATAACTCTTTTGGGCCTGCTTCTGTATGGGTATCGTATGGGCTTCTCGTTTCTTTTGGACTTATAAGATAATAATTATCAGAAATAGTGTGGCTAAATTTTTGTATTTATAGTTATTAATATTGTATTATAAATATTGTAATATAAAAATGAATGAGATAATATTAATTAATATAATAAATATATTTACTAAATTTTTAAAGATTTTACTAATTTTGTAGGCATGATTTCATAATACTAAAAACGTATAGATCAATTATAAATTCAGTTTATATGATTTAAAAAATGTTAAAATTTAGTTGATAGGAAAATTTATCAAACCAGTTAAATCTAAAAAATAATTATAAATATAGTCACTCTAAAAAAATTAACAAATGTAGTTAATTAATCAATGAATATTATCACGTATTTTAATGCTTATAATATAATATTAATGAATATATATATATATATATATATATATATATATGCACATATTTTAAAATTTGACTACATTTGTAATTATTTTGTGAAAATAACAAATTCACTACCATTTTCTTATTTTATATGATTGAATAGGTTACATTTTAGTTTATATAATTTAAAGAAGATTAGAACTTAGTCTAATACTTTAAAAAATTAGATTTTAATTCCTACCATTCAATAAAAACCTTAAAATATTGATTCATATGGGTTGTAATTGCTAGAAAATTAATTTTGTAAAAATAACCATTCAACGTTATCAGAACAAGAAATCTAGTAGGTATGTACGTGTGTGTGTGTGTATATATATTTTTTATTTTTTTTTGACAGTAGAAATATAGTATATTTAAAACTTATAAACTTGAGCAGCTCCGTTTGTGCATTCACCACTCACAATCATAAATTTTATCTTATTGTTTCAAAAAAAAAATAATAATGTTTCACGACTCAAATTTGATACAAAGAAAAAAAAATGTTACTAGTGTTTGAATTTTCATATTGTATAGAAACATACACAAATTTCAGAAATGGTAGCAAACAGGTTGAATCTACAATAATTAGCGGACAATCTGGATCAAATTTTGGAAATTGTAGCAAACAGATTGAATCTAACCATAATTAACATACATGTTCAATCAAGAAGTCACGTGTTCAAAATATTTATGTAGTACTAGAAAATAGAGTCTTAACTACAAAAAAAAAAAAAGTAACCAGCTAAATGTAAAACAATCGTAAACGATAATGAGAGTTTCGTAACAAGCACATAATTACTAGTTCAATATATGTTCACCTACAAATATATGCATCTTAGGTCACAGAACTGTAGTCAGAGAAAAGTGTAATCACATGATTATAGCCGAAGAAAATCAAAATGTTACAAGATATCCTCTTTTTTTTTTTTTTTTTTTGCATTTACAAACTCCTAGCTCTTTCAGCTGATCTATTGATCTCTTGGCCCGCTCTCATTTTCCTCTCCTAGACAGTGACCAAAAACTACTAGTGATCCTAATTGTCCTTTTTTTATGAACCAGGAACTTGATGCTTAATCTCCTCTAAACCCGGGTTACCATTGCCTTATCCCTAAACTATGGCACCAAAATACAAAATGGAGGAATGGAGACACGATAGGTATCAATCATAGGTGAATCTTTAACCTGGGACTGAAAATGGAGCACACCTTCAAAACTCAAATCTGCAACTACGACGTCACCCTTCAAGGACGTGTTCAAATAGCAATTGAGTCTAGGCGGCTAAAACGACTCATAGTACAAACTTGAGATCTCCAAGATATACTCACTTAAAAATTTCAAGTGGAAATCCACAAATAAATTTAATTGTAAATTTATTGTCCTCTTCTAGTTATGAACTATTTTACAATCCTAGCAAGTGTACACGACAGTAGTCGACAGAAGTCAGAGCAGTACCAATGCATCTTGTTGGATAAGTGAGACAGAAATATCTTCCCATATTCTATATATAAAGTCAGAGGCTACAACAATCAATCGTTTTCTAATGTTTATTCTATATATCGAAAAATAATTACTTTGGATTATAAAATGGAGAATTGTTATTTACTCCTGTAGGCAATAGATTAGGCATTGAGCACACTGAGTGATAAAATGAAAATTTGTCCAACACATGATGATGATGGCTCTGTTCTCAGCAAAATTTCATGCAAAGGAAAAAATAACTCAGAGAAGGAATTCCAAGGGACGTACTATTGGAGCCCTCATTCTATATTGATATTGTCTATGTGTATCCGTTTGGCCTTTCTCCAATCTTTGCAGATCTCTTCTGCAAGTCAGCGTCATGATGCTGAAACGCAGCATCCAGAGCCTATAAACATGCAATGCACACGCATATGGTCAATTTCCATCCATTATGCATGGATAAGGATAAGAAAAGAAAGAAAAGAAAGAAAAGAAAAAAAATAAAAAATAAAAACTATTCCCAAATCACAGGGGTTACCACAATTGTACCCTCGAACGTTTTTTTGAAAAAGAAACGAAAACAATTTCATTGATAAGATAAAAATATTACAAGGTTTGAACTAGGTTCTGAATCGATGTTTTATCATGTAAACTACGATACCTTTGAACATAAGGAAGTTGAACCACCAACTATGACTCCTAAAAGCATAGAAATGCATATCCGAGAGATTAACTCATTATTAGCTACACATCCAGGAAAAAAAGCTCGGATATGAAATTTTACCCTCAAACAATGTTTTTTTTTTTTGTACGACAATGAGAAGGGAGATTTGAACCCGTGAACTTCTTCTCTACATACACATTTATATCGCCAAGCTACTTCTCTTTGTGGTTTCAAAGTTGAAATTAGAAAAACTCCAATAATTCATGGGAGGTTTTTGTTTTGTTTTTTTTCATAAAACAAGCGTGAATTTCTAAAGATACGCATGACATACCTGATGCATTGGACGAACTAGAAGAGACACCTGGTGACGGAAATCCGCCTGCACGTTTTCCTTAATTTCCTGTTTTCAGTACAAGTAGCGTTGTAAACTATGAAAATGCAAAATAGTTTATCTAGTGACCATGTTGAGCAAGAGAGTGGCAGCCTCTAAAAAACAGAAACAAAACTTAGGGAATTTGAGCCAAACCACCCATAAGGAAAACTTAACATAATGAGGATAACACTACGTGTCTAAAAAATATATATATTATTCAGCAGTTTAAAAAAAATTAATATATATTTTTTATTTTTTAATATCCAGAAGTCGTTGAAAAATTATTATTATATATATTTTTTTAATATCCAATAAGGCCGTCAACCTACGCATACCTCGACAATTGTTACGGGACAAACTTTCTAACCATATAATATATATTATTAAAACAACTAAATTATAGCCGACGAAATAATAATGTAAGAACTAAATATTCGATATTGCTTGAAGATTGTTAAAAAATAAAAATAAAAAGTATATCAGGCTGAAGTAGTCCAGAACACCAAAACCATCATGCCACACACCGTTATTGACAGTATAAGAAATTATTTAATATATGTCAGTTCGGTTCAGGTTAAACCAAGCAGCAAACCGAACTGAAATTTTCAAGTTGGTTTTGCTTCAACCCAACTCAAACCGAAAAAACTCAGTTTGAGTTGGGTTGTCCGGGTTCATTAGTTCTGTTGTAAACTCCTACTCAAGGGATCTAAAAGCTCACGAGTTAACATTCATGGTGGTCGCCTAAAAATTAATTTTCTACCGATTTCTTTAACATCCAAATGTCATATGGTCAGAAAGTATGTCCCGTAAAAATAGTCGAGGTAAGCGTAAGCTGACCCAGACACGCACGACTATTAAAATAATTATTATTATAGTAAAAAAGAAAATTTATAGAAATAATGCTGAATGTTCTGTCCAAAATATCAAAATTGAGGGGAGGGGAGGGGGCAGTCTTGTACCTCTAACTGTCGATAGATTTTTGACATGGCATCCTTCAATCTGTTCACCTGCTTGGCAGTCAACACACCAACAAGCAATAAGAATGCATGCGTTCCATACTAAAAATGCAATATATAGATGTAAATCGTTTAATATGGGTTAACATTCAAAATCGCAGCTCCTATAAGAAAAACATTCAAAATTGTATCACCGACTTTTTAGTTTTTACTAAGGCCCCCCTTTGTTGACCCAGTTTCACATTTCAGGTCAAATCTCGTCCCAAAAGAGAGAAGAAAAGGAGAGCAAGGATAAAATATGCTTTCCTAAATTTCTTCGTAAATGAGAATTAAGAACACAAGTTCGTGGTGACTACTTGCACATCAAATCATTGACCCTCCTGGTAGCACTGAATTTCACTTCTCTCTTTACAGATATAAGTAGCAAATAATCCATAGCGCATCTAAGCAGCTAGTAACTTTCTGACATATCTGCCACTTAAGTGAACCAAGTTCATATTGCTAATATTTAGCACAATAGTGACTAGTGAGTAGTAGTTAAGTCATGACAAAATTGATTCTTTGAGTATTCAAAGTTAATGAAAATGTGAAGAATTACCTAATTAGAACTAAATTATTCAATATAAAGAATGAAAAAATGCAGTATCAAATGAAGGATTTCAAATTAATTCAAAAAGGTTAGAACTTACTTTGGTATACAGATATGATGTGGTAATTGGATAAGACGACCAGAAGTGCCTCAGTAATTCTTGAATGGAGATCCAATGCTGGAAACAATAAGCTTTGCTTACACCACGATACCTCACTAAAAAAATGCAGTAATATCTGAAGAAACAGGTAACTGGAGAACACTAACGTATGGTAGAAAACCAATTTAAAAGTCGAATATATTATTATATTATGACGAGTAGATGTTCTTGAGATGGTAAATTGGGTGATTTTAACTTCTCCTAAAAACTAGCCATCACAATATCTTTATATATGAGGCAAGAGCAGCACCAACTCACTTGCAAAATTTCTTCCTTCGTAGTGTTTGGCAAACTCTCCAAAATACTCTCCTGAGGATTTTTCCCTAGTTGATATTTGGTGCTTGAAATATTTTGAGTCAATCCATTATAAACCTACAAAAACAAAATTATAACTTCGGTAACAAAAGAAAAGTTGCCAATACAGAGAACAGAAACGCATGTTTTTGTTAAGAGAATGATGTAGGTGCTTTTACCATAAGCGCGACTTCAGGTTTAATTATGGGATGATTCAATCCAGAAGATTTGATCTCAGATATGGATTCCCTAAGTGAACAATATGCTTCTGTAGTGCTTAAACTGCATTTAGTTTGTTGCATTCCAGCTCGTGTATCATCCAATGTTTTAATTGCATTTGCTTGTTGAGCATCAAAATAATCTCGAGGATCCTATTATGAAAGCATGGCATCAAACATTCTTCTGCTAAAATGTAGTAGATCTTAGTATCTATCAATAATAAAAATTCAACCTTGATACAAAGAGGAGCAAAAGGATGGCTATGAGGTGCTTGAAGATCCTCAATCGTTGTCATCCTAGAGATTCTGTCAACGGCTGTCTGCTTCTCATTCCCTTCTACCGCTGTAACATGAATTACCAATATTAATTTCACAAAGCATGATAGAATTAAAGTTGGGTATGTCAAAAAAAAAGAAAAAGAATTAAGTTGGGGACAAGCTCAGGGTGCAGATGGTGGTAGAAAAAAGAATTGAAAAAAATAAAATCAAATCTAGGCCATACTAACCATGTCTGGACCGCACAAGGGCTTCTGCTACTGTCCTTGGATCTTCCAAGTCTACATCTAATCTCAGATTTGTAGAGCAACAGTTGAAAAAGATTTAACAATCATTTTTAATATTGTAAGTTACATTAAAATAGATTATGTCCCACACCTTGCCAAATGGGCCGCTAAAGTGAACAAGCAATAAAAGTTGAACAGTTAAATTCTGTTTCTATTTTCTCCAGATCACAAATAATTTTGAAAAATCAAGTAAAATTACCTTTCCAAAATTGAAGCTTAAATCGTACTTAAACAAAAAGCTTGAACTATTTTTATCTTTTAAGAAAACAAAATTTTACATTGATGAAAAGAAAATATGCATCAGCATACAAAAGGAAGAAAAAGCTGACATAACTTGAATTAAAACAATGTTAACATTTAGAGACCATATAGGACAGATGTAAGCTCAAAATGTTTCCCACATCTGTAATGATGAACTCAGTTGATTTCTGAGACATAACTGAAATACATCACTCTAAATCGAAACTCAGAAAGGCAAGAAAGAATGAGCAGATAGGTTCGAATTACAGCTTCTTTTACATATTTTTATCCATTCTCCTCACATGCAAGCTCAGATATTGATTTGTAAAAACAGTACGATACAAGATGGAATTTCGCTCATATAGTCTGAACATAATAGATTATTGTATATTTGATATTTATGTATATTCGACAACTGTATAATTTTGCTAAGCTTTTTAGCTGATAATTACAACGAAAGAATATTAATCTAATACAAGTTGGAAACTAACCTATAGTTCTTCCTTCAAGAACAACTGCACCTTGACGATTAAGGTCTTGTGACAAAGTCCTCTTATATTGTTCGTTATGCGATTCAGCTATTTCCTTGCCACCATCACGAAAAATTCCATGGTCCTAGATTTAAGAAAAGCATGTGTCAGTTGATAAGAAAGCCACCAATTTAAATTTAAAAGGCCCTTCCAAACTAATTAAAACGTAACGTACTGGAAGGTGTGTGTAATCGTCTCCTAGATCAGCTTCCAAATCCAATGTAGGATCCACACGCCGAATCTAGAAATAACATGAACAAATTAAATAGAATTTAATATGCAAAGCAAAGAGAGATCAGAAAAACACCACCCAAAATTTTTTTTTTTTTTTGAAACCGGGAAATTGAAGCTTCGCTCCACTATACCCGGGGTAACTACGCCCGTCCCTAGGCCAGGCACCGGGAGACATCGAAGGAATGGAGACACGGGAGGTGTCTACAAATTAATGTCACAGATAGGTCTCGAACCTGAGACCTTTAGGGAGCACCCCTTCAAAGCTCAAGCCTTCAACCAACTGCGCCACTCCTTGGGGACCACCCAAAATATTAAAATAGGGGGAAAACTATAAAAGTTAACATTTTTCAAGAGACCACCTTTCTCCGAGTTTCAGCTGCCAATATTTCGTCGTCCTTCAAAAAAAGGGCAAGTTCTTCATCGTCAGCAGCTTCTGCTGCAGCTGCAATAGAATTTTTTGTGCTATGAAGGTATTCTGCTCTAAAATATTTTGTCCAGAAGTCTTTCTCCGACATCTGTCATTAAATATAAGGAAAACAATAAAATGTGTAATATTTTCTATACGTTATAAACTAAATTACCTCCAACAGATACAGAACCAAAAAACAAGTAAAAAAAATAGTTACAATTTACAATATAAGTACTACCTTATTAGGAACATGATTAAGGAACGCCTGGTGAACAGCTGGTTTCAGAGCAAAAATCTAAATGAGATAAAAAAGTGCATATTAAAAAGAATGTTAAAAATATGTTTATTAGCAATTAGCATATTATTATTCAACTCCAAATATCCACACAGAGTGACGCAACACAGACCAACCTGGACGATCTTAGAACTAATATTCAATGATACAAAAGAAACTATAACACTTCTTGGAAAAGAAACAACAAATCCAAATATTAAACATGCATGATACAGAAAAATATGAGGAATCCAAGAAATAAAAATGTTGAAACCGTTAACTTAGCACAATGCAAGGAAAAAAAATTAAAAAAAAATTGTGGGCCTAAAAGAGGAGAGGCCCACGGTGTACAAAGATTTAGTAAACAAAAGATAATATAAAGTGAGCATTAAAGAGGTGAGGCTACACAAAAAAAAAATAACAAGTGTATTGAAAGCCCAAGAAGAAACAACACAATGGCAGGTGCAGAAAGATCCCAAATAGCAACTTGCAAGAAAATCATGAAATGAGTGAGAGGAAAAGGTACCAGAAGTGGGAAACCGAAAGAATGAAAGACTGGTAAAGAAAATGATGAAATGAGAGAGAGAGAGAGAGAGAGAGAGATATGTTTAGGAGAGAATCTTAGTCGAAGATTGAGGTTTTTTGCCGATGGTTCCACTTAAGAAAAATAAAGAAATAAACTGAGGTGGCCATTACGTCTCAGAGAATGTTTATAGATGTTGCAATCATACTAGAAAGAAAGCGGGTAGCCACCCACCAAAGAAGTAAGCAAGAAGTGAGTTATCCATCAAGTTTAATGAGACGTGGCAAGCAATGTGCAAATGTATCTAAAGAGAACGAAGGATATCAAAAGCCCAAATTTGAGTAAAAAATGTTCAACTAGGAGAATAATTTATGCATTTTTTTTTACAACCAGGAGTTAGAGCTTCACCCCAAATATTACATGGGGGCACCAACACTCATCCCAAGGTCACTCATGAGCCATCAAGAGATTTTACAGTTAATCTCACTCGTGGTTACAAACCTAGGACCTCAAAGGCACCACCCTTAGAGACCCTAAACCTCTACCGATGAGGCTGTCCACCTCTATCGACGAGGTTGACTGTAAAGGACAAGAATAAATGATGCATCACAAACCCAAAGTTAGGAGTGTTTCCTCCTTTCCTATTTGTTGGGTTCATAACTGAGGTCATAGATCTTTTTGAGAAGGCACTCCTAGTTCTTTCCTTCTAGGACAATATCATTCTCCCATGTTGGGTTTCCACCATCTTTGTCCAATTGGTAGACATTGGATGTTGTCACCCTTATTCTTATTCCTGTGGAGGATTTTTGTTCATTCGGTGTTGGGTTTCTAGTCCTACTGAGAATTTCTCTTATAATTCTTCTTTTTCTTGAATAGTTAATTCTTATTCTTTGTAGGGAAATTCAATCTTTGTCTCTTCCTCGAAGGTGAGAATTCCAGGCAAGTTATTCATGGCAAGGTTAATACCTTAGGCAGGGTTATTGGGATTAGGAAGGTAATGGAGGATCTCAATCATCTTATTTGGGGTTGTGGCTTCTGAAGTGTGGAGTCATATTTTGTAAGTGTTTTGCATGGGTTAGCGAGACGAGTCCAAGTGGATGCAAAAAGATGATTATAGAGTTTTTTGTTTCTTCTTCCTTTCGTGAGATAGATAGAGTTTGCTTTTTCTATTGTTCTTTAATTCGTTTTTCAATAAACATTTGGTTCATTGTAAAAAAAAAATTAAGGAAGGTTCCCTTAGCAAGCTAGTCATATTTTTTTAGAGTTTGGACAGGTCCAAGATAAAGGTGTGGAATAATGTGAAATTTAACCTAGAGGGATTTGGTCTACCCAGATTTCTTTCGAAATTATCAGTTGGGTTTTATTCTCCTAAATTAGAGCATGCAAGTTGGTTTCAGGATTCCTTTGTCTCTAGCTAGTTTTTTGGTACACCCTTCTATATCCTTTCATTTTAACATCTTTTACATACAATTAAAACTATTCAAAATATAATTATATACTCTAATAAATGGAAATAAACTAGGAGAAATGTACAAATTCAATTGAATAACAAAAGAAAGAAAGAAAAACCGTATTAAATTCAATTGAATAACAAAAGAAAGAAAGAAAAACCTTCTTTTCACTAAAATCCTTTTTAATAGCTCAAATACTCTCTAAAGAGTAAAGGATTATATAAGTTGGAGGAGAGTAAAAGATGGAACAAAGAATCAAACCATGCCTGATATTTGATCTCCGGTGTCAAATTAAATGTAACCTTATTTGTCTGAAAGCAGAAAAAGATAATGTTAAGTTCCAGAGCAATTAAACCAAGTTGAAGGAAGGATTCACAGCTAAGATATTAATGATAAACCAACTAGGTTTGATAGGTAGAGAAAAGGTAATGATGTTGTACCCGACCATCAGACATTGGTTTGGTGTCCAAAACCATTGAACTCTTAAACCCAACCAACTGTTTTGACTTCTTGGAGTTGTCTCGTTCCAGTAATTTCTGTATCAATTAGATGCAGAAAATGTCAAATTTTCTTCAGAATATATTTTGGTAAACAGGATCACGTTAAATATACAATAAAAAATCTACAAACTAGGTCAACTTCAAATACGAAGTAGAATAAGGGAAATAAGGCTTTCCTAACCTTCCTAGCTGCCCAAAACTCAGATTCGGTCAACACACCACCAATCACAAATTGTTTATGAAGTTTCTGCAGTTCACTGCATATTAAATGATGAGATGAGAGATGTTACATGACTTGGGCCCTTGGCAAGCATAAAACAATAAAGGTAATAGTTACTTCTTGTTTACAATGATATAGGTCATCAGTCTACCTATCATCTTGCAAACATCTCATTCGAAGTTCCATTTCTGATTTACTGAGTTGTTCATGAGAAACTGTTGCTACAGGCCTCTCAGAGGGAGCTTGTGGAGCCTCTCCTGACTTTGCTAGAGCACTTCCTGGGAAGACACCATATGCCAAGACATCAGGCTAGATTATCCAACAAATAAAGGCAAAGGGTATACAATCAATAGAGAAATATTGAAAAAAATATTTGAATTTTTTTCTAATAAAAAAACGAACTTTCACTCTGAAAAAGGAAAGAATACACGAGCATCCAAACAAAGCCCACAAAAGGAACTCAACTAAATTAGCCTTCCATCAACAAAGAACCTTGAGCCTAAGAGATCTCTGAGGGAAGGACATTTTCGCATGCTGGCCAAACCTTAGCAGTGGTGAATAGTAATTTTGAATATTGGCTTACCTACAAACTCCCGGCAAACATGAAGATCGAAGAAGTTTTTAAACTCAAAAATGATACTTCCACCCTGAAAAGATGTAGCACGTCATTAATTTCCATTTCAAATGATAAATTACGACCGTTGCACTATGTATGAATGATGCTTGAGATCGATGTCTGCAGGCCAAATTACGAAGTACTTTCAATATAAAACTGCTGAAAGAATAATTCTTAGTATTTAAAAAAAACTCAAGGGTGCTTTTTTTTTGCCTCTTAAAACATACAGAATTTTTCATTTACCTAACATTACATTTAATATTCTGTTCTGTGATCAAAATGTGGAATATTCTGAATGCCCTGACTTATGGTGTCTTTTAATTGGACCATTGTCCTTGGTCAGGTCAATAATTCCTTAGATAGTGTCAAGTAAAGTATAAAAAACCTGGTCCCTGGTGAGATTAAGCCATGGTGGTTTATTTGATCCTTCTTTGGTGTTTTTATGGCCTGAAAAATAAAAAATAAAAAATCAGATACAACAAGATCATACGCAAACATAAGGTTGCAAAAAAAAGAGGTTAAAGATAAGCTTAAACATTAGTAGAAATTCTGATGATACAAAGAGTAAAGGCTCTCTAATTTGTAATCTTCCTAATAATACAAAACGTCACTGGAAAAAAGGATGCTCTAATTACACGGTCCAAAATTATGAAACATCCAGGCAGTTCAATTCTACTTGAGGAAGGTGCTTGATATAAAAATAATAGAATATTCCCCGATAAAAACAACCTTGAATGGAAAAGATAAATACTACATGTGTTAACAAGATATATATAACCTGTAATATAATATAGTTGGTACCTTTAATAAATCTGAACTCCACGTCAAGCTTAGAAGCTGAAGTGGGATCACTAGGTCTAAATACAAACTTGCGCTCTGTCTGATCAAATGAGAACAGTAAAACAAAATCAATTGAATAATAAATAACAATAACAATTGGGCATTTAACCATTTACAATTTGGAAAAGAGTAGTTGTTGGAAAGTATCATAGTAGTGGTCTCTCTCTCCTCCAGTTATTGACAAAACTATCCTGAAAAATTCTCATATTTTAAACAAGACAAAGTTCGCAAAGAAGGGCCTTAATGATATAGTTTCAAAAATTTTGTTTCTTTCCTCGGTAAGATTTCTTGTACAAGGTCTGAAGAAGTGTATCTTTCATTGTTCTTGGAAAAAACCATTGAGTTCCTAAGATGTTTAGACAGACACCACCATTACAAAATCTATTTGGAGAATAAGTGGCTTTCAGTTTCATTCTCTTTTGCATAGTAAACTAAAGCTGGGGAAACTATGATATTTGAATGTCATTTCTGCACTCCAACATTCTCATCTATTCCTGTCATACAAATAGACTTGATGAAAATTGATTTTTTTTTTTTTTCTTAAAAAAAGATTTGGCTTGAAAGGAGTATAAAAATTTCAATTTTCAAGAGGATTTGAGAAGTCTTGGGAAGAATGTAAGATATTGTTAATTTTCACTCCTTTCTACGGGCATTGGTTTCTCAGGAGTTGTTATATATTCAATTGGGTCTTATTCTTTTGGAGTGAAGTTTGTTCCTCCATGGTTAGAAGTTGGTCTCCTTGTGAGTTCTTGTGCACCCTTTACTCTATATGTATTTTCATTTCTTTTATGACCCGTGAATTTGGAGCATTGCTCCTCTAAACATGGGACAGCTCTGGTCCATTCCTAGACTGTGGCATCGAGATACATCGTAGGACTGGAAGCAAATTGGGGATCACCTAGGAATTAATCTTACAGCCATCTCGAACCTATGACCTCGAGGGGAGCACGCCCGCAAGGCCCGGGCGTTGAGCACTGCGCCGCCCCTAGAGGACTTTGTATGTATTCTCATTATTTTCAATGAAAGTTGAATTGATCATCAAGAAGAAGATATAAGTAAATTAGCAAGATTTCCAAAAGCTATAGTTTTTATTGCTACCAAGAGGAACATAAATGTATTAAAAGGGTCATCTAACACATTTGCACACCATAATCCAATATATAAGAAAAATTTTCACAAACAAAAGTTTTAAGAAATGAACCTACATGCTGGAAAGGCTAAAAAAATTGTGCTTCTATTTAAAACGTTCTTTGTAAACTCTCCCTCTCAACCCTAGCACACTCAGCCTTTATCCATCCTCTTCCTTCGGCATTGCACCCCTCAAGCTGGTGAGGGACCATCGAACCTTCTCAATGGTGCTCCTCTACCACGCATCACTCCTCATCGGCGACAACATCAATTTATTTTTTTCCTTCAATATACCCCAAAGCTAGCTCCCAAAGTCGTGACTTCTTTGCATCGACGCCCATCGTTTTTCTTTTCTGCATTACCTACTAAAATGTTGCGAGCATCGTCGGTGCCATCTATCTTCACCTATTTCTATAACCCCACATTAAAACCATAATCATAGTTAGCCATCATCTTGTACACCAAAGCCATGCGTCTTCCTTCACATACATCAAAGCCCTCTTTGACCCCTTCTCCCCAATTATCCTTGATCGTTGTCCCTCCTCCGACGGACCACCTTCATACATCCGACTCCATCTCTATATTTACCGCCAACAGCGATCTAGTAACTTGTTGTCAACATGATGAGTGCCTAGGGTTTTCTTCATCCTTTTATTGGTGCATCAGGCTTATCTTTCTCTGGTCATTTGACTTTACCAGTGCTTTTCCAAAAACATTCTTGAAACTAAAAGTCAAGCACAACGTATGCTTGGGGTTATCTTCGTCGAGTCTATGTATATTGGGTTTTTCTATAATATTTCAGGTCATCTTCCAACGATTGTGAACATCAACAAGGGTTTATCATCCCCGTCTCAATAAAAGGATACTTCACTCATCAGCTTTTAAGACAACAGCTTATGGTTCCTTTATCTCTACCAGCCATCTTACAATTTTAGAGGGCAGCTATTATAGTTTTTCTTTGGGTTCTCGAAAAGTTAACTTCGCCAACACCCATCTCATGTTTCTTCTCTCTATTGAGAGTTCATATTGTCTTTTTGGTGTGTATACGATTGTAATGTAGGTTTAGTCTCTTTAGTAATTTCCCTCTAAAACACCTTTGCTTCTTTTGTTTTTTTGCTATTTCGATAGGTTTCTATACAAAAATTTCAATTATCAATGGAAATGTTTTTCACTTCCCATTAATATATATATATATATATATATATATACACACACACACACACACACACATATATATGTATAATGAACTTGCAAACTCCAAAACCACTTGCTCAATTCGTAGATTGACATTGTCTTCCGAAGTTCAAATTTCAACAAAATACATAAATATATCTACTTATTCAGAAAATTATTGAATAGCTCATCAAATACAGTAAACCACCCAGAAGTATTAAATTTATAGGAAGAGAATAAAATCGATTGAGATAAATGGTTAGACAGACAACCAGAGACGGGAATAATGAACTATAAACCAGTACCATTTCCAAAACGCCAGGCGTGCCAGGATCTTTAACTGATGTCTTGTACTTAGCACCCTTCTGAACATACTTGGTTCCCATTTCCCACTTAGAGATGATTAATGTTGAGAGAATTGCAATGAAAGTTGATCAAACAGCAACGTTGTAAACGATTATACAGATCCAAGAAATTGGCAGACACCAATAATCTGGTGGCATTAAAACGCCATAAACAAAATGAACCCAATAAAAGAGATCAGTCAAACAAACTAGCAAACTAACTACAAAATCTCCAGAAATTCAAAGATTCCCCCACGCTCAAAACTTCAAACACCGTAGATATATGCATGTAAAAAAAGGGCAGTTCAAAATGTGGCCAAAGATAGATCCCGACAGTATTCGATTACAAGTCACAAGATACGATAACCACGAAATCCAGCATACTCCATTGTTTCAGAAACTGTCGCAACACTCTTGTTTTTTTAAAAAAATAATCAAAATCAAAACGACGAAGAAATAGAAAGAGGGCTTCCGAAACACACAGCCATTAGTATTTAGACAAGGATTAAAACCCGAAACCGTACTTCAGAACATAATCAAGTGACAGTAAACCGAATTTTCGAGCGTACTAACACTCAAACAAGGTGACCCCAATCCAATAGAGCGGCGACGAGGGAACCGAAGAATGGATTTGTCCCAATTTGAAGAGAAAGATGGGGGAAGGAGTATGAGCAGAAGTGAACAAAACCTAGCACTGTTCCTTCTTCCCTCTTTGTTAATTACAACGAAGTTAAGCTAATGGAATTGAGCAGATTGCAGACCTGGTATGGCGAAACCAACTGGTTAATGAGAATAATGTTTATCGACTATAGTATTGTCGTTGTTGGCTGGGGCATGACTTTTCACGGTTTGTATGGATTTACCGGAAAATCAGTATTTGGGACGATTGCGCGGTTGTTCTAGGGTATAAATTATTTTTGATTTTTTTCTTAGATTATTTTTTAGGTCAACTGAACAATTTTATTTTACACTTTCGAAAAATCGAAATGTATTGATTTAGTTCGAATTTCATCAACAAAAAAAACAATTCATTAATAAATTTATAGGTAATATTCGGGTTCATAAATTTATACTCACATTCAGAAACTAGTTATTTGTTTGAGATATGAGTTATTCAAAGGTGGGATATGAATGGAATCTAGTAGACCTCCTATTTATGTAAGAAGTAGAATATTCAAATAATAAGATAATAATATCTTTTAATACTTAATATTAAAAAATGTTAGAGAAATCTTTTTTTAATATTTATTTAATATATATTTTCAATATTTGTTCACTAAAAGGATTAACATATATAATCTATTAATGACAATTTAAGCTCCTAGTAACTATGTTATTTATTCAAAAGAAAAAACTGCAAATTGACAAAATCGAACCAAACGGAACAGATCGGTTTGATATTTTATAAAATCAAAATATATTGGTTCGATTTTGGTTTATGGTAGAAGAACCAATCAAAAATCAAACCGAACCAAATATTAAAAAAAATGTTAGTATTTTAATTTTATGGAATAACCAATTTTAAATATGAAAATATGAAATTAAAGTATGGTAAATATTATGATACTTATGATTTTTTTTTTTTTTTTGTTAGTAAAATGAAAGTCTTTAGAATCAAATTATGAATGAGACAAAAAATTAAAAAAAAAAAAAAAACTAAATTAAACCCAAAACCGAAACAAAATCAAACCAAACTAAGTAAAACTAAACCAATGATTTTGTCCTTTATTGGACAACGGTTCGGACCCAATTATTGAAAAATTGAGGATATTGTTCGATTATCGGTTTGGCACAAAATTGACAAAAACTGAACCGAAAGCATCTCTAGTGTCAACAAGTATAAGCTAGCCTCGAGACTGGTAGATCTATAGGTTGAAAGTTATAACGACCCGCGATTTAATCCTTATTCATTAACATCAAACTTATTCCAACAAAGACATGTGCTACATTCTTTCGCATTATATGACAAGTTATGTCAACGGATATAATCGGTCATCTACCATATAGATTAATCGCATCCATGTGTTGCATCTTTCTCCTTAAACACTACTTTTTTTTTTTAGAATAAGTTGTTTATAGTCTCACTATAAACTAATGTTCTCTCGAGCCAATGAGAGGAGTGTACCATTTGTTCAAACATTGGAATCAAATGTTGAAGTAACTGCTACATCTTCCTGTAAGGTATGAATTCCTTGTTGTGACACTACGTTCCCAACCACTCACTACGACAATCTCGAGTGGGAGGCTTATTGACCCAAACTCCGGATTCATATCACATTGACATATGGTCATTCTTTTGCAAAGCAGCTATCGTAAATCTATAACATAATAACTATCTCGATCACAAAACTTCGAGTCTCTTCTTAGGCAAAAACTCGTTTTTCTCACTTGATATTCATGAAAAAATCCCTAAATCATTTTTCTTACTTTTCGAGTTTCACAATATTAGGATGGAGTAAATTTGAAACATGAAAACTCTTGGTTACTGGACTACTTTGTATATCAATAAATCGCTGCACTTTACTTATTATTTTAATTGATGGAAAAGATCATAATAGGATAGAAAAATACTAAATTATAACTTTTTTTTCAAATAGACTAATCAATAAATTTTAAAATTATAGAAACTAAATTAAATAAAACTCCAAACTTTTGGCATTATTTTATATTTAATATTACTCTTACCTTTTTCTTTTCTTTTATTTTTTTGTAAAATAGTTAATGATGAGTGTGTATATATTTTTTTTTAAGAATAATTTTGAATAGCTTAGTTGGTTAGAGTGGTAGTTGATTGAACTATTGAATTCAAATTTGAAAGGTAGCGTTGTAATTTGATTTAGGACTCAAAAAGTCATCGATAATAAGTATATGTAGAAACCAAAATGTGGTGGGTTTAGTAAGCAAAAACTAATCCAATTCACAAGTCGAATCGAAATCAACAAACAAACAAACAAATTATAAAGTAAAATAAGTTACAGAATGGCGAAAAACTATTGTCAGATTGACATTATTATCGTGAGAGATCACTAAGATCCCAATCCAAGGAGTAACCAAACCAACCAATATCAACCTTCACAATGTTGAAATTAAAGAAGAACTTGAGATTAAAAGACTAAGATGAATTATAATTTTGGTTCCTATAGTTTGATAAAGTTAGAATTTAATTCTTTTAGTTTTAAAAACTGGAATCTACTCCCTTTGGTTGAGATAAAACTATAATTTAGTTTCTATTGTTTGAAATTTTAAAACTTAGGCTTTATGCTTTGATAATATCGTAAAAATAGTTTATATCAGCTATAATTGTTGAAAAATAAAATATGTAAAAATTAGTTATTCATGTTTCAACAACGAGAATGTATAATAATTAATTGATTGGACAAAAAAAAGTATCATTTATACATCATAAGTTACTTTTACGTACTTAATTCACTTACGATTTATTAAGAACATGAACTAGTTTGTATATTTATTAATTTTAATTACGGTTGTTGTACTAAAAAATGTTAAAAAACATTGATGCAATAGTTAAATTGTTGGTGTGCTATAGTAGTATAAAATTTGCAGGTAAAACAATTATCTTTTTAGTACACATATACAATAATGCTATATCTATTTCTTTTTTTTTGCTTTGTTTTTTTTTTGTATAAAGTGGGTAGTAATTCACAACTCAAAAAAAAAAAAAAAAAAAAAAAAAAAAAAAAAAAAAAAAAAAAAAAAAAAAAAAAAAAAAAAAAAAAAACCCA
>JBBMEG010000018.1:8438567-8452828 GCA_037832605.1 Cyclanthera cordifolia
CGTCTGGCTACGCACATATATATATATATATATATATATATATATATATATATATATATATATATGGTTTGGTAAATTAGAAGACTCGTTTCGAATTATTCTAAAAGATATATTTTTAATTGAATTCAACTCGAACCATATATTCAAGAGCTTCACTCCACTTAACATGATATAGAGCATATGATTAAAAGCTCACATTTTTTTAGTACAAATTGGGAAAGAAAAACAAACTTTACATAGAGGACACAATTGCTTCGTGACGTGGGTGTTGAACTGGATTACCACAAAACAATGAAATTAACACGTCGCTATTAAAAAGGTTTGTAGAAAAGGTTATTGTTTAATCGAAATGGTTATTCACAATATTTTTAAGAGAAAAATGATTTGAATTATTATTAGACAAAAATAAGTCTTCTAACAAAAACAAACCAGTCGTCATAATTACTAGTTTAATATTCAATATATATATATTCGCGTATATATATATATATACATAAATACATATACATTATATGAATTCAATTTATAAAGAAGTTATGGATTATAATTAATTTTTTGTCTTTTTAGATCTTAATATTAAATGGTCAAACGTTTTGATAATTAATTAAAGTATGCATAATTTCGAAAGAAGTTTAAATTCAATTAAAAAAAAATTTAAACAACCGATTATTTTTTAGATTTTATCAAACCATAGGAATTATATTCTATTTATCTAAATGATAAGAACTAAATTCTATACTTCTTAAAACTATGAAAATTAAATTCGGAACTAAATTCTAGATTTTTAATATAAATAAACTAAACTTTATTTTTATTTTTATTTTTTTTCATATTCACATTATTAAAATATATAAAAAAATGATTAATGTCAATGAGAGGTTACATTTGGAGGAATCATATACCTAATAATGTAACACTTGGATAAATGGGACATGCACAAAACAATATAGTTTGTTGAAATGAAAAGATATGAATTGAATTCAATGTGAAAGTTGACTAAAAAAAGATGGGTGCAGTTTTCAAGAAATTTGATGAAAATGAACGCCGACCCGATTCAATCGTTTTTTCTTTATGATGCAAAAGGTCAAGTTTTGAGGCTAAAGAAAGAATAAAGTTGACACCCGATGTTAATTTACACTTCAAACAATTAAACTTAATCCAAGAAATTAACAGAGATTAGTTATTCACATAAAATAACTATAAATGTAAGTAAATTTCAAAAATTTACTCCATATAAAAAAAAAAAATCATTTATTTATTTTAATTATAATATTTTTAAAAATTAACTTATGTAGAGTTGATTTTCATTCATTCTCAAAAATTTCAACTTTACTTTTTTGTAAACCGATTGAAAACCATTAAGACTATCAATTAGGAGTGAAAGATTCGAACTCATAAACTTATAGTCTTGAGTAAACATTGAACTTTTGCTCTTTTGCGAACAACTCTCTCGAAAATTAATTTTTTTCACCCTTCGTTTCTAAATTTAATTTGTTCTTTAGATTTCAAAAACAAACATTTTTATCTCTTACCCCTAATAATCTTTTAATAATGCTCACTTGTTTTTTTTTAAATTTATTTTTGTACTTTTTTCCTTTTAAAAATTGAATTCACGTGAAGACTAAAACAATCATTTTATCAATACATATTGAAATTCAAAATTAATCTAATTATCATTTTAATCAACCTTATGTTAGGTTACCTATGATTTTGTCATCTCATAACTAAAAATGATCATTTGAAATGTCAAGAAAAAAATGTTCAATTTTAAATTTTATGAATCAAAATGAAACTAGACTACAAACTTAAAGAACTAGAAATGCCCCGGAAAATATAAAGGTGCTTTCAAAAGGTAATTTGTGAGAAGGCCATCTCTCCATTGTTTGATTGGTAAACACTTTTAAAACTATATAACCTAACATTTTGCTGCAAAACATCACCTACGAAGGAAAGCTCTTTTTTCAAGCAGAAAATAAAAAAGTCTTTTGTCCATCAAACTGGGGCAGAGAGAGAGAGAGAGAGAGAGAGAGAGAGAGAGAGAGAGAGAGAAGCCTCCAAATTCCAACCAAGCAATAGGATAGAACTTTTGAAAAAAAAATTGTGAAACAATTGTCACATTTTCAACCTGCTCCAAGTGGCAAACAGCTAAACAAAAACTAAAATATATTGAATCAGTTCAACCTTATCTTTCTATCTCAAAAGGCCTACAACAAACAACACATTTTAACTACTTCTCTACCAAATACAAAGAGCAAAAGAAGTACATATAAAGGGAAAAGAAACTACCTTGTAGAAGCCTACTAGAGACAACATGGGTATAAGGCTGCTGTATTGATTTTCATAAATTGAAGAGGAATAACAAGTAATATCAAATACCTATTCAGTCAACAAACTCAAGATCAAAAGAACCTTACAATCAAAGAAAAGAAAAGGACATCTACAAATTTAAGTAAAGATGAAACAAACAATTTGATAATCCAATAGTCACATGAAGAAAATCCTTGCACCATGACAGAATCTGCACCCGATCGTATAAAATTTAATTGCCAATGTTCATATTCATGGTTTTGCACGTAATGAATATGTAAACCATGTTCATGGCTCCTATGTAATGCTGGGCCTTCATCTGTTAAATATATGCAATGCATGGTTTTAATTTGCATTTACGAATTTATTCATGTTCATCAGCCTGGTATATATAGTTCTGCCTCCCCCAATATCTTTGAGGTGTCCGGACCACAGCCTAAACACACTTCAACTATTTTCACGAAAAAACTATTTTCACAAAACATACTGTTAACCTTAATAATTTAGATATCAAGAAAACCTGTAAGACATTATTTTCAAGGTAAATAGCCATTTTGTGATGAACTTATGCTTTTTGACCATTATCTTTCTTTGGAATCAATCATAACAAACCATGCATAAAGTTCCCATCAACTAAAATTTCACCTTCTAGTATACTCGAGATAAAGTAACAAATAGTGTAAAGCCATTCTTTGGCTATACATTACTTTTACAAGCTTCGTAAGAAAGAGACCGGAAGTGCAAATATAAGGACAGTCACATTTTCATGATAAAATTTGAAGGAACAGGGGAGTTGAGCACAAAAGAAATGGGACAGTTACAGGAAAGAGCGCCATGCATGGTAACGCTAACCAGAAAAATAAGAGTAAACATCACTATACAGACCAGCAACAAAGAAACATATCAACCATATTAACATTTTTAATCCAAAATATGAGTAAACATCACCATATCCGAGTTTGACTTATAGTCCTCAAACTTGTATATAAATTTCCTCTTGTTTCTGTCTAACCAAAACACCAAATAAACATCAGAATAACAGAATTCCAAACAAACAATCTTCTTTGGATTGAAGTTTACAGCTTCAAGTAAAGAACAAGAAACATCAAACTGAAAAAGGAAGTTTGAACAAACTTCCCTGAGCAATAGAAAGTATATACAAACTACCCAAGATTCAAAATGGAGATTGACAAAAAGTAAAGAATCTTCCTTTGTTGGATATCAAATAAACCATGACGACTTAACACAATAGAAGGTGTATAGACTTGCAAAGATTAAGGGTCTATCAAAGGTTATGAATATGAACTAGAACGGAATTTCAAACAAAGGGTTGAAAGAAAACACGATAAGATATACGAAGAAAATACTCATTGCAATCATTATTCAACTCAGCTAAAGAAGAGATTAGATAAACCAAGTTCCATAGAAACGACATAAAACCAGTTACAAAAGAATTAGATAAGCCCACCAGAATATATAGTGAAAAAGTTACAAGGAACAGTTGCAAATCATTAAATCAATAAATCAATCACCAGCCCAATCTCAAGCAATGCACAAAGGGAAAAACAAGTTAGAGACAATTGGTACGTTAAGAGAAGCCATTTCGATTTCCTTCGTACATAAGAGAATCAATAACGAAAAGAAAACTAAGGACAAGTCAACGACATCGATGATCAATCCTTAACAAAACATGATCAAAGAACCCAGCGAACAAACAACAAAGAAATTTACAATACCAGCCTCTATTTCCATTGGGTATAAATATATATGTGTGTGTGTGTGTATATATATCAATAAGTTAAGAAGAGAGATACAACATCCAATTAAATAAACAACGATTATACTACAAATCAGAAACAAAGGATCGAATAGAATACATACAACAAATCAATCAGAGTGGGAATCGTAACCATACGTATCGAGGTCGTGGGAATCGGAATCGGAAGATGAAGATGAAGAAGAGGACGAGAGAGAAGGGAGGCAGAGGGAGGAGAGGACAGAAATGGAGATCCGGCGGATATGGAGGAAAGGGAAACAGAAGATGAGGTAAAGAACATGGTGGCTGCTGAATCGCTCGGGATTACAAGCGATGTATTGACAGAGATCGGCGGAAAGATTAGCAACCCAAACAACGAGAGGACTGTTCAACACCATGGCTGAGCTTCGATTGAGAAATGGAAGAAGGAAATTGAGACCTGGATCGTTGGTTGATCGCACCGCCAAGTTTCGACTCCCAACGCCGCAGAGACGGTTTTACAGCCTCCTTTTCTCGCCGCCGGATGATTGGATGAAATTGGACCCTTTTTATTTATTTATTTATTTATTTTTTTCCTTCTTGCATCAAACTAAACATAATAAATATTTGGTTAAATTAAGGTTATGAGTTGTTTTTTTTTTTTTTTACTTTACTTTTAAAAGATGAATTCAGCTTTTTTTTTCTTTTTTTTTTCATCTCATAAATTAAAGTTGGTTCAATTTCAATCTCCGTAATTAAAATTTATTTCATTTTATTGAACTTTCAAACATTTTATTCTTTAAATATAAAAAAAAAAGGTCTTGATTTAAAAAAAAATTTATCATCTTTTCCCAATAAATTTTTAAAATCACGTTCATATATTTTTTTACTTATATAAAATTATTAATATTATTAAATCAATTTCTACTAATATTAATTTTAAATTTATCACATCAATTTAAAAAAAAATTTAGCCTATAGATTAAAATTGGATATTTTAATATCTATAAACCAAAATAGAATAAAAAAAATTTAATAACTATAAACCAAAATAGAATAAAATTGAAAGGATTGAAATTGATTTTTTTTTTTTTTAACTTTAAAGATAACAATTAAAAAATTAAAATCACACAAAAATGTTATTTTAATCTAAATATTTTTAGATTTATTCTAATTTGGTAAATAATTTTTTTGTTATTCTATTTTAGTTTGTTCTTTATTCTATTTTAGTTTTTTTAATTCTATGACATTTTTTTTAGTACAAATTGAAGGGATGGACTACAAACTGAAAATCAAATATCAATTTTCGGTTAGTTATATGACAAGTTAGAGAGTGGAATCCGAACTATATTCTTTTATGTTTATGTTGCATTACTCTACGTTGAAAATTCCAATCCATAACCTTCAATTTTTTTTCAATATATTATTTTTTTTAGTTTTTTTCTTATTTTGACAAATACAGTTTATTTTAAATTTGCTAGAAAAATTTACTTTTTTTAATATTTATATTTGAGTTAATTTCTATTTTTAATCCATATATTTCAAAATTAAATAATGTTACCCATTTTCAAGCGGGAAAAATGAGTTTTGAAAAAAATAGTTCGTTTATTTTTTATTTATTTTTGTACCTTCGTGTAATAGCAAAGGTCAATTTTAAACCTCGTTTGGTGTGGTGAAAAGAGATGGAAGGAAAAGAAAATGAATTCATTCCAACAGTTTGATTCACATAGTTATCATTTCATTGATTACTAATTTATTCTAATTTTCTTCATTAATCCATTCTTTTTCCTTTCCTTCTCTTCGCTTCCCACCGTAGTCAAAAATGCCCTTGGTTCAATCGAAACTTAAATGTACCCGGAACCATTTCCAATGTAACTTCATATCTATATTGTACTACTTATGAAAGAATAACTGAACAGTTGCATGAAATCAAGATAAACGATCTTTATTACAGTACTTCTTTCCAGAGATATCAGATTTACATTTTCACCTAAAATTACAGTTTGTATTCAGTTTCCTAGGAACCTCATATTATACTCTTATGTGCTTATTGTCCACCAGTCTATTCTTTAACATATTTGCCACACAGATCGAACCATTCAACATACGCAATGGGTGGTCGGGTTGAGGCAATGATTGAAGGAGTCTGCAACAGAGCTTATCACTAACTAAGCTTGAAGAAATCCTTTCTCGTCCAAGTAATCCACTATCTGCTTCGCCATGACGCACGGAAGCGGGCAAACACCATCATTCGGGCTTAGTTCAATCTGGAAGAACATATGGGCCAAGCTTTATCAAGCTATCTTGGACTTGAAGCTGCTAAACAAACAAAATTGTTGAACACGGATTCGATAAGCATGCATGGTTTATGATTATGTACCTCGCAGTTCAGAGGCGGTTCGTAGGGGTCATCAATTCCAGTAAAACCTGCAGTAAAATGATGTGTGATTACTCATTTTCCATTCTATCTGCAAGAAATGGATTCTTCAGGTATATATATACCTTTGATCTTTCCATCTCGAGCGAGTTTGTAAAGGCCCTTTGCATCTCTTTCCTCGCATAATTCAAGAGGCATGTTCATGAACACCTGAACAAAAAGGGGAATTTCAAGAAAATAAAAGCTCTGATCAGCCATTACTAAAACCTCTCTAAAATCTTGCCTCGATAAAGCTCGCCTCGGGCAATAATTCACGGCAGAAATCTCGGTCTCTTCTATATGGAGATATCAAACTAGCAATGCATATTAAACCAGCATCAGCAAAAAGTTTTGCTACTTCTCCTGTGTTGGACACTCAAACAAGGAGAGTATTAACTATCTGAAATATGCATAAGTATTACATAACGAAAAAATTATATGTTACGTGAAAGTCGAGGCTTTTGAGATGTCTACAGCTCTCCAAAATTATATCAAACTCCGGGGTAAAAAACTCTAGTAATAATTAAAATCCCGGGCGTCTCTTCGAACCAAGGTTTTAAATGTTGTTGTTATTGTTAATGAAAATTTAGAAATTTCCATTTATGGAAATATTGATAAAATGTCAATATTGATGGATATTTGTAGAAAAAATCAAAAATAAAAAATTCACAAAATATACTTAGATTTTGTTTGATAACCATTTGGTTTCTTATTTTTGTAAATTCCTTACAATTATTTTACAATAGTTTCCTTCCTTGCGGAAAGATTACAGTTCTTACGTAAATCTCAATAAAAGTTTGGTTAAAATACCATTTTAGTCTCTAGACTATGAACTTGTTCAATTTTAGTCCCTAGACTATCATATTTGTCCAATTTTGGTCTTTAGACTTTCAAGTGTTCAATTTTAGTCCCTAGACTATCATATTTGTCCAATTTTGATGAAGTTCGTCCAATTTTGATCATTGAAGTTTTGAATGTCTGGTTTTAGTCCCTCGAACTTAAAAAGTTTTAAAAACAGTCTCTACCACCCTTCTTCATCCTTCTCTCTTCTACTCTCTCCTCAAACAAGGAAAATGTGGCTAATTCAGGGAGAATCCTTCATCCACCAAAATTCAAATCCAACCAGCTACGAAGCTTAAACAAAGTATGGCCTATTGCACCAAATTATAAAAAAAAAAATTGAAACAAGAAACAAACTTTCAGAACATAACCAATTAAGTGGGTACGTACGTGTCAATTTCCTCTGCAATTTTCTCTTCATTTAATGAATAATTGTTCACGCCCACCATTGAAATTGATCGCGGTTGTGCCCGTGTACTTGCTTCAAACTTCTTCTTCCTTAACTGCCACTAAGATCTTTCTAACTTCATCGTTCTCATTGGACCACCCCCATTTTTATCCATTTTATCATCTGGCTTCAAGTACTGAATTTATGCTCTCATTCTATCTCTGTTTCTGTGTTCGAATTAGAGTTTTATTTCACATTTTTGTTTTTCACTGTTCAGTTTTTCATTGGATTGAGAAGGGTTTCTTCAATGGTGAGTAATGGCTATGGCGGTCTAAGTTGTTTAGGCTTTGTAGCTGGTTGGATTTGGTGGATGGAAGATTCTTCAGGAATTAGCCACATTTACTTATTTGAGAGAGAAACATTATGAGAGAGGGGAAGAAAGAATGATGAAAAAGAGTGGTAGAAACTATTTTCAGAACTTTTTTTAAGTCGAAGAACTAAAACTGGACATTCAAAACTCCAACGATCAAAATTGGACAATCTCGTAGTGTAGAGACTATGCACTGTGAGCTCCCAATTCCTTACATAATATAAAACCAGAAAGAGTTATTGTGGATGTTGTTTGCAGGTTTATCTAACATGAAACAAAAACTAAATCCTAATGAAATTCTAGTCGAAATCAATGCTATTACAAAACGAAATATCTAAGTACTTACCAACTCTGCGAATATTTTCAGCACGGTCTTCAGCTTTAAAACCAAGATCATTGTTTAGTCCATGTCGAAGGTTGTCGCCATCGAGCACATAAGAAATCTTTCCTCTTGCATAGAGCTCTCTACTCATTGAACAAGCTACCGTGCTTTTCCCTGAAAGATAAAGATAGATAATAAAGAAGGAAAGATTTGAAAGAGCAGCAATTATTATTTTTCCTCAAGAGAGAAATTTGCCAAATGTAGACACTTCTATTCTTTCATCCACTCTTCTGAATTGTTTATCTCCATCAACCCTGTGATTGAAAATGTTTTATAACTATTAAAATGAGGTACTTATGACTCTGAGGAGGTGGTTGGAGCAAACAGAATGAGAATGATTATGGTGAGAATGATTATCTTGCCCACGTCTGGGCCATCGACAATCATTCATTCGAAGTCAATATTCATTGCCCCATAACCAATATTCATTTTCTCATAATCACTTTTTATTCTCCCATGATCACTTTTCATTCTCTCCATACCCCATGTTCACTCATAATCATTTTCTCCATTCCAAAATAGATAATCATTCTTCCCGCTAAATGTTTTCCCTCATATTCTCCTGATTCTCACTCTCCACATGACTATTCTCATTCTCCTTGCCTCAAACACCCTCTGTGCATTTTATTACCAGATTCTTATTTGCCCACTTAGTCAACTTATAATGGCTTTTTCATACATCATCTTTTAACAAGAAACAAAAATCTTCATCATATTCGATATATCTCATGGTGGGTTGCTTTGGGGAGAATTACCACGTCGGACTACGTCCAATAAATCATCTTCTTATGTTTTCTGCCTTATTTGTGTGTTTTATACAATCAATATATGGTGCTGCTAAAAAATACAAGCCAATGAAAAATGTAAGAAATAGTAGTGAAGCCAGTACTAAATCAATTCACAACTTAGTCTCATGGAATCTAATAAAGCACTCTACAACAATATAAAATGGTCGATAACGTCGATTCAAACCATCAGTTCATAACAAAGGACAATTCTATGACCAACCTTGAGAAGAAAGACAAGATAGGAATCACATCCTAATACGACTAATGTGTGATACAGAAATGAGAAAATACCTGATCCACTGAGGCCTGTGATCCATACAACGCAGCCTTTTTGGTTGAGAAGCTTCTCCCTTTCATGCTTTCCAACAGGACAGTTGTGCCAGAAAATGTTATCTCGATTTCCCGCAGCAGACATGAGTGTATTGATCGTCTATTTCTACCAAGTAATTGATCATTTTGCAACATTATAAGTTATGCAGAACATACTTCATCTAAAACTCATACTATCATCAAGTTTGGGATCACTACTATTGAGTCATTGTCAACTTAAGATTCTTTTTAATCCTTCACTTCGTTGCTGCAGCCTAAGACTTGGATAACAAAACAAGAATGGTCACAATTTAAGACTGAATATTATCTCAAAATGAAATAGTTACAAAAGCAGGAGAAATCTTCAGATATTGATTGCAACTTGCAAATGACAATCATGAATTATATTAGAAAGTGTGAGCATCCTTCTCAAAACCAATTGGCTATAAGAGGAGTAACCCACCTTATCTTATAAATGTGTTGAAGAATCCCCACCTTTCCAATTTGGGAGAAGTTCCACAAGGTGAGTATTTCCAACATACCCCCTTAAGATTGCGCCATGTTTGAGAAAGTCATCTTGGATTAGGTCCAATTTTGTGGCCCGAATATACCTGCTTTGGCTCACTTGCTTGAGTCGGATCCAAATTTTTGGGATTATCGAATGCCCACTTAAGTATTTTGCCCGCTTGGGTAGGGTCCTCGGAATTTTGGGGATTAATAACCTGGAGCTCTGATCCCATATTAGAAAGTGTGGGCATCCATCTCAAAACCAATTGGTTTTGAGAGGAGTAGCTCACCTTATTTTATATATATGTGAAGAATCCTCACCTTTCCAATGTGGGGGACATATGACCACAAGGTTATCTCCAAAAACCCCAGGAGAAACCAATTGTGCCTGAAAGTTTCTAGGGAATCTTTAATTACATTTTCTAATAGAAACAAACAAACACATATATTATTGTTGTTGGTGGATATAATTAAATTTACCTCAATCCATCAGCTGAAACTTTTGGGTTGATTGACAGTTTAACATAATTCAACATGATATTATAGCAAAAGGTCTTGAGTTTGAATCCCTACCGAGTTGTTTCCTCCCAATTAAAGTTGAATTCCACTCGTAAGACATTTCCCAAATATCTAACTTACAAGTGAGGGTGAGTGTTGGTTAATATAATTAAATTTATCCCAACCCATCAGTTTAAACTTTTGGGTTGATTTGAGACTTAACATAATTTAACGATTACAAACTAACAAGCCTACCATGACATATGTGTATGGCTTGACATTGCTTCCGAGCACTTTCTCTTCAAGTTCAGATTCATGTAACTAGTAGCCTATGCATTCAACAGCGAGGCTTGCACTCTCTCCACATATGTAATGAGGTAGTCAATAGCGAACTTATAGGACATATTATAATGGTAATGACCATACTAAGGGTTGAGTTACACATTCCACATAAAGAGGCATCATTGTTCAAAAATGTGGGAAAAAAAACTATCACTTCTTTATGGTCATCTTCGCCAGTAAGGGGTGCAGAAGGAAAAAGACTCACCAAGTCACTTGACTAGTGTCCTTGTCCAAAAACACCTCAACTACTCAAATAAAATTAGTAAACCTATATTAGATTCCAAGAGCTAATTTATTATATTGCCATATGTGTCCACAATCACATTATACTTTATTCTTACCCATGACCAGCCCCTGAAATATGGTTTCCGTGGTTACGCCTCAAAAAACAAAAATTGAGATGAAATAACTTCATTGGATAATATAAAAAATATTACAAGGAAACTTCCAATAAAGGGATACCAAAAAGGAAGAACGAGTAAACCTTGCAAAACCCTTGACATTGGTCCACGCCTCAGACAAGAACCAAATGAAAGAAGATAAGTTGTAGAGCCAAGAATTTCTAAGAGAATTAGAGACGCCTTTCCTTTTTACAGACAGGAACGATAGAACCCAACATAAAACACCAACAACAAGGTCACCACTACATTAGTTGACATTAAAAGAGATTTGGGGGTTAAACCTCGTCATGTAGACTTCTGAGAAAAAAGAACCCGCCAAAAAATGAGTGAAGAGCTTCCAAACCTTCGAGGATCGAAGACTCTTTCGAAGAAAACATTCATCTATCAATATTTTAGAAATTCCTTTGTCAACTAGCTCTACCTTTGACCACAATGACTGAAAGACTCAACAGGACTAGGACTTTTACAATAAAAATAAACAAAAGCATTAAAATAGGTCTTGAAAGTAAAGCCACTTCCAAATTATTTTTTATCACCCAAGAATTGTCCTGCACTCGAGCATTCCACTTTAAGATTATCATGATGAATGGCACCTCCAATGAACAGGGTGCACCACTAGTGGACAAAAAGTACAAACAATACATTCATCGATTAGTTTAGAGCAATTGGTCGTTAACTCGAAATTCAACTTTCCCATAAACATTCCAGGAATCTTAGAACAAACCATATAGTCCTTGCTATTCAATTCCATATTCCCATCCACATAATTTTCCGTGCCTTATTTTCCATATCCAATGGCACATTCTCCTTAGCCAATGAACTATAAAGTCAATTAAATATACCTCACAACTAGAAGAATCGTTTGCTACCTTCAACAATTCTTAGTGTATTTCTCTCTTCAGCTAAAAAAATGGAGATACATCATATAGCTAAGATGATAAAACGAAATGCACAATGAGGACTGACTAAAAGAAAAAAAACCATGGGACAGGTGTTGATGCCTCGAGAATGAAACCGAACCAACTATTAAGTCAAATGACTATCTACAAGTGAACGATTTCCCGATTATCAAAAAAAAGAAAAATCGAAGACCATGGGCAGGAATATTACTGCACACAAGCTCCATTGGTCACCATTATTCTGAATTTCCACAGTAACAGATGCTACAATTGAATAAGTTGAATTAAACCCATTAAGAACACAGATACGAAATCAGCAGAGGCAATTCACAAATCACCCTCAAATGGGAAAATCCAAATAGACAACTGACATATAAAGAAAGGTTCCAGTAGATGAAGATACAGGAAAAAGAAACGTGCATTCGCAACAAATCGTGGTATTAATAACAAATAACAGCGAAACGAAACGAAATCAACAAAAACAGAGCGAGAAAATCAATACCCAGAAGAGAAAAGGCAAAACCCAGAAGAGAGAAATACCTAGAAGAGATAGAACAGTGAATGGAGCAATAGAGAACAAGGAATTGAAGAAAGGAAAGGGAAAAAAAAGGAAGGAATCTGGAAAAGGGTAGCGTTTAGCAACAATAGCACTAAATTCACTCAGAATCGTCGGTCTTCCAATTCCATTACCTCGGTTTCGCGCGTGGAAGAGCATCCAATCCCATTTTGTATTCTCCCTTTATTTGTTCTTCATCTGTTTCTTCTGCTCCTGACATTGAACGACGTCTTCAATCCAATCCGATCCCTATGCTTTTCTTCCTTCAACCCCACATCACTTTTGCTGACGTGGGTCCACCCTTGGCTTTCTTCCATTACGTGGCCAGATAACAATGCCGCCATTTTGCACAGCAGTTTTTTTTTTTTTTTTTTTAAGTGGGGACCACGAATCTAACGGGGGGTTTTATGATATTTTAATATACCATTTTAAATTATTATTTATTAAATATTTCTTAAAAGAAAATGATCTAATTTGATAATAATTTAACTATTTTCTTATTTTAAGTAAACCATTCAATTTTTTTTACAAACAATTGGAATAAAATGATGCTTGAAATTAAACAATCAAAAAACAAAAATTCAATTTGTATTAACTTCAGAAATTGTGCTAATTTACTATTGTAATTGCAATATAACGAGCTGCGATAGCTTCAAGTTGAGTTATATAGAGCCGGTTTGATAATACTTTAAAGGTATCTTTCCTCCCAGTCCAAGGTTCGAAATTAATGTGGTGTTTTCATTCTTTCGATATCTTTCGATGTCTGGCCTAGAGATTGTGTGGTTACTCCGAATAGAGTGGAAGGAAGTTTGGACTTCTCAATTCAAAAAAAAAAAAAAAAAAAAAAAAAAAACCAGTTTGATAATGTTGTTTTTTGTTTTTTTTTTCTTTATCTTTTAAGAAACAAGTATGATTTGTGACTGTTCTAAACAAAATTGTTTCAGCAATTTTTTTTTTCTTTCTAAACTACTTTTGTGTCTTTTATAAATAACTTGGACTTACGTGTCGCAATGTTAATAATTCACAGGTAAAGAAAACAATGCCAACTATCCACGTTAAGCATACTTTGTTTGTTTGTTTTTTTTTTTCAATTTGATAAATAATATTTATATTTAATATATTTTTAATTGCAATATGCAATAAATTTTCATATTTATAAATCACTTTAATTTCTACTCGAATATTTATATTTATTTTTAAACAAAATTGACTTGTATTTAAAATTTTAATTTACAAATACATTTTAAATTCTTATACTACTTTTTTTTTTTTTTACTTTTCAACATATACATCTATATTTATACATTATTCTAATTTTTAGTACTTTTCAAATTGATTAAATTTTGGCAATTTGTAGAATTTGCTCATCAAAATATTTATATTTGGATTTACTTTAGTACTTGACTATCACATTATTATCAATATATAACTGGTTTTTCAACTAATTTTAAAAACTCTATAAAAATTTTAAAGATATATATATATATATATATATATATATATATATATATATATATATATTT
>JBBMEG010000018.1:8452928-8466519 GCA_037832605.1 Cyclanthera cordifolia
TCAAGTCCTATTAAAACTTGGATTATCTTGTAGTTCTTGGTAATTTCGTTATCAATATATTTCGGTTCTTATCAGATATATATTTATATCTATGTATGTATGTATGTTTACTTCTTCAAAAAATTATCCTCATCTTCTGAATGTTGCATGCTTGAATCGATGTATGCAAGCTCCTCGGTTTCTTGAGGATGTTATAAAGTACTTTCTGACAAAAAATAATGTAAACTTTTCAAATTTGTGCCTTTTTGTTTTTCCGTGTTCATACTTCTACGATCCTCTTCAGTTTTAAGGTTGTAGCATTTCTTACTTGCTAATTCTTCTCATTTTCGTTTGGATATGGTTCCTCTTCAGATTTCACCTGGATACTCTGAGGTTATGGACTTCAAAGTTTAATCTTAATTCTTACCCTTCTGCCCACAGGATGGATCTATTTTGGCATGGAGATTTAATGCTGCTACCAACTGCTTTGAGCCAGCTGCATCACTCAACGGCCACACCCTTTCTGTTGTTTCTTTAGTTGTCGGAGCTAATAGGCTCTATTCTGGTTCCATGGACAATACTATTAAAGTGAGTTGAACTCTAGTATGAGTCATATTTTCTCTACTTTTTTTTTTATCGTTTTGATTCTTATTCTTCTTTCTTGTAGGTTTGGAGTCTGGAATCTTTACAATGTTTACAGACACTGACAGATCATACAGCAGTTGTGATGTCTGTACTTTGCTGGGAGCAATTCCTTTTGTCATGTTCATTAGATAATACAATAAAGGTTTGTCATCATTTACATGCTGAGTTTTAATGTGTGAGACTGTTTATGTTCTGCTATGACTGGAACATTATGTAACCGTTCAACTCTATGTTGTTTGCAGGTGTGGGCTGCGACAGAAAGTGGTAACTTGGAAGTAACTTACACACACAAAGAAGACCATGTATGTTTATGGTTTTCTGTCTGCTTTGTCTTTTTTTTAGATGACTGAAGAAAGTGTACAAATGACGAGAATTAGTAATCCTAGGAAAGGCCAAGGAGATTACGCTCATTTGCCTTATTATTGGTGGTGTTACATTTATTTGTAGCGTAAATGGCGCGTATGTTACTAGCAGTGTTTTCAAAGCTTACAATGCACTAAGATACCTTAGTTACAAGGTGCAACAAAAGAGTGAAATTTTTTTTGAGACATACTATATATATACACACACACATATGTAACAACATTTGAACCAAAGTGGCAATATTAAGAATACTCTAAGTGTATGTTTGGTGCAGTGGGAAGGATTGTGAAGAGCGTAGAAGAGAAGGGAAGGGATCCCTTCCCATTGTTTGACCCACCAATTTCACATTGATCACTAATTTATTTTTACTTTTCTTCAATTATCCCTTCCTTTTCTTTCCCACTGTAGCCAAACATGCCCTAAAGTTAGTAAATGTCATATTTTAGTTAAAAACAAAAAACCTAAACGCTACGACTTTTACATCTAGGATTAGGAAAAAATTTTCCTGCACGCCTTCTTAAATGAGGCGTTAGACCTATGCCTTCAGTCTAGGTTTGGGCATAAGCGAACCTTTTAAAACACTTCCAGGATTGTACTCAAATTTAGATGACTCTTCTTGTTTTTACATTGTGATCTAACTAATAAATATAGTATTGCCTAATCTGAAGTGTCAACCATTGGAAGTGAGTAATGAATGAAAAGTTTATCCTTTTGCTTCAGTAAAGGTGAAAATGTTTGCATATATCTGAAATTTGGGTTGCCTTAGATTATAGTTCCACCTGAATTTATCTAGGGCCATTTGAATTGGGTGCGATGATAGCCTCAATCAATATGTTCAATTCATTCATGTGATGTGACTGCAATTGGTTTCAGGGCCTGTTGACTCTCTGTGGAATGCACGACTTAGATGGCAAGCCTGTTTTGTTATGTTCGTGCAACGACAACTTAGTTCGTCTTTACGACTTGCCATCGTGAGCCATCTTACCCCCCATGTTTGCTATATTTCCTGATTTGATTCTGGATTCTTGGTTTTCTTTCTCTGTTTTGTTTCTAAAAGTACATTGACAGTAGTGTTTTGTTAATCAATACTACTTTGATGTCTGGTTGCCGATAGGTTCTCCGAGAGGGGTAAAATATATTCCAAGAAAGAAATTAGATCAATTCAAGCTGGTCCGGGCGGCATCTTCTTTACCGGTGACGGGACGGGACAGGTGAAAGTATGGAAGTGGTTGGCAGAAAAAGCAGTGAGCATGTAAAACGTTATGAACTAAACAATGTAAGCTAATATTGTGATAAGCTTATACGCTTTCTGTGGGAGGGGGGGGGGGGGAGCTGGATGAGTTGAAGTTGAGATTGACATTTTTGATTTGTTAGTTTTCGCTGACTGCTGTATTGTGTGCAATTATTTTAGTTGTCATGACACAGCAGCCATTTAGATGGAATTTTACACGATGATCAAAGCTCTTTTTTTTTTTTTTTTTGAGAAAATTAGGATCAATTGTACTTGCAGCAGAGTGATGAAAAGTTATTTTTGCTCATTATGAAGAAATATAGAGCTCCATAAGATTCACAGCTTCTTTTTGCTGTAAATTATTTTTTTTATGACACCTAAGTATCATATGATCTGAATTATGTCAATGAATGATCTGATTATTTTTTTAATTATTATTATTATTAATGAATTTAAGTTTTGATTTGAGTTTGATATAGAAATGAGCTTGAAGTGGACCTAGGATTCGAACCAATATCATTTTCCAATGAGTTATATTGCTACTTAAAAACAAAAATAAGCTTCTAATTGGTGTAATAGCTTTTGTTATTGTCATTTGTAGATTTGGCTTAGGAATTTGACTCTTCCCTTCCTATTCTATTTTTACATCTATCTTTTTCTTTAACATTTTCATTTTTTTTAATTAAAATAGTTCATTTCCTATAAAATAAATTGATCTATTACAAATGAATTTAAAAAAAATGAAATTTAGATTAAACTAAATCCCAAATTTTGGATTGTATTTGAGGAGTTGCTAGAGTTTTTAAGGTTGTCAATGTGTTTATATATATTTACTTATTTATTTTTTTTGAGAAAATATATGGATATTTATTTATTTGCGAGTGTTTGACTTAATATACATGCATCACAACCATTTTGAAGAGAAAAATAGTTAAAAATTTAGGAATGAAATCAAAAAATATGAAACGAAGTGAGCTTAATTCATAGTCAATTGATGTAAATTTAGGAATTAAGTTGAAAAATATGAAGGGAAGTGAGCTTAATTCATAGTCAATTGATGTTTGTATTTTCTTTAAATTTTTTTTGAATAAAATGTGAGGTGATAGATCAAATCTCTAACTTAAACATTCTCAAATAAATGAGAATCAAATACGAATTACTTCAACAAAGCGTCACCAACCCTTTATTATTGTTCTAACAAAAGTAAATCATGATATGATGACTTAGAGGTATTCAAATTATCCGTTTTAAGTTATAAATCGTTGAACAACAAGGTATATTTAACTGATATCTTAAATTAAATAATAAAAAACCATAAATTTGAGGCATGACTTTGGTAATAACAGTCCAAACCCCCCATTAATTTAATTTGGTAAATGGAAAACGTTTGAAGGTTAGTTTGGTCAATTCAGTTACAATAAGAGAGAGTTTATTTAATACGTAAACACGACTTATTTGATGAGAAAAAACCCGTAATAAATTATATTTATAATTTCATTTATGGAAAAATAAAAAGAAAGAGAAGAAGAATATTGGGTTTCTTTTTTTTTTATTTTTTATTTTTTGCTGATATATAAAAGAAAAAAATATTGAAATATTAAAAAGGGAAAGTACCTCCATTTCCGCTTTGTCTATGATCTGTCGCAATCTTTCTCTTTCTCGCTTCTCTGTTGATGTTGTTCCAAATTTTGAATCTCAACGGCGGATTCTCTCTGTTTCGGGAACATTGAATGCTTTGTTCTTGTCTCCAATTCTTTCCCTCTTGAAGCTTTCATTGTTCAGCCTTCCTCTGGCTGATTTTCGAGCTCGCTTCCATAATGAACGATCTTCTTTCGGTAATTTTGCCCTGCCCAATGTTTCTAACTCTGAGAATTGTATTTCGACGTTCTGCATATGGTTTCGTTTCATATGGATGATTCAGGAAGTTCTTAATCGTGGGTTTTGTCTTGAATTTGATCCAAGCTTTGTTTTCATACATTTTTCCAATTTGTTCGATCCACTGTGTTGTACTTTACGCGATTAAGGAATTAGACGTGTTTTTCACTTGTGGTTGATGAGTAAAGTTTTGAGCTCGTGGTGTTCACGGGTGAACAGTTCGTGAATTCTAAACTCTGCTCGAGGGCTTGGAAGGCTATAATTCTGTTTGTCTACTTGTGTTTTAACTACCCTTTTCTCTTCTGTTTATCTACTGGTTATTGGCCGAGTGACTCATCGTCTCGTAGCTCTTCATTCATCTACTTACTCTCCAATTTCTCTATTATTTGAAGTGATGCTTGACTTGATACTATGTGTTTGTTGACTCTTTACTTCTCATTTGACAAAAATATTACGTAGTGTGATATTTTACACTGATTTATTTGGATGATATACGATTTGGATATGATAAGAATAAGATGGCTAAGAAAGAGCATGTGATTGAAAGCTTTTAGACCGAAACAAAAGGTTGCAAGCAATTCAAAACAAGTATGTAACCTACCAGGTTTCAAGAACCATAAGGTGTTGAATTTGGATCACAAATCCTGATCAGAATCGTAGGCTAGATGCATTACATACACTATTTTCTTTGTAAAGCTGCCAAGACCATTAGCTAGTAAGGATTAAATTTTGTGTTTTATCGAGAACAACCAAAGATTTCTTTCCTCAATAGATAGCTTCATAAAGCCCACTTGAAATCTGTTATGAGGAGATAGCAACCTTTGAGGGTATGGTGAAGATGGTCGAGAAGTGGAGAAACGTTTCATCTTTCATTTTTTTTTTCATAGGAATAACCTTCCTTTACAGGTACATGTGTTTCTCATCTAAAGGACTATCTACCTTGGGTAGCTCGACAATAATCACTTATCACTCTCTACGAATCATCGCACTTTTTCTATTTTGCTCCTCTTTCGGTGTTTTAGTGACCATTTTCTCAAGGATAGGAGCGATGAAGTATGTTCTTCTTAAATCGCTTAGATTTGTTATCGTTCTTCTTACTTGCATTGCGTCGGTTTCCCTTGATTTTGATTGCATTCTCCTCCATTGGTCATATCAGACAAAATCAATTTTCAGCACATGCGCATCTATTTTTCAGTCTGCTAGCATAATATCTAGGCGCTTCTTAGCTACATCGACCTACCTTCAATCCTTCCAATATCCACCTCATATTTCATTGTATCACACACTATCGAAAGTGTATTTACTGAGTTATCTATGTATTTTTGCTCTTTGATTGACACTTATTGCTGTTTTGACTGGCTTCTTGAAACATTTTCACTTCATCCATGAAAATGTTTTTGTCTTCTATAAAAAGTACAGCCTCTCATCAACTTAATTTTGTGGATTCGTTGTTTGATTTAGTATAGTATTATAGCTGGAAGTCATGTGTTTGAACCCTTATAATATTTCCTCCCCACTATATTGATTTCTACTTGTTGGGCCTTCTACAAATTTTCAAGTGCAAGTTAGAGTGTTAGAACTATGGATAGAAAGAACAAATTTACGCTAACTCATATAAATAAATAGTGGACTGCTCAAAATGGGTAGTTTAGAACAAAGAAGATTTTCCTTCTCTTTTGGGCCTGGTCTTTGGCTTACCTGATTTTGGTTTTCCAATTTCCATTTAGTTTTTAAATCAATGAAAAGTGTTACACTCATCCCTTATAAATAACAGGTCTAGAGGTGGGAAGAAGTGTAGGACGTAGGTAAATATTTGACATCTATGTTGTATATTTTTTTTTTTTAAATTTTGGCTTATATAATTCTTTTATTGTTTATGCCAATTAGAGTGATTTTTTTGTTAGCTTCACTAGTCTCATACCTTATTTACCTGCTGTGATCAGTTTTTCTTTAGTAATACTGCAAGTTTCCTATAAAAGCTTAAAAAAAAAGCAAGAAAGAAGAGAAAGGGAAGTAAAGAACCTAAATGAGAGTATGCACTTTCAGAATCTTTTTTGTGTTTGTTTCAAGTTACTCTCTAAATCAATTATGAGAAAGTTTAGTAAGAAATAGAAGTTGACCGTAGACCTTAGTACGAGGATATGGTTGGGCTTCTCTATGGAATTTAGCTTTTGCTATGATCTTTTACCTCTCACTTTGCTTCAATATTGTATCTCAGCATTTATGTTCACTTTGACATGTATTTAATTTATCATCAATCAGATGTATTTTATGTTAATGGTACTTGATAATGTTTTGAAGGATTCCTTTGAGATCCCTCGGGGTCAACCTTCTAGAGGAGGAGACATTGAGCTAGGAATAAATGCTCCTACCAGTGGAGGGGATTTGGGCTTGGAGGATTTCTTCAAAAAGGTGTTTAAGCAATATATTTTGCCTCTTATTTAGCAAATAGTAAATTTTATGTTGCATTTCAAGAATGTATTCGATGACTCTGTTTGAATGGATACATTATACTTGTATTATTTTCTCCTATTCAGGTCCAAGAGATTGAAAAGCAGAATGAGAAGTTGGATAGGCTACTAAGAAAGCTCCAGGTACAAGTGTCCATATCTCTACCTTGGATATATTTGTCCACCTACCAGCACCCCCCCCCCCCCACTCACACACACACACACAATTGTATATAAAAATCTATTTTTTATCGGTCGTTGTTTGGGCTAGCTTGTGAGCACCTCGATTATTCTCACAAGACAATGTCTAACCTTACAACATTTAGTTGTCGAGGAAGGCCATATTAAATTAATTCATAGGTAAGCGAGGAAGCCCAAAGTAAATTAATTCATATGTAGGTAGTCACCTACTCACCCTCGATTGAACCTATAGCCTTAGTTCTCTAAGGCTTTGTTGACCACTAAGCCAACCCATGATAGTTTTTCTATAAACCTAAAATTAATATAAATTAATTGTTCAAACCTCCCTTTCTATCCCTATTTTCTCACTCTTTTGTCGCCTCATTTATTTACAAGTAGGGTGCAGCGAAGCTAACAAACAACATCTATTTCCAAATCTAATTTCCCTCACCTTTTTCGCTATATTTTTCCTCTCTTACCACTTCGAAAGGGGCCCGGTTTCTAGATTTTCTGTAAAACCAACTACCCGATATTTCTCTAGTTCATGAATTTATAATTGTAACCTTTTTCCTTAAATCATTAAAAGTGTGTACTCTATTAACTTTATTCAATCGATTTCAATTTATATTTGTGTTCCATTAAAAATGAAGTATTTCTCTATTTTACTCCATTACCTAGTACTTGTGAGTTTTTTTACCATTATCTTGTATTCTCTGATTATCAGTTATTTTACCAATTCAAGAATGTTTCTGCTGAATATGAGTTTTTTCGTGGTTTTTTTGAGAACATCCTTTGGAGCTTCTTACTTTTTAGTGTATCACCCATCAAATGGGAAAACGGAAACACTTGGGGCTTCTAGTTAGTTGGAGGGCTTGAAGGTTTTGATGTTTGGTTCAGATCAATGCTTTATGGGCGTCAATCTCTTGAGATTTTTGTTTTTAATATCTTCAACAATAGGCATACTGAGTATTCTTTTAGTAGTTTTCTCTCCCTTGTATCATTTGGAAGGTGGGGAAATAATTGAACAAGATCTTTTAGTTTTTACATAAAAAAGGGGTATTTGGGATGTTATGATGCTATTCAGTGGAATTCAAAAGGTAAGTAAGTTGTGTGGTGTAAGTTTCTAGTATTATTTTTAGTTTATTTCCTAGCTGCAAGGAAATCAACGCATAAGAACTGATAAAAATATAATGTTTTGGCTATTATGTATTTCATCTAAGTATTGCCAATGACTATTCTTTTCTACTTTGCTGTCTCGTAACTTGCATACAGGATTCACATGAGGAGTCCAAAGCTGTGACCAAAGCTCCAGCAATGAAAGGTAATCTATGTAACCACTCATAATTTTTTAATTTTGTTTTTGCCCTTGTATTTATGTTTGTTTCAAATAACATTATTAATATGGGTATACATGCAAATGCCCAATGTTCTGGCATATTATTATATCTTATTAACTTAAGAGATTGATTTATATAACATTGTTTTTGGTTTCTATTTCATAACATTGTCTAATCTATTATCATGGATGCAATATTGCTAGAACAATATGTCAATTCTACTCTTTTTCTGAGTGTAATTTGATAGCTTAGAAACATGCATTGACGAAAAACTTAGGTTAAATTTATGTTTGCTCTAAAATCTTTTGTCATTATAATCTTACATCGTGGCAAATAGAATCCGTTTTTGTAATTACAACCTTTTGTCCTAGGGGCTATCTAGCCTATCTTCTCTTGGTATATTTTTTCTCCTATCAAGTCAATACTTTTTGTTTCTCATAAAAGGGTTAAATTACAAGTTTCGTTCTTGAACTTGTACCTATGGTAAGAAAACTTAAAGATGTTTTGTAGGTTTATGAACTTCCAATTTTTATCTAATAATCTCTAAACATAAGAAGTGCCTAAGAAAAGGTTATTACATATTCAATTATTTGCTTAGTGTGTCTGAGTTTTAAAGTTTGTCTAAAAATTGAAAGTTGTGGGTCCCATTAGACATAAAATTTAGATCTGTTAACTTTTAGAAGTTTGAATATATCAGACACCTATTAGATACAAAATTGAAAGTTCAACTTATTATGGTTCAAACTTTGGAGGATACTGTTCTTTTTCCTTCTCTTTTCTTCTATATTTATTTGCACTTCGTTTTTTGATACATCTGTATGGGTTTGTACAATTCTTTTGGCTGAACCTTGGTTATCGATGTACTGCTACTCAATCTTTCTGACAAAGTCTTAGATGCATGGTCAGATTATGCATTATATATGGGGTTTTTATAGATTCCTTGTTCAATTACTTCACGTTTGTATCTTGTACTTCAGCAATCAAGCAACGAATGGAAAAGGATGTCGATGAAGTTGGAAAAGTTGCACGATTTGTGAAGGCTAAAGTTGAAGAACTCGACAAAGAGGTGAATCCTTGTGCTGCATCTACTTGATATTGCATGTTCCTTGTGGATAACCTATTGTCATACTTTCTGTCTTGTAATTTCTAAATGTGACAATGGTTCCTAAAGAAAGGATTGCTAAGACACCCTTCCTTTCGTAATTTTCATTTCGGGGGTATTTTTGTTCCAGAATCTGGCAAATAGGCAGAGACCTGGGTGTGGAAAAGGATCAGGTGTAGATAGATCAAGAACTGCAACTACTCTGTATGTTATACTCAATCTCTTCAGTTTAAAATTTACTTCTTTTATTAAATGATTTTTTCCACATTCACATAATTCAAGAGAAATTTCCACATGTGAGTCAACTTTTGTTAAGTAAGATTTAGTAGGTGCGTTCAGCTGCTAATCATGAATACTTTAATTTTTTGGTTAATGTGTTTGTCTTTGAAAGTAATCAGAAGTCCTGATACTTAAATACTAATAGGTACTTGAGCTAGAGTACTAGATCTATTAAATGTGTGCATTCAGAATATGGGCATAAAAAATTGCATCTTTAAGCTATTCCTATAGTCAAAGAGGATGTTAGAAAAGCAATAGATCGATGGTTGTCTTACAAATTGTTGGGATGGTATGATTACAGGAACTTATAATTTGGATTTGAATGAGACATGAGAAAAAAGTGTCTGGAAGAGCATGATGCTCTGCCCTCTTATCTGTGTTCTGTTTGGTATGAATTCTAGTTGTGACTTTTGCAAGTTTCTCAGGGAGGAGAATAAAAATTTTCTTCTGGGGTTTGACGAGAGAACCCTAGGAAGCTCATGGGCTTGCAAAGGTTGTAGAAAGCATGGCCATTTGTCAACACTCAATGTATGGCCCTATGTCAACCTCACATTGAGTGGCAAGCTCTACTTTTATAACTTGTCAATAAATTAAGAAGAGAAGTACATAATAATACATTTCAACTTGACAGACCAAACACACAATAGAGTATTTTAAGCAAAATGGCTGTGGCGTCTTCATTAGGAACCCATCCACCCTCTAGTTTAATGTTATTGTAAGTATAGTTTATTTCCTTTAGACTAGAACCTGCGTGGGGGTCTAGACACTTACGGTAGGTTCATGGAAAGGCATTGTGGGTGAGTACCTTTCTTTTTTTTCTTTTTCTTTTTTTGCTCATTTTGGTGGAGGATGTGAAATGCACTTTTTTCCTGGGAAGAGATAGGTCAGGGTATAGACCTCTCTTTGTAGCATTTCCTCACCTTTATCACTTTTCCTTGATGATGAGCATCGACAAGCTGTAGATGACTTAGATGGATTCAATAATAATCTATCTCATCTCCTGGCGAGCAGTGGCTAGTCCAAGCTCAGTTCAACTGTGGAATTATTGACACATTGTTTTGAATAGTATAATAGTGTCTTCTCCTTGGATTTTGTGTTTTTCCTGTAAAGTTAAGTCAAAGTTCAGTTCCTTTTTCTTTTCTTTCAAATTTGCTCTTATTCTTATGACATCAGTGCATGAACTTCTTGATGTCTTGATTAATATATTTTCTACGAACTGAATGTTTCACTCATTGAATGCATCATTTTGTTTTAGTGCTTTAAAAAAGAAGTTGAAAGACAAGATGACTGAATTCCAGGTATATTTTCTTGATCTTTGGATTAAAGTCATTATTGCCGAAGATCATGTGTTGAATGCATTGTAACATTTATAGATTTTACGTGAAAAAATCAATCAAGAGTATCGAGAGGTTGTTGAGAGACGGGTTTTCACAGGTTTGATCTCTCTCAGTCATAAAAATTCTGGTCCTTGAAGTTTTCAAATTATGGATAATTGACACTGTTGGCTTCTATATTTTCAGTCACGGGTGCCAGGGCTGACGAAGAGGTAGTACTTCCATTATAGTTAGATTCCATTGGATCCCATTGATAATGTTTTAATGTGCCATGATCATTTTCCAATTACTTTATGAATATGCAGACCATCGAGAAATTAATTGAAACTGGTGACAGTGAACAAATCTTTCAGAAGGCAATTCAAGAACAAGGTCGAGGACAGGTCTGTTGCTTCTCCCTTACCCTCCCTTCCTCTTTCTTCTTTCTCTAGTCACGTTATTTGCGTCAAAGCCTTAGGCTTAACGATGGATGTATATGCTGATAATCTTAATTGGTGTTTTGCATTATTAATGTTATGAAATTACTTCTCTTCGTTTTGCCTAATTAAAATTGAAGTTTTTTAATCCGAAAAAAAAAGAAGATATACTTTAACATTTCTCTAGGTTTTTGAGTTCTAAGTATATTTCAAGATTTCTGTGCCTTCATGGATGTTCATATATTTCTTTCGGTATATTTATTGTTGGATTAGGTAAATTTAAATTTATCAACAACACTCCCCTCTCTCACACTTTTAGGCTTAGAAATTTGAGAAATGCTCTACAAGTGGAATTTAATTTTTAACTGGAGAGGAAGCGACTTGTCAAAGATTCGAACCCAAACCTCCTACACTAATACCATGTTGAATTATGTTAAATCACCAATTAATTTAAAAGGTTAAGCGGATGGGTCGGTATAAATTTAAATTTATCCGCAACGTTTTTTTCTATTACTTTGTAGGTAATGGACACTCTAGCTGAAATTCAAGAGCGTCACAGTGCAGTTAGAGGGCTAGAAAGGAAGTTACTCGAGCTACAGCAGGTATTTAATATATTTTATGCTTACAGGTAATACACACTGTATCTTCATTCCCTAGAAGTGGTAGCCACGTTAACTCGAGTAAGAACAGCTGTCAACTGTATAATGGCTAGTATAAATTGTGTTTGGTCTTGCTAAGTCCTGACCTATCACTTCACTTATATATCATTTCCCTCTTAAATTTTGCATACAATTATCGAATATCCAACTTCCATTTGATTTCTTTCCTTCCACTGCCAAGCCAACCCAGCAGGTTTGGATATTTAGACAAAAGCTGGTTCTGATGTTTTTATTGCTATTCTCAAATGAAAATAAATCCAAGAATTTGTATTAGATAGTTTTGAAAAAGCATTAAATGCAACAAAAATATATTGTTTAAATTACAGTTAGTGTCTGTTTTTAACTTATTTAATTCCGAATGATGTTTTACGTATCTAATTGGTCATAATCCTTAGGCAGTGGTTAGTGGCCTGGCCGTGAACCCACTTTTGGCCCCCCCGATTATAATAACAGTTGGGTTGGCCCGAACCCAAGTCATTTCACGTAATCTCCACCATTGTTTCACATATTAATCATTTCCTCTTCCTCTCTTTTATAATAACCTTTACCCTAAACATTTATCATAGCTTTTGTTATAATAATCTACTTCCCTAAAACTATTTATAACTCATCCTTTATAATAATCCAACTGGTACCCCAAACACAACCTTAGAAAATTTATGTGGTACATTAATTTAAACTTTAGCATCTCTTGTAAAGCTCTTCCGAGAGTTGTAGCTTAAGAAAATTTGCATGGAAAGGAAAATAGTTCATGGTTTCCAATGTTTAGACAGCAATCAGGAGAGGCTTTCTTTCCTTCCTTTTTCATTTTGCCTTACATTTAGTTGTTTCGCACACAGAAGAAAAACTACATAACATAATATCAACCACCCTTAACTTTGCAGGTATTTCTGGACATGGCAGTATTAGTAGATGCGCAAGGGGATATGCTCGATAATATTGAATCACATGTAATATTATTTGTTTGATCTCGAAATATCTTCATTTCTGTCTATATTTTTTTCTTAAAACCATCAATATTGGAGGTGGGGGATTATACCCGTTATTTGTTGCTTCTCAAGTCATACATCATGCCAGTTAAACCTAAAATGAATGTGTAACCACGTCGTTGATTCTTCATTACTCCTTCCAGGTTACAAGTGCAGTAGATCATGTGCAACAAGGAAATACTGCTCTTCAAAAGGCAAAAAAGCTGCAAAAGAATTCTAGGAAATGGATGTGTTTTGCCATCATAATCCTTCTAATCATTGTTGTGGTCATAGTTGTGGGAGTCCTTAAGCCATGGAATAATGGTAAGGGTGCCTAAGTGCACATCATCTGTCTGTTTAAATATATCATTTCACTGGATTTGTACCTCTCTGCCTGGACCTACAATTTGTATTGATTTATGTGATTCTTTCATGGAACAAAGATGATAAGGGTGTGGCATATTGGTTTCTAGATGAAGTATATATAAATATATGAGCATATTCTTTATACCTTCAACAAATTTCTCTTCTCCTTGAGCATTCTGTGAAACTAAACATTTTTTATTTTTCTAGTTAAGTTCATAGATTTCTCTTTTTCAACCCAGGGGTTTCATTGTGAGCTAGTTATGAGAAGAAATAACTGTAATTTCAAGGTTATGCAGTATGCTGGGCAATATTGTATTTAAAAGAATATTCTGATAGGAATCAACTAATGCTAAATGTTTATTCAAACCCTAAGGCTTTCGAGAGGCCTTGGAACTCTCCTAGTTTCG
>JBBMEG010000018.1:8466619-8501042 GCA_037832605.1 Cyclanthera cordifolia
TTTTGAGCAAAGTCCAAAACCCCCCCCCCCCCCCCCCCCCAAAAAAAAAAAAAAAAAAAATTGGGTAGGCGCCTCGTTGCTAACAGCTATGCCATTCACTAGAGAACTAGTAGAGAAAGGCCCCGGAGAAGGACCCAGGGGGTCAAGGGACCATATAGCCAGATCGTGGTTGTCACTGAACAAACACCGTCTAGGGTAAGGGACAAATGTTCGAATTCCCCTATCAAGTAAGCAAAATTACAACTATCAATGATGTTGCTGCCAGGATTGTTCTCAAATTCCGATCCATCTTCTTGTAATTAGAGGACGATCTAAGTGTATGAGTGCATTTTAGCATGAGTGTTAGGATCAACTAATAGTCTAGTATTGCCAGATCAAAAGTGTCACGTCACAACTCGCACCTATAAATGTGAGAATGAACAAAACATTTATCCTCTTCTTCATTAAAGGGGAAATTTTTGCACTTTGGAAATTTTGACTGCCTTAGATTATAGTTCCAACTTGATTTGTTCTGGGCCTCTGGTGTCTGGGGCCATTTGAAACAGTGGAATGATAGCCTTAATCAAAATGTTCAAATCATTTATGTGATGTGATTATGATTGGTTTCAGGGCCTGCTTACCCTCTGTGGAATGCACGACTTAGATGGCAAGCCTGTTTTGCTGTGTTCGTGCAACGACAACTCCGTTCGTCTTTATGATTTGCCATCGTAAGCCATCTTACCCATTTCTGATTCTTGGTTTTCTTTCTCTGTTTGCCCATAGTGTTCTATTCTGTTTTGTTAATCAACACTACTTTGATGTCTGGTTGCTGATAGGTTCTCGGAGAGAGGTAAAATATATTCCAAGAAAGAAATTAGATCAATTCAAGCTGGTCCTGGCGGCATCTTCTTTACCGGTGACGGGACGGGACAGGTGAAAGTATGGAAGTGGTTGACCGAACAAGCATCGAGCATGTAAAAAATGTCATGAACAAAACACAGCATAATGTAATATGGTCTTCATCAGCTTTTTCTAGGGGGAGGGGAGGGGCTGGGTTGCAAAGGAAGTCGAGGTTGAGAATGTCATTTTTATTTACTAATTTTTTTTGTTCAAGGGATGTGAATGCTGCTTGCTGTCTTGTGTGCAATTATTTAGCCGTCATCAAGCAGCAGACAATGATTAGATGGTATTTTTACGCGAGGATCAAAAGTCTGTATTTAGCAGAGTGGTGAAAAGTTATACGTTGTGCGCATTTAGAAGAAGTTATAGAGCTCAATAAGATTCGCTGCTCGATCATCATCGGCGTTGATTATTCATTTGTTTTCTTATATCATCATCGGCATTGACAAATGAATGAAGTTGAACCATGACTGAGACGTTAAACCGCTATCTCGATCTAGACATGAGCTACAGACCCACGAGCCTTAAACAACAATCCGAGGTATGCGAGCTCTCTCCACGCATGTTTATGAAACTGCTCCCCTATGGTTGAATATTAAGAGGTTAGAAAAATGTAGTTTTCGTATAAGTTGAGACGTAACTAAATATAAATAGGTGTATTTTTAGGTGTGGTTAACTAACTTCTATTCCAAAATAGACAAATCCTCCCTAAAGAAAATAGAGGTTTGAATCATTTAAATTTATAATATCTAAAAAATTTAAATTAATAAATAAAACAAATAATTGTCTAAATTCCATGTGAAGGCCAACTAAGACTGGTTAATAAAGTATCAAATTCTCTTGTTTGTACTATATTTTTATTTATAAATAATTTTTGGTAGGCCACGTAATTTTTATAATGATATGACAGACAATATGAATTAATACTAAAGAAAATTTAACTTCTGTTTTATAATTGATTTTTTTTTTTTAATTTAAGTTTATTTTCACTTTAATTGTTTTATTTTGTCATTAGAAAGTTTTGGAAACATAAGTAAAATGAATTAATAGAAAGCGCCATTAAATTAGTTATTATACATTGTTTTAATGGGTGTTGTACAAAATTTTAGTTTATTATAAAAAAAATTTCTTGTTCGAATCCCATTATTCGTTTTTTGATTTAACATTTTTTTTTGGCGGAGCATTCAAACTACTGATCGAGCGGATGCTAGTATATCTCTTGAGTTATGCATGTTTTGACTTATAATTTTTTTTTGTTAATATTACTAACAAAAGCAATTAATTGCATATCTTGAATTTAAATCTCGCTCTCTATGTATGCATGAACTTAAAAAATAAAACTCCTTCAATATTAGGTTATAGAAGATATATTAGTCTATGTTATTACTATTTTTTTTTACAACAAGAATACTAAATCACTAATAATCATTTATTTGTATTTAGTAATAAATGACTATTTATTAAAGTCTTTATCAAACTTCACGTTAAATTATTTATCAAATTTCGTTGTAATCTCAAAAAAAAAAAAATTATTTATCAAATTTCATATCTATCTTACTATTCAATTACCTGCTAATAACAATTTTCAAATAAGTAGTTATTTAGTCACTTACCATAAATGTTAATTTAAGAAATAGTTTTAACTTTTTCGAGTAACTCTAATTTTCAAATGAGTAATTATTACTTCAATTATTATTTAATCATTTATCTCGTCTCTTCTCCACTCTTATCTATGAAAAGCAAAACCAAATCTCAAGAGATATTTGGATTGAAATTTTGAGCGTATTTAAAATTAGTATTTTAATTGAGTATTTATTTTAGGTATTTAGAAGTAATAATTGCATTTAAAAACTTGTTTGGATGTAGTTTTTAAGAACATTTAAAATTAGTATTTAGAATAAAGATTTATTTTGAGTATTTAGAAGTAATGATTAATAATGATTGTGGTAAAAATCCTTGTTTGGATGTAGGTTTTAAGAGTATTTGAAAGTAGTATTTAGAATTAAAATTTATTTCAAGTATTTAGAAGTAATGATTACCGTCAAAACTTCGTTTAGATGTAATTTTAAAAATATTTAAAAAGAATATTTATTTTAAATATTTAAAAATAATTATTGCAATGTTTTGATTGTTTGTGTTATTCCAGTTAGTCACTCTGTCGTTAGAGTTAACAATAAAAAATATATTTTAATTAATACGTTAAAAGATGACTTAATTGATAAGAAAATCAAAACCTTCAGTCATTGACTTCTCATTCAACAAACTTTCACCATAACAGTACACCAAATAATAAAAAATACAAGAATAATTAGAATTAAAATTTATTTTAAATATTTTGAAAATTTAAAAATATTTTTCTTACAAAAATTGAAATATTAAAAGGGTCAAGACGTCTGTGTCTGATCTGTAGCTCTCTCTCTCTTTCTCTTTCTCTCTCTCTTTCTATCTGGTGCTGTGCCAAATTTTGAACCTCAACGACGGATTCTCTCTGTTTAAGGAACATTGCAATCACTGTTCCTCTCTTCAATTCTTTCCCTGTTGAAGCTTTAATTCTTACACATTCCTCCGCCTGATTTCCGAGCTCGCTTTCGTAATGAACGATCTTCTTTCGGTAATTTGCCATGTTTCCAGTTTCTATTACTTTGCATTGCATTTCGATTTCTGTGTTTTCTCTTTACTTTGATCCAAGCTTTGATTTTTACTTTTTCCGATTTTTTCGATCCACTTTGCTGTACTTTACGTCATTAAGGAATTATACGTTTTGTTTTTGTTTGTTGAGTTTCTCTTGAAATTTGGAGCTCTTTGAGTTCACATGAATTCAGTTTGAGAAATCTGGACACTGTTCTAGGGCTTGGCAAAATCTGATTCTATTTCTGATTACTTAGATTTCAACTACCATGTATACTTTCTGTTGGCTGGGCTACGATGGCCACATATCTCTTTATTGCTCTACTTAATCTCCAATTTCTCTGTTACTGGAAGTGATTTTTGGCTTGCTACTGTGTTTTTGTAGACTCCTTACTTACTTCTCCTTTCGCAAAATTGTTTTCTTGGAAGAAAGACTATAGCTAGAAGTGAAAATCTTGGACGGGCATTTACCTACGTTCTACTAACTTTCTATTTAGATCAATAGTAGTCCCATGGGAAAAGTTTTTTGTATAGATAAATGAGACAAGAGTAAGCTTTCTTCTTTATACTTCACATCAATTATGAGAAAGTTTAGTAAGAAATGAAAGTCTGCCGTAGACCTAAATGTGAAGATGGTTTTGGGCTTCAATTTTTTTTTGTTTTCTTTTTATAGGAAACAAAAACTTTCATTGATCAGGCAATCCATTGTGAGTGGTGTGGTGAGAGGTGGCTTTAATAGTGGACTTTTGTTTTTGTTTTTTGTTTTTTTTTTTTTTTGTATATCTTTTATCCTTCATTCTGGTCTGATATTATAGCTCTCAGCATTTATGTTCATTTTGGGATATCTTTACTTTATCATCTATCGAATTCACTTTATCTTACTTGAATAAAGTTATAAGCTTATAACTTCCGTTAACGGCACTTGATAATGTTTTGAAGGATTCCTTTGAGATCCCTCGGGGCCGATCTTCTAGAGAAGGAGACATTGAGCTAGGAACAAATGCTCCTACTAGTGCAGGGGATCTGGGCCTGGATGATTTCTTTAAAAAGGTGTTCGTATAATCTCTTTTGCCTCTCATGGTTGCAAAAATAGTAATTTTGATGTTGCAATATAAGAATGCTTTCAATGACTCACTTTGACTGGATACATTATACTTGTTGTGTCAACTTATCCAGGTCCAAGAGATTGAAAAAAAGAATGAGCAGCTGGATAAGCTACTGAGAAAGCTCCAGGTATAAATGTCTATTTCTCTATCTTCTAAGTTAAATTTGTTGTTAGTTTGGAAACTGCTCCTTGGATAACTTCAATTTTTCTCTGGTGAATTTTTGGATAAGAGTTTTCTTTGTGGCTTCTTTTGAGAGGATCCGTTGGAGTTTTTTACTGTATCATCCCTCTATGGGAGAATGAGAATTTTTGGGGCTTCTTGTTGGAGGGCTCAAAGATTTGTGCTTGAAATCTTAGCATAAGAACCGATGAAAATGAAATGTTTTGGTTATTAAGGTTTCATCGAAGTATTGTGAATGATTATCCTTTTCTGCTCTGTTGTTTCAAAACTTGCTTTTAGGATTCACATGAGGAGTCCAAAGCTGTGACCAAAGCTCCAGCAATGAAAGGTAATCTATATGACCACTGATAGTTCATAAATCCTATTTTTTTACTTTAAATTTATGTTTGTTTCAAATAACAGTATTAATCAGGATTTACTTGCAAAAGAGACTTATTAACTCGAGATTGATAAGCATAACATTGTTTCTGATTTCTGATGCATGTACCCTATGGTCTGGCATTTTGTCATATCTTACCGGGGGATTTGCAATTTTACATTCAAAAGAGGCTTATTGACTCCAACGATTCATTGTTGTGGTTAACCCTAAACCCAATTATACCCTTTTTTTTAGTGTAATGTGATGCCTTAGATACATGCATTTATGAGAGAAATTTAAAAGACTATTTTATTTGACAGTTCTAAGAGTTGTTTTTTTAATTAGGTTAATTTACGAGTTCAGTTTTTGAATATGTTGTTTCTATTTGATGCTGGAACTTTAAAAAGTTTTAAGTAGCCCTGAACTTTAATACGCGTCTAATAGATCCGCAAAATATTACTTTTTTTTGTTCAATAGGTCATTGCACTTTGAAGCTTGTGTCCTATAGATCAATAACCTATTCAACATTTCTTAAATTTCATGGATCGACTTGATACGAAATTGAAAGCTTAAAGACCTATTAGTTCAAAATCTACTAGACATAAGATTGAAATTTCATGGAATCTATTTGACAGTGTTGAAGTTTGGGAACCTTTTAGACACAAGCGTCAAAGTTTAGGGACTAAATTTGTAATTTAACCTAAAATTCATTATGGTTTAAACTTTGGAGGAATCTGCTTGTTTTCGCTTTTCTTCTTTCTTTCTCTGTTAATGCATTTTTTTGGCTGAGCAAAGGCTAGTCGATGTAGTTCTACTCAAGCTTTTAAGAAATGTTACAAGTCTACATCACAATCATGCATATCAACTCTTCAATCGCTCAACGATTTCATTTTACAGATGTCGTTTATTACTTCTTTTTTAATATTTTGGGAGATCTATATGATTTGATTTCGTTTTTTTAAGGTTAATATTATCTGATTCTTTTGGCTAAAGCAAATGTTTACTTTTTACATAAAAAAAATCTACACATCTCAGGGCTGCTTGGTTAATTACTTTACTAATGTGTCTTGTACTCCAGCAATCAAACAGCGAATGGAAAAGGATGTTGATGAAGTTGGAAAAGTTGCACGCTCTGTGAAGACCAAAGTAGAAGACCTTGACAGAGAGGTGAGTTCTTTTGCTGTATCGACCTGATATCATGTTCCTTATGAACAACCTATTGGCATACTTTCTCTCTGGTAATTTCGTAATATGACCATGATTCCTTAAGAGAGAATTTCCAAGCCACCCTTTTTCCCATATTTTTCATTTCTTGGGTATTGGTGTTCCAGAATCTGGCAAATAGGCAAAGGCCCGGGTGTGGAAAAGGATCAGGTGTTGATAGATCAAGAACAGCAACTACTCTGTATGTTACATGCCAACTCTTCAGTTTCATATATAACTTTTTTTTTTGTCATGGAATAATCCTATCATGATTATAGATAAATTTACAAACCAGTAGTTTTATGTTGTGTGTTTTTTCTATCACCATATGTGGGTCAGCTTTTGCAAGATGAAACCAATAGGTGCAATCAGCTGCTAAACATGAAGACTTTAATTTTTTGTGTAATGTGCTTGTTTTTGAGAGGTCTCAGAAGTCCTGATACTTTAATATTACGTTAGATACTTGAGCTAGAGTATTAGAGCTAATAAATGTGCGCGTTCTGAAAATAGACGTAAAATTGCCTCTTTAAGCTATTCCAATATGGTCTAGCTATAGAGGAGGACGTTAGGATAGAAGGTTTTTCGATGGCTTTTCTTTTTTCCACAGCATTATTAGAATATTATGAAAAGGGAAGTAATTATTCGGATTTGACAGACGTGTGGGAAAAAAGTGCCTGGGAGAGCATGATGCCTCTTGTTTTTGTCTTATTTAGTATGAATTCCAGTCCTGTTTTGTGCTTGTTAGTGAGGAGAGCAAATATTTTCTTCTGGGGTTTGATAAGAAGCTCAGGGGCTTGCAAAGGTTGTAGCATGGCCGCATGTCAATTGTCAACTCACATTGAAGTTCTACTTTTATAACTCGATAACGAATTAAGAAAAACAGTACATAATCATATATTTCAAATATTATTATTCTTAATCATCACATCTAATTTTATATATTTGAAATCAGTGTTTTAGGCGTGCCAATTTTAACTTAGGCATGCAAATTTTAACTCCAACTAAGAAAAAGATCTCCAATAATCTATTTTATCACCCTGGTGAGCAGTGGCGAGTCCAATCTCTGTTGAACTGTGGAACTGTAGACGTATTTAATAGTAAAATAGTCTCTTCTCATTGCATTTGTATTTTGGATATAAAGCTCAATCAAATTGTAGATTTTTCCTTTCAAATTTATTCCGATTCCCAGTGCTGTCTCAGTTTGTGAATTTCTTGATCTTTGGAAAAATATATTTGGTAGGAACTGAATGTTTCACTCATTGATTTGATTATTTTGATTTAGTGCCTTAAAGAAGAAGTTGAAAGACAAGATGACTGAATTCCAGGTAAGTTTTATTGGTCTCTTTGCTGAATTTGAAGTCATTTTTCCTTAAGATCATGGGTTGAATGAATTGTAACATTTATTGTAGATTTTACGTGAAAAAATTCATCAAGAGTATCGGGAGGTTGTTGAGAGACGGGTTTTCACAGGTTTGATCCCTCAGTCATAAAAATTATGGTTCTCACAGTTTTCTAATTATGGATAATTGACATTGTTGGCTTCTATGATTTTCAGTCACGGGCGCTAGAGCCGACGAAGAGGTAGTACTTCCACTACTACTAGAATTCCAGTGGATCCCGTTGATAATTTTTTCAATGTGCAACTCATTTTTCAATTTTGTATGATAAGTGCAGACCATCGAGAAATTAATTGAAACTGGGGATAGTGAGCAAATCTTTCAGAAGGCAATTCAAGAACAAGGGCGAGGACAGGTCTGTTGTGTCTCTCTTACCATCCCTTCCACTTCCTTCTTTCCCTAGTCGTGTTCTTTGCTTCAACGCCTTAGTGATGAATGTTTATGCTTGGGATATTTATTGGTGTTATGAAATCTCAGTCAACCAACCAGATAAAATTGAGAGAAAGCGAGAAAAAAAAAATAGACAGATTTACGTGGTTTACTAACTTTGTGTTAGCTACGTCCATGAGCAGAGGGAGAACAATTTTATTAAGGAGAATAAATACAAGAATGTTGATCAAAGAGGGACTAGAGTTTTATGCGAATTTATATAATGTATTTTCATAAAACTCTATTACAATAAACAACCAAATAACATAAAAGCTTTAATACGAAAACATAAATCCAATTACAATTTTGAGAACCCTGCTGACTAGTTTCTTTCCATAACTTTATTTCTCTTTGTAGGTAATGGATACTCTAGCTGAAATTCAAGAGCGTCACACTGCAGTTAGAGAACTAGAGAGGAAGTTACTCGAGCTACAGCAGGTATATTAGTAGATTTTATGCGTTCAAGTTTATACACCTGTATCTTCATTCCCTAGAAGTGATGCTACGAAACTCTAATAGTAAGAAGAAAGGTTTTCAACTGTCAACCCTAGTATAAATTGTATTTGGTCAGGTTGACATGTAGCATTTCACCCTCAAATTTTGCATAGAATTGAATATCCAGCTTTACTTTCATTTCTTTCATGCGGCGCCAAGTCAACCCAGCAGGGTTGGAAATATTTAGACAAAAGCTGGTTCAAAGAATTTTTGTAACTCTTGATAGACTCTACTCTACTTTGTAACTATTAATGATAGTTACTCGTTGCCTATATTAAAAAAATAAATACTGGTTCTAAGGATTGTTTTTATGACTACTAAAATAAAAATAAAGCCAATAAGTTTTATTCCATAGTTTTAGAAAAGCATCAAATGGAACAAAAATAAATTGTTTCAAACTTATTTCAGCAATCAGGACAGTTTTTTTTTGGTGTGTACGCGTATGTACGCGCCAATCAACTCAAAAACTTAAGTTGATGAATTGAAGTAAATTTAATTATATCAACCAACACTCTCCTCACTTGTGAGATTGAATATTTGAGAAATGTTCTACAAGTGGAATTCAATTTTAATTGGCGAGGAAACAATTGGGCGAAGATTCAAACTCAAGACCTCATGTTCAGATGTCATGTTGAAATTTTATTGAATCACCTATGAACGCAAAAGTTTACTCTGGTGGATTGTGGCGAATTTAATTGTATCAACCAATAATAACAGACTGCATAACATAATATCTACCATCCTTTAACAATGCAGGTATTTCTGGACATGGCCGTATTGGTAGATGCACAAGGGGATATGCTTGACAATATTGAATCACATGTAATATTATTCGTTTTACCTCGAAATATCTTCATTTTGAAATATTTGGTACCAGGAGTAATTAAATGTAAAATGAATTCGTATCCGCGATATTCATTCTGGTTTACTCGTTCCAGGTTACAAGTGCAGTAGATCATGTGCAACAAGGGAACACTGCTCTTCAAAAGGCAAAGAAACTGCAAAAGAATTCTAGAAAGTGGATGTGCATTGCCATCATAATCCTGCTAATCATTGTTGCGGTCATTGTAGTTGGAGTCCTTAAGCCATGGAACAATGGTAAGGCTGCCTAACTGCCCATCTTCTTTCTGTATAAATATATATCATTTCAAAGGGTTTGTTGTACCTCTGCCTGGACCTACAATTTGTGCTGATTTATGTGATCCATTTTTTGAACAAAGATGCTAAGGTGTGTGTCATATTGTTTTCAGGATGAAGTATATAAAAATATATGAGCATATTCTTTATACCCTTTCAACAAAATGCCCAATTCCTTCAGCATTGTGTGAAATTATGCACTCTTTTAAAGTTCAGTTCATGGACTTCTCTCCTTTCTCTCTCTTTCTCTCTCTCTTGGAGTCATGGACTTTTCTTTTTTGATCAAGGGGTTTTCATTTCAATGTGAGCTTTATGCAAAGAAACAACTGTAACTTCATGGTTATGCAGTATGTGGTGGAAATATCGGGATGAGATTTAAACTTGTACTGTAGATGGATTGAAGAAATGTTTAGGTTAAAATATCATATTGGTCCTTAGACTTTAAAGATTGTTCCATTTTAGTCCCTAAATTTTTAAAATAAAATGGATTGATAGTCCCTAGACTTTTCACCTGATAATACCGTAACCCGGGTTTCATACAGGTAAAGGAGAGAAGGTTTTTTTTTTTAAAAAAAAAGACAAGGGTAGAGTTGAGATAGAAAAATGGAGGAGAGAGAATATCCAAAGGGGGAGAGAGAAATTTTTTTAAATTAATATTTTAACTGTGGTTAACTCTTAATTAACATTTCTGACTATTTTTTAACTAATTTGAGAGTTGAAGATTAAAATTCAACCTTTGAAAGTTTGGAGACAAAAATTGAACCATTTTCAAAGTCTAGGGATTCAAATTGAACTTGAAAATTTAGGGACCAAGATAAAATTATCCTTTAAAGCAAAAATGATATTTTAACCAAATGTTTATTAGGCTAATACTAGCTTGGAGTACGACTTGATACAAAGAGGTTATAAATTTAAATTTTCTACTCCTTGATGTTTCGTGTCAATCCAATTAATTTTAGGAGCATTCTCCCTGAAACTAAAATTAAATTTGTTTTTCTCTGTCTTAGTTTATAATTCTATGAAGAATTTGGTTAAAACTTTGATTGATTGTCACTCTGAAATTCAAATTAGTTTTTGATTTTCTAAGTTTTTGGCAAGCTGTTAATCTCCGAAGTTTTTAGAAAGAAACTTCCTTACTTCATGACCAAGTTGTTAAGAAGGATTTAAATTAATTTTCATTATTCAGTTTTTTGATTCTTGAGGTCTCAATATGAACACTTTATTTTCGAAGTTTGGTAATGTTCTAAATAGCCATTGAAGGAAATATCAAATCAAATTGAATTCCATGTGACATAAATGTGTTTAGATCAAGTTACACTGAACAGAGACCTTAATTTATGTTTCTATTATCATTTTCTATGATGCCTATAATTTCTTTATGATGCCCCCCTTTTTTTTCTTTTTTTTTTAAATCCTTGGAAAACTCCGTAATTGCAGAAATAACCCAAAAACTCTATAAAAAATAAATAAATAAAATAAATCCCTCATACAACGTTCGCTCTCAAGCTCTTGTATCAAACAAACAATTATGACAAACCACTAAAAATCCCTCATACCAAATGAGAGTTTTCTGCTACTACTCATACCAAACAAAGATTTCCTATTTGTAATTCTTCATACCAAACTAGATTTTATCTCCTTCAAACCACTCTAAATCTCTTCCCCTCCTCTCCAAACCTCTCCCTTCAAACACCCTTTATCGTTAACAAATTATTAACAAAAAAGGAGTAAGATAAGAAACATCAAGGTTTCCTATTATTTAAATACCTAAAAAATTTAATGAATTTTATACTATCAGTTTTCGGAAAACATTGTATTAACATACTACAGCTTCAAACTTAAAAAGTTTCTTTTGAGAAAAAAAAAAGATTGATACAACTATACTTTTCTTGATTTCAATGTTTAAGAAAAATGTTTATGAATCGCATGCACTATATTTCCTATAAATGCTATCCTCTACACCAAAAAAAAATCCTCATTTTGAAACTAACATCACTTCTACTCACCCAGTTTTAGTCGTTGGGATCCATTTCCTCATCCTGTTCAATCAGTTTATCCAAATAACTTTTTCCAATATTGTAATTAGACTCTCCTTGTTCAGATGATTCAATATCTTCATCCCATTTACTATCCCCTTCCTCGGTCGAGTCCAACGATTCGATTTGTCGACCGTCTGATATCCAGTCAGGGCACTTCTCTTCATCTCCATAAATAGTTTTGCCCTTCTCCTTCACAAGATGAACAGGAGCTTCACCAGAAGATATTCTACAAAAGCATTCGGGAAGCGGATGCGACAGAAACGATGTAGGCTTCGTGAAGATGGCCTGTTTTACCAGGCCTTCCTCACCCAAACTCTTGTTGAGATGCTCCTGCGCTAAAAGTGTCCAGTTGTGCATTGGATGATACAAATTTTCGCGGCTAATGTTCAAAAGATTTGCCAGAAACTTCCTGTTAAGAAAAATGGAATTGTCAGGAAAGATATCGAATTGCACATCTACAACAGTAACAAGAGAAATAATCATAGATTCATCACAAGATAAAATGGATGGGGAAAACTGTAGGTACATATGGATTAACTAATAATTCTATGATTCAATCCTTCATTCTAATGCACATACAATAACGAGCGGTCCTTTCATTCCCATAAAGTATTAGATTCCAGAGATTATCCACAACCCATGCAACAATAGACATAGGACCGTCACTTTGAAACTTTTAGGCATAGGAATCGAACACTAGACATCGACAAAATTATGTTGGCTCAAGCTTGATGTACCCTAAAATATGACTTTCATTATTTCCTATGAGCTTGATGATCTTTATTTCTTACCTTTTCTGATTAGAGCCACGTTTATTACAGAGAATCAAAGGGAAGAGAAAATGCTTTCATAGTTTAATTACATTACTTGCAAAGTTACTCATCAAAGTGTTAACTCCAACAAGAGCATAGTTCTATGTATGAGCTAGAAATCAAAAACTTATGGGTTCAAATCCACCATCCTAAATGTTATTGAATAAAACAAAAGTAATACAAGAATAGAATATACAACTTGGATCAGATGGTAGTGCATAAAAATGTTGCATAAAAAAGGTAATAATAAGCAGAATTATTAGCCGACTGTTTAAATCCATTAAAAGCATAGTTAAGAGCTAATTGAGTGATGATTGATTGTTAATCTACCTGTCAGGTCGATATGTTCTAGATGATGAACTCTCATACAATCGTTGTCCCATGACCAAGCTTGAAAAATCTGGCCAATTGCTACCGTCGTTGTTAAAACCCGGAAAGAATGCATCAGCTTCAAGACAAACAATGTAATCGAGAGCATCCAAGAGTAACCGATGGGCTTGTAACCTCATATCCATTGGTGAAGGGTTAGGTTCTTTATCAGTCTCAGTAATCCAACCATACCATCCTTCTTTCTCATGGCGATAGATAGGTCTATCTGGGGGTGGAGGAAGAGGTCTCGGCCGAGGACCAGCTTTGTTCCACTCATCTTTCAGTTGCTGCTCACTTTTAGCAGGAGGTGGTCGGTAAAGATCAAGTGGAAGAGTAGTTTCAGGTCCAAAAAGGGAATCCAATTCCTCCTTGCTACAAATAGAAGTGCGATCAACCAAATTATTAAACATGGCACGCAGAGGGATCAGCATTCGCTGACCACCAAAAATTTCAGAGCCTGCTACATAAATAATTGTTTTAGGAGGATATCCCATGGCTCGAAGAAGAACCCCAACCTGCAAAAAAATTATCAAAATGTACCTCATTTACTGTACCTACTTAGCCAATTGAAGAATTCAATGTCAATGCCATCCTGATCGCTAAGGGCAAATTAGCTACACAGCAAATGACATCTAACATAAATGTCCCTCATTTTATTTAGCAAAGAGCATGGATCATTCAAAGGTTTTAAGCCAACTATTTAAAAGAATTCTAAATCAACTACTTAGCCCATTCGACTATTGGCCTAGCTCAAGTTGGTCATTCAAATATCAGATTACAATCTTTATTTAGAAGCCAAGGATTTCTCCAGCTTGTCCATCCCTTATTTGGTAATCAAAATATCAGTCGGCAATAAAGGGATATTTGACTTCAATAGTAGGTTGTGCTTTTATAAAAAGTGAGAACAAATAGGTTATGCACAAAAAGAAAAAGTGAGATGGATAAAAAATTTGTAGAAAGCTTACATACATACAATCAATGCATAAAACTCATTAGTCAAGCTCAAACCTCTTCAGGAATTAGAGGGCAGGCACCATTATCTCTCTGTTTGCGAGAATCTACACTCAGTTCTTCCCTGATAACCCCTTTTTTGATCATTTGTGCCCTTCGATACTGTATGAGCTCAGTGTGCACATCCTAAAAAAATACAATAGAACTCAGCAAAAATGATAAATAATGCAAAACTCGTTGAGAATCAAAAGCCACCCCTATAGTTAACTTGTATAAATGGCTACCTGAAAGAGTTCGGCACAGCCATGGAATGCCAGAGTATCTCTTACCAATCCAGGATGAAAAGCAAGGAAAGGTTGGCCCCAACCTCGTAACCTGTAAAATGTAGAAGAAAATGCCAAGATTCATCAGAGACTCCATTATACACATGTGGGCCTACAGTATTTAATCATTATACACACGGTAATGTGAAGCAATATATATGCAAAGATATCTTCTCTTTTTTATTTATTCATCCTTTCACCAATCATAAGCCATGTTTTGGATGCAACGAAAAATCGTTAAATCAAATTCCACCGCACTATTCAGAAGATACCTCTGCACTATTTTCTTCCCGAACATCTGAACTTCAGGCCGAAAGTTGAGTGCATGGAAGGCAACCCTACATCTAAGCCGCTGGAGTTCAGACATACCAGAAGGAAGGACCGACTGGAGATAGAAAATATCAAAAATGAACTTCCTCAATCATATGTAAATGACTATACATTCAAAGGCAATGTAAAGCAATAAATAAAGCATAAAATGCAGGGAATTTGCACCCATAAGAAAAGCTCTTAAATTTTCCCCTAAATAATTATTCAGTCAGTGCATCAGAAACAAATAAATCAGTATGTATATGTTACTGATGACACAAGTGATCAAGAAGTCAACCAATAGCTCATATATACAAAGTCTTCACACTAAGGTATCAAATTAAACAGTCATGGAAGAAAATTCATCATGTACATATCTATAACATTGTACACAAACCATGCCATCTCTGTGAGATTTTAAGTATTCATGCCTCCTAGCATTCAGATATTAATTCAGTGATATTCCATCAGGCTAATTTACAGAAAAAGACGTTCTTCTATAAGAGAACAATGAAAGAAGACTTTGCATTGATTTACCATAACTTTGCTAGGACATTGCTAGTGGCTGGAAACTCAATCTTAGAAGAAAATTTCATCGACAATGGGGAGATGGAGAAATGGCAACAAGCCCACAACAATGAATAATGGTGGAAACACTCAACCAAATATCCCCTACATGTTTGATTGAGTGTTCCCAACATTATTCATTGTGAGATTTTAAGCATTCATGTGTCCTAGCATTCAGATATTAATTCACTGATATTCCATCAGGCTAATTTACAGAAAAAAACTCGATCTTCTAAAAGAAAACCATGGAAGAAGACTTTTCATTGATTTACCATCAACTTTGCTAGAAGGACATTTCTGGTGGCTGGAAATTCAATCTATGAAGAAATTTTCGTCGACAATGGAGAGACTGAGAAATGGCAACAAGCCAACAACAATAAATAATGTTGTGAACACTCAACCAAATATCCCTTACATGTCGGTGTGTTGCACAATTTTGACAGACTTCATACTATCTCCTACAATTCTTTTTCTTTTTTTTTTACAAACTAGCTTGGAAAAGAATCTTTCTTTTCAAACAAGAGACTTCATATGAATTGACAGATTGAATATGCAATCTTGGAACCTCGGTAAAATTCATGCCTCCAAATGAACTGTAATTTCAAGGAAGCTGTTAGGGTGTGGAATTGTAGAGTGATTATTTTGAGTGACTATAAATGAGGAATTATTTTGGGTGATTAGAAATTTGAGTTTTAGTAATATCTCTTTTGGATGTGGTTATTAGTAGAGGGGTTGTCGTTAATAGCTCGTTTGGATGATAGTTTTTTGTAGAGTGATTGTAGACAATCGCTCGTTTCGATGCAGTTAGAAATGAGTGATTATTTTAAGGGGTTAGAAGTGAATGATTAGAAGTGAATGATTAGAACCTAGTGGTTAGAAATGAATGATTATTTTGAGTGGTTAGAAATGAGTGATTATTTTGAGTGATAATAAATAAATGATTTTTATTGGAGATTACAATAGCTCGTTTGAATGTGGTTGTTTGAAGAGATATAAAAGCTCATTTGAAATAGCTCATTAATAACGTGAAACAAACACCTCCAATGGAGCTTTTAAATTACGCTCCATCTTTACTTGATAAGAGTGTTTAGGCCTAGTAGCTTAACTAGGGTGGATATCTTATCTAAACCAATCCAAGAACTGAAATTTACTAAAAGAATCATGCATATTCTGAAGTTCCCTAGAACTCCAACCTTTTGTAGACAAGTTGAACGTCAAAGAGGCAGAAAAGGGCAGACAAATTTAAACCATTTCAGTACCTTCTTAATATTAAGAAAGAAAAAAGTTCAGAAGTAAAGCTACCTGCAGGCATCCACCATCATTAAGGAACAATCCTATGACCTTGGCATTTTTTAAGCTTGGAAGAACTTTTTGGAGATAATAGCTAGGAGAGGCTGAACTCTTGGGTCTAAATGTAAGGAACTCATTTCTTTTCCTTGAAGCCTTGAAATTATCGGGCAAACTTTTCACGATCAGGACATCATTTTTTAGATAAGATATGAACTGTTCTTCGTTGTAAAGATAAGAAAAGCTTTTGAATCTGTCACTGAACAAATATGACAAGTGTAAGCAGTAAATGCAGATTACTCCCATGGCCTACAGGCATACCTAAAGGGGAAAAGACAACTAATGACTAGCCTATTAATCAATTTATACCTAATGCCTTTTGTGCGAGTACTTTCTTGAATCTCTGGGAGGACAAGAGTTGCATTCAGTAGCCTGGATATAGCGACCAGATCACAGATCTAGAAAATAAAAATATATATTAGTACTATACAATTAAAGTATAAAAAATATAATGTTTTTCTTATTTCTTACCGAAGATCTTATATTTGCAAAACCACCAAATATTTTTGCATAAATGAAACCATTATTCTGTTCACTAGGAGCTGCAAGAAAAGAAAAGGAGACGATAAAAATAAGGAAAAAGGTTAAAACTAAAAGATACAAAAAAAAAAAAAGTCCCAAACAAAAAAGTCAAGATCACGTGATAGACAGAATATGATGTGTGAACATGTATAGAGGAAAGTGTCACGACTTCCATTGAACAACCATGTCACTAGTAACTGAATTACAAAGAACTATCAACTCATTCTGTACTGGAACTAAAACCAAACGTGAATATGCAACTCTTATATTTCGGCTTTTGATCCACGAAACCCGACATATAATAATTTAGTCCTCGTACTTTAAAAATTGTGATCAAATCTTTGAGTTAAATGTCAAACATTAGAATATTTTAAAACAGTACCAGGTTTAAAGTGAGCTCAAGTGAAAAGAAGAAGTTTGGAAGGATTTATGGGCACACGATGAACATTGATGCCAAAATTGAAAATGCCCAAGTCTTTTAGTAGTGATAAAATTGAATAGGACGGTTAGAGAAAATGTAGGATAGCTAGCCAATTACCTGGCGGAAAATAATAACTTAGATAAATCTTACTGGTTTGTAGGTTACTGAAGAATATGAATGTTACAAAAAAGGTCGATATAATACAAGGGAAGATTGAAGAATTCATGACCTCCACAAAAACATTTTTCTAAGAATTGGCAAATAAATAAAGAGTTAGCTTTGGTAATTTGGAAAGGAGAAGTGCCAAAGAATATGAAGTTCTTCTGCTGGTCTTCTTGCACTGGAAGTTGAAATTATGCTATTAGGTGCAACAGCCTATTTTTCAGCAAAGTTGGAGTCGGGAAATTTTAAGTCATCAGTTCTTTTTTTCTTTTTATGAATATAGCAGAAGCATTTGTGATTATTTAAGAAAGGAGCTCCATATGTCTTGAGTGAAATTATCAATAATGTTAAGCTGAAACAAGGTCTTAAAAATATTTGGATATATGCAGTCACTTTCATTAGCGCTACTTGGTAGGAATTAGGAAAAAGAGTATATGCAGTCAGAGCTCTTACAATGTGAATAGGGTTTTTTCTGGCTAAATTCTGGACTTCACTTAAACTTAGAAAAATAGTAAAGTGATCCAGCTGATCTGGTAGAGAAGCTGAAATCTCTAACCATTTTGCCGTCAGATCTTCTTGATTAAACATTAACCATATTACTTGTTAGATCCAATAACAAAACAAGACATAGACATCAAAATTCCATTACCATGATAGTTGCTTCTGGAGTTGGTATAAGGTTGCAATGCAGCTAATGGTTTTACAGCTCCCCACAACTTCTTGCTCCTATGACCCTGAGGCAATTGTAGCAGAATAAATTTGCATACGGCCACAAAATGTAATCAGAGAATAATGAAGCAAGCCAGTTGATGTCTACCTGTCCACCAACAATCGATGCATTCAGCAAACTAGCCATCTGGGTGTAATACACCAAACTTACGCTCGAGGATTTTGCAATAGAGAGGTGAAGCAACAGAGATGCCAAAGACAAGACAAGAACGAAAAGAGCAATCCATTTAATTTTTGATCTGAACACCATATTGGCTCATCCAGGGCCAAAAGCGGTCAGAATTCCACTACATCCTAATTCCACATGCAACGCAATAAGAATAGCAATTCATATCCAAATCCAAATCCAAGATCCAAATGCAACTCATATTCAAATGCAAGCGTCCAAGGTCTGACCCCTAATGAATACAAAGAAAAACCCAAAATCATTTTCAATTGGGCGCAGTGAAACCTACAGAAAACCAAATCCGACACCAAAACAGATACAGAGCAAAAACATCACATGCCAAATTCAACGATCTGAAAACGCAAACAAACAGAAGTGTGAAACTAGCCTTGAAATCGATGACGAGGGATTCGAACAGACACAATCAAATCGGAAATCAAACATAAGATTGAAAGAAGAAGCGCGTATTGCAATGCAAGAAACAGCAGCGAGAAACTGGAAGAAGGGGGAGAAATTATGGAATAACAGCAGCGATAAGGTGAAGAAGAAAAATGGAGAATCAGGGGAAGATTGGATTACCTGAAATTGAAGGAAGAAACAAGCAGCAGAGAATTGGGAGCTTTGAAATCAGTAGCGTGTGCAGACTGAGAGAAAAATAATATGTCCGTTCTTCTGTTATTCTATGAACCACATGCCCACTGTTCACTACTTCCTCTAGACAACACTGCTTTACCCTTTTTGCTAATATATATATATAATATAAAATTTGTCTTTGGAATTTTTTTTTTTTTTTTTTTTAATTCTCGGAACATGTTTGGCTACTACAAGAAGAAAAAAAGAAGAAAAAAAAAAGAGAAGTATAAATAAATTATTGATTTATTGGATGAGAATCCAATGAATCCTTCTTATTCCATCCATAATATTAAATAAGTCACTACTTACCCGCATGATATTATACATTCATATTTGAAAGTTGGAGTCTCATTTTGTTTTATAAAACTAAAAATAATTGAACTAAAAAGATTCATGGAGCGATGGTTTGTCTTATGAAATAATGTAAGAATTCATTTGACAATTAAAGTTATAAAAAATCATTTGATAGTAATCGTGAAAACAAAAAAGAACATTAGAGTTATAAATCTCTTATTCGAGAAGTCATAAAGTCGTTCTAGGATTGAAGTAATCGATAGATGAAAACATATAACTTTTTTTATTCAACAACATACATTTGAGAATTGTGATTGATGCGGTGTCAACGCCATTAGAATGTGTTTCTTTTGAAAGATGTTCGTAATATTACAAGTTAAAAGGAAAATGTGTGATCACTATTCATTCAAAACTCGCAATAACAATAAAATCTAGTATTTCATTCATTAAAAACATTTCCAATATGTCAAATTACAATATTTTAGGACTTCAAGATTATATCATATCATCCATCAAACCTCAGCAACCAAAATTTTTACATAAGCATTCCATGCATTACTTGCATGGATAAATACATACTCATCAAAATCTATAATCTCATAAGTATGCAAAAATTGACAATGAGGATTACTCAAGTTAAGAATGAAGATCCTACTTAACAATACTCTGCAATCTCAAAAACCCGAGCTGTATTATCGAGAGCAACAGAAACAAGGTACTCGTGGTTAGCCGACACTGAGAGAGATTGAATGGCATCAGAGTGTCCAGTGAAGGTTCTTACACATTGTCCCGAGAGACTATCCCATATTCGTACTCGACCGTCGACACACCCGGTCGCAAGGTATCTTGATGTGCCAATCCAAGTGAGGCATGCAACTCCATCCTGTACAAAACAGGAAAGGAAAGGTGTATTTTTGCTTAAACAAGTCTGAATCCAACCACATACAGTCAACAGTCAACAGTCAACACCATACAAAAAAAGGATTGTGAAGATGACGGGTGAACTAAATAATATTTTACAGGGTTAAGAACTTAAATCCGTTCACAACAGACCTCGTGCTCGCATATACTGCGTGGCGACGACTGTCGAAGATCCCAAATTACGAGCTTCTGATCCATTCCTCCAGTTGCAGCCCAAGGGGAGCTGAAATACAAGTTTACAAGAATCAGAAACTTCATAGGCTATGAAATATAAAAAGGTCTACAGCATTTTTTAGTACTCTAATCTGGACATTCATACTAATTCAACATAATGATCAAATTACATCGCATGTGACATGACAAGAACATACGTTTTTACTAATAATCATGCTTTTATATTTTCTTATTCAAAAAAACTCTAGCCTTAAAAGTATTGAATGATGTAGCAGAAGATCACAATACCTTGGCGCGAGACCGATGCACTCAATTGAATCTGAATGGGAAACCAAAGAATTTACTACCTGTTAAGAGCAATAAGTGATTCCAATTTCAATCCATCAAAGGCAATTAAAAAAAATCTACATTCACTGTCAAATTTTAATTCTGATAAATGAGGATATCTGAGCTTAACTTATGGATAACTCACCTAGTCTAACAGAACATCTATCAGAACCATACAACATTTAGTTGCTAATATGCCAATCTATGAATTAAGAATCAAAATTTTGTTGCAGGGCTAATCTAATCGGTTAAGCTGCCACCTTCAACAATATAAGTGCAGGCGAACATAGACTTAACTTGTCAATATCTTGCCTAATAAAGTTTAGAAAAGAACACAAGATCTGTCGAAATTCTCGATTTAACTTGATAAATTGACCTTAGATATCAAATATAGTCCCATGAGCTCAAGAAAATTCATAGAAACCCCTTTTTGTCAATGTTAAGTTTAAAGTAAATACAATAAAGTCTTAATAGTTACTTGATATCAACTGTCTCACTAAACTGTTATGTTCATGAAATGCTTTCAATAATACATTTTCCAAGCTTTCAAGAAGCTGGGTCTCGCTTGCTTCACCGACCAACTAATTTCTTTATGAGATTAGTGTGTGAGATGGAGATTTAAATTTCTGACTTCTTGGTCAAAGATGTGTTTTAAGCAGTTGAATATGAGGTATGTTTAAGTTACCACAGTCAAAATAGTTTCCAACATGCTAAAATATACAACACCCCTTCTCTTTACGCTTTACTCTCTAACCTAACTGTGTACTAACTGCACTCAACTAAACACTTCTCAAATAGTAAGGCTGGTGAGTGTGTATATATATATGTATATATACATGTAACATCTAATCTAGTTGATTCCAGAATAGTCTTCCAAGGAAACAAACATTCTGAATATGGCATGAATTGTTCACTCAAATGCAATCAACCTGAGACAATAAAAATAAATGAATGGCCATTTATTGTTTAGGAATGCCCTAGCAATTCCTCCCATTACAGCTGCAGCTAAATAGACAGACAAATGCTGTCTAAATAAATTATAGAAATTACCTTTCCAGTTGCTATATTCACGATATGAACAGAACCATCTTTTGAACCAGAAAGAGCAAGGGTTGAATCAGAACTGAGTGCTAGGGAAGTCAATCCTTCAGTGTGATAAGGATGGCCTGAAGAATACAAAACGAGAAAATCATGTGAAAGAATAACTAGTACATGTACGTAGTTTAAATTACTAATATGTACATATTTAATCGTTTATTTATGTTTGTACTTGTAATACCTTGTTTTTTGTATAAAAAAGACACATGGTTTTAGTTTTATAGAATAAGCTCTTATATAGTCATTAGAATGCATGAAAATTTCTATCTAGATGAGCTTTCTCGGGCTTTTTTAAATGAGTTAATTTATAAGTAACTTAATGATTACATAGTACCAAATATACGTAAAATATATATCTATATATATAAAAATATAAAAAAGTCTCTTATAAGTTCAATTTCCAGCACATAAAAACTTACAAAATTGATAGATTATAGTATAAAATATCAATAATCAAAATTAAATTAAGGCAAAACTTTAAATTATTATTTTAATCTATAACTTTGATTATTTGTGTTGAGATAACATATGATTTAAATACCCATTAACACATATATACATACACACATATATACCGACACGGAGACACACACACACAACACACATTAATACAGTCATTTTTTAATAGAAATGTTCAAATAAGAGCTCTTTACAAGCTATTATATTGAGAAGCACATTGGGAATAAGGCCATTTATAACTCGTAGGGGAAGCTTGAAACTGTGGCTCATACACTCGAATTTCGAACATACATACCCCTCACAACATGAATATTTTCACCACTTCTTGGATTCCATATCCTCATTGTTGCATCATCCGATCCAGTGCAAACCATTTTACCTTGAGAAACAGAGAGCTGTTACCAAACAGACCTTAACTATTACATGAGTAAGGAAAATGGAGATTAGTTGAATACCATCAGGGGTAAAATCACCGCAAGTAACACTAGCACCATGACCAGAAAATATATTAAGATAGACACCTTTATCAGCATTCCACATCCAAGCGGTGGAATCCTCAGAACCAGCTAAAACCAGATGTCCTCTAGGATGCCACCTTACCCACTGACTTATCAAATCATTATTAATGATGAATCTAAACGACGAGTATACTAAGGAATGAATGGCTTGAGTAAATTCTCAATTAAATGAAATAAATAAATAAATATAGCTTCACCTCAATTCCCCCTCCAGGGCCTTCAAGTGTGCATTTAAGATTCCCTGATGAAATATCCCAAATTTGGATGAGTCCGTCAAAACTCCCTGATGCCAGTAATTGCCCATCAGCACTAAACGCTAGACAAGACACAGAATCCTTGTGACCTGCATTCAGTTGCCTCTAAATCAGTTAGAAAAAGTCAACAAGAGTTAAGCTCAAATGGCATGATGTTGATGCATGACCTGTTAACCAAGAGGTTATGGGTTTAAATCTCTCACTCAAAATATGGTTGAATTCAAAAATAAATAAATCAGTTCAAAAAAGTTAACAGATATAAGATACAATATGTTAGTTTACAGATTTAGTGAACGAAGTGAAATTGATACTTAGCAAGCAATAATATGCTTTTAGGTTGATTGGTGATTTACACTATTCAACATGAAGAGCAGGAGGTCATGAGTTCGAATCTCTACCGTGTCGTTTTCTCCTCATTTAAAATTGAATTCCATTTGTAGGGTATTTATCAAATTTCTAAGACTCAAGTGAGGGAGAGTGTTAGTTGATATAATTAAATTTACCCCAACCTACCAGCTTAAGCTTTTAGGTCTATTGGTGATTTACATAATTCAACAAATATAATACTTTTTAAGTGAAAAAAAGATATCTAATATATAATATATCAGTATCATGGCACACACCAGTAAGTTCCTGTGCAAAATCTCCTCTGCCAATCTTCCACATAAATCCTTTGTCATCTCCACCACCTGTTGCAACTAAGACGGCATCTATTGGACTACAAGCTACTGTGTAAACCTCACCTAAGGAAAAGGGGTACACCAATATGAACTTCCATAAATATGAAGACATGGGTTTGATAATCATATCACACTAACTTTGACATATGCATGAAAAGTAAAAACACGTCTCCACTCATAAGATGAATAAAGATAAACTTGAGATTGTACGATCGAGCCAGCTTAACAGAGCTAATATCACTCCACTTTGATTCAACCATTTCAACATGAGTTATCATCGTCATCAATTGATTCATCAAATAATATATGAGCCTCGCAGCAGAGCAAATGAAGGAAAAGAAGCAATATATATACATATGATTTGCCCACATAAATACAAAATAATTAGAATAAGCTCTTACCGGTATGACCAGTGAAAGTGTGAACTGAATCATCGGCCTCATCTGAAAACCATACATAAAATACACAGCAGAATACTCAAATAAATTTCTATAACAGTCAACAGATATGTACTTTGGGACCATCGAGCACTAAGCAAAAAAATTAATGAAAATAACAACTCATACCAACAAATTCATCGTCAGAGCCTTCTTCATCAACAGCATCAGGAAGATCTTAAATTTACAGAGTAAATCCAATAATTAATACAGCAAACTTCACTAAAAAACGCACCCACACACACACAAAATCAACAGGAGGAAAGAGAGACCTTCATCGTCAACAACAACTTCCTGGATTATGTCAGATTCATCAAGGAAAACCTCACCATGAGCATCTTCTTCTTCATGTGAATCTGGAGTATTCATAGCTCTATATGCAGTACAGACCTAAAGCAGTTGGAATTGCTGTGAAATAGAGAGAAAAGATATTTGAGAATCAAGGAAGCAACTATTTTTTCTCAATAATGCCTTTTCTTTCGTTCTTTATACTTTTTTAAGAAAAATCGATAAACCGTGAATTATAGCCCAACCCCAACCCTATAACTTTTCCATACACTGCAGTATGCTTCAATGGTTTTAAGAGAAGAAAAAATTGTTTAAAAGAAACCGGAATATTTATTGCATAGTGTTGAATAACACCAATTTTTCTTTTGAGGCATTTTCCTTATAATAAATGAGAGGAAAGAAACAAAGGTACCAACAAAGAAGTCTTCTTTAGAAGTTTTTTGGTTTTCAGTCACCATATGAGAGTTTTAGCTGTGCACCTCCACGAAATGTCGAAATCTTGGTCTAAACAAAATTTGGCATTTCCTATAAAGCTCCAGCTTATAAGGGCTTCCATAAGCCAATCATCCACAAGTACAAGTAAGATAATGATAAACCAATTTCCATAAGAATCAAAGATAACCCTCGTATCTAAAAGGACAATGCACAAAGAGATGGTCTATAAGCTCCCTATCCTTGGAACATATGCAACAAATCGACGGGGAAAGGACCAAGAAATTTCCTTTGAAGCTTCTTGTGAGTTGTGGGTACTGAGGCTCATCACTCATATACAACCATAAAAAGAATTTTAACGAAATCTTTAACTCCAGAACTCGGCCATTCTTGACTCAACACACATGAACAGTTACAAAGAAGGGGGCAAGGAGCTTACGCTTACCCATCTCCCCAAATTGGATCTGTCTCTGTAAACAGGCTCAAAAATCTTAAACACATTTCATTCATTGTCCCTTCTCAACAAAAATTTGGGCTAAAGTTTTTAGCGCCCTTGGTTGGAATGTCACCACCTGATCAGCAAGCCTATTATTATTGCCTATTGGCTTGATTTGCTACTCACTAAACGTCCTTTCAAATCAAAGATAGAATACTCTATGGCTTCATATCATATATTTTTATTTTACATCTGCGAGTGTTCGGGCCAGTTTACACACACCTCAACTATTTTCACAGGACAACCATTTGAATTTACTACATTTAATTGTCAAGGAAGCACGTAAGAAATTAATTCTTAGGTAGGTGGTCATCATGAATTGAACTCCTAACCATTCTATGATTCCCAAGGTCTTCTTGACCTTCGGACCAACCCATGATGGTTGATTCAGTTATGTCAATTGTAAATTTGTAATCATTCTGATTCAAGACCGAATCGTACGATACAACATCTTAAATCGTACGCTTTGTGTGCTTTACAATTTAAACATATGTTACGAATCATTTTCTCTACATTTTGATTTGAATTGTATGTTTCAAATGTGAAATGTACATTTTTTTTAAAAATTGCATACACCCATTCAAAACAGCATGCTTCAAACTCAACTACAATACTAAACCATAAGTCCATAACAAAACAATCTTCCCTCTCAACAACATTTTTTGATGTACGTGAATGTTCTGGTGAACTTAAACTCACCTCGACTATTCTACGCCCAACAACATTTCGCCACAATATTGCTATCATTTTGAAAACCAATTAGCAGATAAATCAAATTTAATGCGTTCAACATGCATTGACCACCAAGTTCAATACCAGGTAAAAAAATTGAACCACAATTTCCGACAGATAAGAACTACTTATGTAAGGTCTTTGATGCATCTTAATTACAATTGGTTCAAATTCCTATACTAAAAAAACACGGTTAACTAGGATTAGACCTATTCAAGTCTGACCCAGTTTAATCGATCCTGGGAGATTGTTCACTAAACTTTTACCAATTGCTTGGCGTGAATCCTTGCTGATCTGAGTCCGAATGAAGCTAACACACGGGTTATAGTCGCCTTGTTCCAAATCTCTGCAAGGGAAAACTCGCTGTCCTTGGTGGGTGCGTCGCCGTCAGGTTGTTGCCGGAATTCTAGCCACGCCGCCGACGAGAGGGCAGCGAGTTGCAGAGTGAGAGGGTTACGTAACTTCAAAAGCAATGTTTTGAGTAGCCCGCCAGAGCGTAATCACGCCAAAGGTTCAATTATTAAAAGGTTAAATTATCAAATATACCCTTCAACTTTCGGTTTTTGTCAACATTTTCTCTCAACTTTGAAAAATTTTAAAAATAATTCTACTTTACAAAAATGTTTCAAAAATTACTTACCATTAAATTTAGATAATGGTTAAAATTTTGGTTTTAAAAAATGTATATAACTTTATATTTTCTAAAAAAATATCTTGAATTTAAAAACTATTAAAAAACATCTTCACCATCGTATTTAAAAAAAATATATTAAAATTTTGTTCTAATAAATATGTAATTGATGGTTGAAAAATATTCAAAAATAAATTAATAATATTTCAAAATGACTATTTTTCTTTCGCCCTTTATATACTTTTCCTATGACAATAAATATATATTATTTAAAAGATTGTAGTCACAATTTGATCGATTAAATTCCAAAAATTCATAATTCTAACCAATATCGACACATAAAAGTAATTCATAAGTTAAAAGTATATAAAAAAAAAATACAATTGAACATTTTAGATATTTGAAACAAAACTTGTAACAATTTTAAAATAATAATAATAAAATAACTATAAAAATACTTTGTAAACTTTTTATAGTCTAGGACTTTCTAAAGTTCATGGGTATTTTTGAAACTAAATTTTAATAATTTTCATCAAAATTTAACAATATGAGTATTTTTAAAACATTTTGCAAAGTTCAAACACATTTTTAAAAAATTCAAAGTTGATGATAATTTAACCTATACTATATATATATATATATTCTTTTTTTAAGACATATTTCCAATAACCTCAGATATTCTCGCAATAAAAAAAATTCAATTATACATTAAAAAAAAAGTTCAAACACTCGTGTCATCTGACACTATCTCCAGATTTCCATTCTCGAAGGAAGCTGCACAAGACACTCGTCTTACAAGCGCTTGTACACACCACAACACACGAATGTGTCATGGGATAGCTCACCTAGTCCATAGGGGCCCAGGGATGGTGGAGAGCTGAGCTACTGTATAGTACATTCTGGTCCATTTTTAGTCTTCCACCAATGCATGTCTTTTTGGCGATGAATCATATGCCAAGGTGGAGTGCCCGTCGGGTGTCCGATTGTTACTAAATTTGACGAGCTTACATCTTAGCTTCATATGGACTTAACTTCAGAGCCGCTCGTCAAAACTCTATCTCGAGCCTTGACATCGTCGAAATGGCTTGGGGCCTCATCGTGCGCCCACTAAGCTTTGACGCTGACACCTTCACACCATCATGGATTTGCTTCCTGATGCGTCTAACTGACACTATTGAACAATCTTTTTGGTGTGATTGATGGTGGATCGTCCTTCTCGATCACATCATGACTTGTCAGGACGTAGATCGTCATAACATATCTTATGACCCTGATACTATGTTCGCTTTGAGATTGAAGTTAAAATGGTTGAAATTGATGTTAGTTAACATTAGGTAAACAACTTGGTTTCATTACATTTAATGAATAAGGACAAAATGACATTTTTTACAAAGGATGCATATATGTTGAGAAATCGCAAATGTATCACATGGTATGAAGACTTAAAATTCACAACCTATTATTAGGCAACCAAGTCAACACTTTTGCTCCACTCCACTATTTTCTATCAAATTCAAATTTTATTTGATATTAAGTTTTTAAAAAAATTGATAATTTGTTCAACCTTTAAAAATAAAAATCACATTAAATTATTTTTTTTCATTCAAGCTACATCCAAGAAAAAATCACAAATCTTATCTAGAGTACTACTAATTTCAAAAATAAGATAGAACCAAAAACCAATATTTAAGATTGAACATGTGTCACCATGAAATTGAATTTGAATACAATAATCAAATAAGCTAACACACCACCAACTCTTCTAAATTTGAAAGATTATTTGATTAAGTGACTAATCGAACTAAGTAACGATTACAAAAAAAAATCTTTTTTTCTTAAATGAAAGTTGAATCCAAAAGTTGATTAAACTAAATTTTACATGTTAGATTGAAAAGTGATTTTGTATAACTAATAATTCTTGGATAATTGTTTGTTTTTTTAATGGACAACACAAAACTTTTAAACTTTCATTGAAAAAAAAATTTTTAAGGAGAATACATGAATAGAAAAGGAGCATATATATTATTAATAAAACCCAAAAAATGGAAGACCCTTGTCACAATGATCTCTAATCAAAAGATGAAAAGCTTACAGAGGTCCAAAAACACATGAAATTTAATGAGACTTTCCACATCATTCTAAATTTTGTCCATCCCTTAAAAAAAAAATTTAAAAAAAAAAAAAAAAAAAAAAACCAGCCCAAACTTGATTAATTATTTTTACTCTTGTAAAACTAAAAGCAGACCCAAACTTGATCAAGGAGCATTAATACTTCATGTCTCAAAAACAAAATTAAGTAGAAAGAAACAAAATACTAATAATAAGACTATCATGTGGGGAACTGCAACATTGTCTGTTTGTAAATGCAAACTTTGTGACTAAAACAAATTCTCTCTCTATCTACTTTCCCACTTAGAAACAAAGAAAGACATTAACCAAACAAATTGTGAGGAACAAATATCATGCACTTTGTAGAATTCATGTGATTCAAATACATGGGGATAACTTCATGCTCATTAACCTGTTTCCAAACACTACACAAAACATAAACCACAAAAAAGATATGCAAATAATCTCCAACCAAACTAAATTTGGTTGGAAAAGTTTTGCACTTCTTTCTTTGGTAATCTCTCTTTCATATTTGATTATATAGACTTGAGGGATATCAAACTAGGCTTTATTATTTAGCAATGGAGAGATTGGTAAGCATATGCTTATCTTTAACAAAGATAAACATCCTTTTAGAAGCACTAAAATGCATCTACCTCACCCATTTACTAGTGGCTGCAACTATTTTCACTATTCTACTTAGCTTAGTCTTTTTCAAATCCAGTTGTGTTTACCTCGTCGATTTTGCATGTTATATGCCGCCAAACCATTTGAAAACGACTGTTCCCAAGTTCGTCGAACGCTTGAAGCTTTCCAACTTCTTCGATAAAGAGAGCTTGGAATTCCAAGAGAAAGTACTTGAGAGGTCAGGAATCGGAAATGATGCTTGTATGCCGATTTCTCTGCATAAAGTCCCACCAAGTACTTCCTTCGAAAGTACGAGAGAAGAGATCGAAACAGTTCTTTTCGCAGTTGTCGAGGATCTTCTTTCTAAACACGAAGTTGATCCCATGAGCATTGATTTCCTGGTGTCTAATTGCAGCCTCTTTTGCCCCTCTCCTTCCATAACTTCTGTGATAATAAACAAATTTGGATTTAGAAGCAATATAAAGAGCTTTAACTTGAGTGGAATGGGTTGCAGTGCTGGAATGGTGTCTATTAACCTGGCTAGAGATCTGCTGAGAGTTCATAAAAACTCAACAGCTTTAGTTCTCAGTATGGAAGCTGTAACACCAAATGGATATACAGGAAAAAGGAAGTCGATGCTTATATCGAACACTCTATTTCGAATGGGCGGAGCAGCTATATTGTTATCCAACATGAACAAAGACAAGCAGAGAGCAAAATATAAGCTTCAGCACCTTGTTCGAACCCATATGGGATCGAACCATCAGGCTTACGAATCTGTTTTTCAGAAACCAGATGAAAATGGGAATGTTGGGGTTTCACTATCTCGAGATCTTCTTCAAGTAGCAGCTAAGGCACTTACATCAAACATATCAGCTCTCGGCCCGCTTGTGCTGCCATACTCCGAGCAGCTCCTATACGGATGGTCTTGGATCACAAATAAAATTTGGCCACCAGCAAAGGGGAAAGAACTGTATGTGCCAAATTTTAAGAAGGCTTTCGAGCATTTCTGCATACACGCCGGTGGTAAAGCAGTTATTGATGCTGTAGAGAAGAGTCTCAAGCTGCAAAAGGAGGACGGAGAAGCTTCAAGAATGACCTTATACAGGTTTGGCAATACTTCATCTTCTTCCGTATGGTACGAACTCAACTATCTTGAGGCAAAGGGAAAGATGAAAAGGGGAGATAGGGTTTGGCAAATTGCATTTGGAAGTGGGTTCAAGTGTAACAGTGCAGTCTGGAAGTGCATTTCTGAGATTGATCCAAAAGCAAAAAGTGCATGGTCAGATAGGATCCATCTGTATCCTATTGACACTGGCATCCCTGATGTTTCTTCTTGAGATATTGTCTAAACAAATCCAACTCTAGGATTTTTCTAAACTAGAACTACATAGTATTTGTCTACAATAACACGCGCATAACAAGTTCAATAAGGCTGAAATCTTGATTGATTCAGATTAGCATCCATGTAAACACACTCTTCTCTTTCTACATAGTGTTTTGTAGCAGTCAAATCCTTCTACTGGCAGTAACAGTTTCCATTGGCTTGAATCTTTAGTCTATTGTGGGTGCAAATGAGATCCTTACCTCTCTCTGCCTTTTATTACTGAATTTATTTGAATAAAAAAGCTCCAGGTCCAACAACTTAACAAGTAAACAACATGAATTTGAATGAATGTAAGAGTTGACCAGTCAACTGACAAAGAACCCTGTCTTTGATCTTCACATTACCCTACCAAAATATCTAATGTCAAATGAGATCTGCACTCATTGGAGAACACCCTAATCTTCTTGACCTACACTTTGTTTGAGACTCCTATTCTGCCCTCTGCATTTGTCTGTATTTACTTATCAATAGACTTGTTTCTTATTATTTTAGATGAAAAGCTTTCTCATGAGATCTTGTAGCTTTTGACACTACATGTTGTTTTGACAAGATCTCTGCAATAAGCTGGCGACCAAATAAATGTGAGTTCTTCAAGATAAGGTTTCTTGTTGATGAATCAACAACATAACCCTGACCAGGCATCCATTGTAGCAATTGAATAAATAAATCCTTTTTTTCAGGTAGCTCAACGTAGCGTGACGTAGCCATCGTAAATAAATCCTGAGAAGAAAGAAGTAACTTAGTCATGAAACCCAAAAGTAAAGTTATATACATTGATATTACATATAAATATTTGATTTGTCTCGGGTCAACATATCTATGGTTACTATCGAAAAAAACTTATCTATGGCATTTAACTACCCAAAAACCACCTCATAATATTATTATAGAATTAGTCCTCGTGCGTAGTGGTTGAAGGCTTGGACTTTGAAAATGTGCTTCCTCAAGGTCTCAGGTTCGAGACCCACTTGTAACATTAATTTGTAGACACCTCCCGTGTCTTCATTCCTTCATGTTTCCCGGTGTCTGGCCTAGGGAAAGGCGTGATTACCCCGGGTATAGTGGAGCGAAGTTTCAATTTTTTGGTTTCAGAAAAAAAAAAAAAAAAAAAATGTATATCTATGTGTATATATATATATATATATTTGTTGAATTATGTTAAATTGTCAATCAACTCAAAAGTTTAAGCTGATGGATTAGAATAAATTTAATCATGTCAACCAACACTCCATTTACTTGTGGGCTTATAAATTTGAGAAATGTGTTACAAGTGAAATGAAATTTAAGTTGGAGAGGAACAACTTGGTAGGGACTCGAACTCAGAACCTTGTGCTCTGATATTATGTTGATTATGTTTATTTACTAATCAATCCAAATGCTTAAGTTGATGGACTAGGGTGAATTTAACTATATCAACCAACAATTATATTATCAGATTTCGTATAATGATGTGAAGCTAAAGACAAGCTGAGACGGCAATCAGTTGAATCCCTCTAGATCACTATGTTCATTGGTCTTTTACCTGATCAATCTTATATCCAGAACCATTGATTGCCTTCATTACGTCATTTATCAAGTTTACATTACCAAACTTCATAAATCCAAAAGCAAACTTCCTTATGGCAGGTTTAGAAATTAGTCCTGCGTTGTCCTACAAGGAAACAAAATTTTCAGCATCTGGAAATCGATTATATCCAAGGTATAGAGTTGAAAACTAAATATGGGTAAATAATTAATTATCAAATACCTTGACAACAACATAAGCATCTTTGAGAAGTCGACCAGCGATTAGAATGTGCAAAATCTTCTCATGCAGCGCCTTGCACATTGTTCTTTTACTATATTTCAAAATATTGTAAACTGAAAATGCTTCTGAATAAGCCCTTGTCTTTCCGAGAGACGATATTAAAGATGAACAGAGTTCCTGCATGATGTCACATTTGGAGTGTAAACCAATTCTGACACAGAAAAGCTAATGCGCTTTTTCCAAATTTGGATACAAAATGCAAAAATCAGGCATGCAATCTCGCACACTTTTTTTTTAATTATAATAACCCAGACTTCCATTGAGAAAAGAATAAAAGATAATACGAAAGCAAGGGGCATACAAAAAGGGAACCCATAAAAAATGGGAGAGACCATATAAAAATGGTCTCCAATCAAGCAAAATAATGTCTAAAGAATAAATGAATAATTATAAAATAACTTAGAAGCATATGCCAAGAGAGAAACATAAAATGTAATGAGCCTCCAAACATCAGCACATAATAAGGTCACTATACAAATAAAACAAAACAAGTCACTGCTCCAACTTTATATTGGAAACTCTTAATCTCTGTATGGATAAAGTTCTTTTCCTCAACTTTTAACAAAGAGTAGTTCAGAAAATGTACCAATCTCCAAGTGAAATAATACGAGAGAGCATACTATTCTCTCTGCACACAAGTACTAAAATAGTAATTAATAAAACTAAGTCATTGAAAAAAAAAAGTTAATTGATAGAATATAACAAAACGTTACCTCCTCTGGTTGGTGGCCTTTTCGATGCATATCCTCCAAGGTCCTATAACCAAGTAGATACAGTTTCTCCTTGCAGAAATATTTGATTAAGATATTAAAGGTATTATAATCTGGACTGATTGCTAAATCATCCATTTTCCTAAGCATTTGCATGACACTCTCCATTTCCCCTGCTCTGCAGTAGGCACAGAGCATTGTATTCAATATTACAATGTCATATCTGTCATATGTGGCTTCGAAATCTTTGGCCAACTGTTTTGCCTCTTCGAGAAGCCCACCTCGACAAAATGCTGATATCATAATGCTGTGGGCATAGCCATCTGCGAGAAGAAAAAAGATTATTTCCCTTGCTGCTCTTAAAAAAAGTACAATTTTAGATGCACATGACTTCCCAAAGAGCAATTTTAGACAGTTATCTCAAGAATCAGCCAGAAATGAAGTTTGACCACTTTATATGGTGATAGAAAAGAATTTTGGAAACTGAAAAAACCAAAGCTTTGTTCCACTAAACCCGGGGTAACGACGCCCGTGCATCGGAAGACATCGAAGGAATGGAGTCATGAAAGGTGTCTACAAATTAATGACACAAGTGGCCTCAAACCTGAGACGTTTAGAGGAGCACACCTTCAAAGCCTAAGTCTTCGACCACCGTGCCACTCCTTGGGGACTGGTGTTAGAAAAGAATTAAAATTATGGTTTTATAAATATGAACTCTAACATGAAAGACAGCCCCTTAAACTAAATTGATTAAAGGCTTGGGCCATAGTTACTGGAGTTTGTGTTACTAAGTGATGTATTATCGTCCCCAAGGGGTGGCGCAGTTGGTTGAAGGCTTGAGCTTTGAAGGGGTGCTCCCTCAAGGTCTCAGGTTCGAGAC
>JBBMEG010000018.1:8501142-8522939 GCA_037832605.1 Cyclanthera cordifolia
TTCTACTTTCCATTCTTCATGCTTGATTGCCGGTCTTCGATCGACGAGAATAAACCCGTATAGCCGGGGTCGTATCATATTCAATTCTTTTTGCAGCAATATTTGGTTAAAGCCTATTTAAAATATTCGTTTAAGACAATGCATTATCTACTTAGCCAAATGGATCTTTATTTACACTTATATGATACTTCTCGGAGGGTGAGAAGTTTGCCAAAGAACTTAAAAAGAAATTGTAGAGGATTATTTTGAGTGATTATAAATGGTAGGTCATTTTGAGTGATTAGATATTTGAGTGTTGTAATAACTTGTTTAAATGTACTTATTTATAGATAAATTGTAGTTAATAACTCGTTTGAATGATGTTTTTTTGTTGTTGAGAAATTGTAGAAAATAACTCATTTCAATGTGGTTTGAAATGAGTAATTATTTTGAGCCGTTAGATATCAATTATTAGAAAAGAGTGGTTCGAAATGAATAATTATTTTAAATGGTTAAGAATGAGTAATTAAAAATAAATGATCATTTTAAGTGATTATTTTGAATAATATAATAACTCGTTTGAATATGATTGTTTGAAGATAAATTGTTAAAATTCATTTGTGATCGTTAGTAATACTATCTATAAAAAGGCTGGCAAACTCGGTGACGACCGACGATAATATCAAGGACCAAATGAAACAACTTGCCATAAAAATTATATAATTTGAAAAAGTTGAAGATCAAAACAAAATATCAAAATGATAATTTAAAATCGAAGAAATATAAATATACAAGTAAATTGAAACCTTTTAAACCTAGAAGGGCGTGTTTTTGTGGAAAAGAGTGAAGTAGAGAAGAAGGATTATTGTTGTTAAAGTAATTAATTACTTACTTGAAAATTAGTGATAATAGTGGTTGAAATAGTTAACTACTCATTTGAGATTAATGTTAGTAGTGATTGGGTAATAACCACTTGTTTGGATATATATAGTTGAGTGATAAGTTTGATGTGAAACTTGATAAAAGGTTCAACATAGGGTTAGATAAATGATTTGATAAGTAGCTGAGAGTGATTATTTACTACCAAATGCAAACATAGAGAGTTGCTTGCATTTCAGAAACTATTCTGACTTATATTTATTTTTTGTGCAAAAATGCAAAATTGTTCAATGTATACAATTTATCTTTCTTTATTTCCAATTGGAAATCCGTTTTGTAATTGGCTAGAAGCATCTCTCATCCAGAAAGAGCAAGGAACTACCTACGAAAGTTCATAATTAACATAAATTGATTAAGCTGTAGTGTCATTGTTGGCCAAGTTAAAAAGGAAAAAAGTTAAGATAAAAAGCATCATCATTCAAATCAAGATTTTCTATTTATTTAAATGTCTAAACAATTTAAAGAATTATATACTCTATTCAAAAAATATTCTTTCAGCATACCAGCATACTACAGCTTTCACACTAGTAAATTTCTTTTGTGACAAAAAAAATAGATACAACTATACTTATCTTGATTGCAATGTTTGTGAATCGCATGCACCATATATTTCCTATAAATGCTATCCTTTACACCAAAAATTCCTCATTTGCAAACCAACTTGTTTTCCAGTCACCAAGTTTTAGTCGTTGGGATCCATTTCCTCATCCTGATCAATCAGATTATCCAAATAGCTTTTTCCGCCATCGTAATTAGACTCGGCTTGTTCGGATGATTCGATATCTTCATCCCATTTACTATCCCCATCCTCGGCTGAGTCCAAGGATTTGACTTGTCGACCATCTGACATCCAGTCGGGGCACTTCTCTTCATCTCCATAAACAGTTTTGCCCTTCTCCTTCACAAGATGAACAGAATCTTCACCAGAAGATATTCTACAAAAGCATTCTGGAAGCGGATGCGATAGAAACGACGTAGGCTTCGAGAAGATGGCCTGTTTTACCAGGCCTTCCTCGCTCAAGCTCTTGTTGAGATGCTCCTGCACTAAAAGTGTCCAGTTGTGCATCGGATGATACAAATTGTCACGGGTACTGTTCAAAAGATTTGCCAAGAACTTCCTGTAAAGAAAAACATATTGTCAGGAAAGATTTTTGAATTGCACAACACCTGTGCTCCAACAACAGATATACGCTAGAATTTGGCTTCTATAGTGACAAGAAAGTTTAAATCTAGTACCTTTAGTTTTAAAGACTAAAATTTAGTTTGTCATTTGTTGCTTAACTGTTTGTTTGTAGTGATGCACTCACATGAATAGCTAAATTTCACATATTTTAGGTTTATTAAACCATAGGGACTGAGTTCTGACTTAGAATCTTACTTTCTCCAAACCACGAGGACTAAACCCCCATACAATAGCGACCGATTATTCCCCTGTGGATCCATATGTACTAGATTCCAGAGAGTATCCACAACCCATGTCATAATGGAGAGACAAATAGGATGGCTCTATGTACAAAAAGGTTGCCCAAAATATACAGATTTCATCTACTTCTTCTATGCATACATAATTTATGATTTCACCAAGTACCCAAAATATACAGACTTCATCTATTCCCAAGAGCTTGATGATTTTAATTTAAAATTTCTTCCCATTAAAACCACCTTTATCATTAAAAATCAAAGGGAAGATAAATAAAGTGGTGGTTTTCATCATTAGTCTACCTGTCAGGTCGATATGTTCTAGATGAAGAACTCTCGTATAGTCGTTGCCCCATGACCAAACTTGAAAAATCTGGCCAACTGCTCCCATAATTGTTAAAACCCGGAAAGAATGCATCAGCTTCAAGACAAACTATGTAATCAAGAGCATCCATAAGCAACCGATGGGCTTGCATTCTCATATCCATAGGTGAAGCAACCGGTTGTTTATCCGTCTCGGTAATCCAACCATACCATCCTTCTTTCTCGTGACGATAGATAGGTCTATCTGGGGGTGGAGGAAGTGGTCTCGGCCGAGGACCGGCCTTGTTCCACTCATCTTTCAGTTTCTGTTCACTTTTAGCAGGAGGTGGTCGGTAAGGATCGAGAGGAAGAGTGGTCTCAGGTCCAAATAGGAAATCTAACTCCTCATTGCTACAAAAAGAAGTGCGATCAACCAAATTGTTAAACATGGCATGCAGAGGAATCAGCATGCGCTGACCACCAAAAATTTCAGATCCTGCTACATAAATAATTGTTTTAGGAGGATATCCCATTGCCCGAAGAAGAACACCAACCTGCGAAAGTTTTAACAGAAATAAACTATCAACATGGACCAAATTTACTGTACCTAGCCAACTGAAGAATTCAATGTAATCACTGGAGAAAATTGGGAGTTCTTTTTGTTGCCATAACCTAACAATTTGGAAGTTGAACTTACAATAACAAGTGATTGCAGGCTAAATCCATAAACTAAGTCATTCTTAAGATATAGAACTAAAATACACATTCTTCATAACCATGAACAATTATCTCCACTAATAAAAGTTGGTAAATAAGACTCTTGATATATTAATATATTTAGTATCTTTTGTAGGTGATAATCCTAATTTGAACCAATTATTTCAAAGACGTTTAAATTAACTACAGACTACTGACCTAGCGCATGGTGGTTATTCAAATGTCAGATTACAATCTTATTTGGAAGCCTAGGATTTCTCTAGCTGGTTCATTCCTTATTTGGTAATCAAAATATCAGTCAGCAACATCCAATAGTAGGGTGTGGATTTATAAATATTAAGAAGTAATTGGTTATGTCCAAAAAGAAAAGTTGAGATTTATAAAACAATTGGAGAAAACTTTAATACAATCAATAGAAGTGAAATAGTCAAGCACAAACCTCTTCAGGCATTAGAGGGCAGGCACCATTATCTCTTCGTTTGCGGGAATCTACATTCAGTTCTTCCCTGATAATCCCTTTTTTTATCATCTGTGCCCTTCGGTACTGTATGAGTTCGGTGTGCACATCCTAAAGAATATAAAATAACTCAGCAAAAATGATGAATAGTGCAAACCTCATTTAGAATCAAACGTCACTTCAATAGTTAACTAATATGCAGAGGAAAAGCCTCAAACGACTACCTGAAAAAGTTCAGCACAGCCATGGTATGCCAGAATATTTCTGACTAATCCAGGATGAAAAGCAAGGAAAGGTTGGCCCCAAGCTCGTAGCCTGTAAAATGATGAAGAAAATACAGCAAAAAATCATAATACACACAGCAATGTAAACAGTAAAACCATACACACACATACACACACATATATGCAGAGATATCTTCTCTGTTTAATTTATTTTCCTTTCCATTGGCCATAAGAAATTAGAGAGTGCAAAAAAATCATTAAATAAAATTCCAGCGCTAGTCAGAAGATACCTCTGCACTATTTTCTTCCCAAGCATCAGAACTTCTGGCCGGAAGTTGAGTGCATGGAAGGCAACCCTGCATCTAAGCCGCTGGAGTTCAAACATGCCAGAAGGAAGGACAGACTGGAGACAGAAAAATAAAAAATGAAATTCCTCAATCCATATGTAAACTGTATTCAAAGAAAATATAAATGAATAAAGTAAGCATGAAAAGCAGGGATTTAGCGCCAATAAGAAAAGTTCACAAAATTTCCCCACAAAACTTAAATTCAATGCGATGCCTTGACAATAAATTAATCGATATGGATATGTTATAAGTTATAAAACAAGTGGTCAAGAAGTCGATCAATTGGTCATATATACAAAATCTTCAAGTTAAGGCATCAAATTATAGAACCGTGAAAGAAAAGTCTAAAATCACCATGCATACATCTACAACACTGTACACAAACCATGTTCTTACAGTGAGGTTTTAATATACATGATAATCCATCAGGATATTTTACAGGAAAAAAGTAGATATATTTCAAGAAAATAATGAAAGAAGACTCTTCATTGATCATATAAAAGATTACACCCAAAATCTATTTTATTTTTTTCCTTGAGGTCGGAGGAGCTTACAGGAAAGAACCTTAAATAAAGGTAACTACAAAGGAGAATAATTATACAAGTATTGAATAACAAGCACCAAAAAAAGTAATGGCACTTAGCTAAATCAAAAACCTCCTTCCATTTTGGAATTTCTTTCCAGTCATATTGCCCATGAAATTGCTTCGACTACATTGATTTAACCATTAAATCTGTTTTTCTTTTCATATCAAGAGTCTATATCATGTTGTCTTAGTAAGCTAATCCAAGGCTCAAGAGAGATTAAGGATATGTTCAGGGTTTGTTCTCAAGTATGATAAAAGTTCTCTCATTAAGGATAAATGTGTGCTTTCAAGGTGGGAAATGGTGCGACTAAAAAGATTTTAGGGGAAACATTTGTTGGATAAAAACCCAAGTGTTTTCGATACCCAAGATTGTAAACTCTTCATAATAAATAAACTACACCAACTTTGCTACGACATTTCTAGAAGCTGGGCACTCAATCATGGAGGAAATTTCAACAATAGAAACAAAATGGGTAACAATGGATAAGGTGGAGGGCATTCAACCAAATCTCCCCTACATGTCTGTGTACTTGACAGTTTTGGGGCTTCGTACTTTCTCCCACAATTCTTTTTTTTTTTTCCAACTTGCTAGCTAAAGAAGCTTACGATACACTTTAGCTCCACTTTAGTGTTTAACAAAAGTACAAGGTGCAGCATAAGACATAACTCTAGTACTAAGACCAAAGAGAGAGAAAAAATAGGTATAAAAAAAAAATCTAGTATTACGAACAATAGTTAGAGATTTTCTAAGAAATTGTTAAGAAAAATGAGTGCTGAATTCATTTGAAAATATTGAACAGAAGAAAATTAAATTTATAACACAAACACTGAGGTGGGTACCTCACTGAGGTCACTTCATCTTTTACTTCAGTCGAGCTTCTTTCTTCATCTCGTAAACTTAGGAAAGCAATAAGGCTTTCACTTTTTAAATTTCTACTACTCTGATAGGTTTGGGCCTTATATGAATTAGAAATAATATAGAGGTAGAGAGAAATTAGTTAGAGAGTTTGTTAGGAATTTTAGTTATAAATAGAAAGGTTGTGTGAGAGGAAGGATATCCATATTTTGAAAATTTTCATTAGGGCTCTTAGAGATGATTCTCTAGAGATAGGAGGTTTCAAGTCCTATTAAAACTTGGATTATCTTGTAGTTCTTGGTTATTTCATTATCAATTAGGAATAATATAGGGCCCAAACCTATCATACTCTTTTTTGTAATTTTGGTAATTTTGATAAAGGCCAACTGGAGGAACTTTTCACATCTCTCTTATTTGTGTTGGTTTCTTGTTGATAGATTATGTACTTTTTTAAACATAAATCTTATTCATATTAATAAAAAAATATACAAACAGTTTTTCCAAATTGGATAAAGCTCAAATGGCTAAGGCATATATCATCAACTTCTGAGAGGTTGGAGGTTCAAATCCCCCACCCTCGAATCTCGATGATGTTGAACCCTTAAAACAATATAACATATATTTTCCTTTATTTTAGAAATTTTGTTGTATATAGCAAGTTCTACCCTTCCTAATTTAATTATAACAACTTTTAAAAATATTTCAAGTTTAATTTGACCGAAGCCAAATTGAAGTTGATTGAATTAGTTTTTGCTATATTTGAATTTTTTCTGAAATTTTGACTGAATTTTTTTTCCTTTTTTTGCTACTCTTGAAAAATCCCCTTTATTTTATAAACAACTGGAGCTCTTGTAGAATTATCTTGTTTACATTTTTATGGTTCTCATCTATGTTTGTACATGACCAGTTTCTTCCATTATGGGAGAAATTTTCTTATCAACATATAACTCAGAGATTTAATACGTAAACATGGAACCTCTGTAGACTTCCATGCCTCCAAGTGACTTATAATTTCAATGGAATTTTGAAATTACTCTCCATCTTAACTTCATAAAAGAGAGTGTTTAGGCCTAAAACCCTATTGGCCTCACTTGGGTAAATATCAAATCTAAACAATCCAAGAACTAAAACTTGCAATAGATTCATGCATATACTGCTCTAAAGTTCCCTAAAATTCCAATCTCGGTAAACAAGTTGAACATCAAAGAGGCAGAAAATGACTTAGACAAATTTAAACCATTTCATTTCAGTATCTTTTTATCAGGATAGACTCAGAAGTTTAGAAGTCAAGCTACCTGAAGGCATCCACCATCATTAAGAAGCAAGCCTATGACCTTGGCATTCTTTAAGCTTGGAAGAACTTTTTGAAGATAATAGCTAGGAGAAGCTGATCTTTTCGGTCTAAACGTAGGGAACTCATTTCTTTTCCTTGAAGCCTTCAAATTATCGGGCAAACTTTTCACGACCAGTACATCATTTTTTAGATAAGATATAAACTGTTCTTCATTGTAAAGATAAGAAAAGCTCTTGAATCTGTCACTGAACAATTATAATGTGTGTAAGCAGTAAATGAACATTACTCCGTAGGGAGCCTAAAGTGGAAAAAGATAACCAATGACTAGCATATTAATTAATATACACCTAATGCCTTTTGTTTGAGTACTTTCTTGAATCTCCGGGAGGACAAGAGTTGCATTCAGTAGCCTGGATATAGCGACCAGATCACAGATCTAGAAAATAAAAATAAAATATATTAATACTATGAAATTAAAGTAAAAAAAGGCCATGTTTTCTATATATCTTACCAAAGATCTTATATTTGCAAAACCACCGAATATTTTTGCATAAATGAAACCATTACTCTGTTCACTAGGAACTGCAAGGGAAAAACAATGCTTAGTACTTTTTTGAATTTACTTTTGCTCGCAGTTGTTCAACAAGAAAATATGAAGATTAGATAAAAATCAGAGAAAAGATTAAAACTAAGAGAAACGAAGAAAGATGAAATTTCAGTTCCAAGTGGAAAAGTAAAGACCAAGAGTGTACATGTACAGAAGGAAAGATGTCCCCATATCCATCAAAATAACCAACTAAAGAGCTCTTTAAAAAAAAAATCTGTAATGATACAAATGAAAATGAAAAGGGAAGCAAAATTTTGGTACAACAAAATAGAGTTTTCAAAAACTATTATTGAGAACGAGGTCAAAACATACTCTCTTCTTTTTTTCATTTTTCTTTTTTTTCTTTTTGTTGAAACGAGGTCACAAAATATACTTTTAGATTTTATTTTTCATCTTTTGATCCTAGCAACCCAACTTATACCAATTTGGTCCTCGTTCTAAAAAGTGTAATCTAATCAAATGGGACACTCTCCTTCTTCCCCTGAATAAAGGACTTGGATTGCATAGCCAAAGACAAGAACCATGCTCAGAGCATAACGGCTTTGGCACTACCATATGGCAGAAGACAACTTTCTAATGCCAAGAAACCTTGGAAAGTGATTTTGAAGCATTCCTCTTGATGCATGAACGCTTATCCAACAAGGTAGACAATGGAGCTGGTACATCCTTAATGAAAGATATTTGGATAAATGATATGTCATTAGAGAGTCGATTCAGCAACCTCTCAGAAATCATAGAGCATGATTTATAGAACCTTGGATTGAGGATAAATCTGAAGGAAGCCTAAGTTACATAATATGGTGGTATTACGCGTGCGCTTGCAAATGTCTCCCTCAAATCGGATTTGGATAGAGTCAGCTATAACTAAAAAGCAAATAAGTCCTTTACAACAGGCCCCCTCTTTCAGGAACACCAACAGAACCTATATTGCTCTTGTTTAATCAAATTTGGAACGAAAGATTTGTTGTACCCCAAGAAAATCAAATTCTTTGGGGACTAGCCAACAATGCGATCGACACATCTGATAAACTACCGAGGAGATAATCCCATATGGCCTAGTTACCGCATTGGCGTCCCCTTCGTAAGAAAACCTTGGAGTCCCAGCCCCACCATTTGATAGCTAACTCCTTTGCTAGTCTTTTGTTAGAATTACATGCTAGAGCTTTTGGTGCATTGTTTTATCGGAATATCCAAGTCTATTCCTCTCACAGACTCACAGGAGCCACCCATTTAAATAAAAGAAGAATCTACTTTGAGAAAACTTTGTTCGAGCCTATTACTGGATTGTTTGGCAACAGCGGAATATGAGTCTTAAAAGATAAGAAAGATACATGCAACAACTTCTGAAGCTATAGTTTCTTTGGTTATCACTAGGTATAAATGCTCCCCCTTATTTCATTACTATAGCTATATCATCCTTCTACATAATTGGAAAGATCTTTTGTAATTCTCTCCCCTGCGGTTTGACCCCTATGTAATTTCATACATCATTGAAACTTTTTCTTACCCAAAAAGAAAAGAATATGCCAGTTAGTGCCTTATTTAAGAAAAGTGGTCCGGATAACTTAAGTGAAACTAAACAATGAAGAATAACTAGATATAAAATGCTATCAACATAAATTTTTTTCATATATTTTTTTTTAGCGTGTAGGATCGTGCACTTTGACTAATCTTATAGGACAACCTTCACACCCTACTACATTTGGATTCTGTTACCAGGAAAATTAATTCCTCACGATAGTTGTTATAAACAGAAACTGATACAAAATTTATACTTGCAAAGCTTTCAGTTAGGGCTATATTTGGTAGGAAGGAAGATATGCAGTCAAAGCCTTAACAATCTGAATTGGGTTTTTTTTTTACTGAAATTATATGAACAAGCTGGGAATTCGACACAATGGACCTCGCTTGAAACTAAAGAAAATAGAAAGAAGATCTAGTAGAGAAACTGAATTATCTAACCATTTCACATGAAAACCTCGGTTAATCATTGCCGCTATTTGTTAGAACCATTAACCAATAACAAAAACACATAAAGACATCAAAAATTCTATTACCATGATAGCTGCTTCTGGTGCTGGTATAGGGTTGTAGCGCAGCTAATGGCTTTACAGCTCCCCACAACTTCTTGCTCCTATAACCCTATGGCAATTGAGGCAAAGTAAACTTTGAACGTGGCCATTACATATTACTCGAAGAATAAATGAAGTGAACAGCTGATTTCTACCTGCCCACCAACAATTGAAGTATTCAGCAAACTAGCCATCTGGGTGTAATATACCAAACTTACGCTCGACGATTTTGCAATAGAGAGATGAAGCAGCAGAGATGCCAAAGACAGGACAAGAACAAAAAGAGCAATCCATTTGATCTTTGATCTGAACACCATCATGGCTCATCCAGGACCATCCAATAACGGACACAATTACACTACATTTTAATTCCACATGCAATGCAACCACAATTGCGATTCATACCCAAACCCAAGATCCAATTGCCGCACGCATCAAGAAGTAAGATTCAACGAAAAAGGCGAGCGTCCAAGGAATAAACCCCTGAACGAATGCAAAGCAAAACCCAAAAGCATTTACAATTGGGATACAGGGAAAACTAAAGAAACCCCGAACCGACACCAAAATTAAAACAGAGCAACAGCATTGCATCCCAAAGAGAATACCAAAATCCACGATCTGAAAACGCAAAACATGTATTTAAAAATAAGTACGAAACTAACCTTGAATTCCGTTATAAGGGATTCGAGCAAAAACAATCAAATCGAAAACCAAGCACGAGATTGAAGAAGCATTGTATTGGAACAATCAGCAGCGAGAAAATGGGAAAAAGGGGGCAGAAATTGCAGAACAATAGAGAGATTGAAAAGATGAAGAGAGAAATGGGGATTCGAGAAGGCAGAAGCTGCGGCGAAAAGATGAAGATTGGATTACCTGAAATTGACGCAACAAACAAACAAACAGAGAAATGGGAGATTTGTTTGTAATCAGTTTATCACTTCTTACTCGCACTCCACTGCTTTCCATTATTATTATTATTATTATTATTATTATTCAACAATAAAATTTTCTCTTATATTTTTAATAGAAACAGTATTTATTAAATTACGAAATGTGTTGCCTTAATTGAAAATTTCACCAATTTTGATTTTTTTTTTTTTTTTTTTTTTTTTTTTAACCACACGCTCATAATATAATATAGAGATTTTTAATGTATAATAAAAAATCAAAAAATATTATATGTACATTAACTTTTTAGATGAAATTCGGACAAGTAAAAAACGAAAAAGCTAGTATTTAATTAGTACCATATAATAAAAAACAAAATTAAAATATGTAAAAAAAAAATCCAAAATTTTATTATAATTAAATATTTCTAAAAAAAGTACTATCATTAAAATAAACAACAAAATTTTTTTTTACCAACTACAGAATTCTTTATAATAATTACATAATTAGAAATGTATTCCTTATATATTAGAAATATATCATATAGAATTTCTTGTCCTCTCCTCTCAATTAAAAAATAATAATAATAATAATAATTAGAAATTTTATCTTAGTTTTAAATTATTATTTTTTTAGTTCAATCATAATATTTGAAAATTAGAAGCTCTTAGTCCTTGGCTAACTTTACTAACCTACTTTATTGAACTAGAAATAGTTGAATAAATTAGAAATTTTGTAGCGCGATTATATTATATATTTGTATATTGTCCATAATTTATTTGATATTTACCTTGTACTCTATTTTTAAAATTCATTTTTGAAACCTTATTTAATGCGAAAAATAAAAACAACATTTTTCCAACAAAAAAATAGCAAATAAATAAAAATTCCTAGTATTTGTTTCGTGTTACTATTACAAATGAGTTTATAAAACTTTACTTTAGAAAAATACATTTAAACGAATTATTATAATTATTTATTTCTAACCCCTCTAAATAATCACTCATTTTAATTGCATATAAACAAGTTATCTGCAATCATTCAACCAAAATTTATCATCCAAACAAGTTATTAACTGCAACTTCTTACAAATAACTACATTCAAACAAGGTGTTATCAATACTAAAATTTATAATTATTCAAAATAACTCCACATTTTTAATCAACAATTTCACATTCAAACACTTCCTTTTTTTGACAAATAGTGTTCAACTTGGACCTATGCTTTTTTTTTCTTTTTTTTTTTTGAGATTAAAATATTGGAGTGTAGGAATTCGAGCTTATGACGTATTGGTTATTGAAGCATATATCGATTATTATTGCTTTTAATGACATATACCTATTAACTAATAGCTCAAGATGAAGAGAGAAAAAATTACCAATAAGACTGATATCTTGTACAACTTAAGTATATTGATGTAATGGAACAAAAAAGAATATAAAAATCTCAAATTAAAAATCAAAATCTCAAACTAAAAATCAAAATAAAAATGCAGTTCAGTACTGGAATAAAAAAGTTTTTCTTAGAAGTAAAAGTTAACATGAAAACCATTTGGGCAAATTAAAAATTTTAGTGCATTGTAGAAACTAATTGTCAACATTTTAGCTCAATTTAATTCATAAACATTGGTGATCAAAATGAACAATATCAACATAAAGTATATGTTTTTTATTTGAACCTCTCTATCTTTCAGTATTTTTTAACTCTGAAAAATTCTCTCTTTGTGAAGTAATAATTTAGTCCCTCAACCAAAATTAGGGTAAGATTTAATCAATTTTCTTACACCAAGCTAAGTTTGTTTTCGGTGGAACAAGTGATAAACCACTATTTCTCAAAAAATGTTTGTTTGTATTTGATGGTAAACAATCACTCTTAACCACCCATCAAAGTCTCTAACAAATTTTATATTATGTTACTCAACAACTACTAACATCAATTTCCAAAGAATTAGTTAATTACCAAACTACTACTAATATCAATCTCCAAACAAGATGTTAATTACCCAACTATTAATAACATCAATTTCCAAACGAGTAGTTAACTACTCCCGCCACTTTTTAACATCAATTCTGAACGAGTAGTTAATTACTCCGACTAGTATTAACCCCTCTAATCCTCTCCACTGTACTATTTTCTGCCAAAAACAAACATACCTGCAATGTCTAAGTTATTAAATAATATTAATTAAAAAAATGCATTCAATTTGATGGAATTCTTTTTAAGTTGTGAATTTGATTGTGGATACCATGAGGTGTGTAGATTTCCTTGGGTTTCTTTTCTTTGTAAATTTTCATATTCCTTTCAACTTCTACAGAAACTTCAGCTCCAAACACTTGAAATTTTGGAAATCAATAGAATTGACAAACACAGAATCATACAAAACCAGAAACCACACCCTCAAGATCACCATGTATTAAACATTTGCACAATTTGACTTAATAGGAAACAAACATGAAAACGATGAAAAAGGATACAAAGGGTTACTTATCATTCATGAGATTAATAATCTTCCCCTTCCTCCTCTACATCGACATCTTCGGCACCGACTTCCTCATAATCCTTTTCTAGAGCAGCAAGATCCTCACGGGCTTCAGAGAATTCGCCTTCCTCCATGCCCTCACCCACGTACCAATGGACAAATGCTCGCTTAGCATACATCAGATCAAATTTGTGGTCGATTCTTGAAAAGACCTCAGCAATGGCTGTGCTGTTGCTTATCATACAAACGGCTCGCTGCACCTTGGCGAGATCGCCCCCAGGAACAACGGTTGGGGGTTGATAGTTAATACCACATTTGAAGCCAGTAGGACACCTGAAAAATTCCCGTGGCACAAGCTTTAACTCAAAACTTTAATGTTTAGAAAATTGTGTACTAGTTTCAGACTTAATTCAAACTAAACTGAGCTAAACTAAGATAATCCCTCTGGGAAAACTTAGTACAGGATGAAGATTGAAGAATCTGCTTCCCATACTTAAAAAACAACTTCAATAGAAGATATATAGATCATATAAACACGTATTCATTGGTTTTGTAATTCTACCGATACCGAGCAGTTAACTCACCAGTCGACAAATTGAACAGTTCGCTTTGTTTTGATGGTAGCAACAGCAGCATTCACATCCTTGGGTACAACATCTCCTCTATACATCAAACAGCATGCCATGTACTTTCCATGCCTTGGGTCGCACTTGACCATCATGCTCGAGGGTTCAAATACGGCATTGGTGATTTCAGGGACGGATAGCTGCTCATGGTAAGCTTTTGCGGAAGAGATCACGGGAGCATAAGAAGAGAGCATGAAATGAATACGTGGATAAGGTACAAGGTTAGTTTGAAACTCGGTTATATCCACGTTGATAGCACCATCAAACCTCAAGGAAGTGGTTAAAGAAGAGATCACTTGAGATATCAGGCGGTTCAAGTTCGTGTAAGTTGGTCTTTCAATATCCAATGATCTTCTGCATATATCGTAAATGGCTTCGTTGTCCAGAAGCACAGCTACATCTGTGTGTTCTAACAGAGAATGAGTCGAAAGCACACTGTTGTAGGGCTCCACAACGGCAGTAGATACCTAAATACAAAGATTAGAGCATTTAATAATAGACTTGAATTTTGATGGACAGTAAGAAAGGTTTTAAGGTATGCAGATAAAAATTGTCAACCAAATATTTCTCAGCAGAAATAAATTCTCTTCTTTTTCTTTTTTTTTCCTTTTCCTTCTCCTTTTAATCTATTTTTTATAAGAAACCAACTTTAACTAAGAGATTGTGACAAATTTGTGGTCTGTGATCCTTATATCATTTGTGTCTTACTTGTGGAGAAGGATAAATGGAAAACCCAAGCTTTGATTTCTTTCCATAATCAACAGACAAGCGTTCCAAAAGTAATGACCCCAAACCAGATCCAGTGCCACCACCAACGGCATTAAAGACTAAGAACCCTTGCAAACCAGTGCAGTTGTCGGCGAGTTTTCGCACTCGGTCAAGGCAAATATCAACTATTTCCCTACCCACTGGAAAACAACACAATAAAGTAGGTTCAGTAATGAATGACCCCAAATGAAAAATGAAACTCAAGAAAAACTTGAAGGAAATGGAAATACACGTACCTGTATAATGTCCTCTGGCGAAATTATTTGCAGCATCTTCTTTACCAGATATGAGCTGTTCCGGATGGAAAAGCTGTCGATATGTCCCAGTCCTCACTTCATCAATAACAGTTGGTTCGAGATCCACGAATATTGCTCTAGGAACATGTTTGCCCGAACCAGTTTCGCTGAAAAACGTGTTGAAAGCATCGTGTGCAACACCAACTGAGGTGTCACTGCAGCATATACAGATGATCAAACATTGTTAGAATGGGAGTTATAAATCATGGAAATTGGTCAATATGCTTGGAGCTCGAAAGGGTATAGAAATCAAATGATGACTTCTTATGCCACTATAAAAGACAATACATAAACAAAAGATTCATTCTAAAAATTCAGGAAATGCCAATACCTAAGAAGCATAGACATGGACACGAGATACTGACACATAGACACACTATTATTTTAAAATGCAGGACAACATCGAGGACACATTATCTATTATTATTTTTTATGATATACTATTAAAAGATCAAATTCAAAATATTTTAATTTTTTTACTAACTACGAAAAATAATTCAAACAATGATAAATATGAAGGTAACCCACGTAGTTAGTAAGTTAGTTAATTCAAACAAGTTTCGTCATTCTTGCTAAAAGCATACAAATCAATTTTAAGCCTACTAAAAGCACACAAATCAAAATTTATAAGGCTACCATTAACAATGTCAAATATTTTAGTTTTTACTTCCTTTTCTTTTTCTCCATTCTATTCTCTCTTTCTTTCCTTTTTTTCATTTTAGTCCATCTATCTTCAATGGATGTCATCGTCGACGGCCTCCACTAACCCTACCTGTTGTCGTGTCATCGGCCCCTTGAAACAAATAAATATGAAATGGGGTGTCCATAAAGTATCCATGGTGTGTCTATGAAGTGTCCGAAATTAAAAATAATAATAATAAAGAGGACACAAAAGTTTGAGTATTGGGCACGTGCCCGAAGTATCAGTGTTGGACACGGATAATTTGTAAAAAAATAGAAGTGCTTCCTAGGTCAATACTAATTCAACCAAAAGGTACTCCTAGAACACCCCGACAATGTATTTTCTTGAACCAATATAGAATCTAGATCCAGGACATCTATCCCATCTTAAAACTGACATCACCGCAAATAATCGAAAGATGACAAACCCCATAAGATTGGTCAGTAAATCAATTGGGGTAATATCGATGCCAATTTTCAATTGTTCCAACTATCTCAAACTTGTTCTTCGAATTTGAAAGAAAAAAGATTCATATAGGTCATCCAATTAAAAAGAAAATTACAAACTCATATCCAGATTCCTCGTTTAATCTCGCAAGAAACTTGAAGTTCTAACAGATCCAGAAAATAAACAAAAAAAAACCCAAAGAAAGACGTAAAACAAAAATTCACAAATTCGAATCAATCCCACTACAGGGCAAATTGAATTTATCCAGACAAAAAAAAAAATCGAAAACCAGAATCCAGAACTAATGCATGGTTGAAACTTGAAATCAATAGACATTAAAAATGACCTAAATCAAGAGATCAAAAAGGGGAAAGAAAATATAAACCTAGGCATCAAACCATCAGGCTGAATGCCATGTTCGAGGCAGTAAAGCTCCCAGCAAGAATTGCCGACCTGAATCCCAGCTTGACCAATGTGAAGGCTGATGATTTCTCTCATCCCGAATCAGAATCCGAAATCTCTCGAAAAGGGGGCGAACGATCGAGAGAAAACAGAGAGAGAAACGGGAAAAGGGGAAGATGCTGCTGGTTTGTGATTACTCGCAGAGAAGAAATGGAGAGAATTGATCGAATTAAATATCAATCAATTGTAGGGTGAAAGGGAAATCGAACGGAGCTTAGAGGCTTTTAGATTTGGAATGAAACGAAGTTTGTTATTGTTCAATTTGTTTTCGTTTTTTTAGGGTTAAAACTTAAAGATAGTGTCGGTTTTTGGTGTGGGGATGACGTAGTTTCAGGGTCCCGCCATTTTCAACCAGCTCTCTTCCTGCGATTGGCCGTTGACCTTGCTTAATCAAATTTATTAGTTAATAATTACAATTATTAGAGATTAAGTGGCTATATTAATCCGCTCGCCCCTATAGCTTGCTTCTTCTTTTCTTTTTTCTTTTTTTTTTTTTTTTAATTTAGTTTGTTTTTAGATTGACCTAACATTAATTAAATTAATTTGAGCTAACCCTTGTAACAAAATTATATATGTGTGTATTTATTTTATTTTATTTTATTTTTTGTTTTTTTCAACTCTTTAAAATTCTATAAATTATTGTTTGCAGGCTATTTGTCTCAATAAAAAAATGTAGTAGTTAGGTTGATTTCTATAAAATAAACAAATAAATAAAATATATGTTCAAATTAAAATAAATAAAGACTTGATTAAGTTTGGTTGCTAAAACATATACGGTTGGATAGTTAAGTGAATTTATCGACTTGAAATTTTGGATTGATCCAAAAAAATTCATCTTAACCAACGGTTATTCTCACAAAGTTACTCGCCTTACAATATTTTGATGTTAAAAAATATATATAAGAGATTGAATATATCTTTTCTTAGTTACTTAAGTGGTTGACCATTAAATTATTTAGAGTTACCTTTTTTGAGATTTTGTTATTGTTTATTTAAATAACTTCATTGCTTACTAATGAACACCGAAGGGTTGGTCACATAGTAGTTTCATTATTTGGTATTAATTTAGTTCAGCGTCAGGTTAAATTATGGTTTAGTCCAGAGATAGAAATTTTGACTCTTTCCTTTTTCATATTATTATGTTCTTTAAAAATAAATAGTTTATACTCGATGGAATTTTCACTTTAATAAGTTATTTATATTCTTTGTTAATATTGTACATATTTTATACATGATCTACACTAATTTGAACCGAAGATGTCTATACATTATATTAATATCAGTTTAAAATGCATCACCCCCAGAGATATCCACAGGGACGAAGATGATTTGACCGTCCACATCTCTACTATCAATTTTAATCGTCATTCCCGCGAAATTTATCGTAAAATGTTTCACAAAACGGAGTGGGAAATGCACGAAGCTCGGGTCCCCACGGAGAAATATTTCCATTTAATTTTTGTTTTCTTTTAATTATTCCCAAATTTTACAAACCTTCTCCATCTTAAATCAATTCATTATAATTTAGATAACTTTTTTTTTATAATAAAGACAAATATTTATTAGTTTAAATTAAATAAAAAAATATTTACAATTTTTTTTTTTTTTATGTACGTAAATTTATTAAATAAAATAATATAAAGTCCCTCTTACAAAATGGACATCTCATCTGCGGATGGATATCCATAGGGACACTGAGAAATGTAATAAGTAATGAAAGGAACATGTTTTGAAGAAAGCATGGGGGTTGAAAGATTCACGATGAGTTGTCAAAGACAGAAGAAGGTGATATTAGCCAGCTATGTTTTGTCTTATACACAACACACCTTTATCCACAGACAAGATATCTGATGATGTAAAGATCAATTGCATGCCCACAGACATATATATACACATACATATGCAACAAACAATATTCTTTTTAGAATGCCTTTTCAAGATTATTAGCCGGCCAAAACTGAAAAATAAATAATAATTCAGCAAAAATAGCAGGTTCAATCAACCATTTAAAACAAAACAAAAAACAATTAAGGTTGATCAGTTTAGTTTAATAAACTATTAACTGAAATGTATGAGAATTTGCTCATTTTTTAGTTTATTTACCAATTTTAGTACACATTGTTAACTTCGTTTATTATGTAATACGGTGATTAGTTCTATTGGTTTAAATTTAAATACAACAGTTTGGAGTTAATTTTCTTTTTATACAATTGACAGGTTTCTTTTATAGTTAAACAACAGCCACTTAATTTTAAACACGTTCTTAACCAGATACAAAGGAGTTGGAGTTGTTTTGCTCCACCTAAGACTCGAGGCACCAAGCACCATTGACCAATCTCTAGGTTGTAGCACCAAGATACATCAAAAAGTTATTCAATTTAACCACTTCTCTACGGTCTAAGAAAGCATCTATCATTTGAAAACTGATTGCACCTAAAGTAGTTAAGTTTAAATTGATATTTGTCTCTTTATGTAGAATTTCATTTCATTTTTTATAGTAATTGTACTATTAAATGCCTAAAATTGGTACTTAATTCAGGATTACCTTACCAAAAATAAATAGATTGGTACATCTAAAAGTAAGACTAACTTAAGATAAATGAAACTCTTGTTAAAAAGTAATAAAATCAATGAAACTCAAATTAAGATCAAAATCTAATCAACTAGCCATCCCTACAGAAAAACAATCATAATCTATGGCAGAGATTGGTTGTATTCATTTTCCCAGGGGACCGACCCATGCACAGGACTGGAAAAAAAAAAAAAAAAAACTGCGTGCTAAACAGATACGGGAATTGTATTCTCCTCCCAATCCCCTTCCCGTTTACATTAATTTTTTTTTTTCTTTTTTTTTAAGTTTTCCTAAAATTAAGGTTATAGATTTTTTTAAAAAAGGGTTTGATACAATCATCTATTCAAATGAGTTTTTTTCCTTTAATAATTACTATATAGTAAAAACTTGACAGTTATTTTTTATGAAAATTTAATTATTTAAAATTATTATCTAAAAAAATATTTATAAAAAATGAAAAATAAATTGAAAGAAAAAAACTCTCCAAAAGAAAACCTGATCCAGCCAATTCTTCTACAGGAACATGAATTAGATTTGATAGCAGGGATGAAAAAGTCATTTCCCAACTCCGACTTAATCTTAGGTTCACTGAGAAGATTACTTTGGAAGAGAAAAAAAAAAAATCAAAATAAACCCATAAAATTGGAGAAAATTTTCCTCTAGGAAATGGAGTTAAAAATGAAATGTGAGTAATTAAAAATGTTTTTTTACCCACAAATACTACAGATTCGATCCTAAACAGTATTTGCGGTAAGGAGATGAAGGAGAACAGGGATGAGAATGATTCTATTCTTCTCACAATCGTATTTCCCTAAATTACTTTTTTATTCTCCTTCACTTATTCTTCCACTAACTATTTATTCTTTTCATAACTATTTTTCACTCGCATCATTCTCATTATTTTATTTTATTTTTAATAATCATTTCCTTCACCTAAACACAAATTATCATTCTCCACGTAATTATTTCTTATATTCCAAACACAAATAATCACTTTCTCCGTAGTCGTTCTCTTCCTTATTTACCTTCTAACTCTCATTCCGCATAATCTTTCTCATTCCTCTAATCCAAACAATAGATATGTTTCGTTCACTAAAATAAAAGTTGGAGGATAAGGTCAAGAAGCTAAACCATTAGGAAAGTGACAATTGTGAATCATACAGACAAGACAGAAAAAGAATAATAGAGGTAGTTACCACTAGCAGTGGACAAAACATAGCTGCTCCCACATTCCATCAGCTACACCTGCTGCTACGAACTGATTGTTAAAAAAAGAGTTGAAAAAAATTAGATAAGAACGAATATATAGTAATGGTAAATTTAAAAATTGAAAGCTACAAATTTTCCCACCTTAAATAGAGGTCGAAGGTTCTAATCCTCTAACCCTAATAGAAGTCAATGTTTAAAATATTTCAATCCTAAATATCATGGTCGAACTAAAATAAATCTAAATGGCACAGCTGAAAGTGGTGAGGAGCTAAATTTTGTCCTAAAAAGTGAACAAACAAAAATCTTAACTTATAACATGTAAACAGAAGTTTGTCTTATGTAGGTGTTCCGAAGGTGTTCCTGTTCAGAGCAGTCTACAGTTACAAATTGTCCAGGTATTTACATTACATAGTAACCTATCCTCCTTGGACTAAACAATGTAATAAAGAAAAGCGCCAAAGTCATCAAAGAGAAAAAAATAAGTCAAACAGTGAATTATTGCTTAACATCCAAAGAAGGGTCAAAAGCAATCAGGGGAGCGCAGACCATGCAAACACCATTCAATCTCTGTGTCTCGGTAGCCATAGCAGCAGATGGGAGTTGCATCATCTTTCCTTCTTACCCTCGCAACCATGTGTTTCTGTATGACGAGTTATCACGCAGAGATGCATCGTGAGGTTTGTATTCCATTACATACCCATGCGGGAGCTTTAAGTGTCGCTTGATTGAATCCCGCAGACCCATCACCGCCTGGTAGGTAATGGTCATACACAATAAATTAAAATAATAACCATATGCAAATTAAAGGATGTTTGGATTGAATATTTTGAAACGGTATTTAAAAAAGCTACATCCAAACGAACTTTTGACTGCATTCATTACTTTAAAATACTCAAAATAAATTTTCATTCTAAATATTCTTAAAAACTACATCCAAACAAGCTTATGATTGCAATCATAACTAATCATTGCTTCAAAATAATCAAAATATATCTTCATTCTAAATACTGATTATAAATACTCTTAAAAACTACACTCAAACAACCATTTACAACAACCATTACTAATCATTACTTCTAAATACTCAAAATAAATTCACATTCTAAATACTCAAAATAAATACTCTTAAAAACTACATCCAAACAAGTTTTTTATTGCAATCATTACTAATCATTACTTCTAAATACTCAAAACAAATCCCCATTCAAAATGCTAAATTTTAAATACTCTTAAAAACTACATCCAAACAAGCTTTTGACATAAATCATTACTGATCATTATTTCTAAATACTCTTAACAAGCTTTTTACTGCAATAATTACTTTTAAATACTCAAAATAAATCCTCGTTCTAAATACTAAAAATAAGTTCATGTTCTAAATACACAAAATAAATCCAAACATTCCCTAAAACATGTGATCCTTTTCAAGTGTATGTGCAGTGGTTGCAGCAAAGGATACAGTTCCGGACCTGATGATCAGATGCATTGCGGTTCCATACACTCACAATATCCTCATTGAAACGAATGCTAAGCACGGCCCCACATATGTTATCACCAAAATCAAGCT
>JBBMEG010000018.1:8534048-8544313 GCA_037832605.1 Cyclanthera cordifolia
CACCCCACCCCCCCCACCCCCCCACCCACCCCCCCCCCCCCCCCCCCCCCCCTTTTTGAGTTTGCTTGCGTGGTAAGGTGGGGGAAGGAGAGATTCGAAGACTTTTGGTAGCATTTACTTGGTTTTTCGGGAGAAATATCGTTCCTTGATATGGTGTATGGTTAGTTATTTCTTCAATTACAAGACTAATGTTTTTTAACTCTTATATGATAGAAGATTATTAAGGTTATTGAAACCTTTATAAGATAAAAGATACTTTCAAGATGACAAGAGGAGTTATCAAGAGAAAGCTGCTACACAACTAGCCTTTTTTTTTATTCTATTGTTTATGCTGTTGTTTCTTGGCTCAAACATTATTCTATCTTTGTTCAGATTACCCTTTATATACTCTCCTCTCTAATTGGAAATGTCTTTTGTAATAGTCCTATGGACCGAATATTTCATCATTCAATGAATAGTTTTTAATCGCAAAAAAGAAGATTCTTTTAAGATGTGGAAAATGGAGAGTTTACTCTTTGGAGGGTAGTGTTCTTGGCGAAGACTTTCTTTTTTATATGTGACTCGTGAGTATCCAGTCGGCTTACCTGTCAAACCATCAATTGTTCTCACATGATAAGCTGATTCTACAATATTTAGTTGTCAAGGAACAAGGTAACCAACTAACCCGCAATATATTAATTGGAGATAGGTGGTCATTATGGATTAAACTCTTTTTCTCTAATCCCATTATGAATTCCATGGTTATTATTTAACCACTAGGCCATCAAGAATGGTTTCGACTTTTGAGCGAAGAAGTCAGAGCTCTTATTCTTGTGTGAGGAGTTGCTGATGAAGCATTTTAGATTTCCTTTATGGGGGAAAAGAAAAAGGAGACTTGAACTCCAGTGTCTTAATAAAATGCTGGTACAAATGCATTGTTGTTTGATGGAATGTTGCAAAGTTCAAGTTGGGATCAAACTCATGGGACCTGTTGTATAAAGGAAATATATTATCGACCTCAATTTTTTTCTTTTTGATTTAGGCACTGATTATGCTTTCACATTATAGAAGACAATCAAGGCTCTTTTGTTTATAGTTAATAATGTTGTTGTATTTGACTCATTTTTCTTTTAAATTGATATTTGTCTGTCAGTTACTTTGAAACTTAAGAAGTATTTAGTTGTCTTATCGGCTAAAAATAGAGTTCTTAGATGCATAAACTTTTTTTTAATTAGTGATACTTGGTAAAATTGCAAAATTCTGTTTCCTGATTATGAACATGTTCATTGGCAGCGTCTTCTCAAGAAATGGGATTTACAGCTTGCCATCTATACTGATACTGAACCAGACATCAAGGGTGCACTATCGTGGTCCCAAAAAGTTTACTTCTCTTGTTCAATTTTATCAAAGAGCAACAGGTTTGTAAGGCTTTGTTCGGTAACGTTCTTGTTTCATGTTTTTCGTTTTTTAGTTTTCATTTCTTGTTCTTTGTTTGGCAACTATTTCTGTTTTTTGTTTCTTATAGGGAATAAGGTTTGTTTGGTAACGTTCTTGTTTCGTATTTCTCGTTTCTTGGTTCATTTTCTTGTTTTTTATTTTCATAGAATGAGAAACAAGAAAGCGTTTGGTAACTATTCTTGTTTCTTGTTTCTTACAAAAATAAAAAACGAGAACAAGATTTGTTTGGAAATGATTTTTGGTTTCTTGTTTTTTATTTCTTCTTAATTTTATAGTTTTTTATCCTTAAAAAAAGGGTAATTCTTGTAGTATAAAAATATATATATAATATGCATTAAAAAATATTTATAAAAATTTCGTGATCTAATATTAATAAATATTTTATAAAAAAATACAAATAAATCTCACTATTAACAACAACTTTAACATGTTATTTTTCATCCGAGTCATTCTTAGGGGTGAAAGGAAAAACTGAAAAACGGACGAAACTAAATTGAATCAAGCCGATCTTTTTTTAGAACAATATTGGATGATTCAATTTGATATTTTAGAAAATAAAAATGTATTTGTTCGATTTTGGTTCTTGATGGAAGAACCACCAGAAAATCGAACTAAATCGAATATAGAAATAATCAAAGAAAATAAAAATATATTAGTATTTAGATTTGATGAAAATAAATTAGATTTTAAATAAGAAGCAAAAAAATATTAATATTTTGTTATTTGTCGAAAATTAAAATTTTGATTTGTAAATAGAATAAATGTACATTATCTAATGAATATAAATCTTGAATCAAATTTAATGATAATTTTAATATGTTGAGACATTTGTAATTCAATTTTATTGATAAACAAATATTATGAATGTAAAAAAAAATTAAAATAAGAAAATCTAAATTTTAGTGAACTTTAAAGTATGGTAGAATCTTACCAATCCACATATATGGTATACTCCAAATTTTAAATTGCATATCATACATAAAAATTGAAAAACTATAAATTAAATAGTATATAAACATATAGATTAAAATAATTAAAAATATATTCCAAAAGAGTAACAAAAAAAGGAAAATTACTCTATATCAAATTTTAATTTTAATAAAATTATTATTTAACAAGGAAAAAATGTTTTTTTAAAAAGGTAATAAAAATTTCATATTTGCAAATGAAAAACATAACACAAGAAACTACTTTTAGCCGTTTCTCATTTTTCTACACAATTGTAAAAACGTTCTTTTACTTTTGGTAACAAGAATAAAGAAAAACGAGAACAGTTTTGTTTACCAAACAAGTCCGTTTCTCAAAAATTGGAAACAGAAACGAGAAACGAAAACGTTATCAAACGAGTCTTCATTTTTCTACACAATTTTTAAAAACGTTTTTTTATAAATATTTTTGGGAGCAAAAAACGAGAACAGTTACCAAACAAGTCTGTTTCTCAAAAATTGAAAACAAGAATGTTTCGGAACGAGCCTAGCCAACGTTCTGGTTTGGTTACATTTGGGATGCATTTATCATGTTTGCTTCATCCCCTTCCCCATATCCTTAAAATGTGGTCAGGGTGGAAAAGTAAAAGATCGACACTGAGAGGAAGTATTCTGGGCTTTACTGAAGTAAGCTTGATTGCAAGTTATTGGTCAGACTCTAGTTTCAACTTTTTTTGTCATGTATGAACCATCATAGAGAGGGACCTAGTGGCAAAACTTCACAGGGGAAACTAAGAGCCAAGAGGTCATGGGTTCAATCTATGCAACTCCTATTTAGGAATTAATTTTCTACCAAATTTTTTGACATGCAAATATTATAGGGTCAAAGCGGTATGGCGGATGCGCATTAGCTAGTCTGGACACTCACGAATAGAATAAAAAAAAGCTTTTTTGTCATGCATTCTTATCTAAAGTGGAAAGAGTGTTGGCTGAAAATCTATTTGTTCATTCATCTGTTTGTATACCTTTTCAGGATTGGAGCCACTAGAACATTATAATAGTTATCAGCTGGTTAATGGCCATGGTGATGGCGTAAAAACTGCCATCCAATCATTGAAAAATTTGTCATTTGATCAAATAGTCAGAAGGGAACCTTACATGGTGTTCTCCATAATTTTCCTCTGTTTGAGAGTGGCACTGCTGATTTTCCCAAAGATGTTGTCTCGGCTGAAAGCTTTATGGGTCTCCCACACTCTCCATTTGAACCTGCAAGTTTTCGGTGAGACGAGCCAGATGATGGGACGCGTTCTTCAGACAGTCGACCTGAGAAGAGTTTGGGCCAAGTTTAGACTGAACAAAACCCGGAGATTCCACGCGAGTGCTCGGAATGCCCGAGTGTGGGCTTCTTCTTTGGCCTCTGTTTCCTTGGGTAAGTCCTCTTCACCATGCAGCTCCTAGATTGATAAGCAAATCTTGTAAAATTTGGGAATTAATTTGGGTAGCCTTGTCTCTACTAACATGTCCTTATATCATACCGATCTATTTATTATCTGGCTGCCCATTTTGTCCTTCCTTTCATTGATTTCTCGCGTTTCTTACTTTATTTTTCGTTTTTTAATACCCCTAGGTAGATAAAAGAACAGGCTTGTAAATTTGAGAATTGCTTCCCTTTGTTGTATATTGTCGTGGAAGAACATCTCTACACACCAGTAGTCACTGTTTCGACGTTATATTTAACCGCCCCAGAGTTTGACTTCTGTAAAATCGTCATAAGCTTTGTCTCCCTATTCTCTTGGAAGGTGTTTGGGACGTGGAATTGTCGAGATTTATTTGAGTGATTATTAATGTGTAGTTAGAAATTTGAGTTTTAGTAATGATTCGTTTGGATGTTATTATTTGGATAGGACTTGCAGTTATTATTTCAGATGTTATTGGAAATGAGTGGCTATAACTGAATGATTAACCACGACTGATTATTTTGAATGATTAGAAATAAGTGATTAGAAATGAATGATAACAATAGATCGTTTGGATGATGTTTGAAGAATAGTTGTAAAAGTTCATTTTTAATAGTTCAAACAAACACCTTCTTGAGCATTTGATTTTTGTAAAAGCACACGTTTGATTTTTATGAACTTTTCTCTCACTTTCTAAAAGTTATCTATTTAGTTTTAATTATTTGAAATTATCTTTCATTTTAAATCACTCATTTTTTATATTTTTCAGTATAATTCACAGTTTTTGGTTGCATTCGTATAAATTATTGTTAGTCAACATTCAAACAATATTACTACAGTATAATTTCAAATAATTTACTTCTCATCAAAACGCCCCATTAAAACAATTCAAATCGTAATGTTTTAGTGCTGAAGCAGTCTAACAGGCCGCTGGAATAAAGAGGAAGGTTTATTGACAGTTGTTCGTGTGTAGTTAACTATTTCAACCACTCTTGGGTCTCGGGAAAAGATTTTGTATAGGTGGCTATGCCTTGAGCCATTGCATCAAAATCATACCACGGAGAGAGTAGTGGATGGAATATGGGTGGAAAAATTTTATGTTTCATATAAACTTAATAAACAAAAAACCAAAGACGAAGAAAAGAGAGAGAATAAAAAATATGAATTAAAATCAACTATGTTTTTTTATTACAATTTTGGGGAAGGGGATCACAAGCCAAAGGGCACTTCTTGTCTCAAATAAATTGAGTCGAAATATCGAATTTCAAAATTGAACCTTGGTGTTAAACTGAATTAAGACCAAACAATGAAATCATTGCGCCACCAACATTTTCGATAAAATCAACTATGTTAAAATTTTACGAACAAATGGTGCAAACCCTGTCAAAAGCCTATACTGAACCTCCCATAAGAGCAACAGAAGCAACCACCTTAATTCCCCCATAGGTGGGAGAAGACTTGTGAAAAAAAAATAGCAGGGGAGGAGATCGGTGATGGCAAAGCGAAGAACAATGGTCGCCTCGGAGAACTAGGTGATGGCTTCGTCTGCCGGTTGGCTATAATCGAGGACCCCTGTTCTAGTTTCTAGGTAAATGGTCTTGTTGTCTATCAGAAGGCCCAGATCAACCGACCATCCATGCCCTTTATGTGTCGCTCGAAGAAAATACAAGGGCTACGTAGAAGTTTAAGACAAAATGGTGCAACTAGTTACTCTCAAAGAAGAGGAAAGAGAAAAACCCTGCATCAATATGTTAAAATGCATATATGCCTTACAAAAAAAAGTCGGGGACTCATAGACAAACGCTTCATGTATGCTGATGCATGGATAAACCATAAGGCAGCGAATAATACTATGGTGTACTCTGGGGTCATCCAGAATTTCATGCCATAGAGAGAAGCAAGATAGGTGAACTAAAGTTGGCATTGAGATGAATGATGTATGAAAGGTCGTAATTCTACAGTCATACTAGTGTCAATAATAACAAAGGGCATGAATGTCAAGGTGAGGGATTGGAACGACCAAGTTGACTTTGTAATAGTTAGGATGGACGATTTTAATGTTGTATTAGGAATGAAATTTTTATTGAAACACAAAGTCATCCAAATACCTCTTACAGAAGGTACAATCACCACCGTGTCCAATCCCACTCTCTCGAAGAAAAACATTACTTTTATCAATAAAAAATGTAACAAGTATTACTAGATTATAAATTTGAAATATTTTCAAAATGCTGAAACAATAATATAAAAAATAAAAATAATAAGTGAAGCTAGAGTTATTAGATTTTCTGTATTTCATTTTTGTTTAAAAATTGTTAAAACAAAAAATATATCAATAATAAGAGAAATTGCATTTTCTTAATTTTTATATATATATTTTTCAAGGGAAGGTCAAGACTTGCAATTTACATTATTTTATTGCATTTAAATACTTAAAAGCTCATATTATTTGTACCTATAGCGTTTCGTAGCTCGTTGGTATCCGGTGGAAATGGTTTTTCCATTCAAGCCTGGCACCACAAGTTCGATCCGTTTTGGGTACCGAGATGGAATATAATAATAATAATAATAATTTGTGATTTATGTTTGAGGTATTTCAAAATACCTTTTTTTTTTTAAGCTAATATATATTACTATTTTGTTGAAAATTAGTATTTGACTCTATTTATTATTTTGAGTGATTATAAGTGATGAATTAGTCTGAGTATTAGACATTTGATTTTTAGCAATAAGTTGATCAAATATAGTTATTAGTAGAAGAGTTTTAGTTATCTCGTTTGGAGGATAGTTTTTGTAGTGTGAATATATACAATATTTCATATGAATGTAATTAAAAAAACGAGTGATTATTTTAAAATGTTAAAAATAAATTATTAATGATAAATTATTAAAAATAATTGATTATTTTAAGCGATTAAAATTGCTCATTAGAATGTTCTTGTTTAAAAAGACGTCGTACAAACTCATTTTCAATAGGTTATTAATACCACGAAACAAACACTGCTCGGAGTGTTTTAAGGACCTTTGATAAAAATTAAGATATAGATTTATAGAATCCACTCTTACACGATTTGAGTGTGAAAAAAAAAAAAAAGAAGAGTATTTTTTAAGTTATTTCACTAATTTTTGAAAAAAAGACCTTTTTTTTAATTAATTAATTATTTCTGGAAAAAAAAAATTATGTTGGACCTATCAAGTTCAAAAAAATTAGAAGCCCATTTGACTTACGTGGGCCGAAGCCAGGCTCCCACTATAAGTAGCAGCCGAAAAATAGTAATTGGGCCTATTGGGCCCATTATAGCACTCCTCATGGGACATGATGGGAATTTTAATTTTTCCTTCTTTATTTTTTTTATTTTTATTTTTTCTGCGCTTTTTATTATCTCTGGCGAGAAGAAACATCAAGAAAACGAGATTGAAGAAGAAGAGAAGAGGGAGAACCAGAAACGGCAACAACGAAGAAGACGACCGCCATAGCCATCATAGTTCAGACTTCAACAAGCTCTGGTGCTTCAAAGCTTACTCAACCACACGCTCTATCTTGTAATGCCGAAAATTTCCACACCTGAAATCCGATTATTCCAAGAATTTGTTCAGGTCATCCAGGCTCTAAATTGATTGACACATTCGTAGCTTCATTCGGAGATCTGGTTTTCTTTTCATCGGATTATCCTTCTAGTATCGTTGTTAAGAATCTCCTGTTCTCATTGTAAGTCCTCTTTTTATTTCGTTTTCCTCCTTTCTTCATCTTCATCTTCTGGACCCATGCGTTCTGATTTTCTTGCTATCAATTATTGTCTTCGATTTGGCTTGGCGGTTTTCTTTGCTAGATCTTGTGATTAGAGATCGAGCCTTCCGCTTCTGCAATCTCATATGTGTTTTATCTTTCTCTGTATGGAGTTCTCTGAGAATTTGAGAAAGGACGTGTTTCGGAAGAATCCGGACTAGACTCTTTGTTCCATAACATTATCTGCTTCATTCTGTATTCGTAGTCATCTGAATTGCGAATTTCTGTTTTCTCCTTTGCAGATATGGAGACGGAGGTGAGGAATCAGATTCAGAGAGGTTGTATGCCTTTAGAACCGGAGGTGTTCTTGCAGTGGGGAAAGAGGAAGCGACATCGATGTGCTAGAATCAAAGACCCTGAGATCTCTGAGCGATTGTGCGGCGGCCTACGGAAGAAAATCGCATCTCGTACCGATCGCTGTGTGGTTTCTGCTTCGGAGAATGAAAGGACTCCACTCCAACCTAATCGCCTAACTAGGTCAGTCAGAAATTCACGCCTATTTCCTGTTCCACCACACTCTTTCTAAATCCCGAGAAAACTGATGAATTTTTTTTTTCTTTTTTAAAGAAAAAAGCATGATCTTGATTTATCATTATTTTTCTTCTTTCTGTTGTTAATTTCTGGTTTGTATATTTGGTAAATCATTCATTAGTTGTGTTTCTATGGGTTATTTGAGTTCATGTATTTTTGGTTGTGTTGCGTTCTTGAGTGTTTCTCCTCCTCTCCCTCAGCTTCCAAAGAGAAGGCAATTGAAGAGAGGTTGGTGTTTTCTCAGAAATATAAGGTAAAACAATTTTGTCTGTGTGGATTTGTTTGGTGACAGGAATTATGAGGGCGTTACCCGTAACGGTGCAGGCGCATCACCATCGCTGGAGAAGGAGGATCGTTACTATGCCACAAGAGGATCTGCCGCCGCCATGGTGGATGAAAATGGAAGGATCTCAACCAACAGCAATGGCAACAGCAACGGCAACCCGAAGGTGGAGGAAAGAGGCTTTGTTTGGCCAAAGCTGTTTATAGCTCTATCTAGCAAAGAAAAGGAGGAAGACTTCATGGCCATGAAGGGCTGCAAGCTCCCACAAAGACCCAAAAAGAGGGCCAAAATCATTCAGAGAAGCTTACTTGTAAGGAAACTACAATACCAAATTATCTGTTTTTTCTTCTCTGTGAGTGTGTTTGTTTGTTGTTTATGGTGCTTGGGGCTTGCTTGTTTGTTGCAGCTGGTGAGTCCTGGTGCTTGGCTGAATGAAATGAGCCAAGAAAGATATGAAGTGAGGGAAAAGAAGAACACAAAGAAGGTACAGGTAAACAAATGAACTTGTTCCATTCCCATTTCTGTGAAATGAAAGTTTTTGTTCTTTTGGGTTTTAGTTGAAGTATAAGGGAGCACCTCTGTTTTTTTCCCTTACATTATATCAGAATTCGTCATAACTGTGAAATGAAATGTATAATACATCATTTGATTCAAACAGACAAGTCCGATAAGAAAATAGATAACCTAAGCAGTATATCTTATAGGTTTCGAGAGCGTAACTCCAAAGCCCGATTAGGCGAAGCAACTCACAATGAACGTTCGTAGCGAAACATAGTTGATGTTTAAGGCATTTCATCATTTTTTTTTGTTTGTGGATTTTGAATTTGCAGAGACCAACAGGGTTGAAAGCCATGGGAAGCATGGAAAGTGATTCAGAATGATATGCAAATGGGAAGGTTTTGAAACTGAAACACTGACCCTTCTTTTATTTCTTTTTTGGAAGAATTGAATGAAGAAGAGAAGAGATAATCTCAATCTAAATATCATCCTGACGATTTTCTTTTGGAACTAAGAGTCAGAATTTGGTTTTAGATTTGATGCTAAAGAAGTCTACTTTGGTGGGTTAAGTTAGTGTAAGTCAGAGCCGCAAAATCCACGAGTTGTTTACCGAATTAAAAGAAAAAGTGTAGCTTTTTTTTGTTTTTTCTTTTTTTTTTTTTTTTTCTTTTTTTTGTATAAAATGTAATGTAAAAATTGATTTATAATGGAAGCTCGATTATAAATTTGTTTCTGTATTGGGGCGATGATTGCAACCTACTAATAATTGAAAAATGGTTCAATAAGAGTTGTTGATGAAATGGATATTTGTTGTTTCTTATTTGAAATTCTTTGATCAAACGAAAAACTGGCTAAAATTATTTGACAACTTATTTTAAATATGGAAAAATTATTTGATTGTTCAGGGATGATATTACGACGTTAGTGATTGCGATATATATGCATATATATATACACACATATGCACATACATACACACACATATGCATATATATATATATATATATATATACACATTATATATATATATATATATATATATATATATATAGCCGCATTGAGATTGTGAACTATTGCATTAAAATTGTGGAATTCAATTGAGTTATAATTTGATTTTTTTTTTAATCGAATTTTTGTTTCTTTAACCCAACTCAATTTGATAGGAAGCATGCATTAATGAGTTTGGTTTTAGTATTATTCTGCTTTTTATTTATTTTTTTTGACGTATGTATGGATTAGGACTCAGCCTAAACAAATAAAATAAAATAAAATAGATATTAAACTCGATTACAAAATCTAATTTAACTCGAAAATATTTGGATTAAGTCTGATTACTCAAATATATA
>JBBMEG010000018.1:8545579-8610177 GCA_037832605.1 Cyclanthera cordifolia
CCCTAACTAACTCTCTAACTAATTACCATAATACCCCTCATATTTATTTATAATTCTTCTAAGACCCAACCCTATCAATATCTTCATAAATGAAGCTCCATTTGTAAATATAAACATTAACCCTCCTCCAAAAGAACACTATTATATGCAAAACAATCCTGAAATGGTATTCTATTTCTTTCCATTCCACAGTTCGTATCCCAAAGGATGAGCTTAATAGCATCACTATCAGTCCGCATAAATTTCCTTTTTTCTGTAAAGGGTAATCAGATTAGATAATAAAAAAGCCAAAATTTTGTCAAAAAAATATCATTAGTCAATAGTCAGGGTATTAGAAGACAGTTATGTAAATTTGTGAGTTATATACTGGAGAATGAAACACCCAATAAACAAGAATTTATGAGATGGAAATGAGCTCACTGCTAAAATTCTCACAGGTACGATTAAGAAGCAATGAGAATACCTGTATACCAGCAAAGAGTAAATCATTGCCCACAACAAGGGCATAAACTACACCAACGGGTCCACTAAGACTCAGATCAGCTGAAGTCTGAATGTTCCATGCCTTCAAACAAAAAGAAATCTGAGTTAGTTCAAGTAACCCATACATTTTGCATTGAAGCATACCCTTAACAGACAAAATACTCACATCCAGTAGACCAAAACACAGTTGCATACTAACCGGGCATGTTTGGCTATGGCAGGAAGGTAAAAAGGAAGGAAAGTGAGAGTAAATTAGTGATTGATGGAATGATAACTCGATGAGTCAAACGGTGGGAAGGGATCCCTTCTCTACCCTTACCATCTTTTCTCACCACACCAAACATGCCTTTTTTTGTGTAATAGCGCAGTAACAATACATAATCTAATAAAAATACATATAATGTCAATTTCACCACACCTTAACAAAATTAGATATGCCAACAAATATCCAAGGGCCTTCTGTAATCATGGAACCAACTTCTCCACCAGTATTTATCACAGCCATGCACTGCAAAGAAATGCAAAATATTTCAGAAAACTTGGGTCAAATACTAATACGTCAGAAAATTAGTGACCAAAAGAGAAATAACATTTCGCAACCATAAAGTTACTAATAATGTAAACTACTATCGACCATAGAGAAAAAATTCAAAGCATCATCAGTATCACTGAAAGCTTTAGATTTGAGATTAGTATTCTTTTTCAATACTAATAGCTTGGTGTTTGTGGGACATCATTTCATGTAGTGAAGACTATTTGACTTGCTTTCAACCACGTAGTAAGAAAAAATATTTTATTTTGATACAAAACTGTATAAAATTAGAAGTATTATTTTGATAGAAACCAAAAGATATATATAATATTATAAATAATGAGATAAGAAAATTTATAATATATAAAAGATTGTGTAAGAGTTGGTACAAAGAAATGAGGTCTTTTATAAAATATTTAAGACACCCTGAAATAACTTTAGATGGAATTGGAAAATAAGAAAAAACTCCTCAAATGACTAAGCCATTTGAAACCCTCTAAAGCTTCTTATCTTATGAACCGCTTGGCATTCTTGAAAAAACCCAGAGTATTGAACATGAACAAAACAAAGGCCCACTGCATCGGTAGACTAAAAAGATTGTCATCCATCGCCAATGTGGAATAAAAATCCTTTTATTTTCTCGTGTCCCGTGTCCAAGTCCAGAAAAAACACAAGCCTAGAATTATGTATTCGAGATTAAGCAAAATAAGACGTAGGAAATGAAATATGGTAAAGAGCAACACAATTTGATAGTTGATAATAATTAAATTAACTTCAACCCATCAACTTAAATTTTAGGGTTCATCGTTGATTTAACATGACATCACGTATCAGAGCAAGAAGTACTGGGTTCGAACTCCGGTTCCTCCCTAATTAATATTGATTTTCACCTCTTGGGTATTTATCAAATTTTCAAGTCTACAAGTGAAACATGGTTAGTTGATCTAATTAAATTTACCACAACCAATCAATTTAAGCTTTTGGGTTGATTGGTGATTTAACATGATTCAGCACAACGTCCTAGGCCCAAAATAAACCTAAAAATTTTTAGAAATAATTCTATAACTATTATTTTAATAATATACCATTTTCATTGAGATAAATATGAAATGATACATGTGCATACAAAAAGAAAACCCCACAAAAAACAATGAACTATATCCTACAAAAAAAGCTTTCAATCCAATAAAATTTAACCTAGCAAATAATTAAAAAAAATATTTGGTCACCTAGACCAAAAGAAAAATATTAAACCTAACGAATAATTACAAAAATAATTCTATTACTATCAAAGAAAGACTCCAACTATGGCGGAAAAAAAACGGACTCCTCTTTACTAGCAAAATATAATGGTTAGCACATGTGACGTTTTCCTTCCCTCTTTGAACTCTTGCACCTAGTTACTTGTCTTCTCCCAACCAAGAAACCTACTTAAAACATTGATGAAAAAATGCATGCAAAGAAGGGGCACGTGACCTATCTATTTCACTCTCAAATTACCCCTCTGCAATCAACATTCAGCTAAGAACATCGAGAACTTAGTCTTCAATAGGTTCTATAAATCTTAATATCATTTAGCTTTCCAAATGTAGTATTATCCCGTTAATGTTCATTTGATCTCTCAGCAATAAAATTTCTCACAAATACGAGAAAATTCAAAAAGAGTACACAGTTTATCATACAAACAATACATCAGAGAAAAAAAAAACACAAAAGTCTCAAGAGTTGAGATTTAATAGAAGAATTAACTCCTGGTAGCCCCAAAATACCCCAAAAAAGTTAATGTAAGGTACTCTTATTTTTTATATCCGTGAGTGTCAGGATCAACTTATGCACATGTCGACTGTTATCACGGGACAATTTATGTGACCCTATCACATTAGGATGTTAAGAAAGATCATAGTATATTAATTTTTAGGTAGGGGGTTACCATAAATTGAACACATAACCTTCTAATTCCTCAAAGTCCTCTTGAGTCTTGGACAACTGAGCCAACCCATAATGGTTTTTGAGGTACTCTCCAAAACATTGTGATGTGATGTCTCCTTCCTTTAGAGGCAAAGTAAGGTACCCTCCAAAACATTATTGTGTCTCCTTCCTTCCCTCAAAAGACTCTTAAATTCATTTCTAAGCAAACTTCCCATAAATTGGCTCTAAAGGCATAAAGCCATAAATCCTAACCTTTTTTCTCTAAGAGACCTTTAACTAATAATATTATATGCGTTCACATTTGGATTTTGGAAGGATATTATATTTTCTTTCAGTTCTCTAAGGAAATAAATCTAGTAAAGATAACAAAGGAGAAAAAAAAAAAACAATACAGAGCTAGGATATAAGAAGGCCAAGGTTAGAGATCAGTAACAAACCTGCCCAGACTGGCAATCCCAAACCCTAACGGTCTCATCTTTACTACCAGTATAAAGCTTATCAGAACCAGATGGAAAAGCAATCCCAGTAACAACCTACAAAAGTATAAGTCACAGGTATATTAAGTCATACACTACTAGACAATCACAATTCTCAGCACAAACAGGAATTCGGGTATGTTTTAGATATATATCACTTGCCTTCTGATGCCCGTCGAGCTGCGTTAGATGCGAAAAACTTTCCCCCAAACTCCAAGAATGCAAGTATCTACACTTATCACCATAACTACAATTCCCCTGAACCCAAAAATTACAAAGCTTCTCTGTCTTTCTAACTACTCTATTACCACCACCGTGAACTCGTCCCCACGTGGAACCGCCGCTAAAATTTGGAGTCCGTCGGGGAACAGAAACACTCGAATGATCAGAGGCGAACCCATGAACCCTCTTCGAAGAAACATTAACAGCAGAAGCAGCAGCTCCATCCGAAGAAGTATATGGAGGGCCATTTATCTCTTGGTGAAGAAAATGACAAGGATGACGATTACATTTACCCGCCCTCCAATGAAAACATACCTTTTGATTCCTGGAATCCCCGGAAGGTGCGCCCAGCCTATGAAATACACGCTTACTGCCTCCATCGACATCCATACCTTAAAATCGAAACCCCCACTCAGCCCAGAACAAAAAATCGGTATCCTCCAAATCTTCCGATGAGCTAAGATTGGAAGAAGAATACTCTGGAGCAGTGAGAGATGAAAGAGGGGATTCTTCAAGGACGTCTCCGGCGCGGAAAATAGAGAATCTCGAGTACGATCATGAACGTAGGGATTAGGGGAAAAATCAAGAGAGAATTGGGAGATTGAAATTGAAAGAGGGGGAATTGGAAGTGCTGGATAAACCCTAGAAAAGGAATTGGAGCAGAAATTGCAATTGGGCAAGTGAAGTAAGGTTTAGTTTAATCTGCTTTTTTCCATTGGAGTTGAAAGAGGAAGGATTAACAAAGATGAAAACGGTGTTAAGATTATCGAGGAAGCGTCAGATGTACGAGAAGGTTATATCTGTAATTTAAGTGCAGTTGAGCACAACATTTTTTTATCGAAACATACAAATTTTAATTTTATTAAAGCCGATTTTACATAATTAGCCCCAAAAAATAAATAAATAAGAAAATTTGACGCGTATAGCATATTTTTATAATTATAGCAAAAAAAAAAGGGTTAATTTATTAATAGCATATTTTCTTTTATTTTTGTCGAAATTTCTTTTTTGCCCATTTGGAAACATCTTTATGGCTTATGATAGTTGTAGGTCTGTAAGATTAGTTTCAGACACTGTTTCTTTTGTTTTCTCTAGCTTTTCATCGTATTCAATTTTACTTTTTCAATGTTTAAGCACCATGACATATTATTATCTATTTTCATTTATGGTTTAATCATGTTTATTTTTCAAATTCAAACATGAACTTCAATCATTTACCTTGCCTTAAATTGAGATCGAATTGTGTTGATAAGGAGATGAGCTTTCCAACAAGGTAAGACGCTCGTCGTTTTCTGTTGTCGGCTGCCATGCGTCACACCGGCACCACCAAGCTCCAGCCACTGATTCTGATTAAAGTATATCACCAAATTGATTGAAGGTTACATACTTCAATCAGTGTCATTGATCGACTTCAATCAGTTTCACTGATAGACTTCAATCAGCTTCACTAATAGATTTCAATTAATGGACTGATAGACTTCAATGAGTTGTTGACGGCAGACTGAACTTTTAACTCATGGACTTTAATAAATTTACTATAACAGTGAAATACAAGAGTATTGAAACGTTGAAGATAAAAGATAGAATCGAAACGAATTGAATGAAAATTTAGAATAACTTGGAATCATGTGCCTAATAGATTACTTTTTGTAGTAAGTGATAGACAATTAAATGTCAATGATGGATGATAGATTGAAACTAGGGGGAAAGAAAAAATGGATCAGTTCGATTTTTAAAAACAATATTGGATTGATCGGTTAGATATTTTAGAAAATCGAAATATATCGGTTCGGTTCGGTTCACGATGAAAGAACCAATAAAAAATCAAACCAAATATATAAATAATAAGAAATATATATATGTTAGTATTTAAATTTGATGGAAAACATATTTAAATGTGAAATATTAAATAAAAGTATTGATATTATGAAAAGTATTGTTTTTTGTTAGTAAAATGAAAATCTTTATAATAAAATTAAAAATTAAATTGCGAACCAAACAAAAAAATTTTGAAAAACAAACCAAAATCCTTATTGAAATCAAAACAAAAAATCGAATCAAACCAAATTAGTGTTAGCCACCACTCAACCCATCTTGCATTTGAAAATTACTCTATTAATTCCACCTACCCTCATGAACCAACCACATATTTGGAATATAGTCAAGGAAACAATTATTTTCTTCGCTTCAAATACAGCCGACCAATGTTGTCTACTCTCTAATTTTTTTTTTTGTAACGATTTTTAAAATCAACTTTTGTCGCTCGCGTGTGTATATATATAGGGTAAAATATCATCATGGTCCATGAACTTTTATCTTTGTTTCATTTTAGTCCCTAAACTTAAAAGTTCAATTTTAATTCTTGAACTTTCTATTTCGTTCTATTTTGACTTCTGAACTTTCAAAATTTTAATTTTAATCCCTAAACTTTGAAAAAAACTAAAATTGATCCCTATCGTAAAATTGAAGTCAATATTAATCAAAAGAATTTCAATAATATTAAGAATTCTAACGTAATCAAAGATAAAATGTAAAGAAATATTTAAAATTTATAGAGGAATATGCTAATTTGTTTGAAGAAAAATATATCTAAGGTCTAATTTTAAGTTTTTTTAAAGTTCAGGGATCGCAATGGAACAAACCTCAAAGTTTATGGACTAAAATTGGACTTTTGAAAGCTCAGAAACTAAAATGGAACAAACTCAAAGTTTAGAAGCTAAAATAGAATAATATTAAAAGTTTAAATACTAGAATTAAACTTTTAAAAGTTCACGAATCAAAATGAAATAAAGGCGAAAGTTACCGAAACAATATTTTACTCAAATATATATTATTTCAAGCACTTTTTAAACCAACTTGTGAAAGATGGCTATGATCATATATTATAAATTGAAACACTCTCCAATAATTTATAAGATAATTGGTTAATTTCTCAATCATTTCATTTTAAATGAATGCTAATAAAAGATATCGACTTTTTATTGTACATAATATTTAAATTTAACAAAATGTAGATTAGATAAATAGTATAAGAAGAAAAAAACGAATTAATTAAAAATCATGGTTTTCCTGAAAATATAATTTTAATTCATAAACCGTGTGTTTTATTCTATTTCCGTTTATGAATTTATTAAAATTTATTTTTAGTCTATAATTTTGAAATTTACTTTATTTTATTATCAATTACAAAAGTTTGAATTAATTATTGTATTAAAAAAAAGTAAAATTAATCGCTATAATAAAACTAAAAGTTTATATTAATAAAAGTTAGTTCAATAATGTAATAATTCTAATATAATTAAAGAAAAAAATGTTTACTTATTTCCAAAATTGAAAGAGCAAAGATGATGATTTGCTTAAAGAAAAATAAACATTTTTTCAGAGAATTTTTAATTTTAATTTTTTTTTGAGAGAGAGAGAGAGCACAAACCCTACATAGAGATTGAAAAATAGATACTAAATCATCATTAGTGCTAACTGAATTTAGGATAGCAGTTTCATAAATTAAAATTAAAAATTTTAAAGTTTAAGAATCAAATAATAACTCAGGCACTAATCACAAAATTATAGGTTGATATCTAACTTCAAACTTTACACAATTGTGACTTAATAGATTTTTTTTTTTTTTTTTTAGATTTTTGCTCATTAATTTTTTTTAGTACAAAAAGAAAAAGAATCGAACTACAGATTATATGAATGTTAAAGAATCAATAGTATTGGCTAAGTATGCTTGTTTTAGCGACTTATTAAAAATTAAACATTAAACAATTTTAGTTCTTTGTTAGGGCATATTTGACTATGACGGGAAGAAAACGAAAGGGAAGGAAAGGAAAAAAAAAACGAATATAAATTAATAATTGATGTGATGAAAATTGGTGAGCAAATTTAAATCTAAAAAAAAAAAAAAAAAGGAAATTTACAACGTATTTGATAATAAGTAAATATTTAAATCTTCAATTTTTGCTTCATTTTCACTCAATCTCGTCTTCTACTTTCTTCCATTCTCAATCACCGCTTCACTCTCAATGATCAAAGTCAGTTCCAGTTGTATCAACATCGCAAGTTTTAGGTAATCGTTTAATGAGATTTTTCGAGATTTTTTCTTTACATTTACTTATTTATGTGTGTAAATTCAATAATCCAAGGAATCTTTTGATTATGCCGTTGAATTTTCTTTTCTTTTCTCAGAGGAAATTGTGTTCTGTTGAATCGAAATTTCGAATCTGGTTCTTGAAGCGGAAGTGTTGGAATTGAAATTTGATTTTCATTTGGAAATTGGAATCCGATTCTGACGCTTTAGCTTACTGAATTATTAATTCACGTTTAGGATTTGTTCCGTTGTGATTTTCTTCTTAATTGCTTTGTTTTGGAGGAACCTCTCGCATTTATTTAGTTCTATTCTATCTCAGTTTCTGTGTTTTTTATATAACAAATCTTCGTTTCACTAGTCAGAATGCAATTTCAATTAGAATCCTGTTTGAGGCACGGATCTTTTTCTGTCAATATTTATGAAGAAAATGAACGCTCGTGTAAGGATTTTTTTTTTTCAAATGCATTTGAATTACAAATTGTAAAAAAAAATAGTTTGAAACTGATTAAAGATGGAAGAGATTGAAAATGTAATTCATCCTTGTGTAGTATTGCATATAGCTTACTGCACGATTCTTGTGAATTATGAAAAAAAAAAACAAGGTTAGCCAATTTTAGACTTAACTGTTGCTGAGTGCTGTTGATTTTATTTTACTACTTCAATGTTGTTAATAACAGGTCTATAAATTTTCAAGTTTTTTTTTTTAACTCCCTTTAAGCAGTCTGTTTTAAATTGCCCTCTGAAGTTTGAGGGACATTTTCAGTTGGTGATTTTCTCTACTTTCTAACTTTTCAGGTACATTTTCGATTAAGAATCTTAGTGCAATTAAGGACGAAGATTTCAAAATTGAAATTGTAGTGAAACTCATTAAGGTGGCTGATGGATCTATAGATACTCCTATGAAGGAGGAGGAGATGAAAAATGTTGAACTTGATTTTGAAGTTGCTAAGTTTGAAAAAGAGGTAGGGAAGGTTAAGGACAAGGAAGATGGAGATTTGGTACCAGAAGGGAAGAACAAAAAAGAAAAGAAGAAAGAAGGGAAGAACAAGAACAAAGATGAAAAGGAAGCAAAAGATAGAGAAAGAAATGAGGATGGAGCAGATGAGAAAGAAATGAAGAAGAAGAAGAAAGACAAGGATGGTGAGAAGAAAGAAAAGAAAGACAATAAGAATGATGAGAAAAACACAGATAGCTTATCGGGAGAGATTGATGAAGTTAAGGAGAAAAAAGAAGAGGATGATGAAGATTGTAAAAGAGAAGAGAAGAAACAAGAAAAAGTTAAGAAAGATAAGGGCAGCGAGAAAGGCAAAGGCAACAATGAAGAAGAAGAAGGAGAAGGTGACCATAAAAAAGAAAAGAAGAAAAAAGAAGAGAATGTCGAAGATTGCAAAAGAGAAGAGAAGAAAAAAGAAAAAGGTAAGAAAGATAAGGGCAATGAGGAAGGCAAAGGCAACGATGAAGAAGAAGAAGACCATAAAGAAGAAAAGAAGAAAAAAGAAAAAGGTAAGAAAGATAAGGGCGGTGAGAAAGGCAAAGGCAACAATGAAGAAGAAGATGACAATAAAGAAGAAAAGAAGAAGAAAAAGGAGAGAGAAGGAAAAGAGGATGATACTAAAGAGGAGAAGAAGAAAGTAGAGAAGGAAAAGAAGAAAAAAGACAAAGAAGAAGAAGAAGAAGAAGAAGAAGAGAGTACTAAAGAGGGGAAGAAGAAGAAGAAAAAACAAGACAAAGATCAAGAAGTTGATGATGATAGTAAGGAGAAGAATAAGAGAGGAGATCAGATGGAAAAGAAGAAAAATGACAACAAAGAAGGTGAAAGTAAAGAGGATAAGAAGAAGAAGAAGCAGAAAGAGGATGTTGAAATGAAGAAAAAAGACAAGGATGATGAAGAAGAAGAGACCCCAGTAGTTAGAACCAGAGAAATTGAAATAGAAGAATTTGAAACAAAAACTAGACAAGATTGATGTTAAAATTCTACTACTTCAGTGGCATAATAACAATTATTTTCTTTTTCCTCTAAAACTTGAGGTTAATATGGAATGTTTTTAATGGGACTTAGGATATTTCACGTTATCAAGGTCTAAATTATAACCAATGTGAATTACTCATAGTACAACAAACTTCTAAATTTCTATTTCTTTTTCTTAATAGAGCGTTATACTTACTTTACTTTAGTCTTTTTTATATGAATTTTTATTGGATTAATTTTTCAATTTTAATTAAGCTCTTCTTATAGATGAAGTCAATCAATATCCCATTATCATATTGATTGATACATTGATAATTTTTCTTTAATCAATAAGATAAACTATTTTTTATAACTCATCTCAAGATTAAATTTTATTACTTCAAATGTCAAATATCTAATTTCAGCAAAAAGAAAAGAAAGATGGTCAGGTAAAATGATAAGCACTCTAGGGAGAACCCAACAAAAAGGAATGGGGAACAAAACTAAAAGTGGAGGACAAAAATTTTTATTTTAATTTTTTTTTTTTTTTGAAAAGATAATACTTTTTCCTTTTGTATTCACTTGGTTAGTTTTTTAGTATTTCATTTAAATTATTCTTTTTACAAACATACAATACTCCAATTTGTTTTTAGGACAATTATCATAAACTTCATCAAATATTAAAACTATATATAAGAATTATAATTGAGATTTTCTTATGACAAATTATTTAGCTTTTTAGTGTTCTTGCCTTCTTTCTCATTTTAGAAGATAGACACCAATTTTTTGTTTTAGTTTTGTTTTAGAAGATTACTATTTACCGATCATTTCTTTCTATTTTGAACATGCTTATAATTAAGGTGCGTTAGTTTTAGAAACTAAATCAAGACAATCATTTTTTCTTATAAATAATTCAAGTTTTCATATTCATGAAAAACTCACCATCTTCTATAATTATTCTAGTAGAAGCAACAAAAAAAAGAAAAAAGAAAAGAAAAATCATATCTTTTCGACAATGGCAACACAAAAGATTTCTATAATGTTCATCGTTGTCCTGATGCTTTTCCGATGTGTTGTTTCATCAAGTAGGCCTTGAAATTACCAAACCCTTCTCTAATTTCATATGTTTTTTTTTGTCAACATCTATACACTATTATATATTGTTGTTAATAATGCTAATCTTTGGTCACAATGGTAGCGAAAGAAGACGAGTTCATGTATTGTACTGGTCGACCATGCACTAGCAGCTACACCGATATTTCATGTAATGATGATTGCATCAAAAGGAACAGCAGAGGATTTTGTTTATCAAACATATCAAAGGGCCCTTCTTCTGGTGCAAAGCATTGTTGTTGCAATGATTGATTGAACAAAAAAAAATCTATAGTAAATTTTTTTGATAAATTTATATTAAATAATAATAGGCGATCTAGAAAAGACTAGATTTTAAGAAGGAACTGACCATTTACCTCAAAATTTATTTATTTATTTTTTTGTACATATCAAAATAATCATTCCTATTTGTATTTAGTATTATTTATGACATTTATATAGGATGAAATCTTAAAATTTTATTTATGCATCCAAATTTTGAAATTTGTGATGTTTTTTTTTTTTTTTTTTTTTTTTTTGTATATAGAAGTGACATCCAAAATAAAAATTGAATGTATCCATCCTTGTAAATAAATTTTAATGTATTGTATTTGGTACTCTTGTTCCTTATTAACTAGTCATGTTATGCTAGCTTCTTCTTTTTTCCACCATGTAAAAAATACAAGCTAAAGCATTTTATAGAAAAAAAAAAAAAAAAAATCTTTTTCTTTTTTTGAAGAAAAAAAAAATCATTTAGGTTCATATATTTCAAAATTATTTTTAATAATAATTAATTTTAGACGATATCAAAAATTGTTAAATACACAACTAATACCAAGGTTTAGACTAATTTTAAATTTCCAATACATTGATGGATGAATTATTTTAATTTTGACGCGAATTTAATTTTCAAAATATAAAAGCAAACTAAAATAGCATATAAAGATTTATATTAAAATATTTAATTTTGAAAGATTCGTGACTATATATATTAAAGGGGAAGCCTGATTGGGCATACAGCCGAAGCCCTAAAAAAACCTCTTCTTCCTTTAACATTAGAAAAGTTCTCTAATTCTTTCAAATAAAAATAACAATAAACAATTAAAAAAATAATTAACGATGATTATTTTTAAACAAAAAGATTTAAAAAAATAAAAATAAATAAATAAATAAATAAAAAAAAAAAAAAAAATATATATATATATATAATATAGGTATTAAAAGGGTATATGTTCAGGAGTCAACTATTTTTGTCCTTCCAAAAATTTTCATCATTTTGGTAAAGAATATTGGTTTCATATACCAATTACTTTTTCCTGATTTATGTTTAAGAAGAACAAAAAAAAAAAAAAAATAGTCTATTTAATAATCATTTTGTTCTTATGTTTTGTTTTATTTTATTTTATTTAAAAATCAAAAATCGAAAGTGTATGTTGGGTACCAGTAGTCTATCCCTAAGACGACGTGGTACCAGAGCATATAAGAAGATCATGGTAGATCTTGAACTTAAAACTTCGACGTGGTACTAGTGATGCATTAATATCCGCTCGATTAGTGATTCGAGTGCCCGTAGTGTCCCATATTTGAATTTCAAGTAAATTCGTGTATTTTTTTTTTCTTTTAATTTTTTAGTTATATTCTTCATATTCCTATTTCCGCAATAATTTAGAAAGTTTTTTTTTTCTATCAGATTGAGGTTTGAATCATCACTCTCCCTACCTTTGTTTTACTAAAAATTTACAAATTTTTCATAAGCTCACATTATATTGTAAGTTTTTTAAATTTCTCAAATACTTTATTATGCAAAAAGATTCTTCTATAATTAACCAAAAATTTTAATAATTAAGAGATAATTACTAGTTCGAGTCTCTCAATCTCAAATATTATTGATGGAATAAAACATTCTTTTATATCATTTTTGTCAAAAACACATTGTAGTATAATCTAATTGGCAGATTTCTTTTTGATTGAAAGTCAACAACAAATATGAAATGATGATTTGAATCTTCACTTTAAAAAAAAAATGTTTTTTTTTTATACTCAGAACAAATAGTTTAAAATCTAATAAAATTGTAAAACGAAAGAAGGTTAAAATATATATAGTTTCACTAAGAATTTAAAAATATTTTTAAACAAGGATGACATTATTACGTATAAGGATCATTTGTAGAAGTATACTCAAAAAAAAAAAAAAAAAAATCATTTTTGGAAATAAAGAGAAAAAAAATAAAGCTCACAAGTTATGACTAATTACTAATTGATAATCATCTACGACAATGGTAATTCAGTTCAACGCCACGTCACAAATCAGCTAAGATTATATCCATAGTGATCATTTTCTACCAGGTATATATGTTTTTTTTTTACTACAAATTGGAGAAGAGGATTACAAATACCGAGTTTCAAAATTGAACTCGTGATCTTGACATGATGTTGAACTGAATTACCTCCAAGCAATGAAACCAACGCGTCACTAATCCTTGTGATCCGAGGTCTTGATATATTAGTAGAGGTGCGAGTTAAAAAACCATCCATTATTAATAAATGTATAATTAATTAATATATCAGTGAGATCCAGCGACTAGATTAACGCAAAAACTTAGAACAGTATGATCAAGGGCCACTGGAAAGTAACAAAAACATTATATATCTATATATATATATAAATTTTGAAGTATGATATGAAGAAAAATGATTCATCAATTACTCTATGATCTAAGATCAAATATCCGTTAGGGTTAGAAGGAAAAGTTTATAAAGATCAATCCAGCACAGAGAGTTAAAAAACAAACAGTAATATGAATTAGGGTTAGAACCGATCTTAATTTAAACATACCTTTATGCAGCAACTTTTCTTCTGTGAAATGAAGTTTGTAATTGAAAAGATTGGTGTGAGGAATGAAGCCTGGTCCGAGATCAAAACGACTTGAACGGCTACCGCAAAACCCTAACCGATCAAGAACGATAAAGCCGCCCCAATAGAGAAAACATCACTCAAGTAGTTCCCCTATAGTTTTGAGTGAGAGATAAGGGTTCATAAAATTAGGTTAGGGTTTGCTTAAATTAAGACATGCATGTTTTAATATTTGTTTGTTTTGAAACCCTAATTAAAAAAAAAAAAAAGACAAACCCTATAGAATTAAGTAGAATTGAAAAAAACCCTAATCCTTTTTCTTGATTTCTCTTCTCTAATAGAGCCGAGAATGAAAGGAAAAGGAAAAGGAAAAGAAGACGATATTCGAAATCGGAGTCGTCGTACGTAGATGATCTTGGATCAAACTTCATTCCAAACACCATCTTTTCTTTTGCCCAAATAAACCTCTCATGATTTTCAACAATCATAAGTACCCAATGAGCTTTTGTTTTCTTCTTCTTCTCTCTCTCTCTCTGCTTCACAATCTCAGTGATGAGGAAGGGAGTGTATAAAGCAAAAGAGGGGGAGAAGTGAGGAGAGAAAGAAGTTTTTTTTTTTTTTTTTTTTTTTTTTTTTTTTTAAATCAGACAGGTAATAATAAACATTAAAAAACTGAAAAAGCTGGTAAATTGTCTTCTTCTTGTAATTAGCTAATGACTATATATATATATATTATATATGTATATATAGAGTTAGTGGGTAACCAAAAACAAACACTGAGAACAGAGAGGGTGTGGGCTTTTGCAGGCTAAGCTCTGAAAAGAATGAAGAAAAAAAAAAAAGAGAAGAAAATTAATGGGCCTCCACAAAGCACACAGTCATATTTTCAATTATTTTGGGACCTCAATTCATTGTGATGTTGTTGGTCCACTTTATTTACAAAAAGTTAATATGTATTTAATTTTTTTTTTTTTTTTTCACAACCGTTGAGATCGAAAAACGGAATTTAAACTCATAATCTCTTGATAATTAATATATACCGATATTGTTGAGCTGCTACTTTTGTTGACCGTGAAATTAATTATTAGATAAGGAGTGAATAAATCAGTATCACATTTTTTAAAACCATTTAAAGTATATATTTATTGTAATTTTTTCGAGCACTCGTGGTTCATAATTTGAAATCCATGCTCTTACCATCTCTTTACATCCCATGACTCTCTTAATTTCATTGAATCGTTGAAAAGAAAGACGTACATTATTAGTATAAGTTGAATTATTATGCAGTGATCACTTAATAGTCAAAAGGATTGCTATCGTGATCGCCTATCTAATAATTAATTTTTTTATAAGTTTATGTTATTATGTATCTTACCATATATTCAAGCATTATGTTATATTAATCATTTTTGAAGTATTCATTTGTTTAATAATTTAACCACTATTATGCTATATTTGCAGTATGGTCCAAAACATTTATTAAAAAAGAACATAAGCAACCCATCTTTTCAATTTTGACCATATGGGTTCCACAGCATTTCCAGTCTTTCTTTTCTCATTTATCTCAGTTCAGAAGGTTATATATATTGAAAGAAGAGACAATAAAGGACCAATATCTTAATTAATTTTATGAATTTTAGACCTATTCTACTGTATTATTATTATTAATATTATTTATTTTAAACTTTAACTTGCATGTTTTTTTGTGTCCAAAATTCATCATCATTTTTAACCTCATGGATTTTTTTTTTTTTTTTTTTTTTGATGAACCTGAACCCATTGAACCTTAAGCGAGGTTTGTTTTGAGTGTTTATGAAAATTTTATAAACGAATTTTTATAATCACTTATTAAAAATTTTATGTAAACGAGTTATTATTATAATTTTTTTTTTATAATCACTCAAAATAAATGTTCAATAATTTTACATAAAACGCCCCGTACTCTTAAGTTAGAGTGCAAACTTCATTTCTAAGCATGCTAACTTTTTTTAATTACTTTTTATAATTAAAATATTATTGTGTTTTGCATTTTATCTTTACGTATTCGGATACAACGAGATGATTTCAAACTTGCAACATTTTATATATGATAATACATATCAGTTTAATGGTTGAATCACGATGCATATTTAATAGATGATTAATTCCAGCGTTAATTAAATAAAAGAAAGAAAATTGCATTGGATGTCTCACCAAATAAGTACAAATGTAATAAAATTTTAAGATATTTGCATATATAATCATTAATATTATATTATAATACCATATCATAAGATAATGTGTTAATATTTATTAATACAATGATTATATTTGACTAGTCGGATGAATACGTAAGAAAAGTGAGTTATTTTATTTGGTGACGAGGTTACATTTAAGTAATTAAAAAGACTAACATCTTAGTAAAATAAAAATACTTTTCATCCAATTAAAAATGCGACAGAAAGAGTTGAACAATAAATTAAAAAGTTTATTAAAATCAAAACCAAATAAAAATCAAATCAATAATATTGCGACAAAGATTTGAATCTAATTATTAAAAAATTGTTAACATTAATTGGGATGCCCATTTAATACAAAAATCACAAAAAAATTAAATTAAATTAAATTAAAATCACCCTTAATGATGATATTAAAAGAAATAATAATAACAAATTGATTAAATAAAAATGAGAAGACCCAGCAGGCACTGACAAATAGCTATGCACTATTTACGATGCGTGGGCGCTACGAACATTGGAGTTTGAATTTGGAATGCACGCCTAAATTTTAACTTTTTTTTTTTTTTTTTTTAATTTGTATTCTTTATTTATTCAAAAAATTTCCATTTAAGTTTGAATTTTGTTATTCTAGTGTGTGTGTGTATATATATATATATTTTTTTTTTCTGTTTGTTTTAATTTATTTATATTTTGTAAAATAAATTTTAATTAAAAATATTTTTTAATTTTTAATTAATGATAATTTCATACTCATTTACATTTTATAAATATGTTTCATAATTTACGTTAATTTCATGTTTTTATTTTCAATTATCTAAATAAGTTTTGAATAGTTATTAATTTATATTTTCAATATTATTTATATTTTAATAAAAATCGTAATAAATAAATAAAAATTATGAAATATCAAATAATTTAAAATTATATATTTTTTTTTTATTTAAATATATTCATAAATGTTACACAGTAAAAATATCAGCAAGCATTTTTCACAACTCTTTCATAAACGCTCTTCATTCAAACAAAATATTTATAATTATTTTATCAAACACTACACCAATGCCCTAAACCAAACAGTCAAAATAACTCATTCATAAAATTCCAACCAAACACTCCTTGTAGGTGTTCAAATAACTTGAAATCCAATCAAACCAATTCCATGGTTGATACTCTATTTAATATTTATATTCATTTTATTTAATATAATCATAAATTCTATATCATATAAAAAACAAGTAACATTTTTCGCAACTATTCCATAAATACTATTCATCTAAACAAAAATTAAAAACTACTCTATCTAAACAGTTTTACCAAAATCCTTAAACAAACAAGCACTTAACAAACACTCGAAATAAACCCTTCATAAAATCTCTAACAAACACAAAGGTTTTAGCCTTAGAATTTAGTACGAATTAATTTAAATCATTTTTCTAATAACTTTGCCTTCTAATTTAGCCGGTTCCTACTATATCTCTCACAGAAGCAAAAGAGTTAATAGTTAGGGATTGATATAGAGTAATTAGCCATTCGTTTAAAAATTAATGTTAGCGATGTTGAATAATCAATTACTTATTTATAAATGGGTATTAATAAATGAGTGGTGGCAGTTAAAAATAATTGTTAAATATATTCAAAATGAAAAAAAAAAAAAAAAAGTTTACTACAAAATATAAATAAATAATTTTTGAGAAGTTGTCTACAAAAAAAAAATAAATAAACGCAGTTTAAATTAGTTGCGGTTAAGTTTAAAAGCCCAACAACCATTCATCAAGTCCCAATACCAACAAGCTGACTGGTCATGGGCCTAGGAGGATGGACTCATGAAAAGAGGAGAGTTATGATACGCAAGGTGTGTGTATATATCTAGTAGCAGAGGTGATTTCGGTTTAATTTTTGTCGGTTTTATGCCAAACTGATAACAATATCAATATCTTTGATTTTTCAATAGTTTGGTCAGAATAGATGTCTAATAAAAGATAAAATTATTGGTTCGATTTTATTTTTGGTTTGGTTCAATTATCAGTTTTGATTTCAATAAAAATTTTGGTTTATTTTTCAAATTTTTTTGTCTCATTCACAATTTGATTTTTAATTTTATTCTATAGACTTTCATTTTACTAACAAATTTTTTTTTTTGATGAGTGTCACAATATTTACAATACTTTTATTTCATATTTCACATTTAAATTGGTTCTTTCATCAAATTTAAATATTAACATGTGTATATATATATATATATATATATATATATTTGGTTCGGTTCAGTTTTAAATTGTTTCTTCTATCATGAATCGAAACCGAACTGATATATTTCAGTTTTCTAAAATATCAAACGGATAAATTGTGGTTAAAATGAAAAATTTGTGAAATATTTTCAAGCGAGATTATTTGCTTTCTCATTTATTATTAGGTCTACAATTAATGAATCATATCAATAAAGATAAAAAGGTATATTAACAATATTTGATTTTGTTATTACTTATTCTAAGGAATCTAAAAAAAAACCTATTGTAGGGTTTCTTTTTTAAATAAGTTTTTTTTTGTTAGTACAAATTGGAGGAGAAGACTACAAATTCTATATAGAGACCATTACTACTCTCAAATGACTTTACAATCTTCATAATTATTCTTTTGTTTGGCAATTAGTTACGACATGGACCTACCAAAAGAGCTGGTGATGGGATTAATCCAGTTCAACATCAGAGTCACGGGTTTGATATTCATGGAGATCGATATTCGATTCTCAATTTATTTGAGAGCAGTAGTGCCCTCTATGTAGGGTTAGGTTATGACATAGACCTTATACTTATTAATATGCTATTAGAAATCAACAAATTTCACCGATCAACAAAATTTTAGTAGATTTATATTCACAAAGAAAAAACAAACATTTTACATGAAAACTTATGAAAGTTTGAATTTATTCTCATATTTTTGTTTATTAATCATATCTAGAAATTGATGCATAATTTACAAAACTTTCCTAATTCCTTATTTATTGCTAAACTAAAAAATGTTTGTGAATGTGAAAATAATATTATCATTCTTCTAATGCAAGCTTGATATGAAATGATTTTTTTTTTCTCTCTCATATTTCTCTCTTAAAAATTCAACCTTTTGATGAAAAGAAGCATTTTTAGGTAAAAAGAGAGAGAGAAAAAAAAGTGGAGAAAGTATTTGAAAGTGGATTGAAAAAAAAAAAAAAAAAAAACATGTCACAAAGAGTTGAATGTATACTCATTGTCTACAAGGAAACCCAACAACTAATTGTTAGAAAACAAAGCTCAGTCACACCCCACAAAGGTTTAAATACAACTTGTCTTCATCTCTACTTTCTTAAAGAGAGAAAAAAAATTAGAACCTGATTGAATGTGAAATTGTAGAGTGATTATAAATGATAGATTATTGTGAGTGATTAGAAATTTAAATTTTAGTAATTGCTTGTTTTGTTTCATGGTTATCGTAAAAAATTTACAATTAATAACTCGTTTGAATGATGGTTTTTGTAGAATAATCGCAGATAATAGCTTGTTTGAATATGATAAAAAATGAGTGATTTTTTCAAGAGTTAGAAATGAGTGTTATAAATAAATGTTTAAAAATAAGTGATTAAAAATTAGTGATTATAAATAATTTGTTTGGATATGCATACTTGAAGAAGAATTTTACTTCATTTTAACAACCGGTTAGTAACGCAAAACAAAGATTTCTTTTTTTGCGTTTTCAAACACAACACATATACATAATCCAATGGTACACATGAGAAAGCAACTCACTTTCAACTTTCCACTATCTCTTTAATTTACTTATGCTCTCTTTCTATATATACATTGTCAGTCAATGGCTCTGTTTTGCAACATATATCCAAAGTTCTATGACTACCAAAATCCACAACATGTCGATCGACACCGATCTCGAAGACGATTGCAGAGAGATCCATGATTCGTGGGATGGAGGAAGTAAAAGACTCGTTCGAGCTCTTGCCAGTCGAAATTCGAGGGAGAGGCAACAAATGAAGGAGATTTACAAGGCAACCTATGGTGAAGAGTTGGTGGAAAGACTAGGAACAACCAATGTAAAAAACGAGAGGAATGAGCAAGTAACTCGAGCTTTGTCTTTATGGATGCTCGATCCTCACGAACGTGACGCTGTCATCGCTCGGGAAGCACTAGAACCAGAGGACACCAACTACAAGGCTCTAGTTGAGATACTTGTGGGGAGAAAATCAAGCCAAATCTTTCTCATTAGACAATCTTATCAAGCAAGATATAAAAGACAATTGGAACAAGATATCATCAACATAGACCCTCCACACTCATACCAAAAGGTAAAAGTATTTAATTAATGAATTAATTTAATTTTTATTTAGTTGGAAGAACATGAATTAATTGAAAATTAATTGACAACAGATAATTGTAGCATTGGGTGCATCACACAAAGCTCATAATGCAGATATTAGCAAACATATTGCTAAATGTGATGCCAGAAGGTTGTATGAAAAAGTGAAAGGCAGTTTAGAAGAAGCTTTTGTTCTTGAAATACTCACTAAAAGAAGCATTCCCCAACTAAAGCTTACATTTTCTTCTTATCAACACATCTTTGGACATAGCTTCACCAAGGTATGTTCTAATTTTTTTAATGCAATAATCAAATTTACTCCAAATATATTAGTTTTATTTATTTATTTTTAGTTGATGAGTGATTTAACACGGTTAAATTGTTTCATCTCTCGTTAATATACTCGTTGGGTTTTTTTTTTTTTTTTTATTTACGAAACTCATTAGTGAATGAGAATGTTTATTGATACAATTAAATCGTAAAATATCATTTTGGTCTCTAAACTTTTGCTGTATCACTTAACTTTCAAAAGTTTAATTTTAAATTTTTTTTGTTTTTAGTGTATGAACTTTCAAAAAAACCAATTAAGTCTTCCTACTTAAAAAAAAAAAAAAAAAAAAAAAACTTAAAATTAGTCTTATAATAAATTTGATGTCAATATTAATCCAAATTGGATTCAATAATGTTAATAATTTTGAATAAGTAAAGGATAAAATGGGAAGAACATTTTAAAATTTACAAAATGAGAGTTTTCATACAGAAAAAGAAACAAAAAAAAAAAAAAATTCTAATTGTTTCATTTTAAGTTTTTTTTTTTTTTTTTTTTTTTTTTTTTGCAAGTTTAAGGATCGAAACGAAACAAATCTCAAAATTAAGGAACTAGAATTGAACTGATGGACCAAAATAGAACAAATGTAAAAGTTTAAGATGAAAATGATATTACTGAATGAGGCACAGTAGTTTTATTATTTGGTATTATCCAGTTAGCTCTCAATTTATTTGAGAAGCAATAGACGGTCGAAGACTTAACACATATCAACAAAACTTTACTCCAACCTATTGAAATTTTCATCACTTCAAGTATACCATCACAAATCTATATGTTTTTCAGGCTCTTAAATTGCGAAATTGTGGCGAATTCGAGAGCGCCATGTGTACGATCGTCAAATGTATACGTAATCTTCCAAAGTACTATGCCAAGGTCAAATATATACACACAAATAATTTGAGTTTATTTTAGTTTAAAAAGATTTCATATGAGAAAAATTATTAAAGTTTTGTATATGAATATGGTTTAATAAATTAAATCACAGGTGCTTTACAAAAGCATAAAGGGTGGAGAAAATGACAATGGAGCATTGGAGAGAGTATTGTTGAGCAGAGCTGAGGTTGATTTGGATGAAATTCAAAGGGCTTTTAAAGGAAAATATGGCATTCAATTAACAGAAGCAATTTCTGAGAGAATTTTGTCTCAAAATTATAGAGATTTTCTTGTTGCTTTGGCCACAAAAAAATCCCATTAATATATAAAAATTATAATTGTTGAACTCAGATTCGATACCGTATTAAATTATATAAACTATCGATTTACCTAAAAATTAAAGGTGATAACTAGGTCGAGATAAATTTAATTGTATCAATTAACAATAATCGCAACTAATTAGAGAAATTTTGCTTTAATGGGTTTTCTTTTGTTTATAGTATTGGAAAAAAAAAATTGACATATAGTATTGGAATATTCAATGTATATAATATACTTCTAAGTTTCATCATCCCATATTGTATATTAAATTCAAGAAGGATCTAGTTTAGTATATTCTTTTGCCCCTTGTTTTTTTTTAAAAAAAATCTAAAGCATACTTTTAATTATTTTTTAGTATATTTGTTTTCTAATGTTTCTTTTCTATTAAAATGGAAAGAGAATAAATAACATTCACATATCTCCCACAATTAACAACATGAAAAAACATATTGAAATTCATCGAACCGAGTAAAACTCAGTTGAAATTAGTGATGGATTAACATCTATTCGAAATATGAAATTCAACCTCCCAGTATTCACTAAGACTATATTTATTTTTTGAAGAAGGTGAGTGATTAATCACTACCCTAAAAAAATCACTTATTCATATTTGGTAGTAAACAACCATTATAAACCACTAATCTTTTGTGAAACCACTCCATCAAATTTTAAATCAAACAAATAACTCAACCACTATTAACATCAATCTTCAAACAAAGAATTAATTACTCAAACACTGTTAATATCAATACTCAAACAAGTATTTAACCACAATTAAACTCTTCGGTCCTCTCCATTTTGCTCTTTTCTACCAAAAACACACTCTAAGAGATATTGGAACAAAGACAATGAAAATCTCCTATAATTTCATTTTTCTCGTAACCACGCCACTTCTCATCATGTTCATACGACTTTATTTTACGCATATATTTGCCCAATTATCATTCTCATTACCTATATATTCTCTCCCTTCCCCGTGATCATCCTCATAAACATCCCCTAAACAGATTTAAAAGCAAGAGTGATAAAGCTTCTTACAAAATACATAGCGTTAAACAGAGTAATAAACGTTTTATACAAGGAAGATCAAGGCACAGCCAAAAACTAATCAAACCTATAAGTTAAAACAGTTCATAATCCCAGCATAGAAATACCCCTTGAGACAAAAGCAATCCAACTTCCTTTCCACCCCGATACAAGTATTATCGACTTTTCTGAGTTAGTATTCACACAATTGTAACTACCCGAGAATCAGGAGTTGGTATACTTCACACCAGAGCAAGGTTAGGATACAATTCATAAGTTCGTAGCAAAGTTCATTGACTGGCTTCCGTTGGAAGTGAGAATGCAACCCACTGGTCGTCACTTATCGGTAGTACGGTACTCTCCTCCGGAAACGTCATATTCGGTTGACGAGGACAAACAAAGACTCTTTTGGAAGATGAACTCTTTCCAGCTTCTAGCTTTGAGATTATATTCAAAACATAATTGTTGGTCTCGTCAGGTTGTGATGATGTAGCAATATTACGAGAAACTTCATTTTCAAGGCCACAAGATGAAGCTCTCTTTCTTGTTGATTTGCTTTGAGATCCTAAACATTCAATGTATGTATAAGTTTTCTATGTTGATGCAACTCTCTTGTATGTATAAGTTTTCTATGTTGATGCAACTCTCTTTCTTGCTTATAGGAGATTATATTTGGTGTAGCACAAAAACTTTCTATGAATAATATAAGATTACGGTTGTCAGAAACTAGGATGGAATTGAAGGATAAAGCTCAACATGTTTCAATGTATGTATAAGCTTTCTATATCAAGTTTGGATAAGGGTTGATGATATATGAATTTATGCAAGTAAATGTTTTATTTACATAATCCTGCACGTAGTGCAGTTGCATTTCCACTCTTGAAAAACAATAACTTGGGACCGCTAAGTGCTTTTGCTTCCGTTCATGCCACCACGGAGCCCAGTTTCTCGAGTTTAGATAGTAAAGCCATCAGTTCAAATGATGTGTTATGCACCAATAATGATTGGAAATATGTGTAACAGCACAGAGATATATGTTTTGTTTTGTCATCATCTTCCGGACCTTTTTTTCAAATAGAGGATAGAAGGATTCGAACCACATACCTCCTGTAGCTAATACATCAAGATCTCAGTTGTGCTCACATTTTTTGGGCTTTTGATGTCTCAGAATATGGTTTCTTTTGGCTTCAAGCTATTCTCTCTCTTCTTTTTTCTTTTTTTTTGGCCAGTTGCCTTTGATTGTACTAGTTTAAAGATTTCCTCTTGGTGCTCTATTTCCTAGTTTTAAATTTTCACTCGCTTGTAGAGTTCGTGTCCTTTGAGCAGTAGTATCTTTTTATTTTATTGATAAAAAGTTGTGTTTCTTGTTTTTATATATATAAATATTATTTTTATAAATAACCGCCATCAACGAAAAAAATATAATAGTCAAGGGGAAAATCACCTCCATTATTGAGTCGTTTCTCAATTGACATGCTTGGATATGAAATTACAGGACTCGAGCTCACTTGCGGTTCCAGGTGAGAACTGACACCAGATTGCAAGCTATGTGAAGCTTCACCTGTAGGGAATGCAATCAAAATGTTCTTGCCTTGATTATAATTGTAAACATTATGGTAAATAAATATGACTGCTTAAAGAGATAAAAAGTTATGGTAGGCACCAAAACTCCGACAAAAAATAATCCAGTAACAAATATACAACATTAACAAATTACCTTCTTTTAAAGTAATATAAGCAATCTTTGCTGCACTCATCTCAGCTTGTTTCTTAGTTCTTGATCGTTCCCCTTCAAAAGTTTCTTCTCCTATTTTCACCGTTGAAACAAAAATTGGTACATGAACTTCACCTGATTGCGAAGTTGAATAAGCCGGTATACCTAAGCCTCTTTTCTGGATCATTTCTTGCAAGAGATTTTTGTAAAGGCGAGAATCCTGTAATTTGTAAAAGAAATAAATATTCAAAAATTGTAGAAAAAAAAAACGCAAGTGAGAATTTCATTTAAACAAAAATCATCATCCTGGTACATGGAAATTACTCATTAACTTTATTTATGAAAGTTTTTTAAATTAGAATACTAACCTCTTGAGCTCCATCTTGACATAACGACATTAAAGCAATATTTGCAACTGCATTTTCAGCATCTTTAAGTGTGGCTTGAAATTCTAGACTTTCATACATCTTTCCATCAATTTCCACTTTACACCTAAACCGACTAGCATGAGGTGGGCCTTCACGCTTACTTGTGTATACCGGAAAAGTGAGGTTTCTCTTTTGAGCGAAGTTTTGCAGTTGATTCTTGTACAACTGTTTCAGAGCTACAAGCAGCAAAAGAAATACTCAATCAAGTTACCATGGGTAAAATGAAGTCCTAATTTTGAAAAAATGTGAAATACATAGAAAAAATTTACACGAAACAACTAAAAAGAATCAGTAATCACATAACTTTCATCGGCAATTGAGAGCCAAGGAATCCTACTCTCTCTATAGCATCTTATCAGTAGAGTTTTCTCTATACTAGTTCCAATTCTTTGATGAAACTATCTGACAGAAAGCAACCTAACTAAGCTAACCTCCCAAACTTTCAAAGGACGTCATTTATAGTTAAGGAGAACTTGAACTGCATTGGGTTTTTTTCTTTTTTATTGATACAAAAATTGGATCATTTACCAATTTGTTGTGCATGTCAACCTTGCACATGGGCTATGTGATAAACTTCTTTGTGTCATTCTAATTTTATTGGATGTCTACTCATACCAATACCCACAACTTGAGCTAAAACTATCCTCTACACGAAAATTTAGGGAATCTAGTGTGGATGGTAGAAAGAATAACCATATTACTTAAGGTTAAAAGACAATTTTGGTCCATAAGAACTTTAAGATTTGTTCCATTTTGGTTTTGAACTTTAACTTAATCCTTGAACTTTGAGTTATTCCATTTCAGTCCCTAAACACTTTTGTAACTTAAAAGTTGGTCCTTCGAGAAAACTTCAGTATATAGTTATTTCCTTTATAAAAAATTACCTTCTTAGCATGATGTCTTAGATTTTATTAAAATTACTAACATTATTATTTCAATTAATATTAACTTAAATTTATCATAGGGACCAAGTTTAAGTTTTTTGGAAGTACAAAAATTAAACGTTTGAAAGGATCAAAATGGAACAAACTATAAAATTCAATAACCAAAATGGAGTTACCTTCAAAGTTCATGATTCGTTACTGTGGCCAGTTCTACACCATTATCATTGACTGATTTTTATCTCACAATCTAAGTTCAAGCAACATTTCTATGTTCTTCTCCATCATCCAATTTTTATACAGATCATCTCATACCCAAATTCCTTATTTCTTCCAATCTCTTTGGCTACTCAACAAAATCAATTCGACCTTCCATGATTTCCCTTCCAACATTCCCAAAAATCATTTGTTTTGGTGCTAGGGAGATACACTTAAGAAAATCAATAACTGGCATCCCAAAAACAACCCATGATAGACACTGGGTTGGCCTAGTAGTCACTCGGGCCAATGAAAAAGTTAATAACTTCGAATGGAATGGAGCTCAAACCACAGTACCCATCTATTTAGGATTTAATATCTTACAAATTTCTTGGCAAAGAATTGTTGGCTCGGACTTCTAGAACTCCTCACCCCATATTAATAGCTGCTAATCTAATCTCTCTAATCATTCTAGACAAGTGTTAAAAGGTAACGGTCCCCCAATCTTACTAGTTCTTCCCTCTCTGTGCATACGTGAAACCCGTTGGCTGCCTACTCTTTTCCGTTTTTCTTGGATAGGTACATACCTTCAATTCACCTTTTCTTATAAAAAACAATTTTATTGAAGTATGAAATAAAAATGGAAATAAAAACTTTGATCCAAAGAAAGAAATTAGAAGGGAAATAAAAACTTTGATCCAAAGAATTTGCAATAAACTTCTCTAATCAAACGAAAGAGAGGCAACGATATACATTAATTTTCCTACACTACGAGATGCTTAAAGCTAATTAAAGCTTACAAATCTATGTCCATACTCAGGGAAAAATCATTATGAAAGCTGGTTGTGGATCTACCATTTCTTTAAGGGATGAACACTGGATTAGAAATTCTACTCTCAAAGTTGGCTTCAGTTCCCTTTATCACCAATCAAAGAAAAAAAGGGGACTGTTTTAGTCGCTGGATACTTCTCGGACTCATGGAATCTACACTTCCAAAGGAACTTGACAGACTCCAAAATTAATGAATGACTGCTTTCAATCGATTTTGCCCTGCACCCTACTTACAGATCAAGAAGATTGTTGGAGATGGAAGCTTGAAGAGAGTAGTGGCAGTCTCTTCTCGCTACCTCACAAAGAAGCTAGCCTCCTCATCTAATGGGACCAACAAAAAAAAATTTACCGTTCTGTACGGAGGGCCAAATGTCCAAAAAGGTTAGATTTTTCCTTAGTGTGTGTTTGGGGCAAAGGGAATGAAAATGATTATGGGAGGAATGAGAATTAGGGGGAGAATGAGAAATTGAATGATTATAGAGATAATGATTAATTGTGTTTGTGGTTATGGGAATGATTATGGGAAGAATGATTAATTGTGTTTAGGGATGAGAGAATGATAATGAGGAAAATAAAATAATGGATATGATGTGAGTGAAAAATAGTTATGGGAAGAATGAAAAGTTGTTATGGAAAGAATAGAAAGTAGTTAGAAGAAGAATAAAAAGGTGATTTTGGGGAAACGTGATTATGGAGGAAATGATTCTCGATGACCCAAACACCAGGAACTATTCTCCTTCTCATTCTCCCCCTTTATCAATGGTGGCCCAAACATCCCCTTGGGAAGTTAGTCACGGCTGCCTTAACATAAGTGACATTGAAAAAAAATGTCCTTGGGCTGCTCTTCACCCAGCTGGTGCTTTGATTGTATGTGAGATGCTGAGAATCAAAACCATTTTTTTCATGACTGCACTTATGACTCTACTGGATGGGTCTGGTTACATGATGCTTTAGGCTGGAGCACCCTTCTTCCTTACAAATCTACGGATATTTTGAGCTTCTTGTGGTGTGGACATTCTTTCAAAGATGATGGCACAATTTCCTTGCGAAGTTTATTGGAAGTTTTAGTTGAACCGGAATATCAATTGACAATTTCAAAGATAAGAAAAATCCCCATTATTCCTTTATTGAATCTATTTCTCATTTAGCGTTGTTTTGGAGCAAAAGGTCACAGTATTTTTGTAATTACAATTTTAGCAATTAGTTTTCTCCTTGGCAATGCTTTTTTTAACTGCCCTATTCTCTTTCGTAACTCTTTCATACACCAATAAAAATTTTCATTTCCTAAAAAATGTGTACATACATACATAAAATTTAAATGAAAATAATAAAAAAGAAGTTTACGCCATTCTACTGGCCAAAATATTATACAATAACAAGTTTGAACATGTTTCCAAAAAAGAAAAAAAATGTAAACATGAATGTCTACCTCCATATATATTTAGATAAGAAGCTGGTATCTACCTTCATGCGCCAACCTAATATTCAAGTCAACTCAACATAAAGTTGCTGATAATATGAGCTTTTAAGAAGTTCATCGATCTTTAACTTGGTAGGATAGGATATACGTAAATCATATCGTTTCTTATGCATGCATAACAAGGTCAAAATAAATCAATATGTGTCACAATACTACCCTAATATTGAAGAAATATATCCTAGTTAATGTAGAGGAATACAATGGTAATCCTTTCTAACCTGTCAATTTAGTGCATTCTTTGTCTCTGTCTTCAACCATGGGAGACTTATCAGTGTTTTGTATTATTGGTTGGACAGACGGTACTGCAAATTTGATGTCCATACTGCTCGTGGTGAAAGAATCTACAGGTAGAATCCGACCACATTAACAAAAGTGCCGCAACATTTGCAAACAAAGGAAAAAGAAAAGATATCCCTAGGGCACAAATAATCAATCAGGAAATTATTTGATTGCTCAAAATACAAACAATAATAATTATTATCAAGGATGTGGACTGTGGAGAGAAATATGGAAAGCTCGATAAACATAGAATGCAGCTTTTAACACCTTTAGGAGATTCCTTAATTTCAGAAGATTCATGTGCCACTTCAAGCTTTACTTCTTGTTTCAGTGGGGAAGAAAGTTTGGTGTCCAAATTAGTTGTTGAAACAGAAGTGCCTGCTACAAGAGAAGAGTGACAACAAGATTTTAAGTATTCTAGAATTTATCATATTAGGACAATAAATATATTATCTGAATTCCACCTAATGTAAACCTTCTTGGCACTCTGTTGTCCAAGATAGCACAATTGCAGAAAGGGGCAGTTTTTAAGTAATTAGTAAAGTCCACATCAAAGTCATTTAAGATTACAAAAGAAGGAATGAAAAACTGTATGTTGGATGCAATTGATTGAATCCTATTTAATTTATGTTTTTAAAATGAGGCTAAGACATAACGAATATAATAGCCAACAGGTAAGTGTTTGATGGGCACAAATCCAAAAACGATTTTCTGAAAACAGCAACTAATAGAGCTCATTTCATGAAAACGGTTTGAAGATGTGTATACCAATTACCATCATCTAGCAACGAATATGCTACAACTCAATATTCATTCTCTCTCAATGCATGTGGTGCTCATGCCACGCCACTATTTCTAGTAATGATTATGTGTAATATTCAGTGATCTAAACAATGTGTCTGCCATCTCTCTAGTCTCTACAGTCTACAGTCATTCGTATATTTGCTCACCGTACTTCTATCTCTGTCTCTGCAATAATAAACCTACTGTGAATCTTTAGCTCTACAAATTCAACATATTTTGTGGATTTTTTGTAACTTAGCACACAGGCTAGAGCAGTAATATTTACTTTAGATGGGATAAAATAAACCTAAAGTAAGAACCAACTTTGTAATTATAGAATTGGCCTTAAACTCCAATTTCTAGCCAGCCTAAGGATAAATTCTTTTACTACTCACCAACTTCTTTTGTCATTGACAACTCTATGTATATGATGTCCAGATCTTCCTCCATCACCTATAAATTTCTCTAATGGCCCCAAGTCCAAGGTTTACTGCAGGAAATGGGTAAAGCCGTAAAGGTAAAGAGAAACGATATATGTAGTGACCAATGTGTGAGCGGGGCCCATGAGTTAGTTATGACATGGGCTGTGAATGTTGTCACTATGGAATAGAATATATATATATAAATAAATGCCTACAGGAGGAAACAGGCAGGTGCGAGTATTTTTTGGGTTAAGATTAAGTTGAGTCACTTGGGGGAGGGGAGTGCTCAAAATCTCCCTCAACTTGTACCTCATTTTAGGGAAAAGATGTTATTTCAATCAACACATTTCCAAAGTTTTCATAGCAGACGTTTTCGTACAGCAATTCTATTTTCCTATGTTTAAGCTTTCAATCCAGCCCAAACCATTATTGAGAAGAGATAAGGTTGATCTACCACCATTCGAAATAAGGGGCGTTCTTCCATTAAAAAAGTTTAACATGATAGAGAAACCTGAAGCCTACTTAAAAAATATTAAAGAAGCTACCACCAAGGGTCAGAAAGCCATTTGTATCAGTATTATCTATATACCGAATGTTAGGAGACGTGAACTTTTTAATAGAAACATAACTTTAAATGAGATTATAAAAAAGGGAGATGGGATACCCCACGTGCAAATGGGTTATAAAAAAGCCACCCAGAAAGTGAGGAGTTTAGCTATACTACAACGACATATAAATTAGAAGAGATAGAAGTTTTCAGAAATCTCCATGCTGGAGCTTGGATCACGAAAAACCCCTCTGTTCCTATCAAAGAACATTCCCCATAGAAGACCCTACTGCTTTTAACCTTAAAACATGATCTGCATACTTCTGGCATCCCCAACTCCAATCCCCAAACCCCTCCATTCTTTTCAAATCATGAAATAGCTACCAAAAAGCATCATTTCAAGGCAAATGTTCCAACTTCCTCAAGTGGAATCGCATATGCTACTCAAAATCTCCCCCTGACATCGATAAGGGATTGATCATCTGCCTTCCCTCCCATCCCTTTTGTGTTGAGGATCTGAAAAGTGGATTACTCCTCTTATTGCCGTTGATTTTGAGATGAATGCCCACGTAAGGGTTTCCAGCATAGATGATACATCTTCCAATTCTTTGAGCTAAAATATGAGTTAACTTTTGACTACATCATTTTGGACAAGAACTGTATCCCCTCTTTGAGTTAACAAGGTGAATGTTCAACTTCAAGAAAGTTATAGGACTTATTATTTACGGTTTTATCTTATGCAATTAGCTCATTGACCCACTCCTCTGTAAGACTTTCATTTAACAAGATGTTTTCGTTTCTCATTAAAAATTAAAAAAAAAAAAAAAAAAAAAAAAAAAAAAAAAAAAACACGACAACAACAACAACAAAGGAGTGTCAACTCATACCCAATTGTGAAGACAAGGACGGTTGTGGAAAAGAGGATAAAGGGAAAGACGGATGAGAAAATTGGGGAACGCAATGAGGTTGTTCCATCGGAGTAGATGGCGCCAGAAAAAATGGTTGAGGGAGGCGCTGCTCTGGCTTCGGCGGCGGACATTGCGGTGAGGAGGGAAGAGAAAAGAAGTCGAATGCAATTTTAGCAGCATCATTCTGAGCTTGCTTGGCAGACTTACACGGAGACGGAGAGCAGAATTGCTTGCCGTCAACAGTGACAGTAGCTTCAAAGCGCGGATCGTGATCTTGACCTTGTTTAATCACAGAATAGTCAGGTAATTTGTATAATTTACGGTGACAAAGCTCTTGAAGCTTCGTTTTGAACATGGTATTCTTCTGCTCTGGAGATTGAACGGACAGAAATCAAAAAGAGAGGAAATGAACCCTAGAAATTGAGAAGATGATTCCGAGTTTGGAGCAATTTCACTTCTTTCTTCAGCTCCACAGTTGGACTAAATATTAGGATTATATATGTGTTTTTCCTTGCAATTTGATCCAATTTAGCTCTGAGTTTAGACAAGCAAGGGAAAGAGGAAGTGTAAAATTTGTTTTGTACGGTACTGGTGTCACATAGTCGATAAGTTATCTCGTTTGTTTGGTATGAATTATTAAGTTTGAGGAAATTATGTTTGTTTTCTCGGTTTTTTTTTTAAGGTTACAATATTAAGATGGGGACTCGAGTTACAAATCGAACGGATGTTAGTTCATCTCAAATGTCAGCTGAATTATGCTCTCTTTGACTTTATTTTCTCAGTCAGAGGCATTATGAATCCATGATTCTTAACAAAGTGGTAAAGAAAAACCAAAGTTCTTTAACTCTATGTTTGTTTTTGGTGAAAAATGAGTAATAAATTATTACTCCTGACAAATCATTTGTTAATATTTGATAGTAAATAATAGTCTTATTTACTCGTCAAACTCTCTTTCAAACCATTACATCAAACTTCACATCAAATATATCACACAATTACTATTAACAGCAATCATTCAACAAGTAATTAGTTATCTTGTACCACTATTATCAATTCATAAACAAGTAATTAATTATTCAATTATCATTAACTACTTCACTCATATTCATTTCACTATTTTTTATCGAAAACAAACATAACCTACAACTCTTTGTTTTTTTTTAGATTTCATATCTTAACTTGGCTTTTAAAAACACATGGGGTTTTTTCAGTACAACAAAGAGGGATTGGAGAGATTCAAGTCATTGATCAAGTAGATGCTAAGATATCACTAGTGTCGGCTAAGTTATGTATCGCGGTCGTGTTTGTGCAGTGTGTGCTACATGTGGCCTCATGCACCCTTGGACCTTTTTTATCATGTTTTCCTAGAATAAGATTTACTTTTCATGTTGTTGTTATTTTCTTTGAGTTTTGGAGCAGTATGGCTCATCGGCCTTTTGATGTGCAAGTCTGCCCATCAAATATGTGCCAAAATATATTATAGGCGATATGACTTCTTGAAGCTTCCTCTCTACCAAGTTATACATTGAATGAAATATAGTTTAAGTGGTCTTTGTTGTATTTTCATATAGCCTTTTACAAAGACAAAATGTATTTCCAAACATTCTTTCTCCATTTTTCGAAAATCTTTTCACGAGGTTCGTGATAGAGGTTGCACATGTTGTGCTACCCGCTCTGCATTCATTTCACTGACTTGCTCGTCAAGTTAGAGCAGATGTCTCACAATCGCTTTGCAAAGACAATAAAATTGGATCGTGATACTATGCTCGTTCTGTCAAAAAAAAAAAAAAAAACTCCGTTTATAAACAGAGATTAAGCCAACAAAATCAGCAACTTAATCTACTTAAGCGTCTATGCATTGATTCATGCCACAACCTCAGCTGTCATTCAACTATAAAAATACAAACAAATAGACTAAAAAGCAATTTTCAATTTTTTTTTGTTCCCTTTATTTCATTTTTGAATATGAATAAGGATACTTGTTTGAGTGCTTTTCCAAGCAGGTTGCTCAATTCCCACTACCCCTAATCTAATATTACTTGCAGGTGAAAACTAGCCTTTGGTAGAAAAACTAAATGAAAGACTTGCTTACTTTAACCAACTTTTAACTCAACTTTTTTTTTCTCTCTCTTTTTTTTTTTTTTTAGTTATTTCATCTATAATATATTTTTGTAATCATATTCTAGAATTACCCTTCTTGGTCATGCTTGTTTTTAGTTATTTTGAACTTGTTTTTAATTAGCTAATTGATTGAAGACGATCGTTTAACTTGATTTTAAATATTGATACGTTAGATTTTTTTTTTTACACGAATTCATCTTTTTTTTTTTCTACAATAAACATTTTTTTCTTTTCAAAAATCTATTATTCATGCAATTTCTTTAAATTTGTTTTGTTATAATGAAAAATCCCCAAATTAAATTGTAATTTATAATTGTACCACATTTGAAGTGCAAGGAGTGAATTGAAACTAATCCAAAATTCTTAAATTTACACAACATACAAGATAATATAAAATATGTTCTATGCAATATCCTCTGAGAGACAAAACTCCATAAGCAATGCCTCTTCTCAACTCGTAAATTAGGAGAGAAAAATCAGAGAAGGTGAATGTCTCGTTCAATTTAGACGCACTTTTACTATTTTCAAAATTAATTGTCTACTCTACAGTATCAAGTAGTCACAAAAAAAAAAACTCAATACAAAATTAATTTTTAAGTAGACAACAATCATGAAGTAAACTTGCTATCTCTAAGTTTCTCTAGGCTCGGGCAACGCATAATGATTGGAGAGGTTAAGAAAAACGTGAATCTATCTATGAATGTAATGATTCTCTATTCCAAAACTCCATTTGGCCATAGGCATTTCCACCTTGTAATTTCTTCTTCTTTGTAGAGCTTTCTCAACCCTCCATAATATCCATCTGCTTCATTGCCTTTTTCCTCATGGCTTTTTCTGTTTATCATCGTCGTTCTCCAACGCGACTCAACGCTGTACTGACTGAACTCTAACATCACCATATCTGTTAACGACCAACATGTCAGTTTCACTCTACACCTGTCTTTGGGTCGGAAGAACTTTCCACTCAAAATTTTAACCTTCGAAAGTAATCTTTTAGTGTTTTAGATTAAAAAAAGTACTTGTAAAATGCTTGTTAGAGAATGGCTTTAAAAGCACTTTTAAGAGTTGAAATCTTTTTACTTGGATACTTGTACTTCCAAACATGACTTTTAAGACTTTGTACATTCACAAATGCAAGCAATTCTAGTGAAATATATGTTTGCATTTGTCCTGCATTTTCTTACTTACCATTACAGCAACAACGGCAGTTGTTTGCGATCCCGTCACACTCCTCCAAGTGGCAAACGACGCCATACCACCAGCCTGCAAAATGCGAGCAGCAAAACTTATAGTTTATTTAAATCAACCAGGGAATGCAAAGTTTGAAGAAAGAGGTTTTTGATGATGATCTCAGTGCTTGTAGAGGGAAACTAGTAGGCGAAAATTTGAAAACCAACAGAAAACTATCATGTAAAACAACACATTATCCAAGTGTGGAAGTTGACAAACACACCATAAGAAAATTCCTTGCTTTTTCTCCATTGGATCTCGATATGATCGCCGGGTTTCAAGTCAGCTAAGCAATCAGAGACATGAAGAACATGGGAAGGAACATCAACAGGCGGCGCTCTCAGCCTGTTCCAATGAATGTTTTCCTCTATTGTCCGTCGCCCGTGAGGTGGATATCTACTCGATCAATACATAGTTCAATTAAATACACATCGACAAAAGAAGCACAAGTCTACATTAAAAAAAAGGAAACTCATTGGGTCGGTTCCAATAATGTTCAATAGATATACATTTGCATAACCGATTACAAGTAAGGACTCAAGTAAGTTTTGGAGTCGACGCCGACCGTGTTTTTCTATATACCTTGCCTTAAACATGTCGGTCTGTGAATCGTATGAAATTTGAGCATCATAACAAGACAGCATGAAACCAGCATGACCACTCTGCAAAATAGGCAGAGCAATATATAACAAGGTTGCTACTAGCCTAAGTTTTTGTCAAAAAATAGGTTAAAATACCATTTTGGTCCCTAGACTTTCGCCTTTGTTTAATTTTGGTCACTTTCAAAAGTTCAAGTTTAGTCTCTAGATTTTCAAGTTTGTTCCATTTTGGTTCCTGAACTTTTAAACATGCTCTTATTTTGATCTTCAACTTCCAAAAGTTCAATTTTAGTCCCTAGACTATTAAAACAAAGTTAAATTTAGTCTTTATTCGAATTTTTTTGTTAATTTTTGTTTAAAAAAATATATATCATATTTCCCTATAAACTTTAGAAATATGTTCACATATTTTATTTACTTGAATTAAAATTATTAATATTATTGAACCAATTTCATTTACTGTTAATTCTAAATTTATCATAAGGACCAATTTTAAACTTTTATTGAAGTGTAGGGGACTAAAATTGAACTTTTGAAAGTCGAGGAACCAAAATGAAACAAACTTGAAAGTCTGGGGACAAAAATTGGACTTTTGAAAGTCTAGGAACCAACCTGGAACAAAGGTGAAAGTCTAAGGAGTAAAATGATATTTTAACGTACGAAGCTAAGAATTTAAAAGGGGCTTTTATTCATCAAGCTAGCATCAGCTTTCTTACCTCTCTATTGTAGACTTGAGCTGGAAACCAAAGCTTGCCACTCTCAAGAGATTGATACCAAGCTTTCATTGAATCAATAGGTAAAGAACTTCTAATCTTGCCTTTGTTTTCTGATTTTGGTCTAATCAACACTAAAAACCAGCCCCCAATATATGAACTGAACAAACCTTTCTTCTGAGATGGAGTTGACTGCTCTGATCTCCTTCTAAGAGCTTTATGCAAATTCCATTCTTTACAAGCAGAATTACCCATCAACTTCCCCCATTTCTTCTTCATGTGCTTCTCCCAGAAATAGTCATCTTCACAAACATCCCTCAAAACAGTACACACACTCGCCATCTTACTCAACTCCGACGCGGAAAGCTGATCGAGAATCAACTCGATCGCCAACTCGGGTAAATCCAAGAGGGAACTCCTCCTTTTCTCCTCTAGATTCTCTAGATTTGTGCTACATGGGATGTTCTTTAATGGCGGATCGAAGAGCTTTCGAACTTGAAAGAAGTTCAGAGCAATCCTACCCTTATGGAACCAGGATACAAGAAAAGCAGAGAACAAGCTCATGATGGCCTCCCATGGAAGCAGGCGTTTGTAAGAGAAGGAGTTGGAGAGAAGGATGAATGAAATGAAAGAAATGAACAGATACAACATTGTATTGTGAGGAAATTCTTGCAGAAAATGTAGAAAGAAAATGGAAAAATAAAAACAAATATATGAACAACAGAGAGACAGAACACAGCTAATGGAATCAGAAGCTTTTGATTTTCAAAAAAGAAAAAGGAAAGGACCAATGAGAAGCAAAGACAACTTTTTATCTTGAGAGTGACTGTTGTAGACAGCACCACCGACAAGCTTTAATCACCAAGAAAGAGCAATACACCAACTTTCAAGAGTAGGGAAAAACTAAATGCTGAATCAGAGATGGTGCATTACAAACCACACATCATGAAGTTATTTATGAGACATGGGTAGCCATTAATTCAAAACCCTCATTAAATAAAAACCTAGATACCTAAATCTTGAAGAGAAAAAAAAAATAGTGTCAAGAAATGGACCACAACTCAGCGGAGATAGAGACTCAAGATCCTCAAACCACAAGACTTCACAATACAGATAGAGTTCAAATAGACCAAACACAAATATAATTAATGCTTATAGTAGACAATTCTCTTCGTTCTACACACAAATAATGGTTTCTCATGATCGTTTTCATTCTCCAAACTCTAAGGTCGGGTTATTTGGGTGTTTTATAGAATTTTCAAAGACGAACTTTTATGATCATTCTTTAAATATATGCTATTACTACAATTTATTCTTTAAAACCACTCAAACTAATTCTTCATTTTTAATTACTCCACAATTATTTATCCAAACATCACCAAATGCTTGAGTTAATGATTCCCTGCACCCTACATAAGAAAAGTGATTTCTCATAATCATTCTCATTCTTTTAACTCAAAATTAACGAAAATAAAGAAAAGGGCAAGCAAGAAATGAATAAAAGAATGGAACTATAACACATGATTTCGAAACAGGAGCCAGATGGGGGAATAAATGAGAAGTGTGGTAGTTGTAGAGTTCCAGATTGTAATTAGGGCATTAAATTAGAAAGCTGACCTGAGCTGCTGCCTAACTGGACGGCTGTGCGGCTTGAAAGAGAGGAAAAGAGCTATGACTCTAACGCCATTGTAGGCCATTTATGATGGAAACTGATAGTGGTGGTTGTTGTGGTTGAAATTTAATTGAGCAGAGGAAGGAGAAGAGAACTTTGTTTGTTGGTCACCCACCGTTAGAATGTGAATAAGGAGAGGTCACACTTTTTTTCATTTTCTTAAGTAAAATTTGAGGATCACAAACTCTTCCCAGGATCATACAAAGGTCCAGCTTCTTCTTCTTCTTTTCTTTTTTTTTTTTTTTTTTTTTTGTCTTGTTTTGCATATAGTGACCATAGAGGCAAAGTCTTTCCTTTTTCTTTGTATTTGCTTTCCATTTGTTCTTGGCCAACTACCCCTTCCTTTGGCTTCTTTCTTTGAAGTCAAACATGGGTGTTTGCCTAGGTAACAATAATAATCCAAATTAGTTCTAAATACGGAACCTTTTGAAATATTTCAAATACAGTAGACATAAAAAATACGGGTTAGGTGTTGAAAGTAATGGTTTTAGGTGGGTTTGTGGTAAGTGAATCAGAATGATTATGGAAGGAATGCGAAAGTGAATGATTGTGTTTGTGATTAAGAAAATGATTACGGAGATAATGATTAATTGTATTTGGGTGATGAGGAAGATAATTGAGAAAAATAAAATAATGAATATGATGTGATTGAAAAATAGTTATGGAAAGAATAAAAATTTGTTATGAAAAAAATAAAAAGTAATTAGAAAGTCAATAAAAATGTGATTTTGAAAAAACATGATTATGAGAATAGTGATTTTGGTGGTTCAAACACTACGAACCATTCATCTTCCTATTTTCCCATTTATTAATAGTGGCTCAAACATCATGAGTGGTTTCTAATACATTCAAGATAATAATTGAGCTATTCTTTCAAAAAAAATTTTTTTTTTTTTTGAGCTATGTTTACTTTAACATCAATATATTATTTTATTATCGTTAAACTCTTAAACAAATCGTCATTTAAAATTTAAGATTAAAAGCAAAATCATTTTATAATTAATAATAATTAATGAATCGGAAGCGTTTGAATTTCAATTAGAGAATATAAAGTACACAAGTGAAAGAGGTTTTGGTTGTGAAGTATTTATTTGAAGATTAATGTTTGTAGAGAAGTGTTACAAAAATTGCTTTGAGATTTATAAGGGCGTGTTTGGCCAGAGGTGTCAATTTAGTTCGAGTTAACTTTACCCGAAAGATGTTTGGTGGACAGTTTACTTGTCCGGGTTAAGATAGCACAGATTTGAACCGTGTATTTGCACACTGTTGAAATGTACGTCCAGATCTCCTATAAGCTCTTGCAAAAGAGTTATTGAACATAAGACTTGAGATTTGAGTTGTTCTTGTGAATTGAATTTAGAGATTCTTCGAGAAATTTATGTAAATTTTTCTGCAACTTTTTTAAAATCAATAATGATGGTTTTTTTTATTATTGATTATTGTTTTTATTCAAATAAATGTCAAAGTAGTTTTTTATTCTAATTGTGTTTTGATTAATCATTTTCTTGACAATGAAATTTGACTTTTATTTGTGAAAATTAGATTTGGACCTCATACTATTTAAAATATATACATTTTAAAAAGTCACTTTCCTTTTTTCACTAAAATTTAATTTATGAGTTATTTTCAATATTTATATAATTTTAGAAGGCTAATTGTTAAAATTAACAATGATTTATGTAATTGTGTAGTCATCAAAAACCAATTACATTTAAGGCAAAATTTCAGAAATAAGCAATAATACTTGACAATTCACATCAATGATAACATTTATTTTATGGTAAATTTTGTAGCAGATATTATTCACAATTAATTTCTTTTAAAATAAACCTACGTAAGAAAATGAATTAAAAACGATAAAAAAAATCAGCTTACATTAATACTAAACACAACTTAACTTAACACTCAACTTAACTTAATTCATGCATTAAAATAATAATCGACTTAATTTAATCCAGCTTAACTTAAATATGTCCACCAAACCCAAAATTAACTTAGCTTCTAGCTTAACTTAATCTTTTTTAGCTTGATCCTAATCTTTCCACCCACCCTAATAGACCAATAATTTGTTTTACAAAACAACATTTTTTACCAATTTTTTTAATAAATTTATTATATTTTTATATATACACACACATATTAATATTTTGGTATACATGAAAAATCCCCTAAAATATACTTATATTATCAATAATGTGTTAAATAGTTACTTTAAACTAATTGAAATGGCATTTTAACCAAATAATGACGAAATTATTGAACATAAGTATCTTATTCAACCAAATATTATATTATTAGTTATCACCTCACATTTATAATTTTTATAAGTAAGAAGTAAAAATAAAAAATGCAAAATGAAAAATTGTGATTAACTTAATCCCTACGTCAAACGAAATTTAACTTAATACCCAACTTAATTTAATTCATGCAATAAACAACTTAATTTAATCTATGCACCAAACACTCAGCTTAACCTAACGCTCCTTTTGTCCTTATTTCGAGTGCGTGTGTGGCAGTTTGCCACCTTTTGTCGCCATGACAATTTGGATTGAGATATGGATCAATATTAATGGATCGACCGTTGAGGAAAATTTGGCGATTAGGCTAACATTTAATGGCAAAAAAACTCATAATTAAGGTGAGGATGGTTTTGATTGGGAAATTTATTTATTGGACATTACATATTGAAAGGTCCAATCAATTAGGAATGTTATTGGTGATGTAGGTCGATTTATATCGATCAAAAAATGTGTTAGTGCTAATGAATATTAAGGTGACCCAAAAATTATAGTATAGATCAATCTAGTAATGACAAGAGATAATTTTATGAAAATGAAGATACCTCGGTGGTTTTCAACTTGTGTGAATAAGGGAAAGATAATAGAAGATAATCTTACTACAGTGAATTGTGTGACATAATCTTTATCTACGTTCCATGTGACTCCTCAGGAATGCCAATCGTCATAAAAATCTTAATTTGAACTGTTCGAGGGAGAGGTAATCCTTAGACTCTCTATTTCCTCAAGGAAGTGGGAACTCTTCCAAACCTCGTTCTAGATTTATTTAGTTAAGGAAAATGTGGGTCTATGTATATGCAAGTCAAAATTCAAGTTATAGTTTGTCTTGTCGTTTTTGAAAAAAAGTTGACCGATAATGGATTTTCTACTCGAGGGTTGCACTGTTTGTACCTTCGAAGGTGTCTTCACTCCTCTACAGTTTTGGAGTATCTTTTTATCTGTTGGTGGTTACTTGTATGTCAATATAATTTATATCTGCCATTTTAGTCTCTATAGTTCTTCAAAACTTAACCATTATATTGTTGGTTTTTTTTAGTTGATCTCTTATGTTGAGTTCTTCCAATCTCATATATAAGATGACTTACTCGCAGGTTCCGTGATCATCCTAGAAGTTTCTTGATCTTTATAGTTTTCTTTTGTTGTCGATTACTTATAGTGTTAGTTTGTATATTGTGTTTGCTTCTCATTTTCTAGGAGTGAGTTTGTATTTTAAAAAAAAAATACTTTATTTTATATTGTAATCTTAATCAACAAACAAAAATATCATTTTAATCAGTTAGTCAATTGACAAACACAATAACCGACTCAACATAACAAAAGTTACAAATCCAAGGGAATATACTTTTTAGTTCGTACAATTTTATTAAATTTCTATTTAGGTCTTATATTTAAAATAAAAACGGTTCTCAATTCATAATTGCTCTAGGCTAGATATGTTAGAAAAGATGATGCTATCATTTAAAATTCTTTGATTTATAATAATTCTTAGCGACATAAATATCGAGAATCATTTCCATTTTCATCATTTCTATTTGTTCTTGGTGACCTAAACATATCATATTTGTATTTGAGTGAAGATAATGATTATGAAAAAAATAAAATAATAGATATAATGTAAACGTAAAGTAGTCACGAAAAAAATAAAAAATAATTATAATAAAATAAAAAATAGTTAAAAAGAAAATAAATATATGATTTTAGAGAAATTTAATTTAATAGAAAAAACGAATATCATCGGCATTCTCATTTATGTTGATTGCCCAAACCACACTCTCCGTCTATTAAATCCAAATCGGCGTCCAAACAGTACCCCTAATTTAAAAAAAAAAAAAAAAAAAAAAAAAAAAAAAAAAAAAAAAAAAAAAAAAAAATCGAAGTTTCAAGAAACAGAGAATATGGAATTGGAACAGTTCTTCCCAACTGAAAGGCGGAAGATAAATCGAATTTCGCCGTCCAAATTTCTCAACAGATAGACTACAAATCCTCAACATTCACTATCGGAATCGAACTAACAAAGCCTCCGGCCATCTGAGAAGGTCCTATTGTTGAGTCTTCCCGGACGCGATGAACGGCGGCGGCCCGTCTGGTTTCAGTGCGTCCTCTTCAATTTCTTTCTTGCCTTCCACTTTCTCCTCCTCTCGATTTATTCTTTCGATCTTTGATCCATTTTTCTTGTGCTCTTCTCTCTCGCAGACAATGCCCCTGTCACCCGGACCTTCATCATCGTCTCCGCCCTTTTCACCGTGTTCTTCGGGATCCAAGGCCGCTCAATTAAGCTTGGTTTGTCCTATCAGGTGCCAATTCTTTTCTCTTTCACAATCCCGCATGCATTTTTCCCAACTCTGGGCGTGCTTTTGCTGGAATTTTGTTTGGATTATGTTTGGAAGTAGACTGGATTATTATTGTTATGTTGAGTGTTTGACCATGGATTCTGCGATGTATTGTGTTGCGTTTGGTTGTCGACGGGAAATTACCTTTTCAACCTAGGATTATAGATCGATCCGTTAGAGTTAATTAATGCGTAATTGGAAGTGGGGATCCCGTTCTCATCGTGTTTGTACGATGTAATGACATAGTTTAATCGATTTTATGTGCCTTTGCACTCATGCTTCTGAATTATAGTGGCCACTTGCCTTTCTAGTTTCTAGGCTCTGATTGTGCGGTATGCGAATAGCTTTTGAAATATTTAGGTGACCCTGTAGGGAGGTGCTCTAAGTTCGGTAACATTTTGGGAGCCTGGTAGATACGACTTTGGTGCAATTGGTTCTTAATTAAGTCCTCTAATGATATTACAGTATGAGCTTTATGAGGATGGGCAACTCTTGGATTTTAGGATTCTCAGGATTTCGAAACAAGAAGCTGAAGGTTGTACTCAAAAGGAGCTTAATATAAGAGGAAGTAACCAAAATTTTGAGGCTGATAGAGTGGTTATATGTGAGGAAACAAAAATTGTTCAAGACAACAGAGCATTAGGCTATATGCTTCAAGTGAACTTTCAATATGATTTATGCTATTTGAGATTACAGCGGCAGAAACAGTTTTTGTTATCCATGGTGGACATTTCTCTTGCTACTTGAATTTGATTTTATTTCATCATGGAAACCCATCTTTTTCTCAGCAATGTTTTTTCATTTGTTCCAATAGTGTTCCGTTGAGTAGGAACAATTTTGATAAAAATTTACAACTCCAAGATTGATGTTGTTGTTGCTCTTCTTGATCTTGTGGGGGATTTCATTGCATTTTGGGGTGCAGCATTTTTCATTGTTGTCATGCTAACCCATTAAAGGGCCTTTTGGGGTCTTTCTTTCTTTTTCTGGTTAATTACTTTTTATTTTTGTTGACAGATCTAGTATGTCTCTTTATGGAAGGTGAAGGTTTCAAGGAGGACAAATCGTTTACCTAGTAGGTTCTTCATGCAAGATTAACACTTAAGATGGGGTTATTAGAAAGTCTTCTCCTCAGTGGGGCTGACGTGTTCTATCTTATGTAGGAGGGCGACATAGGAACTTGACCATTTTTTTGACAATGATTTAGCGAGATTGAGAGATTGTAGTGGAATGATAAAATAGTTTCTTGTTTCTCCTCCCTCTTGTGAGAAGAAAGATTTTTGTGGAAGGGGTGGGAGTGTATGCTCTTTGGGGTGTTATTCGAGGAAGAAAAGTAATAGAAACTTTAGAGGTGCAGAGAGATATTCGTGTGATGTTTGGACCCTTATTAGATTCTATGTTTCTCTTTTGACTACTATTTATAAGATTTTTGTAATTATTATGTGGGTGTAGTTTTACCTGACTAGAGATATTTTTTGTTGGTGACCTACCTCGTTTATTTTGAGTTTTTTTTGTATGTCATTATGTTATTTCATTCATTCTTCAATGAAACCTTGGTTTGTTATAAAAATCAAACGAGTTCAAATAAGCTGGCTAAAGGGATCCACTTCTAGATATTTTCTTACAGTCTGATTGCTTCTATTACATCATTGTTGCATATAATCCTATCATTCAGGACTTAAGTTAACTGGTTTTGTTCATTTTCTATTCTAAAGATTACCCCTTAATTTGTGTGGTAGGAAGGACACTTACCAAATTGATTATCATCCTTATGGCAGGATGTGATTGTGAAGCTTCGCTTTTGGAAGTTAATAATGTCAGTCTTTGCCTTTTCATCTACTCCTGAACTGATGTTCGGACTGTTTCTGCTTTATTACTTCAGAGTATTTGAGAGACAGATAGGTTCCAACAAATATTCGGTAAGTTTTATTCGATTCATGCTGCAGGAATTTTTTTAGAATGAAGCAAGAGGTCATGATTTTAAATGGATGGATCACATTAATACAATGTAGTGGTAGATGTATTAGCACTCATAACTTGTATATTTCTATATTTTCAAAGGTATAGAAGCATAAGATCTCAGGTGTATACAAGTAGAAGTCATAATAACTCTGCTGTTTTTTCTACCCTGCTATATAATACTTGATTTATATTCTCTTTCTCATATTGTCTTATGAAGGGGTAACGTGGCATGCATTTGAAATGCAAAAACGAAGTACTACTGTGCCCCTTCTAAATTCTAATGACGTACTAATATTCCCATCATCTCTTGTTAGTACTCGCAACATTTTTGTGGTCATTGACATGAAGAAGTAGCTGCTTATATTTGAGATAGTTTATTGTTTATTTCATTTCCCTTTATAGAATAAGGTTGAAAAACTGAAATTTAGTAGGACTGTCTTTAGTTTCTATTCTAGAAAACAGATATATTTGTCTCATTTTTTGTAGGCTATTTATGCCGTTGTGTTCTTTTCTTCTTTTCTCAATGGTTTAGGATCAAATTCTTTGTCTCGTGAGAATCGTTTAGGTGTACATAAGCTGGTTCAGACACTCACAAATATGAAAATTATAACTTGGTTTATTATATATATATATATATTTATATATAAAATCTCCCTTAGTTGATATGTGTTTTTATTAAATAGATTTATATTAGTATTCTGTTGTGATGCAGGTCTTTATCATGTTCTCTATAATAACCTCCTTACTTTTTGAGGTCCTTGCAATATCATTACTTAAAGGTATGCAGTTTGGTTTAACCGTCTAGTTTTTTCGCTCTCTACTTGTCACTTCAGTAAACTTTGTTAGTTGTTTATTTGAATGAAATTCTATTTATGTTCCTGATTGACGGCTTTAGGAAGAATTAAGTTAACACTTGAGATTCTATCCAGAGAACCTGTTACTAAATAGTATGTTCTTGGCCCCAATTGGTGCTTTAGGTGCATGGGCGTTGAGAAGATTTAAACTACTTGTTACGAATTTATTTGTTTTCTTCTCTGTTGTGGAATCAGTTTTGTCATATTTTTGGTGAACCCTGAGCATCTGTATGGTGGTGGAAGTGAGTTTTGATCCTCCTTTTTTGGATAAAGACTTCTTGTTATCGCGAACTGGCTTTTGTGTGGGTTCTTTGAAGTATTTTGTTTGAAAGAAATAGGAGATTCTTTATGATTTTAGATAGGACGTGGATCGCATTTGGGGTTTGGTGCGTTTTAATGCCTTTCTTTTGGGTGCATAAACGAAGTCTCTTTTGAGTTCTAGGGCATGGTTGTACAACCTATAGAAGTAAGAAGAAACTGAACAAAAACACCTAAGGTCTGAAACTATTTTCCATTTATTGATGGACAGTTCACAAATAACCAGATCACATGTAACAGATGAATAAGCCTAGCCTAGGATAAGATTCATTTAATTGGTATCTGATTTGAACTATTTCGTCATTTTCTGATAGGATCAAAACAAGAACAAGAACCTAAACTTTGTATTGAAATATAAGTGATGAAAGGAAATACAAACTAACCAAATATTTGATAGGACTTGAAACCTCCACTAATCCTAATTCCTCGAAATGTCCAATCCTATCATTTTCTCATGGGACATAACTTGCGTCAGGTATTTGTTGTAGAAGTTCTGTATGAAAAACAACTATAGCAGATTATTTATTGATGATTTTATGCTATGTGTTAACAAACTTAACATTGACTAGTTTTGTTGTATCTTATTTTTAGATTCAGAATAAATTTCACCAATTTATAGTTTATTTTTCTTTCACAGATTTTAGGATTAGAATGTTGGTGGGAAAATATATATTAGCATTAGAAGCTATGTTCTAATTATTTCACTTGCCTGACACTTTCTTTTTCTCTTTTTGAGCAGATCCTGCAGCAAGTCTAGTCACCTCGGGACCTTATGGTCTTTTATTTGCTTCCTTTGTACCGTTCTTCCTTGATATCCCCGTTTCAACTTGGTTCAGTGTATTTGGAGTTCGTTTCTCTGACAAATCTTTCATTTATCTGGCTGGTCTTCAGGTTAAGAGTGACTATTTTATTTAGACTTGTTTTGTACCTCATTTGCTTTCTATAACTGTATAATCTAGTTTCATCATTGATCTTACAGCTCCTCCTATCCTCGTGGAGAAGATCCATCTTACCAGGAATATGTGGCATTCTTGCTGGTTCCTTATATCGTTTGAATGTATTTGGCATCCGCAAGGCCAAGGTATTCAAAATCTGCTTAAAAACATTGCTTTCCTTAGTTTTCTTTCTGAAATTATTGTTCTGTCATTTTGGCTCTCTCTCTTTGGAACACTTTTATGCTATTGATGAAAATGTTTTCTTTTCTTATATAAAAAAAAAATCGGTTATTTCGATTGTAGTTAGGGCTTTTGGTATATCTGTTCAAACTGTGGAATTCCTTATGCTGAATTTATGAGTTAAAATCTTGATTTGAGTTTCTGATTAGCTACCTTCGTCAGTCTCCAGGTTGTCTCCCATCAAACAAAACCCAATTTGAGGCTGTTGTTTTCTTTTTCTTTTTTTCCCTTCAGCTGCTCCTTGCAAACTTCCGAATGCTGCTGTCTCTTTTTTATTTTCTTCTATTCTTAAATTTTGTATGGAATTGGTACTCTGGACACCTTAAAAGCTTCTGACTTGCTCGAGGACCTTTCTGCTGCTTTGAAATTGTGCCTTATCTTCAATATTCTGGTTGATTATGCAACCTATAATTTAGCTTGACCTCTTCTATCCTTCTTATAATAATATAAGAGTTTTTTCTTATCCAAGGGAAAAAACAGAATGATGGTTCTATTACTTCTACATGTCTCATCCTCTTAAAAGCCTTGTATTTATTGACAAACTCTTCTATAATCTTCTGATGTTGATTTGTTATATAATGGTTTCATTCTTTTATTTGTTTTGGCTTACTTCAATCATTTGGTCTTTTCTAGTTCATTAGAAATTACACTTTTTTTCTGAGATATGCAGTATTGTATTATCTTCGTGTTTTGCAGTTTCCAGAGTTCGTCAGTTCATTTTTTTCACGATTTTCTTTGCCATCTGTGGGGAACCCTCCAGCAGCCCTAAATAGAGATGTTAGAGGAAATATGCCATCTTTCATGGGCCGCCAGGTTGAGGTTAGTACATTTGGGCCTTGGCAAATGCTTCTATTTGCTATTTGTTTGATCACATTTTGATAAGCTACGCCATGGTAATGCGAGAAATGTTGGTATTCGCACCATTGTAGTCCTTAGAATAATCTGTATAGATGTAATTATCAAGTGGATTGGTGGTAAGTTGCGCTCTTTAGCCTTTTAACTGGTTCTCTTGTGCTATTTTAGAGAAACTATACTCCCGTGCCCACTGCCACAGAGCCACCAGAGGACTCCATTGCCACCCTTGTTTCGATGGGCTTTGACAGAAACTCCGCCAGGCAGGCGCTTGTGCAGGCCAGAAATGACATTAACAGGGCGACAAACATCCTTCTGGAATCACAATTGCACTAATTTAATGAAAAGATTTCTGGATAAATGAATCCATATTCACATGACAAGAATAATCGAATTCAATTCCAAGGGAAGATGGTCTGACAAACTTACATTTGCTGACCAACTAAGTTTTGATAGATTGCAGGAACTCGCGAGGCTGTTTTTCTGAACTCTTCCAGGTTCCCATTTTGTTCCTCTATGATTGATGACAAATTTTCTTGATACTTGATGTCTGATTACAAGTGACTGCTTAGCCTGTACGTATTTAGGTAAACTGGTAGAGAGAATACTTGTGGAAGCTGAATGTGCAGAATTATTTTGATCTGTGATGATATCTATATAAATTGTTACAGAAGTTTTATTGACTGCTAATCATGACTAACTCACCATACCTTATGATTAACACATTCGATACAAACTAGTTTAGTTGGGATGTATAATGCTCAATTGAGTTATGCATGAGTGATATGGAAGAAATATGTGTTGATAGTGATAAAATCATAGGTAATGCCTAGGGGTTTCAATTTAGCCTTACTATGCAATATATTTCCATTATTATGATGTAGTATGTATTTTCTATTGTAACTCATATATCTAGAAAGTGGATAGTCAAGTTGAGTTAAAACTTGAACAAGATGAGTGGGAGGTGCAAAAGGGTTAAAGCCAAAAAGGCTACAAATAATAACCTTCTCATTGATTCTCAAGTTTCAAGCATGGCTGATCCTGGGTACATTATCTTCCTCCTTTTTTCCACTGTACAATCCTCTAAAATTTCAACCCCACCAATCACAGGCAAAATGTAAGAAACAACTAGAACAAATTACACCACATCACAACATGCACCAACAAGCTTTCATAGGCAACCACTTCTTTCACATTTATCTTGCAGCCCTCCCTTCTGTTCAGGATGATGATATTATTATGGTTGTTGACTACAACAGGATCGAGATCGGCACGATATAGAATTCCCTCCAATGGTTTTGGTCAAGGAAGTTGACAAGAGAAAAGTTGAGTATGATATGGGTTTGTCTTATGCCTTTTGAAATGAGCGGGAAGAGACACCATGCAAAAGTCTGACGAATCCGAGGAAGCTAAGCTTTCCGTCTGAGTGTCTGATCCAGTCCTGGAGAACCACATGAACCGGTACCGATGGACTAAGACCGAGTTCCTGGGAGAGATTAAGGTAACATATATCAGAAAATGTGGAACTCCAATCACATATCACAGAATATATTATAGAGGGGAGAGAGGAAGCATACAGAGGCAAGTTCCTCGATCATTATTGGTCGGTTCCCTTCCTTATCGAAAAGATCGTAAGCATGGCGAGCATGTTGCTCCCAGCTCTCCATTCCTTCCAATTGATATATACTTATGGCAGCTGCACAGAATTCTTCAAAATCTAATTTTCTGTACTGAATGGTACTAACCTGCCAGAGGGCATGCAAGTACATAATCAACACTTTTACTATACTTCCTTACATTGATATATTAGCATTGAAAGAAAATATGAGAGCTTTTACCACATTGGCATAATCTAGAACTCTTGAATCCTTTGTTGCATCTGTTGAGTTCTTGATTAAAGCCTGCAATAATATATATTCCATTACAATACTTTCTTAGAAGTCTTATTGCTTTAGACGATATGAGGAAAAGATCGAACCGTCTTGAAATTTTGCATGGAAATGAGCCCGTTTTTGTTCGGCCCTAACAGCGTAAATTGTTTTTGAAGGTAACCTAATTGAGCAGCACTTAATGTCTTTGCAAGAGCCTGTGGAAAATTGATGTGCCAAACCAATCAGTTGCAAGGAGATGAGATTTTAAGAGGAAAAATGAACATGGTAACACAGTAAAAACTAACCACTCAGAATCATAAATCATAATACTCCATGATTATATTAAATGAGTGCGATAAACAGTATGAACAATACTTACGCCCAATGCCGATTTACGCAGTGCCGATGAGCAAATATAAGCTCTGACAAGCTTGTAAGTAATTGTATCCAATGGCACCTTGATATCTTGTTGAGCAGCTAACCATGGATGGCCTACATGCGAGAACTTTCGTTTGAGCTTTACAAAAAACAACAAACAAATGCTATAAAACTTGTTTTATAACATTGAACTTCAAAGAAACACCCTAGGAACAATGCCAAGAAGTCGATGAGAAATCGATAAGCGTTTAACACATACACAGGGCCTGAGCAGCGGTCAATCTCTTGCGGTAGTCCTTGTTCAACAGTTTCTTCACAAAATCAATTGCATTAGTAGATAAACTAGGCCATGGGGTTTCGTCAAAGATTGGATCCGCCTTAAGAACAGCTCGAAAAATGCCAGATTCTGTTCGGGCCCAAAATGGTCGACTTCCACACAAGAGAATATAAGCAATAACACCAATACTCCACATGTCTGCCTCGGTTCCGTATGATCTATGTAAAACCTCGGGAGCGACATAATAAGCGCTTCCTACAATGTCATTCAATCTCTCATCTGCAACAAGAGCCAAATATTTAGAATTCCAAAATTCTCTCTACCTTCAAAACAAAAGTTCAGAGTTCAGACCTGGTTTTACATAATCAGAAAGCCCAAAATCGATTGCCTTAAGAGTGGAACTCTCCTCCTTCGACGAAAAAAGAAAATTCTGAGGCAAAAAAATGTATAACGTTTAGAAAGTTCATGTGCAAATCCCACTAAAAGATCGTAAACAATCAGTTCAAAGATCTCAAACAAACAAATTGTTCAAAGGAAACAACGAAGCATGTCATAATTTTGATTACAAATGATATTGATTTATCATAGTTATGTTCTACTTTACTACAGAACTGCATCATAACGCCATAAACTAGTACTTGAATGCTGCAAGAACTTCAACTTGTTTGCAACAATTTTTATAGATAAGAAAAGATAAAGAAAGAACAAAAAAAATACAGCTTCATTAAAAAAGAAGAAAAAGAAAAACCATGTTCTAGTAAAGAAGAATCAATTAAATCGTTCAAGTTCTAGTTTCCTACTTTCTAAGAAAGTAAAAAGAAAAACAAATGTTTGGTTATTATTTCTTCTTTTTTTTATAATAAAAAAAAAAAAACAGATGTGTGCTTGTAACTGTTTCTATAGATTTCTGAGTTTCGGTTTATCACTGTTTCTATAGATATCCAGATTTAAGGTTTCGGATACAAAATAAATAAATAAGATTATTTAAAGGAAAACAATAACTGAAGGAATCAATGTACAAATTACGAAATGGTTATCAACACACTTATTTTTTTCTTAAAAAAATTAGAAACGAGAAAACAAAGAAATAAATAGAAACATTATGGAAGATCCTTAAAGGCCTAAACTAGATTTCAAGTGAACAGACACTGTTAGGATATAGATGATCATGAAGCACAGCAAGAAATAGCAGCATCATTATCCAAATTTTAAGTTTTACCACCGAGAAATCATAGAGTAGGCAAGCCTGTACTGAATCTATGTTGATGTAGATAATCAATGAAAATAAGAAAATTCTTTAGTTGTTTACCTCGGGCTTCAGGTCGCGGTGAACTACACCTTGAAGGTGACAGTAGGCAACCACACTCAAAATCTGAACCATAATGACTTTTGCATCTTCTTCTGAGTACTTTCCACCCCTAAAATTTGTTTCAAAAAGAGTATCAACGACTAAGAAATTCAAACCAAAGACGGGCTGCAATGGACTCTCTTCCCATAAATTTGGTTGAGAAGCACACAAGGATAAAAGGATACCTCGAAAGTATCCTATCGAGAAGTTCGCCTCCTTCGCATAACCTGAAGAGCATACATAGTATAACAAAATGGTTGGAGGATGAAAATGTACGAAAATCATTCTTCCCTCGCTTTATAAAACAGAGATTTATAATTCTGATATCCTTCATAGATTAGATACTAAGCGCTATATAAACTTACTCCATCACGACATAGACATTTTCTTCATCCTCATATGCATCGTAGAACTGCACCAAGTTCTTATGTCCCGTGAGAGCCCGTAGTATTTTCACTTCTCTTCTCACATCCTCTATAGCTATTGCTGTAGTCATCTGCACATCGTTTTCTTCTCCATTAGAGATAGAAAACTACTCGAAACAAAATGCTGAACGAATCCAATGTCCAAAGACCAGAACGCTAATTAGCGAACGAGCACATCCAAAAGGAATTCAACTTTCATAGAAACAAACTATTGTCCAACAAGCATAGATTAAACCAAAAACTTCAAAGCCAAAGAATTAATCCTATATTTAATTTAGTAACCAATATATCGTGAGTCTGTAACAGAAGAAGCTGGGTATGAACTGAAAGGTTTTAGTCAAGTTACAATGATTAAACCAAAGCATGCAAAATAATTGACAGAGAAAACAATGAATGAATGCCTAATTAATACCAACCAAAGGAAGAAAAGTGGTGAATTATACGGCTTTTTTGGCCTTAATTCCCCAACATACAACAGACAAACGAACATGATATTGGGTTAAGCAGACACACAATCACCTTAAATGCTAATAAAAGAAGGGGCTCCACGAACATTTCATAAAAGCAACAAATTCTCAGAATATCAGCACTCAACCTCAAAATTCCCAGCATTACACAAAAGTAAACCATAAAACACCAAAAGAAAAAAGTTACTCCAAGTCTAAAAACAAACAACCCACATTAAAAAAAAAAATTCAAGAATCAATGAATAATCCAACCATTCTGCACTAAGATGATGAACAGACATTCATGGCACTGCATAGAGTGAAATAAGAACAATAAAAGTAGAACGCAACATCAACATAGCAGAGACAAAAACAAGTTAGTGAGAGTGAAGCAACCTTTGATTTGGGGATAACTTTGACAGCAACTTGTTGACCTTTGAGTGAACCTTTTCTAGCCCTGGCATAGCAAGTGTAGCCGAAATGGCCGCGACCCACTTCGTCGCCAAGCTCATAATGAGTGGCAAAGTGCTTAGAATAGCCGAAGTTCTTATCCAAACCCAAATCACACTCGCTTCCTTCAGGGATAGAAGCCTCATTGGGCTTAACCGAGCCGTGGCGGCGGACGAGGAGAGCCCGAATGTGTTTCGCCGGAGACGGCGGCGGAAATGGGCGCTTGAAGAGGCGGAGAGGGGTGGAGCTGAGGCCAGAATTCGCCGGAGAAGAGGTTTTGAAGAGATTGGACAGTGGGCTGGGGCTGTAGAATGGGAAAGCAGTTGGGGTTTTGGGGGTTTCTGTTTGGATCGCTGAATTGGGGTTTTCTGAAAAGGGGTTTTGGTTTTCTGAAATGGGTTTTCCATGGCACAGTCCCATTGAATACAGAACGCACTAAAATCAGTTAAACGAATTCTTCTTCACAACCTTGATTTAGGGATTATTCCCAGAAACTGCTGCAATTACAATTGCAATGTTTTCGATACCATTTCTCGAAAACTCACACCACTAGGCTGAATTTTTCAGTGTGATGAAGCTCAATTAGAGAGGGGAAATCAGGGAGATCGGCAAATGGGAAAGCAGAATATCATCGAATTCAATGATTTGATGATGAGAAATAGAAGAAAGCCTAGAAGAGAAGCAATCTGGATTGGAAAAAACAGAGCAAGACTTTGTTCAAGATCTTTTGCAATGTCAAGAAGAGTGAAGAAGGAAGAACATGAAGAGAATTGTTGAAGAAGAAGAAGAAGAAGAAGAAGAAGAAGAATCGAGTGAAAGGAAAAGGGTGTTGAGAATGAGAAGAGAGGGAAGGAGGGAAAGAAGAAATGGAGGAAAATAAATAAAATAAATAAATAAATAATAGATAAAACAAAAGTAAGAAAAAGATGCTTAGCAGAGGCAGCAAGGAAAAGAAAAGAACCTTGATTAATGGATTTCCCTGTTTTTGTTTTTTAAAAGTTTTTATTTATTTAATAATTTAAAAAATGGGTTACACAATATTTTAGCATATACTTAAAATATATATATATGTATATATTTGAATCTTTATTTAAGTATGAGTTATATTGAGTTAAGGTTTATAGAATTAATGGATTAATGTGTAACAATCATCTAACTATATTATAATCATTTTTATCGTAATAAATTTTTGTTATAATAATATACATTGTAGCTGATATAATTTTCTATGTTATAATAATTTAGACTTTATAATTAGTCAATTACTACTCCAAATATATTCTAAACTCTTTTTAATGTGACTACTTAGTTTGAAATTTTATTTTTTCCTTTTTGTTTGTTGATGAGATTTGTAAGTTACATGCTATATACTTCTTTCATTTGTTCATGGACCTATCAATCTTTTTACTTAAAAATTACATTTTTATAAATTTGTGACAGTGAAATGTGTATTACATAAGGCTATGTTTGTCTTTGATATAATTGAAACTACTACTATTTAAAAATCACTCGTTTATTTTTTTATAATAAATAATCACTCTTAACTATTCTATTAAACCGCTCAATCAAATTTCATAACAAACATATCACACAACAACTACTAAAACAAATCTCCAAACACGTAATTAATTATTCAACCACTACCAACATCAATCTTCAAACACGTAATTAATGTCTCTACTCCTCTCCATTCAATTTTTTTCAACAAAAAACAAACACAACTTTAAAGGATGTTTGGATTGAGTATTTATAAATAAAATTTAGTAAATGTTTTTTTAAAAAAAAATTACATCAAAACGTACTTTTGACTGCGATCATTACTTATAAATACTATAAAATAATTATCCTAAATACTAATTTTAAATAGTCTTAAAATCTTAATCCAAAGATGGTACCAGTTCCTAATGTAATGGTTCATACTATTTAAATTTGATTAGGCTTTTTCCTTTGCCTTGTTGACAATAATGGAAGTGGGGTTGGGTTTGGATCCTTCCAGCCTGTCTTTATTGATCACCAAACACTAAGATAAATGTTTTTTATTTAATTTTTTAAATAAATCAAACATTATTAATTTATGATAACAAAATGTGAGAAAGCTTGGGTAGTATTGATCTCTGTGTAAGCATATGGAGAACTTTGACCAGCAAGTTAATTACTTCTGAAAAAGCTCTCCTTTTTCTCTTTCAAAATTCATTTTTACCAACACAATTTTCAAATTAATAATAATAATATTAAATAAATAAATCACTCAAATCTTCAAATTTTTTGAATTACACACCCTTCATCAAATTTAGAAATTAAAACACAAAATTAGGGCAAGGGTCACCATCTTTTATTAGATTACAATTTATTTTATAAATTAATTTTTTATTTAAATTTAATTAATTATGATATCATATTAAATAGTGTATGTAATAAGTTACTTTATAAAGTAATCGTTCTCTCTTTTACCAGTTTTCTCTTGCATCTCCAAAATCCTCTTTCGAGACTCATACAAAATATTTTTTTATTTTTTGAGATAACATCAGGGGCAGTAGGATTCGAACTCGTAACCACATGGTCTTTGAGTGTCCTAAGCTACTGCTCATTTGGCTACTACTATCCTTGCTCGCTTCCAACAATCAAACTATTGTAATCATTAATTTCTAGTTAATTACAATAATTACTCATTTTTTAAGCATTAATTTATAACAATTATAAATAATCAAAAATGAATAAATAAATAGCTATTATATCAAAAATGAATAAATAAATAGCTATTTAACAAGGTTTTGTTCGTGGAAAACTTTAATTATAATCCAAACCATATGATTTGATTTTTTTTTTTAATTCATATGATTTGAAAAAAATCGAAATAATAGTTTCTATATTTTTCATAATAAATATGTGAATTAAGTACGTAGATGTAATTTTTGATTTATGAATGATGTGTTTTAATTTTGTCTAATCAATTGCTTATCTTACGCTTTCAACATTGAGACATAAATAGATAAATTTTACATATTTTTTTCACGAGCAATTATGAACAACATATATTATCAAAATATAAAGATTAAATTATCTTTTTTTTACAACATAATGTAATTTTTTTTTTCTAATGATAAGAATTAGAATATACTTTTTTTTTGAATTTTATATTTTTGTTCAAAATATAAGAACCATTTCTTATACCATCAATATTTTAAATAGAAAATTTCCAACACACTATGATGTTAGTCGGACCAAAAATCACAATATTATAATAAATTAGAGAACATTTATGTTTTAAAAATACGTTTTTAAAGACATAGAGAAATTAGAAAAATAAGCATATATAAAAGTAGTCATATATTCCATATACTTTTTATTTTATTTTATTATTTATTATTATTATTATTATTTTGGAATTGGGCCTACACACACACACACATTGAAACTATAAAGCTTATAACATAATTTCATTGAGCAAAACATTATAATTAAAATTAAGAAAATAAATCCAACAAAGAAAGCATAAAGGTTGATTCTAATAGGATGAGGTGAGCATGAGATTGAGATAGTGGGAAGTGCTCAGAATTGGATTCTTCAAGCTTTTACCGACTTTTGTTATATATATATATATATATATATTGAATGTTAACTTTATTTATTTGATTTTGCATATTATTATTATAAATTATTTTTAAAGTTTATTTCAAATTCAACTTGTTGAAAAGTTATTGCAAAATTAAATTCCAAGTTCCACTACCGCTCCATATAAATGTAGCTTTACGGTTTGAGTTTAATTTATGGAATATCAATGTACCCTTCCAATCTTTGCATTCCTAGTATTTGTATAGTAATTATTTTATTTTAATTTTTTTTTTTTTTTTTTTTTTTTTGTATATTAGGGAAGAGAACAACAAACTAGAAAGTGTTATATACTAAAATATTTCAGAATACTCAAACAAGGCAATGACCGCTCGGGAGTTGGCCAAAGGATGTCTGAAGTCTCCACAGTCGGCCAAAGGGTGCCAGAAAGACCCCTTTATGATTATTATTATTATTATTATTATTTGGATATAAGAGAGATTTAAAAATATAATTTTATGATTATTTAGTTTACATAATCCTATTACGAACATGTTCTCGTGGACTTAATTTTATTTTTCTTCATAAATTTGAGAAGACTTAAATCTTTTGATTTTAATTCATTTACTTTTTATGTATAATCACTCAAAATTATTATTCATTTCTAACCCTTCAAAATAATAATTCTTTTTAATCACATCAAAATAAAATATTGTCTGCAATTCTTCTCCAAAATTCATCATCTAAACTAACTATAAACATAAAACAACAACAAATAATCGTATGTAATCAAATTATTATTAATTAAAAGTCAAATTTCTAATCACTAAAACTTATAACTTAAAAAAAAAAAGCATGAATGGAATTTTCATTTGGTAATATTAGTTAAATAAAACTATTGGAAGCGAAAATAAAAATAAATAAAATGAAAGATACCTTTGGTTTGTGTTATTGTTTTTCGTTGATTCGTTTCTTAACTTTCTGATTTATTAATTAAAGCGAATTTTATCAGTTTGCTTTATGTCTTTTTAGGATATTATTAGGTGAAAAAAGAAAACGAGAATAATGCCTCTTATTAACTAACACTCGTCAATGAGAAGATATAAAATTGTGGTGACAATTGTAGAAAAATTAAAATTATTTTTAAAATAAATCAATATATTATATGCTTGCCAAAATATTAGGTTTTTAGTAAGTGATTTGGGGCAAAGACCTATGCTATTTCTCAATATGACGGTCTCAGACTTGTCTGTCTAGCGTGAGAACACTGACAAACATGCCCCAAGGGCTAGCTCGGGCCTGGGTTGGTTTCCCCGACACTTTTTGGTAATGAGTCTGGCGCGATCTCGACCCTTGTTGGACAGTTCCTTGCGCGTACCTGTTTCTTTTGGACTTGAACTACACTTTTTTTGGCGTACAATAATGTGTTGAGTGACTGAGCAAATCAAAATTAAATTCAAAACTAGAAACTAAAGTCATCATTTAACAATATAACGAAATTAGAATGTTTGTTGCGTTTCATCCTAGTAGGAAGCTTCTGTAGAATAAAAAAAAAGTAAAAAAATAAATAAATATTATTCCTTTGGACCCTAATCCTATTATCCCTCTTTTTTTCCATGGAATAAAGTTGGTAAATCGAATATAATAATAATAATAATATTTCACGAGCTGGTATTTTTTAGAAAGAGAATAAAGAAAGTACAAGGCAATGCTACTGCACAAACAAACCAACTGGAATATAATTCAAGCATAACAACTTAAACTCATGGGAGAGTATACAAGTACAAAAATTGAAATTTATTTAAAAAAAAAAAAAAAAACAAAACAAAACAAAAAACAAAAATTGCATTAAAAAAAAAAAAGTAAAATTTTTTGTTAGTACATTAAGGAAATATGAGGATTGGATATGTCTAATCTATTCTTAAGATCGTATTAGAAATATTAAATTATTGATACCATGTTGAATAATATAACATTTTATCTTATAAAACTATTGAAAACCCTCTCCATTTTTAACGTAAAATAAGATATATACCTCTCAAAAATAGGTGTCACTATAGAAACATCATCTTTGAATTATATTTGAAATTTAATTTAACATTTGGGTTTGCAAAATGAATACGAACCTAGAGTTTTGACATCAAAATTAATAGGGTAACGTTTATTTTAAAATAAATTAATAATGATAAAAAATACTTCATATATCGTATAAATATGTTAAATATCTTTTTCCTTTTTTAATATGAAACAACTTAATTATCTCCAATAGATAACACAAATTAATATCAGTTGGGTTAATATAGTAAAAGTCAGTAGCACGTTGGTTTCATTGTTTAAAAAGAATTTAGTTCAACACCACGATCACATGTTCAATCAAGTAAATTCATATATATATATATATATATGTATATATATAATCTTAAAATATATGTTTTCCTAGTCAATTTGACAAGAATCCAAAGGTAAAATGGTTCCGCCAATCACGATGCTTAATTATTTAATTAAACCCATTAATTATTAAGTAATACCAGAAAAGCTGCCATTTGTCTCCCATCAATTTTGCTCCTCCAATTCCTCTTCTAAATTTCATCCCTTTTTTATTTTATTTTTTTAATTATTATCTGTAATCTCAGAATTCCACATATGAAGAATTACTTTTCTATTTGTATAATAATAAAAAAATAACATCGATTCTCGTATATTGCATGCACATTTTATTGGTAAACGAGATCATATTACGTACATTATTCTATTTATTATTTATTTATTTATTTATGTGGTTTTAATTATAATGACCACTTTGAATATTTATCTTAGAAAAATAACCTTTTATCCTTTTATATATATCTTTTATCTTTTACATATTAAAAAGTGTCATATATTTTATAATGCGCCATTAGTTTGAGTAAGGATTACGCTATTGCTTCTCTCCATAAATAAACACATATTAGTAAGATATATGCATACTTAATATTTAATACATATAATCGATATGGTTGGTGGCGGAGTAGTTTCGTTGTTTGGTGTTAATCCGATTCTATTTGATAACATGAAAATGATAAATTTTGGTCAAAATTACCGTTTTAGTCTAGGAGTTTAAATTTATTTTAGTTCTTAAACTTAAAAAAAAAATATTTAATTCTAGTGTTTGTTTGGTGTTCGATCACTCAAGTTTCAAAAGTTCAATTTAAGTTTATTTCATTTTAATCACTATAATTAAAATTATTTCATATGATAGATTTGAAGTTAAAGTTTATTTAAATTGGTTCAATAATGTTAACCGTTTCAATATTTAAAAAAATATATGTGGACGTATTTTTCAAATTTATACAGAAAATTGATATTTTATAAAGGAAAATTATCAAAAAGTTTACCATAAAAACAAAATTTAATTCATTTTTGAAAATCTAGAAACTAAACTAAACATTTAAAAGTTTAGAGATTTTTTTTTTTTGAATAGATAAATGTTTAAAGATTAATATGAAATAAAATTGAGAATTTAGATATAAAAAATGTAAAATTTATGAATCAAAACTGTAGTTTTAAAATTCAAAACCTAAAATTTAACTTTTAAAAATATATGAACGAAAATAAAATAAATATGAAAATAGACCAAAATTATATTTTTAAAGCCATCACAGATACAAGGATTGAGTAATAATGACAAATTCAATTTTTAAAAAAAGAAAAAAAAAAAGAAAGGAGATTTCCAATGATAAAATTAAATAAAAAAAGGTGATTAAAAAAAAAAAAGAAAAAAAAAAAGAGAAAGAAACTGACATGTGAAGCCAAATAGGGGAATTTAACTTTATGCCAAAAAGGCTTAAAAGAGGGAGGGAAAGAAGGAGGTGAATATATTAGGGCAGTGATACCCATACAAAATATATTAGCTTATAATTATAATAACATGGAAAATTTTTAATTTAAAAAATCATGGTTGTGGGTCCCTAACTTCATTTTATTTTACTAAACAAATTACAAAAAAATTTGTTATAATTAATAATAATATATTTCAAAAATATCCACATTTCTTTATATATTTATGACTTTTCATTTTTGATTTTACCATCTTTAAAATGTTTTATTCATGTCTTTTCTATAATTATTAAAATGTTTCATTTTTGATTTCATGGTGTTTTCTATAAGAAGAGTTAAAAAAATAAAATAAAATAAAATAAATCTTGTTGTTAAAATATTATTTTGGGCATACTCTATTTTGGTGGTTCGACTTTCGAATATTTAATTTTAGTCTCTGAATTTTGTTGTTTGTCCAAATTTGACCACTAGACTTTTAAATATTCAAATTTGTTAGTATATTCTTCACAAAATTAAAAAAATTATTCTTTTTGTTAAATGAATTTTTTTCTAAAGCTTAAATTATTTTCTTTTTTACCTCTATCATCATTTCTCTTTTTACAAGTTTTATCTCTCTTCAACTAACCTTCCTCTCTTTTTTTCTTTCTTTTTTTATAAATTTTGAGAAAGACATAAACTTGTAATTTTTTATTAACTTTCCACAAATATAAATATATATATATAGTACATAAAATATCAATCTCAAAAATCTTCTAACAAATCCTAAATAATATATAAAAAACATCCTTATAAATCGTATAGAATATCTACTCGTGGTGATTAGATTTTGGAGTTGATAAGAGGAGAGGAGAGAGAATGGAGAAAGAGGAGGAAATTGAGTAAATTTGAGATAAGAAGAATTTGTTTGAGAGATGAGAGATTATAAAAAAAAAATTTATTGAGATTTGTGTTTTAGGAGAGAAGATATTTATTTTAGATTAAATTTAATATAAAATTTGATTTGAGAGGTTTAATGGGATATTAGAGAGAAATTTAGGAGAGATTGTGAAAGAGTTAGGGAGAAATTGTGATGTATTTAAAACAAACCAGAGTTTGCTCTCTTTCCTCCCCTTTATCTGTCTCCTAAATCCAATCGCCCCTTGTTATTCAAATACTAAATGAACAAATCTTAGAGAATAGCTTAACATGATAAGAAATGTTTTAGATTTGATATTTTATATACTAAATATGTATTTGTGGGAACTTGTAAAAAAACTAAAAGATTTATGCTTTTCTCAAAATTTATCAATTTTTTTTTCGTTCATCTCATCAAATTGTTTAACATAAGAACCGTGTTATTACCTAAATAATTAGTTTTCTTACTTTGATTTTTCACCTTTTGTCTGTAAAGTTTATAGTCTACATGTAACCAAGAAGAAAAAACAAAAGAGTTTCTATTTATTTTGAATTTAATCCTTATTTAAATATTTATTCAAATTTAATAACTTTTGATATCATATTAAATTGTATAAACATTCATCTCGAACAGAAGTAGAGTTTCAATGTAATAAGTGTTACCAAATTCCTCCACTTGGATCTCCCATAAGTCCACAAACACTGATTTGAATAACAAATGATGCATATGGTTAGGTGACCCACCAAAATATATACTAGTCTTAATGAATTTTTATTTTATTTTATTTATTATTCTTTTCGGGTAAATTATAAATTTAGTTTTGATGAAAGCTTGAATTTAGTCTCTATGCTTTTAAAATCTACACTTTAGTCTTTCTGGTTTGGAAAAATCCACAATTTAGTCTCTATGGTTTGAAATTAAAATTAGAATTTAATTCGTCTACGATTTACGAATAACCTACACTATCTTTTAGATTTTATCAAATTAGATGAACTAAATTTTATTTTTTTTCAAATCATATGGATTAAATTATATATTTCTCCAAACTTAAGAGATTAAATTCTATATTTCTCCAAATCATATGATTAAAATTTTCATTTTTAAACCATAAGGATTAAACTCTAATTTTCATAGAACAATAGAGACGAAATTTAAAATTTGCCTTTTGGAGTGGTCCATTTGGTTATTAGAAGAATGTTCCTTTGTTCGTAATTTTTATTTTATGGAAAAATTGTTATAACTGTATTTATGTTTGGTTTAATTGAAGTTTAATTAATTGATTTAAAAAACAAAGAAAATAAATAAATAAATAAAAAGTTAGGTGACCCACCAATTTTGAAGCCAAAATGGTGAGACAAAAGAGAAGGGTTTAGAATGGAAGGAAGAAACAGCAAATAGCCATCAGTTGGATTTCTCACAGTGCCTCTAATATCATTTTTCTACCTTCTCTCCTCTTCTTTAATAAAGCTTGTGCAATCAAATACTCACGTGTGTACACACTTAGCTTTTTTACTCGAGATGTTTGGTATGATAGAAAAAGATGAAAAGGGAAGAGAACAAATCTCTCGTATCATTGTCCCTCTGGTTTGTTATTCCATTTCGATGGATCTTGAGCACACTTAAGCTCGATCTCAGATTCTTTCGACTTACACTTGGACTCATTCTTCTCACTAAAGCATATTTATATTCAATCACAAGCATATTACATAAACACTTCTAACATGTTACATAAAATTCAACTACCCATATATTCATAATGATTGCATTTCCTATGAGATTTATAAATTATTTGTTATATATTCATGGATACATACATGAATAAGTAAGGAGAACTTTACACAACTTATTAGGATAACTTCAGTTTACTCATAGTGTGTTTGATGTACCGTTTATGTTACTATAAACGAAAATTATGATAAACTATGTTTAGAGCGCATGTTATTATAAGTGAATTATTTATTCGTACTTAACAAAGTAGTATGGTTAAACTTATAAAAAATAAATGTAACATTGCTTTTCTTAATAAAGATTTTTTTTTTTTTTTTTTTTTGCCCTATTTTGTGTTTTGATAGTTATATCCTAAACAAATAAATATATTGGTAATAATGTTAATTTGAATTTTTTTTCATTAAATTTGGAAACTTGTGTTCAAACAAAGAATTTCATTAAAAAAAAATGAAACTTTCTAGTCGATCAAAATTGGGTTAATTAAATATAAAAATAAATTGATATTATTTCACAAAGTTAATTTTAGTAAAACATTAACAACATATAAATAAATTAGTTATCGTGGTTAATCTTGAGAAAAAATTGATAGTCAATATTTATTATAATATTAAAAAAACATTAAAAAAATTTGATAAACAGACACGTAGATTTAGATAAATAGACACAAATTTAAATAAACGACCGATAATGATAAACAATAGAACAAACATCTAATCCAACCGGCCATGGGGCCCAAACAAACCCTCAATATTTGAGAATAAGCCTTGCTTTGTAATTAAGACTAATACCAGGCCCAGCCTTGGTTTGTAATTTATACTGATCTCAGGCCCAATTAAATTGTTAACCAGGTCCAAAACAGAGCCCAATACCAGGCAGGACCTGTTTATTTTCATGGACCTAAATATGGGCTTTTCTATTGATCTTCATGGGCTGCTTGTTTACTGGCAGGATATTATACATTATCCTGAAATGGATTATATATTTGCAGAAAAGAATTAATTTGGTAATTCCCTAAAATTATTTGATATTTAAATTAAATTACTACCGAATAGTTAAAAAAAAAAAAACAAAAAAAAAAAAATTAAAAAGAAACTCACATTTTTATGGATAACCCTTTATGAACTATGTTTCAATTGGCGTTCATTGCTTGCACGTGTTGCGGTTTAAGGTGAATGTTAACTTTCATTTCGATTATCAAAATCATTATGAATTATATAATCACTAAATTTATAGTTTTCTCTTTCAATTTTGGTAATTATTTATGATCAAATTTTAGACACATTTTGTACCATGTCTAACATTTATAATGAATTAATTTAATCTTAGTTCATAAACTAATTAGAGAACCAATCTAGACACTAAAATAATTATCTAGCATAATGATTCACCAGCATATATACATAACATCTCTAACAAAATAACTATGGGCATTTTGTGTAAGCTTATGTCTTATTTTAGTTCATACGTTTTCGGGTTCGTTCAATTCTAATCACTAAATCTTAAAAATTGCTTATTCTTAGTCCCTATGATAATTATTTGAAATTAATATTCATAAAAATTGGTTTAATAATGTTAATAAATTTAATTAAAAAAAAAAAAAACAAAGTGTGAACAAATTTATTAAATTTTGAGTGAAAGATGCTAGTTTTTTAAAAGGAAAATTAAGAATTAAAAAAAACCGTAAAGACTAGAGTAAATTGAAAGTAAAAAAAACAAAAAAAACAAAAAAAAAAACAAAAAGAAAAAACAAAAAAAATAAAAATGCATGGATTAAAATATGGAACCAAATTAAAAGTTGAAAAAAATTAATTATATATTTTTCTTAAAACTATGCATAATATGACTAGAAAAAGAACATTAAGAAGCACTAAATAAAAGGTTATAAACTTAAACAAAAATGATATGATACAAACATTTTATTTATTTAGTATTCTGTCACACATATTCTCATTTATTATTTGATTTTAAAGTATTTGTTTATAATATTAATATTTAAGTCACTCGATAATATTTTTTTAATACATAATAGTTTATTTTTCATTTTCTTCATCCATCCTTAAAAATGGTTACATTTAACACATATGACATTA